>CM061920.1:147664717-148020141 GCA_031002005.1 Vandiemenella viatica
TCCATGGTTTCCCCAAATCACTCCAGGCGAATGCCGGGTTGCTTCTTTCAAACGAACATGGCCGAATTCCATCCAGTTCCTTGGCCTCAGTCCTTTCCCGCCTTTAATGACCTCGACGTCGACGAGGCCATAAATTAAAAAAAAAATGAAACTGCAGTTACATTATGAAACGTTATATCTTCAAGTCGAACTGATCTAGTGGAAAGTCCATGAACATAATACACACTTGTAATTGCGAAATTATTTGATCTTCCTTCAACTGCGTTCAAACGAATCGGTTGAAAATCGATCACAGAGAGATATAGAATGAAAATGAGGACCATAGACCTCCAACTTAAATTTTTATATTTTCTTTCTTCATGAGGGTGATATGGTTTTTGGTTAGCATAAAACGGGAGATTATTTGAACATTATGAACCATTAAATTTGATGAAAATGTTACTAATTTCACTCTCTACAAAAGAAATGCCAGTTGATTTATCTTTCCAAAAACAATCATAGGCACTGCCACCTGTGATACTTTTCGCGCTAACCTCCAAGATACACTGACCCTGTTGAAGACCCTATTACCTCCTGCGATATTAACTATGCTGCCTCATAACTGATTAAAGGGCAGCCCGCCATGCTTAGAGCGAACCAGGTCTCTCAGCAAGGAATATGTAATCACGTCGCATATATCGTGGAGTAAACGTGGATTCACTCCGTGTCAGATCGACATGCTAAAGAATATCAACGTCAATGATGTTTCCTCACTACCGCTGAAGGAACTGCGAATTCTAATAACTGGATGAAATAATAAATATTAGTTTTAACTGCACACAGTTGAAGAATGGTAGCGATACTTATTCTCCTCTCTTTCAACGTCAGTGCCCTAAATTTATAAATTCTGAAGTAGCATAAACCAGTAATAATATTTATTTTACAATCAATCCATTAGAAGCAGAAGGGGGATATTTTCAGTTAATTATTAATAATATTCTGCCTATTTTACTGAGATGAAATATTCTTGTTTTTGGCTGTTAATTACAAATTAAAATCTGCATACAATAGCATGAAGGGGAAAATTGGTACAGTTATAGAAAAGCACAAATTTTAGAACTGAAAAGATATTTCAGGGATAATTTCAGCAAATAGAAGAATGGCACAAGTACAGTGGAGACGAAGTGGGAAGAGTTCAAAGAGATAAAATATGGTGAAGAAATATTTGTTCCAAAACATGAAATAACGTACAGAACCTAAATACTATAATAGGGAGGTGAGGAGGTATAAAGAGGTTGGTAAGACGACAACATAAGAGACAGAGACCAAGTTAAGAGACAGCTAGGCAATAGGGAATTCTTGAAACAACAAAGAATTAATAATGTCAAAGAAACCGACCGAGAATGAGTTTATGATGAATATTATTGGCGCAATGGGGCCCACTGACTGATGCATCTAGAAATTTCTATGGATATATCAGAAAACTGAGGGGAGAGAGGGTGTTGGTACAATCTTTATATATAAAGATGAATGTATGTTTGTTGGTTTGTTTGTTTGTTTGTTTGTTTGTTGTTTTGTTTGTTGGTTTGTTTGTTCTTCATACAAATCCACAGTTTTCATCCGATCTCAATGAAACTTTGCACACTTATTCTTTGAAACAAGGAGAAAAATACTGTCTACATTTGGTTGAAAAATTATCTGTATAAATAACACATTTGTCTCATAACTTCGAAATACGGCGGTAGACAGAGACGTTGGATGTGGACGACTCCGTACCGAGTTTCCCCGTAGTGGACTGGCAGTTGAGTGGCTAAAGCGCTGGCTTACGAACGTCGTGGTCTTCGGTTCAAATCTCCGTAGGGGATAAGATTTTTTTAAATTGTTTTTCATCGTAAGAGTCAGGCCTGGGCCGTAAGTTATTCGGATTGAATGTTAAACCATAGATATTAGAAAGTTAGGGGTGCAATGCGAGGCAAATCGTAGGTATTCTTGCAATGTTGTAGGTGTATACTTTTTTACGTTATAATGATCCCTCAGGTTTTGTTCGCAGTCAGTGTGTAAATGTGAACCACAGTAATCTTTATATATAAAGATGGAGGTATATTTGTTTGTTTTTTCTTTTGTTTGTTCTTAATACAAATCCACAGTTTTTATCCGTTCTGGATGAAACTTTGCACACTTATCCTTTGAAACAAGGAGAAAAATACTGTCTACATTTGGTTGAAAAATTATCTGTATAAATAACACATTTGTCTCATAACTTCGAAATACGGCGGTAGACAGAGACGTTGGATGTGGACGACTCCGTACCGAGTTTCCCCGTAGTGGACTGGCAGCTGAGTGGCTAAAGCGCTGGCTTACGAACGTCGTGGTCTTCGGTTCAAATCTCCGTAGGGGATAAGATTTTTTAAAATTGTTTTTCATCGTAAGAGTCAGGCCTGGGCCGTAAGTTATTCGGATTGAATGTTAAACCATAGATATTAGAAAGTTAGGGGTGCAATGCGAGGCAAATCGTAGGTATTCTTGCAATGTTGTAGGTGTATACTTTTTTACGTTATAATGATCCCTCAGGTTTTGTTCGCAGTCAGTGTGTAAATGTGAACCACAGTAATCTTTATATATAAAGATGGAGGTATATTTGTTTGTTTTTTCTTTTGTTTGTTCTTAATACAAATCCACAGTTTTTATCCGTTCTGGATGAAACTTTGCACACTTATCCTTTGAAACAAGGAGAAAAATACTGTCTACATTTGGTTGAAAAATTATCTGTATAAATAACACATTTGTCTCATAATTTCGAAATACGGCGGTAGACAGAGACGTTGGATGTGGACGACTCCGTACCGAGTTTCCCCGTAGTGGACTGGCAGCTGAGTGGCTAAAGCGCTGGCTTACGAACGTCGTGGTCTTCGGTTCAAATCTCCGTAGGGGATAAGATTTTTTAAAATTGTTTTTCATCGTAAGAGTCAGGCCTGGGCCGTAAGTTATTCGGATTGAATGTTAAACCATAGATATTAGAAAGTTAGGGGTGCAATGCGAGGCAAATCGTAGGTATTTTTGCAATGTTGTAGGTGTATACTTTTTTACGTTATAATGATCCCTCAGGTTTTGTTCGCAGTCAGTGTGTAAATGTGAACCACAGTAATCTTTATATATAAAGATGGAGGTATATTTGTTTGTTTTTTCTTTTGTTTGTTCTTAATACAAATCCACAGTTTTTATCCGTTCTGGATGAAACTTTGCACACTTATCCTATGAAACAAGGAGAAAAATACTGTCTACATCTGGTTGAAAAATTATCTGTATAAATAACACATTTGTCTCATTACTTCGAAATATGGCGGTAGACAGAGACGTTGGATGTGGACGACTCCGTACCGAGTTTCCCCGTAGTGGACTGGCAGCTGAGTGGCTAAAGCGCTGGCTTACGAACGTCGTGGTCTTCGGTTCAAATCTCCGAAGGGGATAAGATTTTTTAAAATTGTTTTTCATCGTAAGAGTCAGGCCTGGGCCGTAAGTTATTCGGATTGAATGTTAAACCATAGATATTAGAAAGTTAGGGGTGCAATGCGAGGCAAATCGTAGGTATTCTTGCAATGTTGTAGGTGTATACTTTTTTACGTTATAATGATCCCTCAGGTTTTGTTCGCAGTCAGTGTGTAAATGTGAACCACAGTAATCTTTATATATAAAGATGGAGGTATATTTGTTTGTTTTTTCTTTGTTTGTTCTTAATACAAATCCACAGTTTTTATCCGTTCTGGATGAAACTTTGCACACTTATCCTTTGAAACAAGGAGAAAAATACTGTCTACATTTGGTTGAAAAATTATCTGTATAAATAACACATTTGTCTCATAACTTCGAAATACGGCGGTAGACAGAGACGTTGGATGTGGACGACTCCGTACCGAGTTTCCCCGTAGTGGACTGGCAGCTGAGTGGCTAAAGCGCTGGCTTACGAACGTCGTGGTCTTCGGTTCAAATCTCCGTAGGGGATAAGATTTTTTAAAATTGTTTTTCATCGTAAGAGTCAGGCCTGGGCCGTAAGTTATTCGGATTGAATGTTAAACCATAGATATTAGAAAGTTAGGGGTGCAATGCGAGGCAAATCGTAGGTATTCTTGCAATGTTGTAGGTGTATACTTTTTTACGTTATAATGATCCCTCAGGTTTTGTTCGCAGTCAGTGTGTAAATGTGAACCACAGTAATCTTTATATATAAAGATGGAGGTATATTTGTTTGTTTTTTCTTTTGTTTGTTCTTAATACAAATCCACAGTTTTTATCCGTTCTGGATGAAACTTTGCACACTTATCCTTTGAAACAAGGAGAAAAATACTGTCTACATTTGGTTGAAAAATTATCTGTATAAATAACACATTTGTCTCATAATTTCGAAATACGGCGGTAGACAGAGACGTTGGATGTGGACGACTCCGTACCGAGTTTCCCCGTAGTGGACTGGCAGCTGAGTGGCTAAAGCGCTGGCTTACGAACGTCGTGGTCTTCGGTTCAAATCTCCGTAGGGGATAAGATTTTTTAAAATTGTTTTTCATCGTAAGAGTCAGGCCTGGGCCGTAAGTTATTCGGATTGAATGTTAAACCATAGATATTAGAAAGTTAGGGGTGCAATGCGAGGCAAATCGTAGGTATTTTTGCAATGTTGTAGGTGTATACTTTTTTACGTTATAATGATCCCTCAGGTTTTGTTCGCAGTCAGTGTGTAAATGTGAACCACAGTAATCTTTATATATAAAGATGGAGGTATATTTGTTTGTTTTTTTCTTTTGTTTGTTCTTAATACAAATCCACAGTTTTTATCCGTTCTGGATGAAACATTGCACACTTATCCTATGAAACAAGGAGAAAAATACTGTCTACATCTGGTTGAAAAATTATCTGTATAAATAACACATTTGTCTCATTACTTCGAAATATGGCGGTAGACAGAGACGTTGGATGTGGACGACTCCGTACCGAGTTTCCCCGTAGTGGACTGGCAGCTGAGTGGCTAAAGCGCTGGCTTACGAACGTCGTGGTCTTCGGTTCAAATCTCCGTAGGGGATAAGATTTTTTAAATTGTTTTTCATCGTAAGAGTCAGGCCTGGGCCGTAAGTTATTCGGATTGAATGTTAAACATAGATATTAGAAAGTTAGGGGTGCAATGCGAGGCAAATCGTAGGTATTTTTGCAATGTTGTAGGTGTATACTTTTTTACGTTATAATGATCCCTCAGGTTTTGTTCGCAGTCAGTGTGTAAATGTGAACCCACAGTAATCTTTATATATAAAGATGGAGGTATATTTGTTTGTTTTTTCTTTTGTTTGTTCTTAATACAAATCCACAGTTTTTTATCCGTTCTGGATGAAACTTTGCACACTTATCCTATTGAAACAAGGAGAAAAAATACTGTCTACATCTGGTTGAAAAATTATCTGTATAAATAACACATTTGTCTCATTACTTCGAAATACTGGCGGTAGACAGAGACGTTGGATGTGGACGACTCCGTACCGAGTTTCCCCGTAGTGGACTGGCAGCTGAGTGGCTAAAGCGCTGGCTTACGAACGTCGTGGTCTTCGGTTCAAATCTCCGTAGGGATAAGATTTTTTAAAAAATTGTTTTTCATCGTAAGAGTCAGGCCTGGGCCGTAAGTTATTCGGATTGAATGTTAAACCATAGATATTAGAAAGTTAGGGGTGCAATGCGAGGCAAATCGTAGGTATTCTTGCAATGTTTAGGTGTATACTTTTTTACGTTATAATGATCCCTCAGGTTTTGTTCGCAGTCAGTGTGTAAATTGTGAACCACAGTAATCTTTATATATAAAGATGGAGGTATATTTGTTTGTTTTTTCTTTTGTTTGTTCTTAATACAAATCCACAGTTTTTATCCGTTCTGGATGAAACTTTGCACACTTATCCTTTGAAACAAGGAGAAAAATACTGTCTACATTTGGTTGAAAAATTATCTGTATAAATAACACATTTGTCTCATAATTTCGAAATACGGCGGTAGACAGAGACGTTGGATGTGGACGACTCCGTACGAGTTTCCCCGTAGTGGACTGGCAGCTGAGTGGCTAAAGCGCTGGCTTACGAAACGTCGTGGTCTTCGGTTCAAATCTCCGTAGGGGATAAGATTTTTAAAATTGTTTTTCATCGTAAGAGTCAGGCATGGGCCGTAAGTTATTCGGATTGAATGTTAAACCATAGATATTAGAAAGTTAGGGGTGCAATGCGAGGCAAATCGTAGGTATTTTTGCAATGTTGTAGGTGTATACTTTTTTTACGTTATAATGATCCCTCAGGTTTTGTTCGCAGTCAGTGTGTAAATGTGAACCACAGTAATCTTTATATATAAAGATGGAGGTATATTTGTTTGTTTTTTCTTTTGTTTGTTCTTAATACAAATCCACAGTTTTTATCCGTTCTGGATGAAACTTTGCACACTTATCCTATGAAACAAGGAGAAAAATACTGTCTACATCTGGTTGAAAAATTATCTGTATAAATAACACATTTGTCTCATTACTTCGAAATATGGCGGTAGACAGAGACGTTGGATGTGGACGACTCCGTACCGAGTTTTCCCCGTAGTGGACTGGCAGCTGAGTGGCTAAAGCGCTGGCTTACGAACGTCGTGGTCTTCGGTTCAAATCTCCGTAGGGGATAAGATTTTTTAAAATTGTTTTTCATCGTAAGAGTCAGGCCTGGGCCGTAAGTTATTCGGATTGAATGTTAAACCATAGATATTAGAAAGTTAGGGGTGCAATGCGAGGCAAATCGTAGGTATTTTTGCAATGTTGTAGGTGTATACTTTTTTACGTTATAATGATCCCTCAGGTTTTGTTCGCAGTCAGTGTGTAAATGTGAACCACAGTAATCTTTATATATAAAGATGGAGGTATATTTGTTTGTTTTTTCTTTTGTTTGTTCTTAATACAAATCCACAGTTTTTATCCGTTCTGGATGAAACTTTGCACACTTATCCTATGAAACAAGGAGAAAAATACTGTCTACATCTGGTTGAAAAATTATCTGTATAAATAACACATTTGTCTCATTACTTCGAAATATGGCGGTAGACAGAGACGTTGGATGTGGACGACTCCGTACCGAGTTTCCCGTAGTGGACTGGCAGCTGAGTGGCTAAAGCGCTGGCTTACGAACGTCGTGGTCTTCGGTTCAAATCTCCGTAGGGGATAAGATTTTTTAAAATTGTTTTTCATCGTAAGAGTCAGGCCTGGGCCGTAAGTTATTCGGATTGAATGTTAAACCATAGATATTAGAAGGTTAGGGGTGCAATGCGAGGCAAATCGTAGGTATTCTTGCAATGTTGTAGGTGTATACTTTTTACGTTATAATGATCCCTCAGGTTTTGGTTCGCAGTCAGTGTGTAAATGTGAAACCACAGTAATCTTATATATAAAGATGGAGGTATATTTGTTTGTTTTTTCTTTTGTTTGTTCTTAATACAAATCCACAGTTTTTATCCGTTCTGGATGAAACTTTGCACACTTATCCTTTGAAACAAGGAGAAAAATACTGTCTACATTTGGTTGAAAAATTATCTGTATAAATAACACATTTGTCTCATAATTTCGAAATACGGCGGTAGACAGAGACGTTGGATGTGGACGACTCCGTACCGAGTTTCCCCGTAGTGGACTGGCAGCTGAGTGGCTAAGCGCTGGCTTACGAACGTCGTGGTCTTCGTTCAAATCTCCGTAGGGGATAAGATTTTTTAAAATTGTTTTTCAATCGTAAGAGTCAGGCCTGGGCCGTAAGTTATTCGGAATGAATGTTAAACCATAGATATTAGAAAGTTAGGGGTGCAATGCGAGGCAAATCGTAGGTATTCTTGCAATGTTGTAGGTGTATACTTTTTACGTTATAATGATCCCTCAGGTTTTGTCGCAGTCAGTGTGTAAATGTGAACCACAGTAATCTTTATATATAAAGATGGAGGTATATTGTTTGTTTTTTCTTTTGTTTGTTCTTAATACAAATCCACAGTTTTTATCCGTTCTGGATGAAACTTTGCACACTTATCCTATGAACAAGGAGAAAAATACTGTCTACATCTGGTTGAAAATTATCTGTATAAATACACATTTGTCTCATTACTTCGAATAAGGGCGGTAGACAGAGACGTTGGATGTGGACGACTCCGTACCGAGTTTCCCCGTAGTGGACTGGCAGCTGAGTGGCTAAAGCGCTGGCTTACGAACGTCGTGGTCTTCGGTTCAAATCTCCGTAGGGGATAAGATTTTTTAAATTGTTTTTCATCGTAAGAGTCAGGCCTGGGCCGTAAGTTATTCGGATTGAATGTTAAACCATAGATATTAGAAAGTTAGGGGTGCAATGCGAGGCAAATCGTAGGTATTCTTGCAAGTTGTGTAGGTGTATACTTTTTTACGTTATAATGATCCCTCAGGTTTTGTTCGCAGTCAGTGTGTAAATGTGAACCACAGTATCTTTATATATAAAGATGGAGGTATATTTGTTTTGTTTTTTCTTTTGTTTGTTCTTAATACAAATCCACAGTTTTTATCCGTTCTGGATGAAACTTTGCACACTTATCCTATTGAAACAAGGAGAAAAATACTGTCTACATTTGGTTGAAAAATTATCTGTATAAATAACACATTTGTCTCATTATACTTTCGAAATACTGGCGGTAGACAGAGACGTTGGATGTGGACCGACTCCGTACCGAGTTTCCCGTAGTGGCCTGGCAGCTGAGTGGCTCAGTCGGTCCGCAGCGGCCGTGGCGACTGGACGCGCAGGTTCAACGCTCCGCTGCTGCTTACTAGTGTGTTGTTCGCAGCGAGTGCACGCTACCGTAGTAAACGCGATAACGTGTTGTGTTAATGCCATATAGAAAACGAACATGAGCCAACTACCGAGAAGAGATACGCTGAAATTTACATTTGATCAGAACTATGCACGACCGAAGTCATACGAAATAGAACTGTGGATTGAAGAAAACTTGAAACGACCATTCGATGACATCATCGGGGTTCACCTGTCTATTGTGAACAGCACTGTCTATATTAAATTCAAAACTGCCGAAATTTGCGATCAACTCTTACAGTCATGTGGTGAGAACCTTAAATTTAAACACTGCGACGGGAACGTTGGTGCAGTTAAAGTATCGCATGCAGGGCTTGGTATGCGAACCGTTCGAATATTTGAATTACCCTTTGAAATACCAGCAGAACAAATTAATGCAGCTTTGAAAAGTTACGGCAAGGTCATCAGCAATGTACCGGAGAAGTGGATGAGCTTCAAAGTTCCTGTCTTGAACGGTGTTCGACAGGTAAAAATTGATCTAGAGAGGCATATACCATCATATCTTACGATCTGTGGATACAGGGCGATTATCATGTACGATGGCCAACCACGAACCTGCTCAGGGTGCGGAGCAACGGATCACGTACGCGCTCAGTGTATTCAGAGAAGGATAACGCAGGTGCCATTAGGCGAAACAGCACAAGCAAATAAGATGTCAGCATTAACGATCACATATGCGGCGGCAGTTCGTCCGAGCACGGCCGAGAGGGAGTCTATTGACATGGACACAACTCCGGAAACTACGACCGATGATCAAGACACACCAATGGAGTCTTCAAATCCACAGGCTGCAACCGGTAAAACCCACGACATACCAGTGGAAGCAAACAAATCAGAGGAAACGTACTCTACGCCCCCCAGCTCGCGGTTAAATCGCAAGAAGAAGTAGGAATGGGTCAAAACAGTAGCAACGCTCTGACCGCTATATCAACACCACCAGCAAGCAATGGGTATACCCGGTGCAGGAACCCGGGCCCTGCTCAGAGGAAGCAGAACAACAAAGGGCAGGAACACCTCCTCAGAAACACAAGAAACGGCGGATAGCTCACCTAAATGCCGACAAAACAGCGCCGACGTTGCGCGAAAAAGGAGCACAAATCGCCCGATTATTATCTGACACAAATCGTGTGAGAACAGAGGAGAAACCGCAGATTGAAAGCAAACATATGTCACAAGTCAATGCGCTGAACCTGGGGGGCATAGACAACGCTGGCGCTGAACCTCAAGAGATCCCCAGAGAGCGACATAAACATCATATCTACCAAGAGGAAGGTTCAGACAACAGGACAAGAACAGTCAACTTAGGCAACTGGGCAGAGGAAGTCGAAGATATGGCTGAGGATAGGGAAGTAAATACGACTTGTCAGTCGCCCGCCCAAATCAATGACGGACGACGACTATGTGTCTGATACCTATTAATACAGTCTATACAACAGGGTGCATATATACATTGGGTGGAAATTTCCCCAACACTAGCAGCTAAATGCCTCCACTTCAGGACTACAAGATAGCCACTTTAAACATAACAAAAATCTCCTCACAGCAGAAGCTGCATAGCCTCCGTGACTACTTATACAGCTGTGATGCAGACATCGCAATGTTGCAAGAGGTAAATGATGAATTTTCAAACCTGATTTCCCTGGATACGATGTCATCAAAAATACTACCCCAGAGAACTCTTCGGGTACTGCCATACTAACCAAACAAGGCGTAAACGTATCGGAAGTCGAACGCTGGAAAATGGCAGAGGAATCTCGTTGTCTCGTTAATGCATTAGATTTGTAAACATCTACGCCCCCTCCGGGAACCAAAATAGAACAACAAGAGCACGCTTCTTCGCCACCGAGATGTTATACTTACTACGGAGAACTAGGGAGGATGTTAGTCGTGGGGGGCGACTTTAATTGCGTGTTGAAGTCTAAAGACCAATGGCCGAACTTCAATGGATGTACAACACTCACAGAAACGGTACATCAACTAGAATTGGAGGATACGTGGGAAATAACTAAACGGGGACAAAATGCTTTACATTACTATACGGCTCAAAACTGCAAGTCGTCTGGATAGGATTTATGTCTGGCAAGAACCTGAGGGGAAATGTATCTACAACGGAAACGTGGCCACTATGCTTCTCCGATCATTTAGCGTATCATTGCACCATACGTATGGCGCCACAGAAAAACATTCCGTGGCAGAACAGGGTGGAAATTGAATGTAGATATCCTCAAGGACCAAGAACATAAGAGAAACGTCTGCAAGGAATTTGGGCGGCTTGCTTACACCGACAACAAGCTTTCCCATCGCCACAATGTGGTGGCACCACTGCGCAAAACCCAGACTCATCAGCTGTATGAAGGCATACAGCTACGCAAGGAGCCAGCTGCAGAGGGAAACTTCAGAATTCTACTTCCGATGTCTCCGTGAACTATACTCTGAAACACCAATCACCCTGGGGAACTTCATACAGATTAAAAGGATCAAGTCTAAGTTGTCACTACTCCTTAAACGAAGACAAATGGAAGGCATTAAAATCCGCTCCAGAGATGATAACAGCACCTGCGACGAAAATCCATCCTGTTTCCACCTCGGGAAAGAGAAACGCCGCGCAAGACAAAAACTGATTACCTTTTAAAAAAGGAAGACGGCAGTGTAGCGACAACTCAGACTGAAATAAAGAGTTCGTAAGGCATCACTACCAGCGACTCTATATGGCAGAGCCCACGGATGATGCAGCAATTGCAGCCATGAAAGCCATCTTACAACGACTCTTGAAGAGACTGACAGACAGCTACTAATGAGTGATGTCACCACGGAAGAGATGCGGGAAGCTCTGAAGAAGGCTCAGTCAAATAAATCGCCAGGAAGTGATGGACTGCCAATTGAATTTTATAAACAGTATTGGTACTTACTGGAAAATAGCTTTATAAGCATTTGCAATGAAATAAAAGCAGGTCAGCAGCTACCAGAAGGTTTCAATGACAGTCTAATCGTACTGGTCCCCAAGGAAAACCCAAATGGAGATATCAACAAATATCGCCCCATCTCCCTCCTGAACTCTGACTACAAGATCGTGGCCCGCGTGATAGCAGCCAGAATCAAAAATGTCCTGCCGCATATCATACATAATAGCCAGACAGCAGCAGTACCAGGCGCACTATCTTCAAAAATCTGGCAGATTATAGAGAGGTCATCTCCTTCAGTGCGATCACACGCCCTGAGGCAGCAATTCTAGCCCTCGATCAATGCAAGGCGTTTGACAGGATCTCACACCAATACCTGTTCCACATCATGAACCATCTTGGATTTGGTGAAAGCTTCACCAAAATGATCCAAAATATGTACACCTCTGCTAGTTCAAAGATTATCATCAATGGACAACTAACTCGTCCGATTCTTATCGAGAGGTCAGTAAGACAGGGATGTCCAATGTCAATGCCACTCTTCGTCATAGCGATTGAGCCACTGTTAGGATGCTGCATTGCAAGCTTCAGGGACTAACTGTGTACTCAGACACAATAAAATGTGTGGCATACGCGGACGATGTGGGTGTCATCGTGCGCTCGGAAAAGGACCTGCAGGAAGTTAATAACAGTGTCATCGAATATGGAAGATCTTCAGGTTCCAAGGTTAATTACGGGAAAACCAAACTAATGCCGATCGGGAGGGGCTTTAAAACAGATGCCAACTGTCCATACAGAGTGTGTGAAAAAATCAAACTTCTTGGTATAACGATGAGGAACTGCCCCCTAAAAAACAACGGCGGACAACTGGAAGGAGCTACTGGCCATGACAAGAGGCTACCTACAACACAACAAAGGCAGAGAACAGGACTTGCTCCAGAGAGTTCACTTCATCAACACCAAAATCCTCTCGAGAATATGGTATGTTGGGCAGATAATACCAGTGGTAGACAGTATCGCCAGGAAAATAATGTCAGCGATAGGCTGTATATCTGGAGGGGCGAAATCTTCAAGGTGGGGATCAATGTTATAACTCTCCCACCAGGGAAAGGAGGCCTCGGACTAACAGACGTTACGGCAAAATGCAAGGCTCTCCTTGATAAAGAATACAATACAAATATGCCAAAAATACCCGGAAAGCGCTTTGAATATGGCCGTAATGACGTATACGCCATACAGTATGGAAGTACCAATACACCTAGGGGAGACGCACTACAAGGCGAACCATATCAGGATGTTTCTCTTAGAAACCAGCTATCTCCGGATGAAAGCGAACGCACCACTACGAGGATTAACCACCGCTCAACTATACCATCCTATAAATGAGAATGGAAGGCTCAACCGAATGGAAATAAAATACCCATCCAAAGATTGGACTGTAATATGGAAAAATATCAATAACAAAGTGTTAAGTACAGAAATCAGGTCATATTGGTACAAAATAGTTAACGAGACGATACCAACGAAAGAAAAACTGCATAGAATACACTTATCGGCAACTGACAAATGTAGGGAATGTAATACCACCGATACACTGCAACACAGATGCATCTGTGGGGAAAACAACGCTATATGGGAATGGTGCAGAACCATCCTGGCCTTAATCTGCAGGACACGGAGACAACACATCTCTACTACAATGGTTCTCCAACCTGACGGGAAATACTACACCAACACCAAGAAAAACACCTGGACTTGGTTGGCTGGACATGCACTCTACTACTTATATAATGCCCGGGATGAACCATCATACCTGGGCTTTAGATTGTACCTCGCTACACAAGCACAATCGCTAATGAAGGATCCAAAACATAAGGAAAAGTTTGCGAATTATATCTCAGGTCTAAGAATATTATAACAAACTGTAATATATATAATAAATAAAAAAAATAAAAATTAAAAAAAAAAAAATAAAAATAAAAATAAAAAAAAAAAAAAAAAAAAAAGTTCAAATCTCGGTGGAACCTATATTTTTAGCAGAATTTTCTTTTACATTATACTGCAATTTTTTCCAAGGGCTGTGACTTTATATTCCCCTAAAGCAAAAATTAAAAAAAAAAAAAAAAAAAAAAAAAAAGTTCAAATCTCGGTGGAACCTATATTTTTAGCAGAATTTTCTTTTACATTATACTGCAATTTTTTCCAAGGGAAATATAAAAAAAAAAAAAAAAAAAAAAAAAAAGAAAAAAAAGTGGCTAAAGCGCTGGCTTACGAACGTCGTGGTCTTCGGTTCAAATCTCCGTAGGGGATAAGATTTTTTAAAATTGTTTTTCATCGTAAGAGTCAGGCCTGGGCCGTAAGTTATTCGGATTGAATGTTAAACCATAGATATTAGAAAGTTAGGGGTGCAATGCGAGGCAAATCGTAGGTATTCTTGCAATGTTGTAGGTGTATACTTTTTTACGTTATAATGATCCCTCAGGTTTTGTTCGCAGTCAGTGTGTAAATGTGAACCACAGTAATCTTTATATATAAAGATGGAGGTATATTTGTTTGTTTTTTCTTTTGTTTGTTCTTAATACAAATCCACAGTTTTTATCCGTTCTGGATGAAACTTTGCACACTTATCCTTTGAAACAAGGAGAAAAATACTGTCTACATTTGGTTGAAAAATTATCTGTATAAATAACACATTTGTCTCATAACTTCGAAATACGGCGGTAGACAGAGACGTTGGATGTGGACGACTCCGTACCGAGTTTCCCCGTAGTGGACTGGCAGCTGAGTGGCTAAAGCGCTGGCTTACGAACGTCGTGGTCTTCGGTTCAAATCTCCGTAGGGGATAAGATTTTTTAAAATTGTTTTTCATCGTAAGAGTCAGGCCTGGGCCGTAAGTTATTCGGATTGAATGTTAAACCATAGATATTAGAAAGTTAGGGGTGCAATGCGAGGCAAATCGTAGGTATTTTTGCAATGTTGTAGGTGTATACTTTTTTACGTTATAATGATCCCTCAGGTTTTGTTCGCAGTCAGTGTGTAAGTGTGAACCACAGTAATATTATTATAATTAGGGATGTAAGTCTCTGTCTTTTTGATACGTTATGACGACCAAATGGCTATATCGTTGTGATGTAATTTTATAAGGAAATCTGTATGAAGGGCACAGGATATTTTTTCCAGTATGATTAACAGTTGTAGTCACGAAATTTGAGACCTTATCGAATGGTGACAGAAATATGTAGGAATTGATTCTCATAACTTGGAAATACGGCGATCGACAGACACGTTGGATATGCACGTCTTCAGACCGTGTTTCCGTGTAGTGAGCTGGAAGCTCAGTGGCTAAAGAGCTTGCTTACGAACGTCGTGGTCTCCGGTTGAAATCTCCGTCGGGGATCAGGTTTTTAAAAATTGTTTTTCATCGTAAGAGTCAGGCCTGGGTCGTAGGTTATTCGTATTGAATGTTAACTGTAGATATTAGAAAGTTAGGGGCGCAATGCGAGGCAAATCGTAGGTAGTCTTGCAATGTTGTAGGTGTACACTTTTTTACGTTATAATGATCCCTCAGGTGTTGTTCACAGTCAGTGTGTGAGTGTGAACCACAGTAATATTATTATAAATACGGAAGGAAGTCTCTGTCTTTTTGTTTACGTTTTGACGACTAATTGGCTATATCGTTGTGATGTAATTTTATAAGGGAAATCTGTATGAAGGGCACAGGATATTTTTTCCCAGTATGATTAACAGTTGTAGTCACGAAATTCGAGACCTTATCGAATGGTGACAGAAATATGTTAGAATTGATTCTCATAACTTGGAAATACGGCGATCGACAGACACGTTGGATATGCACGTCTTCAGACCGTGTTTCCGTGTAGTGAGCTGGAAGCTCAGTGGCTATAGAGCTTGCTTACGAACGTCGTGGTCTCCGGTTGAAATCTCCGTCGGGGATCAGATTTTTAAAAATTGTTTTTCATCGTAAGAGTCAGGCTGGGTCGTAGGTTATTCGTATTGAATGTTAAACTGTAGATATTAGAAAGTTAGGGGCGCAATGCGAGGCAAATCGTAGGTAGTCTTGCAATGTTGTAGGTGTACACTTTTTACGTTATAATGATCCTCAGGTGTTGTTCACAGTCAGTGTGTGAGTGTGAACCACAGTAATATTATTATAAATATGGAAGTAATTCTCTGTCTTTTTGTTACGTTTTGACGACTAAATGGCTATATTGTTGTGATGTAATTTTATAAGGAAATGTGTATGAAGGGCACAGGATATTTTTTCCAGTATGATTAACAGTTGTAGTCACGAAATTTTGAGACCTTATCGAATGGTGACAGAAATATGTAGGAATTGATTCTCATAACTTGGAAATACGGCGATCGACAGACACGTTGGATATGCACGTCTTCAGACCGTGTTTCCGTGTAGTGAGCTGGAAGCTCAGTGGCTAAAGAGCTTGCTTACGAACGTCGTGGTCTCCGGTTGAAATCTCCGTCGGGGATCAGATTTTTAAAAATTGTTTTTCATCGTAAGAGTCAGGCCTGGGTCGTAGGTTATTCGTATTGAATGTTAAACTGTAGATATTAGAAAGTTAGGGGCGCAATGCGAGGCAAATCGTAGGTAGTCTTGCAATGTTGTAGGTGTACACTTTTTTACGTTATAATGATCCCTCAGGTGTTGTTCACAGTCAGTGTGTGAGTGTGAACCACAGTAATATTATTATAAATACGGAAGGAAGTCTCTGTCTTTTGTTACGTTTTGACGACTAATTGGCTATATCGTTGTGATGTAATTTTATAAGGAAATCTGTATGAAGGGCACAGGATATTTTTTTCCAGTATGATTAACAGTTGTAGTCACGAAATTTCGAGACCTTATCGAATGGTGACAGAAATATGTTAGAATTGATTCTCATAACTTGGAAATACGGCGATCGACAGACACGTTGGATATGCACGTCTTCAGACCGTGTTTCCGTGTAGTGAGCTGGAAGCTCAGTGGCTATAGAGCTTGCTTACGAACGTCGTGGTCTCCGGTTGAAATCTCCGTCGGGGATCAGATTTTTAAAAATTGTTTTTCATCGTAAGTCAGGCCTGGGTCGTAGGTTATTCGTATTGAATGTTAAACTGTAGATATTAGAAAGTTAGGGGCGCAATGCGAGCAAAGTAGGTAGTCTTGCAATGTTGTAGGTGTACACTTTTTACGTTATAATGATCCCTCAGGTGTTTTCACAGTCAGTGTGTGAGTGTGAACCACAGTAATATTATTATAAATATGGAAGTAATTCTCTGTCTTTTTGTTACGTTTTGACGACTAAATGGCTATATGTTGTGATGTAATTTTATAAGGAAATGTGTATGAAGGCACAGGATATTTTTTCCAGATGTTGTCACGAAATTTTGAGATCTTATCGAATAGTGACAGAAATATGTTGGAAATTAATTCTCTTCAAGAGGCAGGTTCGACGGTAGAATGATATAGTGATAGCTTTCCTGTCATATTATGCCGACTCGATATTGTTTGGGACTAATCCTTCGTTACCAACAACTTACTATATTAATTCTGGCAAAAAAATCTTAATCCACGCGTACGAAGTCGCGGGTACGAGGCTAGTTATAGATAAGGATGGAGAAGAAGTAGCTGAGGATTTAAAAAGGCAAAGTTATTAAGTAACTGGTTTAGTGAGACCATTAGGGACTATGATTCAACAATAGTAGGGAGTGTATCAGAAAGCGAGCCTATTCTTACGGTTGGGAGTGATCAGACCAGAAAATTTGAAATTTAGTATTAAGATATCATAAAGTAACTATGGAATCTAAAAAAGCGTAAAGGTGCTGGTATCTATAATGTTACTATGAATGTCTTAAAGGTTTGCAGGATTTGACATTGTACATTATCTTCAAACATTATTTAAACTGAGTCTGGATACTTGTTGCTCACCAGATGCCTTGAAAAGTGCGATAGTCGTACAGGTCCATAAAGGAGGGGTGACAAATAGGGTTGAAAACTATAGGCCAATCAGCTTGATATCAGTGGTAGGAAAATTAATGGAGAGATTAATATGAAACCACATCAGACGTGTCTGTGAGGAACGTAAGTGGTTTTCAAGTCGGCAACATGGCTTAGGCAAAGATATTCACGTGAATTTCAGTTAGTAGGATATTCGCAAAAAATTCTGATGAAATTGACAGGGGAGATAAAGTTCATAGCGTAGCACAAGATCTTTCAAAGTATTTTTGACAGAATGAGCCGTAAAATGGTGCTAAATATAGTATAAACTTTTGCAGTTGATGAAAAGGTGGTTTGCTGGATAGAAGAATTCTTAAAAGGTAGGAAGTAAAAGTTAGGGTAGGAAATAAAGTATCAAAAGAAGAAGGAGTGAACATGGGAGTTCCACAGGGCACTGTATTGGGACGACTGCTATTCGTTATTCTAATTAATGACTGTGTTAATTGTTTACTATCAGAAGTTTGACTGTTTGCAGTTGAAATAATATCATGTAATAGGATCAAAACGGTAGAAGACTGTAAACAGCTGCAGAGTGATCTAGATAGAATATCTGGCTGGATGAGTCAACATGTAATGAAGACAAATGCAAAGAAGAGCCATGTAATTATGTACACACATAAAAAGCTAAAGGTTGATTATGTTTATAAAGTGGGGAAGGAATTGCTTGTGAATACTGGAAATGTAAATAACTCGATATAACATTTGATAACAAACTTAACTGGGCGGGGCACATTGGAAAGGTGGTTGGATTCCAAATCCTTCACGTATTGGAAAGAGTGAGGAGAGAATGTACTAAATAGTAAGGGAATTGGGTTACAAAACATTGGTCAGACCACTGCTTGAATATGTTGGTGTAGTATGGGACCGACATTTTGGGTATCAAATTCAGGAGTTGGAGGGGAGGGGGGAGAGGAGTATTGCTAGATCGGCAACTAATATGAAAGGGGAGCTGGATTTGGTTTCGTTAGAAGATACAAGGAGGGTGAAGTCATGGTAGTGTACATGCCGTATTTTGGTGAGAGGCATGGAAAGATATTTGTGGAAGGATTAAGAAAGGCACGTGGAAGGCTAAAGATGACCATGGCCACAAGATGGCACTTGATTTCAGGCATAAGGGTGTGGGAAAATTTTCTTTTGTAGGGAAGGGCGCACGGTCAAGTTCAATCTCCCTGAATACCCATCTTTCTCCTTTCCCCTTCCCACTTACTTTTTCCCTCTATTAATTTCAACTTTAAATTTTTTTAGCGTTTTTGTAAATTATTCATCATTTCTTTTGGTAATTTATTCCAATCTCTGACCTGTGTATCTACGAAAGAAAATCCTCCACGTCCTTATGCCTGGAATCGAGTGTTATTGTTACCTTTTCCCTTCTAATTCTTCCACCAATATCTTTCCATGACTCATCACCAATATACATCTTGTACATTCCCATGGTTCTCATCACCCTTTTCCTGTCTAACAATGAATCCCATTCCAGCTCCATCACAACATCACTTACTGATTGTGTTCTGCGGTAATTTCCAGAGACAAATCTAGTAGCCATTCTTGGCACACCCTGCAACTCCTTTATTTGGTTTGCAAAATGTGGGTCTTGTACTTCACAACCTTATTCAAGCAATGGTCTGTCCAACGGTTTGTAACCAAATTCCCTAATTTCTCCAGTACATCCTCTTAGCACTCTCTAAACGAGTGAAAAATTTTGAAACCTTTCCTACAACCTGACCAATGTGTCCTGCCAAGTTGAGTTTGTTATCAAATGTTATGCCAGGGTATTAACATTTAAAGTCCTCAACAATCAATTATTTCTCCACCTTGTAACGATAATCAAACTTTAGGTTTTTTAATATGCTGAGTCTTCGTTGCATTTATCTTCATCACATGTTATAGCTATGTGAAATTTTATTAGAGTCGGTTCATAACTTTTTGTGTGATGCACGGACAGAGAGACAAAACTTACACTTATGGTATATTTATCATCGGGAAATATGTTACTAATCTGTATGAAGAGTATCCTGTATGCTAAATTGCGACTTAAACTATCGTGATGTGCGGTTGTGTTAGTTTTTGCGTAATGCGAGCTCAGGCAGACAGGAATTACAATTTTCCGTTTTTTACATGTGTGTCATCAGTCATGATCACTGAGGTTTCTCTCTTTGAAATGTAAATTTCATGTACAGACCGAACTACTTTCTAATTTTCTTAAGTGGAGTAGATATAAGAACGAGCAATAAATACCGTTTAACAATATATACAGAAACTACACCGTAATCAACGTAATACTTACAGATATCGCTCATCCCTGTTTTATTATAAATGTCAGGAAATGCATAAACACAAGCACAGGAACATAATGACCTTAAGGCAAAACTATGATAGTTATGAGCAAGTATCACATCTATAGTAATTAAATTTCTTCTCTTAAGTGGTGAAATCCTTATTTTTTCAAGGGTCTCAATTTGCAACAGAAATTTAAGTAGGTTTGAATTAAGAGTCATTTGTACAGGCTATTTTTTTTAAATCGTTTCAATGAGACTTACTGTGGAAAATATCATAGTTAAAAGGCAATGTTATACCATTAATTAAATCTATCTTTTAAATGCTATTTGGAAACTAGTAAATAGTAATGTGAAGAGAGAGACAATTAGAAACGTGAGGCAGCAAGGAATATCGTGTCTGGTAACGTGGTCTGAAGCGCATGTGAACAATGTGTCGGTAGCTTCATTTCGAGGCTAAATGGAAATCCGCCGAGTGTTTAGCACGAGTTCGCGCGCTATCGAGTGCCCACTTCAGTGGGTGATGCTTTCTCCGGACAGGATAAAGCCCCCGGATGCCCATTATCTGTCGCTGTGATTCCCGGCTGGATAGCTCATCTCATGCTTCATTTGTGTCAACGAGAAAAAAAAAGAGAGAAAAAAAAGAAAGAACCAAGTTCCAATGCTCCCATAAAATTCTAGCGCGCATTGCATAAAGCGTTGCAAGAGAGAAAAAAGTTGTTACGTGGAAAAAGTACATTCGTCACGCCACAAGGCTATCAGTCGAAATTCACCAGGAAAATAAGAGTTTAAAAATATTTATTAATAAATTCGGTTTTTAGAACCTAAAAGGACCTATTTCGATGTGTTGATCCAGTCCAACTGTAATTTTGTTACTTAAATAAAACAAATGATGGACCGGATTAGCTCAGTAATATGGGTCGTGGGCAAGTAATTTGGACTCGGGAGACGCCCTGGATTCAAACCCCAATGTTCTGTGGTTTTCATTTTCACCTCCAGGCAAATGCCGGAACAGTGCCTTAATGACAGGTTACGGCTGCTTCCTTTCCCCCCTTCCTTCTTAAAAATTTCGTTTCCTTCTTCTATATTGATACAAGTTAATGTCACCTAGGCGATCTGGCTGTATCCCTAGCTGTATCTATTATTATGTGAACCCTAAGCTCAAAGACACTACAAATGTGAGCGGTATAGGAATGATCCCTCGCAGAGTCCGATGGTGAAGCCGAGCTTGGAGGGTAAACGGATTACGTTTACGTGTAAAACAAATGAGTTTACCTTAAAATTGGAATAACTATTCCCAACAATATTAAATGATGTGTTTTAAGCTCATTGTTGATGGAAACATTGCGAAAAGCTGTAACAATGCGATGCGGCAACTTCACATTATTACAGAGGGTAACATTCAGTACAAACAAATCGATAAAACAAGTTTTAAACATAGCATGTTAAACGTTAAAAATCTCAGGAAGCAAACACTTTCTGAGAAATTAACAGTTGTATACCGTCATCGATCAGTTGTAACATGGTAATTAAAACATAGTGTAGGCATACATATTTTTAGTTCCTTCATTAAAAGCCATCATGACTAAACAGAAATCCTCAAGAAGTTGTCTCCTGCGAGAATGGATTAGAACGGAGAAGAACCGTTCTACAGATGGGAAAATTATATATTGGCAAGCATGTGTAAAACCAGTAAGTTTAATTTGTTTTATATACGTATATCTTTTATAATTTAAAAAAATTAATTATATTTGATTTGTTTTCATTTCTAAAGTAACAAAGTGGTAGGGTCTAGGCTGCTGGATCAAATTTTATAATATTAACTGTGTATTATCCGGGGTGTTATATTCAGGTGGATTATTTTCATTTTTGCCTTCTATACAGGTGCCTGCAGAAAAACGATCCCACGTACTACATCATCAGAATTCAGCATATCATTTGGCAAATGTTACAAGGAGAAATGCTTCCAAACAGAAGCAGAGTTTCATTACAAGTTCAAAGCTGGGTACAGATTTGTTTAATTTAATTTAATTTAATTGTAATGGAGCACACGCTCCGGTGGCAATTTCCCTACACACCCAAAACTGCGTCTATGTAAAGCTCTCACTGCCGCTAATATACCAGTTGCAACCTTCCAGAATGCAGTCCTGAAAACCTTTTTGGAAGAATTTTGTAACAAAAATATTTCAGATGAATCCACTTTATGAAAGAATTACTTGCTTCAGCTTTATGAGAAAACCATTGATGAAATACGTGTGGACATTGCTGACCATATCATCTGGTTAAGTGTTGATGAGACGACAGATGCCTGCGGCAGATACTGACAGTGTTGTTGTGGGCTAGATCGCATGTGAAGAACCTAGTATACCCCATGCCATTATGTGCAGAGAACTTCCAATGACAAACCACTCTACTGTGGCAGTTGCTGTAAGGGATGCATTAAAGGTGTTGTGGCCAGATCCAGAACACGAGGATAGGTTGCGGTTGTTTGTGACAGACAGTGCTGCTTATATGATTAAAACAGTGAAGTGTTTGAAGGCATTCCATCCCCGAATAGCGCTTGTCACATGCCTAGCTCTAGGGCTTCACCGGGTAGCTGAAAAAATTTGGGAACAGCACCCTGTAGTTAACGAGACATTTCTTCAATGAAGAAAATATTCCTGAAAGTGGCAAGTCAAGTAGTTACTTTCAGGAAAAAGCTTCCATCAATACCCCTCCTTCCCGAGCCAGTAGTGAGTGACACGATGGGGGACCTGGCTCTCAGCCGCAATATATTATGCAGAAAACTATGAGAGCATCACGGAGGTCATCGATGCATTATTGTTCAATGTCATATTAGAAGTTTTAATTAAGTGGTTACAATCCACAATAAAGACAAAATGTGTTGAACATAATAGTGGGCTATCTTGCATGTTTTAATGTGAACGGGCAATGTTATGTTAGAAGTTTTTAAGGAGTACTTGACAATAAAGTCACAATGTTTTTAATACTACGGCAGTATATATTGCATGTTTAAATTTTATTTCCCTTAAAAATGAGTAAATTCCTAAATCAGAATTTTAAAAACCTATAAAAGCCTAAAACGTGAACTGAATAAACCTACATCTGGGTTTTTAGATCCTAAAAATCCGGGGCTTAGTCATAATGAACAGAAACGATCCTAATACACTACCCTGTGGCACTCCCGTGTTTACTTCCACCACTTTTGATAATATATTTCCTACTCTAACACTTTGCTTTCTGGCTTTTAAGAATTCCTCTACCCAGGAGGTAACTTTTTCATCCAATCCAATATATCTCAGTTTATTTAAAACCATTTTATCGCTCACACTGTCAAATGCCTTCGAAAGATCTGATGTCACACTATCAAGTTGGCCTCCCTTGCCCAATTCATTTGAAAATCTTATATATAGCCCACCATCTCAGATTCTCACGAATATCCTTGCCAAAAGCCAAGTTGTCGATCTGCAAACCAGTTTCCTTCTTCTCAGACATTTCTGATATAGCTGCATATCAATCTCTCCATCATTTTGCCTATCACTAATGTCAAACTACTTGCCTTGTAATTTTCAACCCTATTATTCCTCTTATCACTCTTTTCCAATCCTCTGGCAATAAGCAAGACTCCAGACTCATTTTAAATACAAATTTCAAGGTAAGGTTGTGGTATTACAGCATCATCCTCCAATGAATATTAATATATTAATAATTAATATTCAGATTAATTATATTTATTTTATTCAAAAATATAAATTTTATAGGGCTAATCAATGCGTAGGTAACTATGTATTAAGCCCAAGCGGCCAAATTTATTATTGTATAACTAGCTGTTACCCGCGACTTCGAACGCGTGGACTTGGAGTTTCAATTCCAGAATTGGATATAGAAAACTGTTAGTAACGTAAGATTTGTCCCAAACAACACCGAGTCGACATAATATGATGGAAAGCCATCATTATATCATCCTATCATCTAATCTGTCTCATGAAGAGAATCAATTTACAACATATTAAAAACAGAAAAGTAAGTGAAGGTGCGGGGATGTGTGTGTGTGTGTGTGGGGGGGGGGGGTTAACTGATGGCAGCTTTATTTCAGCTTGGTTTTTTCTTCTTTATTCAACATGAGCATCTGAATCTTATAATCTAATAGCAGCACATTGTCTTCTAGACCTGCACCTTAGGCCAGGTTTACGTCCGTAAGGCATGTCAAAAAGGAAGACAAATTGGTGCCAGAAACTTTTATACAGACACAAATGAATAGTACAGTGCAGAGCAAATTTACTTCTATACTAAATAATAAGTTTTGCTTCTTATCGAAATTTATTAATAAATCAAACACTAACAGATTGCGTGACTGAGCAACCAACGTAACATTACAGACTAACACACGAATCTGTCTGTCTTTCATCATTCGATAAGTTCTTAAAATTTCGTGACTAAAACTGTTATTCATGCCGAAAAAATGTCCTGTGTCCTTCCTACACTATTTCATTGTTAAATTCCATCAATATTGATATAGCCATTTAGTCGTCAAAACGTAACAAAAAGACAGAAACTTACTTCCACATTTATAATATAATAGCTGGTACCCACAACTTCGTTCGTGATTGTAAAGTATTCATATTGACAGCTGTAGACATCTAACCACCATAATGCACGATGGGAGACTCGATACTATTACCGCACACAAATACCAGTCTTCTGCGCTATGTAGTTCCGGCAGCAAAGTAAAATTTACGGATACACACAAGTCTTTGGATGAAATACGAAAATATTCATGATCGACCAATTTCGAACACCATATCTCACACACTCCCACGGTTACCGAATTTCGGCCAACGTTGTGATCGATGGGTGACTCTGTGTTACTACCACACAAAAACGCCGGTAATCTGCGATTGATAGTTTTCACTTAAAAGTGATACAACGTGACACATGCGTCTTTGGCAGAAATATGAAATTGCCACAGGTCGACCATTTTATCCCCCATTTCCCCCACACCACCATAGCTACCGACATCTAACAACCATAGTGCACTACATGAGATACGATTCTACTACCAAACACAAACACCAATGCTCTATGCTATGTAGTTGTGGCAGAAAAGTGACATATGCGGAGACAGTCGAAATACGAAAATATCCTTGGTCGGCCACTTACAATCACCATATCTACCACACTACCTCAGTTTCTGAAAATCGGCCGCTGTTGTGATCGAAAGGTAACGCTGTGCTACTACTGCACACAAACGCCAGTTATCTGTGATCTATAGTTTTCGCTGAAAAGTGATACACCGTGACACTTTTGTCTTTGGCAGAAGTATGAAATTGCCACAGGTCGAACACTTTCAACCCCCATATCTCCCACACCCCCATAGCTAGCGACATCTAACAACCATAGTGCACTACATGAGATACGATTCTACTACCAAACACAAACACCAATGTTCTATGCTATGTAGTTGTGGCAGAAAAGTGACATATGCGGAGACAGTCGAAAAACAAAAAAAATCCTTGGTCGGCCACTTACAACCACTATATCTACCACAGTAACACAGTTTCTGAAAATCGGCCGCTGTTGTGATCGAAAGGTGACTCTGTGCTACTACTACACACAAACACCAGTTATCTGTGATCTATAGTTTTCGCTGAAAAGTGATACACCATGACACTTTTGTCTTTGGCAGAAGTATGAAATTGCCACAGGGCGAACACTTTCAACCCCCATATCACTCACACCCCCATAGCTACCGACATCTAACAACCATAGTGCACTACATGAGATACAATTCTACTACCAAACACAAACACCAATGCTGTATGCTATGTAGTTGTGGCAGAAAAGTGATATATGCGGAGACAGTGGAAATACGAAAATATCCTTGGTCGGCCACTTACAACCAACATATCTACCATAGTAACACAGTTTCTGAAATTCGGCCGCTGTTGTGATCGAAAGGTGACTCTGTGCTACTACTACACACAAACGCCAGTTATCTGTGATCTATAGTTTTCGCTGAAAAGTGATACACCATGACACTTTTGTATTTGGCAGAAGTATGAAATTGCCACAGGTCGATCATTTTCAACCCCCATATCTCCCACACCCCCATAGTTACCGACATCTAACAACCATAGTGCACTACATGAGATACGATTCTACTACCAAACACAAACACCAATGCTGTATGCTATGTAGTTGTGGCAGAAAAGTGATATATGCGGAGACAGTGGAAATACGAAAATATCCTTGGTCGGCCACTTACAACCACCATATCTACCACAGTAACACAGTTTCTGAAATTCGGCCGCTGTTGTGACCGAAAGGTGACTCTGTGCTACTACTACACACAAACGCCAGTTATCTGTGATCTATAGTTTTCGCTGAAAAGTGATACACCATGACACTTTTGTCTTTGGCAGAAGTATGAAATTGCCACAGGTCGATCACTTTCAACCCCCATATCTCCCACACCCCCATAGCTACCGACATCTAACAACCATAGTGCACTACATGAGATACGATTCTACTACCAAACACAAACACCAATGCTGTATGCTATGTAGTTGTGGCAGAAAAGTGACATATGCGGAGACAGTCGAAATACGAAAATATCCTTGGTCGGCCACTTACAACCACCATATCTACCACAGTACCACAGTTTCTGAAAATCGGCCGCTGTTGTGATCGAAAGATGACTCTGTGCTACTACTACACACAAACACCAGTTATCTGTGATCTATAGTTTTCGCTGAAAAGTGATACACCATGACACTTTTGTCTTTGGAAGAAGTATGAAATTGCCACAGGTCGACCACTTTCAACCCCCATATCTCCCACACCCCCATAGCTACCGACATCTAACAACCATAGTGCACGACAGGAAAGACGATTCTACTACCACACACAAATACCAAAGGTCTATGTTATGTAGTTGTGGCAGGAAAGAGAAGTATACGGAGATACGAATTTTTGGTCGAAATATGAAAACGCCCTGCACTGACCAACTTTAATCATTATATCTCCCACATCCCCACAGCTATCGGGATTCGGCCAACGTTGTGCACGACAGGAAACTCCATGCTACTTCCACCAACAAACATCAGTGATCTGTGCAAGGTAGTGGTGGCTGAAAAGTGAAATATAGGAAAAAACACGTCTATTTTTATATATATATAAGATTTTAATTCATTGCAAGATTGTTGTTAGGGAAGAATTAAACGGTGAAAATGTTATATCTCAGTGGCAGTTTTGAACATTCAAATAAGCGGACAATGCTGAACACCGGTGGCAGCCTGACGCCCCGGTACACAATGGAAACGACCGGTGGAGGGCGGAGAGATACCGTTAGCTGGCGAGGCCAATGTGCTCCGGCACTACGCTGAGGGCGCAAGGTCACTGAGAATGCGCGCAAAACGAACGGCGAATGACAGCAACGCCACGACACACGTGATTTTGGACTAAGTCGTTTCACCAATCGTGTGTAGCCACAGGGTCTACATTTGTTGATGAAAGGCTTCTTTTCCTTGTGCTGGGAGAGGGTGCTGACTTCTTCGTGGCGAGAGGAAAGGACACCATGAGAAAGGACTTGCTATTCAGACGAGCTGGTGTATAGACGTACTGTCAGGGTGTGGTCCGACAAACTGGTTGGAGATAGACGCTTTCTGGCTCAGATGTTGCCGGAAGCAGAGTGTCTTATCTCGTTGAGGCCATCAACACTGATGCACTAGCGCGGATGGGCTATCCGTGGATCGGCATCTGAATGCGACACAGAGTGTCGCAATTCTTCAGGCAGTTCCAACAACGGTAATGTACCAACGCTAGGTCACTGGTTCCATGGGTTTTTTATGTGGCTTACAAACCCGTAAGCGATCCCTGTGAATAGACTCTCTGCTCTGATCATGAGAATATTTGCTGAGCTAGCTAACATTCAATATATTACCACTATTGAACTTTTAAGCATCTTGCTCATCATAACGTAATTCAATTGATGTTTTCACTTTAATTGGCACCCCTGGGAATTATTTGTAAATGTTTAACTTTAATCTGTTAGCCTGCGGCGCCACGTTATTGTATATTCACTTTGAAAATCTCTGAACTATTTAAAATCTATTAATGTTTGTATTTATCCGGCAAATTGTAAGCCCCGGGTATTGCTTGCTTGTTTTGAATATCTTGTGCTTAACGTAACATTAAATATAGCCGGCAATGTATAAGCCAAAAGATAAAATAAACTCAATACTTGTGTTTACCTGTAATTCTTGCAGCATTCAATATCTGGTTCACCAAATTAACCAAATTAGCAAATTAATATTAATATTTCTGATAAAAATTTCAACGTAATGGCACCCCCCCCCTTTTCCTTTATACGGTGGTCCATTACAAGGTATTCCATATTCTTTAATATATCTGTAGTAATATTATCTACACCAGCCCCATTACGTTTTTCCTGATAATCTATTTAAAATTTTGTACTTTCCTAATTTATACTTCTAGGGAGACTCTCCTCTGATTCATTCCTTCCCATCACAGGATAATAGTCCCTAATTGTCTCACTAAACCAGTCACTCAATATCTCTGCAAATTTAAAATCCTCAATGACTTGTACTCCGTTCTTATCTACAATAGTCTGAATGCCTTCACATCCCCTTAGTTTTCTAGATGAATCGTTCAGTGGTCCTCCTGCACCATTAATATTTTTCATAAACCCATCCTTTGCGTCTCTCTATGCTCTTAATAATTGCTTGTTTCGTTGTTTTAAGTATTTCCTACTGCCTTTCTGTCTCTTAACTCTGTTGAGTTCCCGTCTCACTAGCCTCTTTAACCTTCTCACCTCCCTACTGTAGTATGTAGGCTCTGTATGTCTGTTTATTTTTTACTTTTTAATTAACATTTCCTCACCGTTTTTTATCATCTCTTTAAACTCTTCCAATTCGCCTCCATTGTACTTGTGCCATCCTTCCATTTGCTAAAACTTTCCCTGAAATATCTCTTTAATTCTGAAGTATGTGCCTTTTTTATAATTATATATTTCCCCCTTCTATTTTGGCCACTGGTTTACTCAATCCCCTAATATCCATCAGTACTGCATTGTGATCACTTATTCCTTCACTTACTTGAAATCATACAAGATTTTTATCAGGCTTTATTAGAAAGATATCCAACATGTTTGGTCCCCTCGTATTTTGCTGTACCACTTGTGTAAAAGTTCCTTCTCTTACTATGGTATTTACAAATCTCTGTTCCCTTGTGTTATTTATCTTATATACTACCCAGTCGACAACTAGTAAATTTAAATCCCCTCCAATAATAAGCATTCTACGCTCACCTCTGAACTGTGAATTTAGTTCCTCTCTGAGGATCTCATCTACATCATTCATTCTCCCACTACGGTAAGCAGCCCATACCCTGATCTGGTCATGATTTATGATCACTAGAGGACGACAGTAATCTTTGCTAACCAGTATGAATACCCCAATCCAATTGTTCCTCTGTCTCTGCGGTACACTCTGTACCCTTCAGGAAAACCTCATTGTCTAGTGCTCCTACTTTTAATCAAGACTCTCCCCCTATAATCTCTACTAAGTTTGCAAATTCTATCACCTTGTTCAGTATAATAACTAACATAGTTATTAATAGTTTGCTACGCAAATAGAAATAATGTATTAATTTCTTGCAAAATGGTGGCATAAGTACCAATACTACCTGAAAACCTGCAGTTGAAAAATGTTTTGACGTATCATGTTATATTATATATGTTATATTATAGTTGACTGGATGATACTTACTGGAGGTCTGAATGAATAGTCGTGTATGTCTGCTATTCTGCGTAATCGAAAACGTGGTCTACATTGATTCACTGGAGACCCTTAAAGTGAGAATGGCACAGTTAGATCTCATTATTCCCTTTCAGGACATCGGTTATAGGATGGGAGTTATTTTAATACTACCACGGTCCTACAGCTTCACTCCCAATATTTTTCCTCCTCCATAATGATAATTTGACTATTTGCCGAAGTCACTAAGGGAACTAATCTGGAGGAATGTACGCTGCACATCAACAATGAATTCACTGTGTGTGTACTGTACCGCACAAAACGACTTCTCGTTTGGTGTCGCCCTTTCAACATAAGCAAACAACAGTGCCAGTGCCGGCGGCGAATGGTTCCACTGTTACAAACTTTGAACCTTCCTCCATCCAGTGATGTGTGACACGTATTTGTATCTTTTATAGTTTGTGAGATATGAATACAGAGTCTGCTTCTTCTTTTTGTTATGATGATTTTTAGTGTATTGAGTGCGGCTGTACATGAGACAGCAATGGACGTTAGCCAGGCAATATACTCGAGGTGAGCCCGCTGGTGATCAGAAACTGATCTGGTAGCTAGCGTCCACTGACTGCCTCCAGTACAAAAGATTAGTGCCTGAGAAGAGGTAGGCCGCGCTGTCGTATTTAAAAAACGATTTGTCGGACGCAAACCGCCAACGGCGAATTGCCGCTAGTCATTGGCACAAGAGTTGCCTTTTCCATTGTTTTGAGTAACGTGTCTGGTCGACGAGCGAAGGAAGATGACACCAGCCCATCCGAGCACGTTAGAAGAATATTATTATTACTGTGTAAATTTGTTAGTATAGAGATTAAAAAGATTTAAAAATTAGGCCCTAAGGAATTTAATTGGTTTATCCTCTGCGGTGTTGATCTCCACTCCCAGACATCGATTGTTCCTGCGAGGAGATGGGCTTATGGAAGGACACTCTGTGTAATTACGCCCCATCGAGATATCATCAAGACTTCCACTCGTTCCACTGTACTGAGGTATGAAAGCAGACGAAGAGCTTCTTGAATCTCGTCAGCTGACCGTCAGACACTAGCAGTTGAATTCCGCTTGCAGCCAACAACACGCCGATATGTCACGCGCTGTGCGTTTCAAACAAGCGGTGGGGTAGTGGTACTACGACTTCGCGCGGTGACTGAACCCATCCAGCAAATGAAAGACTTTTGCAACATGTTTCACCCAGTAACGAAACCTGAGACTGATTAACTCTCTGACTGAATCAGATATGAGTTATATCTAATGTTTGTGAACACAGATGTAAAGAAGATAACTTCATTGACTTTGAATAAATCAGTAACGATTCATAGTCAATCAATAGTAAACCCACTTTTATTGATCTCGTTAGTCGCGAAATAAGTCTCTTGAATTGGTTATAAGTTATGAATATTAGTAAGATAAAAGTCTATTGCAACTAGCCTGCTATGTTTACAAAGTAGGATCATCTTCATCTACAAGTAGAATACTATGATGTAACACGTTTCAAATTTAGTTCAGTTCTGAGAACACTTTAAATAAATCTAAAATTCACCCGGAATACCTGAATGAAAGATTGTATTGTCTCTCATGGGGACGGTTATGCACCATTTTCATAGCACCATTGGCTACATGTTGTCACGTCATGAATGACGCTCCTGGTACCCAATACCATGAATTCACTAGTTTCCTGTAGAAACTATGATAAATTAATATTTGGAGTCAAGTATATGGTTTCATAAGATCTTACCACAAATAAAGGTTTTTAACCACAACCAGACAGCACGGCAACAACTGGCAAATCTAAAATTTTATGACAGATGAGAGGAAAATTTGAATCTGGAACAGAAGATGATGTAGTTTGCTGTCGATATTGTATGGATAGTACATAAAAGTAATAATTATACTGAGAAATTACTGCATGTCTTCGACAAAACATTAGAATAAACACAAACAAAAGAAAACGAAGTAAATGAAGAGTGGCGGACTTCATAATAATATACTTACTGTCAAAACAGGAAAAAATTTGGCTCAGGAAGTATGAGAATGCTTTTATTTAGGAAGAGAAATTACAAACAAAACCAGGAGCCAGTATGGTGTCAACAGACCGATGGGAATAGTACAAATAGTGATTTTCATAAACAGAAAATTCTTAATATCAAACACTGATATAAAAATCGAAAAGATTTTAAAACTGCATGTATGGAACATAGTGTTTTTAGGAAGTGAAACTTGACCACCAAAGTATGAAATAAATAAGCTCTGGAAATTTCGAGAGTAGAAAGGTATTTGTGCATTATTCTAAAAACAGAATATATGTGGTGAAGGAGAGAGGTTCCAGACGTACAGGTTTGGTTGATTTTTATTAAAGATAACAGTTGAAGTGAAGACGTGAAATGAGGAGAAAAATCTGGTGAAGGTAATGAGAGCAGACTGTGAGAAAAATTTGGAGATTACTTTTATAGGTGCAGAAGTGACGAGACAGAGAAGGGAATGATAATTTTTTTTTTTTTTAACTTAACGTATTAAATTCCTTTGGGGTGATTTATACAAGCAGAATGGCGTCTGCACGGCTGTCTTGTTTCTTGCTCACGCAACGCGCTGACACATTGATTTATATGCAACAGTTCGCAACAGACTGGAAGTTACTGCAGCCGCAAATTCCCGCACTTGTGCCGCGGTGTCCATAGCGGAAAGAAGAAAAGTATTTTTTGTTTTGTTTAGAATAGTACACACTAGTTGCTCCAATCATGCGATATTTTCATCTGATAGGAATGTCACAATCACGCTTCCTATGAGTTTCTGAAGTCATTAGTTCCCTTCAACGCCAACCCTGTCTGCGTGTGAGAGTTCCTCTGAACTCAACAATTGAATTAATGAATATTATATGAAAAGCTATATATATGATTTTCTGTCATATTTAACAACATGAAAATGTCATGGAACATATCTCCTCATATCAAAATATATATGCAGCACAATGTTTGTGGTTGTCACTAGAGATAGATGATACAGTATTTCTCATATTTATCACAACAAATTCTTATAATTTTCCTTGTGACTTAACGTATGCTGTTATCAAGTAAGAAGTTGCGCGTCATGCGATACGTATTTCTCACATTCACGAAAACAAACTTCATTCTTTATTATTGAGCAAAGGGTAAATTTTAAATCAAAACAGTAAAAAAATTTTGTCGATAAACCGGTGGATCGAACATAAGAAATAATTACTGAATATTTTCTATGCTATCGTGTTAGAAAATTTTGTCCTTGCGTATTATACGAAACCATACTTTCCTTTTCTAACAACTGTTACAAATACTACTTTATTTAAATTTTTATTTGAGGCAATATTGTAACAATACCTTGGACACAATGGAGTTTAAATGATAAAACTAGACACTCTTGATGTCGGGATGCAACATCTGTTTATTCAAAAAGGATATTTTTTGTTCCACTCTGATGTTCAACGCAATAACAAACGACAAAATAATAGAGAAGGCAGTGAAAGCAGGATGATTCGTAGAATCATTAAAGGCAATACTTCGTAGAAATATTGGAATTTTCCGTGATGAAAAAGTATTGTTAAAAATAGAATGCCAGTAAGTGCCTACACGCTCACGCGGTTTGTGTTTGTTTATAGTCTGAAATTGGTACCGCAACGAAAAGAATGAACAAACAGTTCTTGCCACGACTGTTGCATTAGGCACTGATATTGGATTCTTCTTGTCTCTCATGGAATGATGGAGTAAAACTGATGGGTGCAAAAAGCTGTTCGCTGTATTTTCGTGGACGAGGGTGAGAGAAAGAGAATTCGATATATTTGTGAAGCCATGAAGATTGATTTATCCTATTTCCAAGACGGATCGATGGCAAAATGTGAAATGGATGTCACATTTTATCTTATTTAATGGACATCAATCTCCATTAAATGTGTTTGATAACATTTGCTTTCTATAGCAAAAATAAATAAATAAATAAAAACAACAAACTTAAACTGAGACGTAGGAGATTTTTGTTTATTCTGTAGCTATAGCCATTCTTGAACTGTAATTAATTGAAATAGGGTATTATATTCTTCAGTACACTGTTTATACATCAAGTATTTTGTCGCTGTTGTTATGTCAATATGAGAAGAGAATCCATAGGTTGGTCAAAGATCTTCAGTCTGGACCTGCTACAGGTTCAAGCTGACAAACTTCGTTGTTAACATCGGTATTCGCAGCTAATGAGAAAGATTTACTTAATACAGGGATTTTCTATCGACTAAAACCCCATAAAACACCTGACTTAAGGAAAAACCCTCGAAAGTTGTCTGTAGCAGATCATGAAATGTTGTTTAGTTTCCCCATAGCTTTATCGTCTGTCAAATGCAAAGTACTAATATTTTGCTTTTCCCAGTCTGCTCGAGGCTGACGCGATGTAAACGGCATGTAGGAATATCGAAAGCAGTCATAGTTTCTGTTTTCGGAATTGTTATGAACAGCCTTCAGTACTCACAGATGCGGTTCATATTTGACGATGAGCACTGGCTTCTGTTGGGTGTGATCAAACTCCACCACAAAGCTATAATGAAAGAAAAGAAATGATAACTGCATTACAATTTGGGATGCTAAATATGAAATAGCTCTGTGTGTCTCGAAAGTTGAATCAGTTACGGCTCTAGAAAAAGATAAAGTGTAGGAAATTTCAGTCAATAATATTAGCCCGCCAGTTAGGCACCACTACACTGGGACTTACAACGGGACCAGGATCAAGTCCTGGTTCCGTTCTTCCTGATTGCGGTTTTTAGTCAGTTTCACCCAATCAGCCCAGGCGAATGCTAGTATGGTCCCCAATATCCACCACATATACAACACAGTTGACAAACAAAGTACGCTTATCATACCCTCTTGTAAATTAAATACTCCGGGAGAATACACATCCTTCCCTCCTCTCACGGTTCATACTGACCGTCTGCGTAAAGAGGAGTCTGCCTCGCTTGGTCCTTAGGTGGCAAAAAAATTGTTATGACAGCAGCTGCGAAAGTTACTAGCAAAAGAAACGCTCTCAGCTGCAAGATTGCCGTTAAATGCTTTTGTTTCTAAAGATTCTTCTTTCAAATTATTTTTATTATTTTTCTGATTACTATTACTGTTATCGAAGTACTTCGATGAAGCACACACCGTAGTAGCAATTTTCCTGGACACACACCTGTGCATTTCAAGAACGTTTAAATTATTTCAATGTTTGGTATAAATTATTGAGCACATCGCTGGGCTATTCATTCCAGTCTCCGACTTTCTTACGCCCAAAAGACAATTTCCAACTCTCTTATACTTTAAATCGAGTGCTATTTTATCTTTCCTCCCATAGTCTACTTCTAATTCCTGTATCAATATCAACGCATTAATCGGGAACGAAAAGCATAAGTAAAAGGGAAAAGTTATGGGGTTCTTACGGCTTCTGCCGCATCCCACAGGATTCATGGAAGTAGAGCTCCGCATTCCCATTACAAACATTCGAACTAAAACAACAGTGCCCAACCAATTTTGGTGATGGGCCACAATTTCGAGTCTAACTTAGCCTGCGGGCCACAGAAGATTTGGCTATAACTACAGTAAATATTTAAATATAACAAAGACAAAGTAACACTGTGAAATTACAATCAAAAAATGAAAACCAATGAGACCTTTGCAGAGGTTTTTGTAAATTGTAATCAAAAAGTAAAAAACATCAATGAGACCTTTGCAGAGGTTTTTGAAGTAGCATATTCTAGACCGCTCCTGCTGGTGAGCAAATTCAAATGAGCTGGCTCGTGGGCCTGGGTTTGGTCAGCCTTGCACTATAAGAACGTGACGAGTCAGCGCCACTCTCAGGAGATTCCTCCACGATACATATTGGACAGCAGGCTGAGTGGGCCTGTGAAACCATTTAGGACATTCAGCTTCGATGAAAATCTTCGGTTTCATCAGGCATCGAATCCTGATCGTACGGGCCGCAGTTAGTCTACCGCCTGGGCTATGCGGCCGCCCATTTTTTAAATTTAGTTATTATTTTTGTTCCACATGCAGGCAGCTTACTATTCTCTAACCAGAGTAAATAAGAATGTGATTGTTTTTTACTTTTTTTCGGCCACGAAGTGATTCGCATCTTAAAACAAAAATTTGACTTCACCAACGTTTTGACCCTTGAACTTATTCACTAATTTAGTGACAAAGCTAAACAGTGATTAACGACCTTTGCTAAACTGGTGGGAACAGGCGCGGCTTCTCTCCTATTTAAAAGCGCTCGACGAATTGTTTCTTTTGTCGTTCCATCCTCTGCTACAGCATTGACCCATTCATTGTAGTCTCGGCACTGTTAACACAAAACTTTGAACACAAAAGAAGCAAACATGGGCAGCAGTTGCTTTAATTGTGAGTAGCGAAACATTTTTCGAATGCAAATGGATTTGAACAATACTACACACATTGGGAGCGTTTGTCAGCGGTAAGCTACAGGTTACTTTTATTCCAGTAAATTTCATAGCTGTCAAAGTAAACGCCAAAGATAAACAGTATTGAAATGTAGCACACTGATAATTTATGCACATACTAATAATTTTCCACAGTAGTCATTATATAATCATTGCAGGTAAAGAGAAACGTTGTGGTTGCTTTTAACTTAGCATTGGTACATATAGTTCTCATACTCGCATTTATATTGGAATAGTTCACTTAGTTACCAACACTTGACAACGCGGTGACCGTGTATTAAATCGTACAAACTATAATATACAAGCTGTTACCGGTGTATTCGTACGCGGGGATTTAAAATTTTATTGCTACAATTGAATATAGAAACATGAAAGTCAGTTAAAAGGTGTCCCACAAACTGACTGCGAAAGAAACAAAACATGAGCGACCGATAATACAACACAAAGACCTTACACGCGTTATCCATCTGTCTGTCACCGTTCCGTAAGTTTTCCAAATTTTATGAAAAAAACACGGTTTTATCCAAAAAAGTATGCAATCTCCTTACCAATTATAAACAGTATTTCCTTGCGAAATTTTATAAAATTCGGTCTAGCCGTTTAGTCTTGAAAATGTAACAAACAGACAGAGACACAGAGTTACTTTCGCATATATGATATTAGTATAGGCTAATGTAGACTGACTCTGTGAATTTTACATCAGATTGTCAATTTTAAATCAGATTTGATTTGATTTACATGGTAATTTACAAACATACAATAAAACAATCTGTTCATATACACGCTAGGCAGCATCACTTCAAATATTTTTTGCAGGTGCAGTGTGCCTGTGGGTCATCTAAAGCCATAAAATCTTCCGAAGTAGCGGAAGTTTCAACAGGCGGGGGAGACGAATTACAAACATAAACGTGTTTAAAATAGTTACATCTAGATTCAGCAGGAAAGAGGAGAATCAAAAAACACGAAAAAACAGGATTAGTTCTCTGCTTCCTGCTACCTAGTCATCATTCCTTTGAACAGTGGATTAACGGCACAATTTCCAGTTCCACTTGGACACAGCCAGGGGCATAGCTAATTTATCATAAACAATGATGTTTTCACTCAGTCCTTCGCAACATTTACAAGAAGTTTAGATTGGCAGGTATCGTTGTATAATAATTTGCAATCTAGTTTTTTCACAAACTTTTACTACCAAGATTCCAGTGATCAAGGACTGAAAATTAACTCATTCAATGGTCTGTGTAATGAAGGAAGCCATATAGCATATTTTTGGACCACAGAATAAGTCATTTAAAATAATGTAAGGCAAGAAGCATTATTAAGCGTGCCACAATGTTTAACATGATTCGCTACAAGGACAGATTATAACCGACACAGCTAAGATTTTGAACAGAACTCAGTTAAATCAGCAAAAAAATATATAGAAATTATCATCCATACGAGCCAGCTTTTGTTTTGGATGTCGGATATCAGTCAATTGGTGCAATCACGAAGGAATATTACTGTCTTAAAAATTTAGCCCTTCATATACTATTATCCTTGAAAACACTTAATCGTACTGTTTGTTTCAACATAAAGTAATTGGAATAAACGGAACATCATTACGGATCGAAAAATAGGCATATGTCGTGCCGTATGATACAAACTACTTGTTATTCGTAACTGTTTTTCTTTTTTAAATAATCCGGAAATACAAGCTTTCACTTTGTAGTTTCGTACCGATGTGAAATTGTCTTTGCTGCCGATAGATATAACGGAACAATTTCTCCTCGCCACTGGGCATTGACTAGAAGAAGGCAAGGCTGTTGAGTACTGGTCGTGGAGGTTGCAGTAATATTCTAGTTCTCTGTCGACTGGGATTGCCTCCAGAGTATCGCTCGTCGCCTGTCAACTGGCAGGCAGCCGGAAGTGACTCCACTATCTCCACGCAGCGACTCGTTCAGCTACACAGTGTAGTCTAACTTCAGCAACGCTCGTGAGAAAGCAAAAAACGTGCGTCTGCGCAAACAGAACACAAACTTATACATTCATTTTTAATTTCTCTTTCAAAACAGTTTGATGGACGAAATAAAACCTAACACGTCCGTCAGTTTAGGCTAATTATTAAACTATTTGTAGAATATAGGTGACATATGAGAATTCCAGCAGTTTTTGATTCTAGTTGTCTTCGGTTTAACCGCACTCTCCAGACCCTACAAAGAATAACAGAGCGATTTTAGTTACTTATTATCTAACTGTGTTCGTGTTTATTCTGGATTCTACAGTTATTTCGTTAGTTACTGATAAATCTTCGTCGTACACGATTGGCATTATCTATACTTTAAGCTGAGATCCCGTCGTTTTATGCGACACATTAAACAAGCTTGCAGCTGGGACAGAAAATTAGTCCAGTGTGTTAAAGCTGCACCAGTTTCGACAAGGAACGTATGAACGACGAGATCTCAGATGTCCAAACATTTGGCTATGATTCTGCGACCCTTACTCATCTAGGCAAATAATGGTCCTCAATTTGCGCCTAACAATTCCAAACTAAAAAAAAAGAATTACCGAAAGTAATACCACGCAGATGAAATTAGCAACTATCTTCCATTAAATCTCATAGTCTGTAATGACCGCTGCGATATCCACAGCATGCAAAGAGCCAAGTAAGATAAAAAAATTAAAATTTAATCATGGTCTTAACACAAATCTTTCAAAATTTCTTGAGAAACTGAAAGGTAGTATGTGAAATAAGAAGTTTCAGATCTTTGTCATTATTTTTCTGTTCAGTTCATCGTTAAGGTCACTAACAACTAAATATTGCAACGATTAGCAGTATAAAATAATAATAATAAAAAACCTCTCTCAAATAAAAGACAAAACAAATTTGCGCTTTAATTTCTTGGCCTTTATCATAATTTATTACTTTGTTGCCAATGTCATGGAACAAATAGGACGAAAATCGTTAAACCAAATTTATCAGGCGAGGTTTTTGGTACAAAATGTTTCGAACATTTTTCAAGGTATAAAAACACGAAGTACAGAATACATTTCAAATTTCAGTTGGTGGAGTTTGTCTCGGTATCCTTTTATAACATCAGCACGAATTTGGAAGAACGTAAAAAAAAAAAAAAACAACCGAGAATGGTGGTGTAACGGTTAGCGTTCTGGCCTCGCATTCGGAGGACGGCGGTTCGATTCCATGTCCAAGCATCCAGATTTGGGTTTTCCATGTTTTCCCAAATCACTCCAGGCAAATGCCGGGATGCTTCCTTCAAAAGGCCATGACCGAATTCCTTCCCATTCCTTGCCTACCATCCTTTCCCGTCTCTAAAAGACCTCGCTGTTAAGAGACATTAAGCAGTTAAAAAAACAAAAAAAAAAAATAATAATACATAGTTTCAGGTATATTTACAATATTTCTTCTCGTCTTTGTCTCCCTTTCTACAGCTACATCTCTAATCTGCTATTCACATAATGGTGACAGGATGCATTGCACTAAAATAAATCTCTACTCTGAGCATTATAATCTTGAAGGTACGAGGGAAGAATGACTTAATGTAAGCGTCAGTATGGCATCTTAATTCCCTAATCGTACCTCTCCTGTTATTGTGATACAAATAGATTGGAGGACGAACTATTTCATCTCATTCGTACAGGAAATTGGATATTTGTCAATAAATTCAAAAAAACCTACTTCGTCTGTGTGCTAGGTAATCCCGACCCAATTTTTGTATCAGTTCTGTAGTGCTCTATGAGGACTGTGTAAGCAGTCACAAATCAAGTACTTTCTTTAGACTGTCAATCAATTCCTTCTGATACCCCAGCAGACCAAATGTGGGTGCAAGAAATTATTTTAAGTTATGTGCAGATCGAATTTCATGTTGATTTGTAGTGTTACGTCTAAATAAATCAGGCAATAAACCAAACAAATAACTGAACTGTTTACTCTGTAATCCTGAACAAACGCGTTCTTTTTGTTAACCAAGCACATTGCCTTAAACGTTTTGCTATTTTGCCTAATTTTCCTTTCACCATGCAAAAATAACATAGACATGGGACTGAAATTCTAAGAAACCGGCAAAATTCCTAACTTCTCTACAGTTTACTCTATCCTGAGCGAAAAATCTCTAATTGTTATTCAAGTTGTTTACAAAATAGTTTAAAAAAATTAAGGCACTCTCTTGAGGTACAGCCGATGTAAAATCCAGATTAGAACGACGTCAACAACATGTTGTGACCATCCAGTTAGAAAATCTCGTATCCATTCACAAATCTAATCAGATATACCATACCATCGAATCTTGGCCAGAAGTACAAAGTCTAAAGCTTTCTGAAAATGGAATAAAGTTACATCACCTTGTGAACCTGCATCAGTAAATTTCATTACGTCATACGATATGTATGCTCTTCAAAAATCCCTATTGGGGTGGTATAAAAAATTCGTTTTCATCTGAAAAGGCTATACTGTTCGAGCATATAATATGTTCCTGAACTCTACTACATAAATATGTTCCTAAAATGTTCTTGATCTCGTTTTTTGAAAATGAGAATATTCGTGTTAAAACGTTATAGGAAGAAACAAAGTTGAATTTCTACAAAACAATACTGACATACAAAGAATGATCTCACCTAAACATCAAAATTTGCACTTTTTGTCTTCCAGTATTAGCTTTTTTTTTTTTTTTTTAATGTTTATAATACAGTGAGGATGATTGTCATTAAACTTCATCAGACAGTTTCTGCTGCTCTACTCCGATACTTCACTTTTTTAAAAATTATATCTATCGTTTGATCTTCAGATATCCACAACAGGCAATATCTTAAGTTATTTACTTCATGTCTCAGTTATGTCTTACCTCAAATTTCGTCCTTCCTCTGCACCTTCTGCAACCAAAAGCCAATCTAATATATCTGAAAATGAGACAGTTGTATCTCTTCGTCTTATAATACACTGATGGAAATTAAAAGCGCAACACCTAGACAGGAATGGCGGAATTTTAGGAAACTTTTTAGGTATATCCAGGGTCACATCCAGAAGAAATTATAACAAATTGAAATGGATCAGGCAAAATTTATCACTTTTAAATACAGTTGTCAGTAAGAAGGGCACCCACACTCCCACACTGAACACCTATACATTCGTGGATCATTGCCGGCATTGAACCAATAAGTGTCCGGATGTCTTCTTGGGGTATGTCTCACTACGCCTGCATGTTTTGTGCAGTCAGTTGTTGAACAGTTTCTGCTGCGTGACCAAGTGATCTAAGGTGTTTACTACTGGCATCATAGACATGTTCTGTTGGGGACAAGTCAGCTGTCCAAATTGTGATCGTAACCCTTTGCGAGACTTGTATTGTGATGATCATTATATGAAGATGGGTATTATCCTTTTGGAGGATGCGATTTGGATGGTAGACGTGAAGCATACATCAATAGGTTACAGCGCCCTGTCCACATAGTGGTGGGCTGTGATTGTGTCTTGAACAACAACGAACTCAGTCCTGCTGTCGAAACTGATTGCCCCCAAACCGAAACACCAGTGTCTGGACCTGTGTGACATTCTGAAATCTCAGCAGGGTAAGCCGTTTCAGTACTTACGCCTGCGTACATGTCGTCGACTATCACGTTGCACAGAATCGAGACTCGTCTCTAAATACAAATGTACGCCGTTCACGTGTCCATTTGCGTTTTGTATTACAGCAGGTTAGACGATGCTGGTAATTGGAATCAGGTTAATGGAGCACATTGCATAGGAGTCAGAGAGTGTTACCCAGCATCAAGCAATTGGTTTATAATGGTTGGAGGGAGGAGGTTGGGGGTTACTCTATTTGTAACCAATGCTTGGATCTGGATGCAGTCATCCGTCTGCCAGCAACAGCCATTCACACAATTTGGCGGTCTTCATGTGCTGTTGTCCTTCTGTTTTGACTTGTGCCTTCTCTAGGATTAGAGCCTTCTTTCATCCACTGTGTAACAAGTTTGTATACTGACATTGCACTATGGCCAATCATTTTGGAGTGTTAAGTTTTTTCCCGTCGTATGGCTGACAACTTCAGGGGTTTTCTACCGGATAATTTCTTCTTTCCACAACGTTTCAACAGCAACCTTGGCTGCCTTCCTCAGGTGAGATGTTATATTGAAGCTTCCACTGCGACGACGAAGCACCGACTGTGTCGTCGCAGTGGCAGCTTCGATATAACATCTCACCTGATGAAGGCAGCGGAGGTTGTTTCCAAAACGTTGTGGAAAGAAGAAATTATCCAGCAGAGAACTCGTGAAGAATTCTTATCAATCCTTTTGGAGATTTCATCATTTGAAACACGCCAATTCTGCGACCTCTCTCACAGTTAGACATTTGAGTGTAGAGGGTCGTCACTCTTCGCCTTGGCACACTTGGTCAACAAGAACTTGTGGGAAAAAAAAGTGTCATATTACACCACACTATTCACCACTTATACGCTAAAAAAAACATAGTATTAATTGTATAATAAATACAGCCCCGTAATTCTCATACAATTACATGGAAAACATTCAATTTTTAATCATTTAATTCTTTTTATATGGGGATACTTGGGGCCAAATTTCATTCACTTATTGCAACTCTGTCTGGGTGTTGCATTATTAATTCCTGCCAGTGAATGATTTCACGAACTATTTTATTTATCAACGATCTTTGAGCGCAATGATTTCATACTTTGCTGGTGAGTATAATTACCTTTTTTTGTTTATTACTTTACTAGATATTGGTTACAAAATTCTGAGATGCATGATACTAGGTACAAAATACAAGATGTATGATTCAGGGTATAAAATGCGAGGTACAAGATACAAGGCATAAGGCAAGAGCAAGGTACAAGATACAAAAAGCAGGATGTAAGATGTAAGATACAGACTTCTTAGGTGCGAGATACGAGATACAGGCTTCTTATTGACTAGTACAGTAATCATTCACAATATACGTTTCTTGTAGACTAGCAGCGTGGTCGTTCGGTGAGTAGTGTTTTCTTCGGAAGATATGGTGAAAGAAGTCTTGTCCTGCAGTCCTCTTCCGGATCGACCTCCCTGCGTGTGTATTGTTACTGGATGCTTTGATGTATACCCATTACGAGGGACTGCAGTGCGTTGCCGTATGAGCTGACGTAACGGGGAGAAGTGGTCGCCTTAGTGAATTCTCTCTCCATGAAGGAAATGTAATCACTGTATCCTTTATCGTGCTGTTGACGAATGTATAGTACTGTGTGGCCTACAAACCATGTTGCGGAGTTTTGTTTCCATGCGAGTTTGCGGATCTTATCCGGTCTGAGGATCTTCTGCATTGACGTTGTGGTTCCGTCCAGTTGTGCTAACTTGGACTTCAGCCTTCAGCCATATCCAAATGCGTTGTGTTTCGTCGCACGAGAAGCGATGCAGAAGGGTGTCTGTGTTGCCGCATTTGTGACATCTGTCTGTTGCCGATAGATGAATCCGGAAAACTTTCCCGTTTGTCGGTATTAGTTCGTTAGTTGTTTTGTACCACGTGGACATTACCTCAGATGGAAGGTTTATATTAAAAATAGTTCACCATACTTAGGGCCAGTGCCCGGATACTTTGACTCAACATTGTTTCTTCCGACCTTTAGTGAAAGTCTCTTGTAAATGTCCCTTGTTGTTTTCGGTGGAGGTGGATCTAAGCTCGTTTGGAAGGAACTTTTTCCCAAAAATATACTCTGAGTTGATGTACGTTCTTCGCTATGTTTCTTTTGTAAACTGGAGCTTTCGTGGATTGTGGTTTGTAGTGCCTTATGTTGGAAGTATTGAAACTGGAGTCGTTGTTATCTTTCAGCTCGTCTATTGTGTGTATCAGTAAAGCATTCCATCTGGCCTTTACATTGATGACTTCCAGAATTCCCTTTAGTTTGGGTTAGGTTAGTGTTTCGAATTTTACCTTAAATATATCGTTTTGTGCATAAGAACCAACATAAAGTTTTTTGCAGATTTTCCGCATTGGGGTCAGGCGCTAGTAACACCTGAGCTAGGTAGCTCGTTTTGCCTAGGATGCAGGTGGTTATCGTCCTTGATTTTTAGACCATGTTGGGGCTTCTGAAGCTGGGCTCTCTCAGGAGTACTCTTACTTTAGTTAAGGTGTTTCTCCAGTTGTTTGTGAAAAATTTTTGCGGTTTTCCTCGAGTGTTATTCCTAGGGATGTGTGTATCGTTATTTCGTGACCCAGAAGATTTTTCCCCAGGCCTGTGAGTCCTTCACCAATGTGAAGTAGTGTGGACTTGTTAACGTTTACACTTATGTTTGTTGCTCACTGGAAGAGTTTAATGGCGTTGCGATTTTATTCATATCGTCCTGTGAGGTGATATAAAAACCCACGTCATCTGCTTACTCGTTTTCCATCGAAACGGTAGCTGTTGCTGGTTTTTTCTATATGTCTTAGTAGAGGTTCTATTGAGATGCTAAAACTATCATAAACAGATGGCATCCTTGTCTTACGGATCGCATTATTTTGAAGCATCTGGCCAATGTGCCGTTGATTTTGAGTTTGGAGGAAACGTTACTTGTTATGTTTTCCACCACTGTGGTGAAACTGATGCCTAAACCAAGTTTTCTTAATACTTTTAGCAGAATTTTGTGGTTCACGCGGTTGTAGGCTTTTTCTAAGTCGGCAAAGTAGATAGCTGCATGGGATTTTTTTTCAGCGCCTATGGAGATAACATCCCTGTATTCATTCGTAGCTTGGCTAATACCTGGTATAGGGCCATGTTGATAACTGCCTAGAATCCTGCTTAAATACGGTTCTAGTATTTTCTTTAACATTCGGGTTAGTATTTTGAAATCTGACTTTATTATTGTGATCGACATCAATTGCCTCACCTCTTTGCTTTTGCTGTTATTTGGTAAAAGCGCAATTATCGCTTCACTGAAAAATTGTGGTATAGTGCTGGTCCGCCATATTTAATTCATCACTTGGAGTAGTTTCCTGTTTATCAGAGGCCAGAACGTGGAGTAAAATTCAACTGGTATTCCATCAGGCCCGGGTGATCTGTTTCTTGCTGCCTTTTTGATTGAACACTCCATCTCTTCCAGGTCAAATTCTCTGGAGTGGTTTTCCCGGAAATAACGTTGTTGATGGGTTGTAAAAACGGTTAGGCTGCTCTTTCATCACTTTCTTCCTCTGTACAGAGATCAGTGCGGCGTTGACGATTTCCCCATGAGTTTTTAATGTGTCACCGTTGTTGTATTTCCGTTATCAAAGTCTGATCTTTTCTTTTCTGGGCTCTCGTTAAATGGTACAGAGAAGCAGTTTCTTCTTCTATTTCTTTAGGCTATGATCGTAACAGTAGACTGTTTGTGCTGTTTTCCTTAAGTCTGGTTATTTTTGCCTTATATTTTCTAATCAGTGTGAAGGTGGTCGGGTTTGGTTTTGTGTTTGCGAACAGTTCTCGTAGACATCTGTAGTAGAATTCGATAGTCTAGTTCTGCCAGTATCTTTTCCGTTTTGAGTAGAGTATTATTGTTTTTGCGGAGGTATGGTTTTGCTCTAAGTAGCCAGCATTCCAAACTATTCATGTATTGATGACAGTTTTGCAAGGAGTACTGCCAGGCGCTATGCATAAGGGATTGGTGCCCAGTGTCGTTTAGTAATTAAGTGTTCATTTTCCAGTACCCCTTATTCCTCCGTAATGATTGAGGTTGCATTTTGATGTGGCACAGGTAACTGCAGTGGTCTGAGAAGTTTATAGGGTCTATGTCAGTGCTACATATTTCGCTTGCTAAGTTGCTGGTAACGTATATTCGGTCTAGCCTGCTACCTGATTATCTAGTGACATGTGTGAATTTCTGGAGGTCTCCCTGGGTTTGTCCGAATGTGTCTACCAGATGTAACTCGTTTATAATGTTTTCAGGACATCTGTTGAAGTTCGGGTGATGGGGCGAGTCTTAAAGCGCGAAGCAACACTGGTGGGTATTTAATATTTTTCACAATGTTAAAGAACGTTTTTCTGTTGACATTTAGATTCCCGTAATTATATTATATTATTTAGTTTAAATATCTCACTCAGTATTCGATTTTTTGTTTTCAAGTGTTATAGGCTAAAATAATTTTTTTGTGAAGAAACATTCTTCTTTCTACGACTTTTGCGTGGTTGACTTAATCATAGGGCTGAATGTTGAAAGTGTCGCCACTTTACTCTCGACGTTTCTCGTTTTGCAAACAGAATAACACAAAGATATTACAATAAATATACACCGTTCCGGTCTTCCCATTCTATCCTCCCTTGCACTGATAATCCTAAACATCCACGGCTACCGAAAGGATGACAACTACAACAGAAAATAAAAAAAAAATATAAAATGCTGATGTTTTCTCTTTGAATTCTTATTCCATTTTCGTATTTTCTTTTTGTAACTGAATTAATCTTCCCTCAAATGAAAGTTGAATAACCAAGGGAATAGGTTCATTTGCCTTACACGCTTTTCTTTAACGGATGACTCACATGATTTCCTATTTATAAAATAGATTTTTGATTTTCTTATATATCATAAATAGCTTTTTATCGTAATATTTCAACCAGAGTTTTTTTTTTTTAAATTAAATTTTTCAGAATCATTTTAAAATGTGAAAAGATAAATTTTACCAATTTTTCTCTGTTATTACGAGTGTTAAATGGTTGTACTTAGTGTTAAGGCCACAGATAAGAGAGCAGAAAATATGAACACACATATCAAACTTTAATTTGTTACAAGTAGCTATATTACTGGCTCTCTTGGCTCAGGTCGTGTGGTTTGCGGGGTGGTCTGTCCGAGCCCCGCTATTGGTAGAAACTTACACGGTATGGGGCGTGACCAGAAGCATAAGAGTGTTACACGATTATTAGTCAGACTTCTCAGCAGTGTGTATGGAGTGAGAGCATTTGAAACTGTTATTGCTGATTCGTCCGTCGGATGGGAAGGTTAAATCTGGCAGCCATCAGCAGCGTTTCAGAAGAGGTGGTATGAATTGGCCGTATCCTTGTTTCACCCTATCCTTTCTTAAATTTTTCATTCATTCACAAAACAAGGACATATTACACTGAAAACATATGCATTAGAGTCAGCTACACAATCCAGTTAACATTGGGTAAGGCGACTGGAGACCCCTTCAATTAACAGACCCACGGCAGTAATTTAATAACATATTACAAAGTAACAGCCTGGCGCTGGACACGGATATAGCTAACGTGTGTTACTGTCGGTTACGAAACAACGAGAAGACATCACGCAGAAAATAGCAGAAGCAGACGCAGTCTATTAAAAAATGGTGTAAATATCGAAGGAGGATTTTGTATAGTGTCCCCATTCTATACAGATAAAAAATTGTTTCATTAAAGAAAATATCATCGGAAACAAGATGTTTGGAAGTAGTGCAATGGAATTGTAGATTTACCTTCACTGATTCGTTCCACATCGTTTATTTCTTGCTTTTATCTGCGATCCATGAAATATGCAGGAGTCTGCTACGAGCAGCAGGGATAGCGGAGTGCATCGGGACTGTTCTTTCGTTGAGCGGAAGTAGCTTTTTAAATAAAGAATCAGACCGTATCCCAGACAGCAGAAAAAAACACGCGAGTCATAGCAAATTGAATCACCTTTTCCTGATTGAAGTAGTGTGTCCAAAACATAAATAGAACTAGGATGTATGTGGATAAATTAATTTATCACAAACTTGTGATAGTATGGAAATTTGGCCTCAAACCAATTTCCGAAATAAAAGGAATTTTAATAACAACTCAATTAATTCTTTTTGCGGCCCTAAGAACGTAACTGCTACGTTCAGGTGCTGAAAGTTGCGCAATACGTGAATGGTTTTAATCAAATACTGCGCTGTCTTGTGATGACCTGCACTTTGACAGTCAAAAACAATTTGAAATGAATAAAAAGTGGCTTTAGCACGAATTAGCAGCACTGGAGTTGATCTTAAGACTTAGTCAATCAAATTACATTTAATTTTTTTTTCTTTCAGAAATTATTCTTATAGCTCACCTGAAAGTTTATTCGACTTGCATAATAGAAGATATTACTGACTTTTTCAATGGTTTTACATTTGTTTCTTTCTCTACATTATTACCAGTGTCAGCGCTTTTTAGATGCTTTTTAGTACCACAGCTCATTTTTTCTGTAAGTGTATTTTCATTTAAATTGCTCTAAAATTGCACTATAGTGTTTGGAATTCTACGGTAAATTGTATAAATTATGAATCAGTAACGCTAAGTGCTATTGTTTTGTTTTTACGATTATATCTTGTTTATATTTGCTGGGCACGCACTTTTGAAATAATATTCATGATTTATTTCTTGCATTTTGTATGTGTCGCAGTTAACTATCTTTTGTTGTGGTTGATGACTATATTTCGAGTGTTCCAAAATTTCTGGGTTGTGTATTCACTTATTACATGTTTTCTGAATGTGATAGTTCATTTGAATGTTAGAGTTTGTGGTTTGTTATTGTTAACGTTTATTTGCACTTCTGTATCTATATTTTTTGGCTGTTTTAACATAATAGGTGTTCATAAAATGTTGAATGATTATCGTGTTTTAATATTTTTAGATGTTTTTTGAATCTTGTTTGACCTTTTCTAGGTATATGGCATATATGGTCGGTTATTTTCATCGATTAATTGTTGTGATTGCAAGAGATATATCACAAATAATATTTCAAAAATGTTTATATGTGTTTAGTCACAAACAATTTATAAATGACAAAAAAAACACAGAGATGTTAACTTAGTTCAGATAGAAGAAGTATTATTAACTACATGCTTTAGTAAACTATCAAACAGAAACAAGAAGAACATTTGAAACCATATGTAATAAATCAGCCAAAATAAAAAAAAACGATATTGTATTATATGCAGTTCAGATGTATAAACCGAGCTTGGTGGGTGAGCGGTAACGCAGTGGCCTCGCTTTCGTGAGGACGCAGGTTCAAATCCCCTTACGGCCCTCCAGAATTTAGTTTTGCAAAATTTCCCTAATTTACTCCAAACGAATGCCCGAATGGTTCCTTTAAAAGGTCATGGCCGAATTACTTCCCGTTTCTTGACATCCAGTCCCTTCCCGCCACTAATTACATCGACGAGCCACAAAAAAGGGCCAGGTAACCGCCTGTACGTATGGAAAGGCCGAGTCTTCGATCCGCAAGACAGGGCCAAAAGTCCTTGCAGGTTATTTCGAGATGAAGTACCAACCCGTGGAAGATGAATACTATGCTACTGAATTCCGCAGAAGACTTCCTAGACTCCTGGAGGCAGATGAAGGAGGGAACAATACCACTGAATCAACGGTAGAGGAATTGCAGCCAGTGATTAACCAGCTACATTTCAGAAAGGCAGTAGTATAGTGAAACGACGTTTTAAATAATGTTCTAGTTTAATTGATTTACTGCATATCTATTTTCAAGTACAAATTTTTAAATTGTACATCCAGAACCTTAATTCATGGGGGAATTTAAATTTTAGTTTTAGAACACGTATTTGGAATTTGGCAACCAGGCAATGCATTGACGAATTTCATTATTATTCTATCAATTCCAATAGTTTTGTTTGGACATAATTTCTATATTACACACACACTGTAGAATAAAAATAAATAGAGACCGAGCACTTGAAACTGAGTTTCAAGCATCGCATGGTTTCTAAAGCGGACAAAACTATTGCTGAAGGAGTATTATCTTAAATGACGAAGAAAGAGGGGCCGTTAATTACTTTTAACGAAAGTACTGGGCAAATAAATGACCTTGCTGTCAAAGTAGGGTGTTTGCGATGGTAACTATGGTTTTAGGGGTATCGCTGCGTTGATTTGTTAAGATATAACATTTTTTGTCCTCATTTCGGCACCTTCCTGAAAGATCAGCAGCCAGTTGATGTTTAACTATACTGCATTGTTGAAAAATACTATAACTGCTAATAAGCTAAGGAGCTAAGAATTTGGTAGCAGCACCCGTTAGTAGTTAGCTGGTACTTTCCTCATTCAAGACGAAATTAAATTAATCTAATCTTCGTGTGTCAACCGGCAGCAAAATAATGAACTGACGCTGTACTAAGTGTTCTCGGGCGTCCCACAGAGGGAGCGCATCAATTTGATGTGACGATTTGAAGTCGCTCTCCAACTTCATCTCCAGGCGAAAATTGATAGTCTAGGAAACCCTCCAGTCATTCAAACTGTCAGTCATATCAGAGCAAGGTACTGCACTGAGCGCCAAAACGTTAGTAAAAGAGTTGCACTTTCCGGAAATATATGATGACAGTAAAACTATTTGTTGTATAAGGCTGTGCTCACGGTGGATGCGTACTCTGAAGATATGTAAATGTCGTGAGAACTCGTCACTGTGGTTGTGTCACAGTGTATCGGAGTTTGTTGCGTAGGGTAATGGTTGTAACCGTTAAAATCGGAATTTCTTGTTAATTTAATTAAAAATGGAAGGTGACTGGGTGTTTTTGGATGATTCTGTACTAAGACTCTTCCTGTTGGAAAATGAAAAAGAATTTTGAATTAGTGATATAAATTTTATCAGAGAAACTCAAGGAGAATTTGCTTTACATTTCCCTGATCTAATCAAAGAATATCAAAAATGATTCGGCTGTTTCAGACTAAGGCCAGAAACATTCAATAATATTTTACACAGAATTAGTTAGAAAATTGAGAAACACAATAATTTCCGGAGTTACTATTGCATCCTACGGAGAAACTAGCAGTTACATTAAGGTAAATAAATAAATTTAGATTTGATCATGAAATTAAGTCGTGTATTAAAAAACTTAGAAACTGATGATAGATAGCGCTAATGTATCTCTAGTGAATAGTTTGCCGAGCTCAGATAAAGCTATCAGTCACCTTATTTACCAATTAGTGACTTACGCTTACACGACATAAATGACGTGTTTCAACCGAACCATAACCGACACATCACGGTTAAGGTACTCTTATGAGGACTGATCCCACCAAAGTTTTTCTCTCACAAACTAAAGAAATCAACCTCTGTATTCATTTTGATCGTACGACTACGCAGCAAAAACCAAACAGACTTGCTTCCAGGTTCTTTGTCGTGCGTACACGCGTCTCGACTGACTAACTCGCTTCCAATGTGACCACAGCGACCTGTCTCACAGTGTTTGTTTCACTCCGACGAAAACGCACGAATACTGCACGACCAATAACTCGTAAGAGTACGCATCCACTGTGACCACAGCCTTACTGGGATATTTCGGTCATGTTACTCTCTTGTAGAATAAATTGTAGTCATATGATGAACGCTAACTGACAACAAAATAGATTTAAAATAAAGTGATGAGATATTTACACACTTAACGGATAAAAACCATTGAAAACGTTGTGAGAATGAAGTTAAACGCCATTAGTAAATAAAAAATCGAGCAGTTAGATTTGCAGTCGTCCTTCATCATACACTGCATAGCCATAACATTTTGACCACTGCCCACCGCAAGGCTGAATGTTTTTTCGTGACGTTGCGTCAAGGAAAGTATATAAGCGGAACAGAGATCCTTGCGGAAGGCAAAACCAACGACGTGTGATAAATTGGGAAAATCCACTGATATTAGTGACTTTGATAATGGGCAAATTGTTGAGGTTCAGCAGTAGGGAACGAGCACCTCGGAAACGGCGAGGCTGGTCGGCTGTTCGCGTGCTACTGTAGTGAACAATAAAAGAAACTGGTGAAACCACGAGTTGGCAACCAGGATGTGGATAGAACGTGGAGGTCACAGGCATGCCCAACAGGAATAGAGGGCAATTTGTGGCAGATCTGATGGCAGAGTACAATACTGGTATGTCTAGACTCAAATGTTTCGCAGCACTCGGTTCAGCGAACATTTTTGGACATGGGGCTCTGCAGTGTACCAACGTCGACCCAACGACATCGTCAATTACGATCGCAGTGGGCACAAGATCATCGAGATTTGACCCTGGATCAATGGAAACGTGTCGCTTGGTCAAATGAATCGAGCTTCTTGCAACACCATATAAGTTACCGTGTCCGGATACGCCGTCTTTCAGTCAAATACCTGCTCGAAACATGCACCGCGTCACGGACGGGGCCCAGCGAGGACAGTAATTATGCCTAGAGGAACACTGACCTGCCCTTCCTGGGTGCCTTTGGTAGTGATCATAGGCATCCAAGGCAGGTATGGACTACGTGAATAATATTGTGGACAACCTGCATCTCTTCATGCTTCATGTCGTCCACGACGACGATATCTTCCAGCAGAATAATCTGTCCTAGTCACATGGCTAAAATCGTGCTACAGTGGTTTTAGGAGCATGATAGTATTGGCTACAAAAACCCATTAGAACACATCTGGGACGCTATCGGCCACTAGCTTCGCGATCACAAACCAGTGGCCCATATTTGAGTGGGATTGCGTGTTTTTGAACATTTGATGACAAATTCCTGCTTAAACCTACCTAGGACTTGTCGAATCCATGCCGCGCTGAACTGAAGCTGTATTTTGTTTCTAATATGAACCAACATACTGTTAAGTAGGTGGTCATAGAAAAACTGGAGGTTATCTCGGCGTTAAATGGGAAGAAAATCCTCTCGGTTAACTGGTCGAGTGAGTCCATTGATAAAACACGACGTTTCGACGGTCATAGACTCTGCCGCCATTGTCAAGTACAAGTCAATCACTAGGCTAGTTACCCGAGAGGATTTTATTTGGGTGGTGTTGGTGCCTGACACCAGGGCAGTCGGTACGCACCGAGCAGCTGCATGCCTCTGACGGACTCGTGCCGCCGGGGCCTGCTGTCGGCGGCTGTCGCGACGCTGCCGCCGCGCTCCCTGCGGCGTCTTCCTCGCGCCGCGAACACCACCGTCGTTTTCCCGCCTCTGGACGTCATCTACAACACACACAGTGCACATAACTACACCAACTGCTCTCAATATCCTCTCCTCCCGTCCTGTCCAACTATTATATATCAATCCTTCCGCAAATGAAGAACAGTGATTCTTCGTGTTTAAATGAAATGCTTGAAGGTTTCCTCTAAACTACCTTTGACTTCAGATAACGAAGTGAAAGAATTAGATAAAGAAGTCGTGGTATGTCCCCCTAAAGTTGGCTTCCCACGATCTGCACATTTGCAGACTGAGCCGATCCAGCTGCCAAAGAGCGTGGGGAGAGTCCCACTCTATCCATCGCCCAATCGGTAAAGATGAAAGGCCCGGGTAGCTGAAACGACACTAATCAAGGTGGTGGGGAGGCAGGTAGGGTTAAGGGACCGTGCGCAAACTACGTGGCTCGGTCCAGGGGGGGGGGGGAGGGGTAGGCAGAAAGTCTACACTGGGCTACGTGGGGGGAGGAGGGGTTCCGAGCCAGGCCACGTAGCTTTCCTTTCATAAAATTTTTCACAGTTAAAATGAGGAACAGAACTCACAACAGCATGTGAATATTTATTTCCCTCAGTTAATTATTTCCGTACGTATTTTACAATAGTCTGGACAAGAGAAAACAGTACAAAATGTCTTCTGGAAATCAAAAGGAAAAAATGCTATGTGATACGTGGGAGGGGGGGGGGGGGTAAACGCAAAAGCCACGTAGGGCTACGTGGGGGGAGGGGGGGTTCACAGGAGGCCAAAATGGAGCTACGTGGTTTATGCACGCTCCCTAACAAGTGGCACGCGCTGATCCGTACACTGCGCGCCCTCCAAAACCACGCGCCGTGGGATCCACCTTAAACTGGATGGCACACACACCACTTGCAAATGCCGGGAGGTGCGATTACAACCCCGGCTATTCAAACAGCGGAGCGCGGTGTCACTCTATCACTGCCAACAACATCAAAGTTTATTCGTCCTCATCGCAGAATTCTCCTCTGCCAACCACCCGCGCCATTCAGAGGAAATGATAAATACTTCCAGTTTTACCTTCCATGAAAGTGAATTGATTATTTACCAATATTACAGAGTCTACATAACTTTGAAAAGGGAAAAACTCATAATAATCTTAAATTCCGATAACGATAAATACAAAAAAAATTTGAAGCACTCTATTAAGCGTACATAAAAACTCGTTTAGCTTCCTTTGATGTAACTGTGCAACTAACTTTTACTATCGCAGATGAACTTGGTTTGATGTTAGTCACCTTACTCTTCCATTGTAAATATCTTTACAATACCAACCATCTTTTCCACAAATTAACTACTATCTTTCTGGGTACGAATTAACGTTCTAAGACAACAGCGATGACTTAATATTAATTTCGAAGAATACAACAACGCAGTAATGTAGGTGAAACAAACTTTAGTGTATTCTTGAATATTACATCAGTTTATATATCATACTTAAAGTAAATTATAGTGATCGTAATGGCTTGGTGACAGGGTTTCCTCATCGGCTGCGCAATCCGCCTCTATCGTAGTTACCTACTCTAACCCCGTAATCCTACCTGGTACAGATGACCTACAGTTTTACGTGGAATCCTAACCATGGCAGCGTTCTGGTGTAATTCAATTCAACATCTGTTCCGGAGGCGAAAGTCGGGTTAAGGGCCTATGAAAATCCCTGCCAAGACTGGGATTTGATCTCCAGCCACATGCCTTAACCACCAAGCCACCAGACCTATTTATATTGTCTCTATAAGGAATAGTATTGATTACTATGATGGCAATTTAGCTCACTACATACCTACTTCCGCATTACACGAATTTTCGTTTCAACTACTTTCAGTATGAGGACTTGTTCGAGTATCGGGCTGTTTACTCACAAAGAGACAATTTACTGATTCCTTACGCCCGTAGTCAATGTTCTAATTTATAATCACGATGGTATTTTCCCTTTCACATACTATTCTTAATTCTTCTCTCACTAACCATTCGGACCTCATCGTACATATACTCCTTACAAACACCCATTCCCTCTTCACTCCCAAACCAGTTCCTTATCATGTCAGTTGCTGATGGTGTTGTGCGGTAATTACGACAAACAAATCTAACTGTTCTCCTTTGCACACTTTCCAGTCCCTGCATTACATACCCATAATCTGAGTCCCACACTATACCACTACATTCAAGCAATAATCAGACCATTCTGTATCCCCACATTCTCGTTAATTGCCGCTCCCCTTATCCTCTCTAGTAGATGCAGGACTTCGAAACACCTCCCTAATATATGGATAATGTGTGCTGCTCAGTTGATTTAGTTATCAACAATAAGACGGGATATTTACAGGTACATTGTAAGTTTCCATCAAGCAATTCCCGCTCCACTTTACAGTCATACAAGATCTTTATTTTTACAACTTTGTAACCAATAAACTGACTGCTTTTGGCACTGTACAATGAAGAAATTGTTTGATCTATCAGCTGAAGGAAGTTTAACTGCAATTTTCTCATAGCATAAAATCGCTATGAGTTTGTTAGGGGTCGCCCAAAATTGACGGAAGCATAATCGCGTTTTAGTTGATCCATAGTACATTGGTGATGTGGTAACACTATAAAGCCGTTCAAGTCAGTTACATACGTCGAAAAAACATAGATAATAGCCGCAGAAAGTGAGCAGCTTTTGCCTGTCTTAACAAAGAGACAAATTTCCTGAGCAAATAAGCCAGCGTGAACGTAATAGCTTATATGAGAGACAAGTACTCTTTGAGTCCACAACAGCAACGGTATTAATTTTTGGTCTCTTGCCAGCTGTGCGTATCCGCTGTTTGAAACAAAGGCGGAACAAAGAAACAATAAAAGCTTCCTATGTAATATCTGTATTCATTTCCAACTTTCTTTCGTTGAACCGTTTTTAATTATTGTTTCGATGATAAGATAAAAGCTTATTAGTTTAGTTTTGTATCAAAATTAAAGTAGAAAAATACTCACGAATTAATTTAGCAATTAAAAAGTAGTTACTTCATAACTGGTTAAATGAAATAACATTTTGAACGTACTTTGTTGCTTTCACATGGAGGGGTCACATATTAGGGAGGAATAATTTTTATTGCTGGTTTGATGTTGAAAAAGTCGTGTGATAGTTATATTATGGCTTTTATTACTAATGTTTTTTTTAATTCCAGAGAGGAAAATTAAGGTTTCCTATCACAACTTTGAAATTATTCGTTCAAAATATTTTTGAATATAACTTATTCCGTCTGTAGAGGATCAGAGATGCCAAAAATGTTGTTGCTTAAAATATAAGAAAAGAGCTAATAGAACAGCTAGAGAAGATGAGTAATACTCCACGTGTGGCAGAAAATTGTACAAATTCTATCAAAAAAGAACGAACTTCAGAATATACTAGTGGAGTTCCCGGCGTTACCCGGTATAGTTGGCGTAGATTTATACGAACCCTATTTTTATTCCCGCAAAACATTTGTACAAAGTCCCATAAAATTAACGCCAACTTTTTTCGGAATTAAAGCAAACCTAGACTCACCCGCCACCTACCAAGAAACTGGTGGGCTCAAGTTTATTTGCACGTATACTATTTTCATTCGTCCGAAAAGATATCAAGCTTCGTTAATTTGGTTAAGAAATTTCATTACTACTTTACTGAACAACCCTAGATTATGTTAAAAACTCACATTTGATTCAATTGCGAAGTGAATGGTGGCTCGAAACGCCAGATCCTTTAACTCCACAGATAAAGTATGAAAAGTGAATCCGGAATAATATTATCGTAAACACAAGACTAATGCTGAAGGCCAGAGATATTGTCCAGAAATCGTGCTTAAAGAAAATCTCTGTTGTTTTTACGGCTATCTATGTCTTTTAAAAATTGATATCCCGAATAAAAGGAAATAATATTTCAAGTTACGGCTATCTATGGCTTTTAAAAATTGAATATCTCGAATAAAAGAAAGAATACTTCAAGTTTTCTTTAGTGTGCAAAATAGTTATAACTATAAGTTATTTTATTGCTTTCATTAAAGGCTATGGTCAGAGACATTGTGTTGTGTGTTTAGTGCGAAGTATTCAGCATCTAATCCTTCCATCTTTGTGATTTGTCATCATATGTTCAGAATTTTATTTAATGATCCTGCCTTATTTAACGTTGAAACATAAGACATGCCAAACAACTGAATTGAGATTCTGAGCTTTAAAACGATGAAAATTCCATCGAAATATGCTCCGTAGTTTCCGAGTTTTTATACGACCAATATGTCTGGATTTCGTTTTATAGATAGATTAAGTGCTATAAAAGTGTTTTTAACGAAGCTGTCAACTAAGTCAAATGAAATACACTTCCAGGAACGCAAGCGAAAAGGCAATATACTGGATGTTAAAAAAAAGTGTAAAATATTTTAGGAGGGGAAAGTATGCATCAGATTGAGGCAAAAATGTCTAATAAACATTGGGTCGCAAACGCATAGTTTCGGAGCTAATAACAGGTCAGCAATATAACGCCCGCCCACGACATTGCATGCCTCGGCTCTTCGGCGTAAGGAATCCTGCACTCTATGAAACAGTGTTGGTTGGTCCTGTACGTGAGAACACGCATTGAAGACATAAAGGACCAACCAAGACAGTTTGAAATAGTGCGCGATTCCTTACGCCGAAGGGCTGAGGCGTGCATTCCCATGGACAGGCGTCATGTTGCGGACCTGTTAATAACTCCGCAAGTATGCGTTTGCGATCCAATGTTTATTGGAATTTTTTAATTTTTTGATACATACAATCACCTCCTAAATTGTTTTACAACTTTTTTTAACACCCTGTATATCTGAAAGCACAGTAATAAAGGTAAAGTTGACCACTGACAATACTGGATTCAACAATACTGTCGTTCCATTTGTGGTTATTGATAATAAAATTATTTTCGAAATAATTACCCAATTTTCAAGAAATTCCCGGCTATTTGTCAATTATTTATGACGATTCTAAAGGCTTATATTCTGGTATCTAAGTAGTTAAAAGCGTTTGTAATAGCATTTGATGAAAATAATAAAAGATAAACTGTTACAAAACTAATCTGAACGTTGGATATTTGGAAATAAAGAGAATATCATAGATGAGAAGATTGCATCAGACTGAGTGAAAAATAACAAAACTCTATCAACTGGTATAATTTTTGAATGGCTGAGGTGTATCTGACAGGAGGAAAAATAAACAGCAAGTAAAAATAATTTCGCAAACTCAGAATGCGTGTTTCACTTAGTTAAGATTACATTTATGCTGTTAATATGGATACATTTATGTTTTGAACCTCGATATAGACAAGCACAGAGTTCTGTAGACGGTACTTTGGTTCTGTAAACAACTGAAGCACTTAAAGTAGCGGCAAGCGAAAGATCCTGAACGTAGATGGGAAGTTGGTTTGAGGTTATTTATGGTAAGTAATGAGTCGATCTTAATAAAAACTAGAAGGGAAAGACATATAAATGCTCCAGTTATCAAAAAGAATTGCTGCACACGTTATTTAAATTAATAAGTTGTTTCATTCGTTTATTTTACAAAGGGTTATGAATAAATCAACCATTTTTTTTAACAACCGCCTGATGTAGGCTGAACGCTTTTTCAATACGACTGTAAATAAATAATTATAATTGTGGTCCTAGTCGCTCAATCTTCCTATGTAGTAGACAGCTAAGCTAATCATGTAATCATACCAGGCTAACGCGTGTTTTAACCAGGCAGCGGGTCAGAGGTGAATCTCAGTTCCAATTCCGACAACTACAATGTCGTTGGTACATACCACGGTAAGAAATAACTGACCTTTAAACTGGTACAAATTTGCGGACACTTATAAACTAATTTTTCAGCTTTACAGCGTTATACCAAAATGAAGCATACCTTATTTCCTCCTGGAACCAAATCACAATCCGACCTGTTGTTTTTGTATGAATCGCGTTCATTCAAATAGACAGATACACTTGCCTTTATGTCTCAGCTTCTTGTTTTCGCATGAAGACGAAACCCCTCGTTTCATTCTTGGAACCCTGCGAGTCGCAAGCTACAAAACCCCCATGAAGATTCCGTGTAGAACTTTTTGTCTGAACAACGGTCAACGAGACATAAGTTACTTAACTCAGTCGAAATATTTAAAGCCTCGGATACAAAGAAGTTCAAGTAGGACCCGGGTACTGTTGGATCATTAGTGTAGGAGATAAATTTTCGTATGAAAATAATTATAGCGCTTTGTTTAAATTTTGCATAAAAATTGCAAGTAGGCAGTCAGAGGGTTATATTTGCTGACAAAAAGAAAAAACCCGTACAAAACACTATTCAATGAGAAAAATCATCACATATGTTGTGATGTGTATCGTGAGACAAATGATGCATTGGATAAACACACACAATCGTAATGAAGTCGTGAGAAAGAACAAATCGATACAAAAGGAAACGTTAGTTTTATTCTTTGATATATCTGATACCAGCTGAATAAAAGAGAATATTCTGTCTCTGTGTGGCTCAACGAAGTTTGTTCAAACCACTTTTCGTTGTTTCGGACAGCAGGATTAGCCCATTGCTGAGCCATTTTGTTACTGGATTTCAAATCTACTCCTACGTGCAAATTCTTAACTAAAGGAAACCAGTTTGCAGACTGCTTTCATCTAGCGAAAAAGGCGTCTGCTGAGACAGTGTGATAAGCTGGCAAGTGTTAGTCGAAGCTCGCTCAATGTGGGTTCCGTTCTCTTATGACTGTAATACGTGGCGGGTCGGGGGTGGCTGCTTGATAGCAAAATCGATCTTGTGCATGATTTCAGATAAGGCAGTGGATTCTCCTCCAGGGCTTGCCACGCGAATCTTCCTTGCCTCTCGAACCAATATTGTAATCGTTCGGTTGCAAAAAAAAATTATCTCGAGTAACAAAGTCTCAATTAAAAGCACGTTTCAATATAAACCGTTTTAATACACGGCAAAATAACCTAAAATTAAAAACTTTAGCTAGTTTTTTTCGATATTAAGGAACTATATTATTTTGCAGTTATTTGCCTTTTTGAGGTTTGCGTTTTTGTTTTTTCCTTCTAATGCAAAAAACGCAGCGCTAACTCGGGAAAAAGCAAGTTAGTACATTTAAAAAAAATGCATAAATTGTGAAATTTTATGTAACTACATTATATGTGAGAATTTGATGATACTTTTCGTTTAAATGCAGGATATGATCGATATTGGGGATAAATTTCAAGGTCGTAGGGAATACCGTTTTTGAGATAGATCCAGTAACAAAATTAGTTTAAAATCTACAACTTCTACGGTCGCTGAAGTCTTTGAAAGGAAAAAATGTTAGTTTCTACCCAAATATTATTTTACAAAATTATAAGTACAATATTCGGTTTTGGGTCAACGAAACACAAAACAAATGAAAATTTGAGTCGTTTAAGCGCCACATGCCTGTGACATATGGTCAGGCAGACAATCAAGCGTCAGTAATAGGGTTCCATTTCCCATTGTGTATGGAAACGTAAAAAGCAATGCAGTCCTATTTCCACGAATGCAAACATTTACACAACTGTGGGAATAGAGAGGAGGGAATTGCTTTGATGAGGATTTTTTTTTTTTTCTCATTAGTCTCTCGACTGGTTTGATGCAATCCTCCATCCCTTCCTATCTTGCGCTAGCCTTTTCATCTCAGCATACCCCTTGCAACCCACGTCCTCAATTTTCTGCTTCATTTATTCTAATCTCTGTCTTCCTCTGCAGTTCTTACCTTCGACTGTTCCCCCCACTAACAAATTAACCAATCCTGCATGTCTCAAAATATGACCTACTATCCCGTCTCTTCTTTCTGCAATACTCTTCCACAAAATTCTTTCCTCGCCCATCATTTCCAAAACTCATTCATTTCGTACTTTTTCCGTTCACTTAATTTTTAGCATCCTGCTATAGCACCACATTTCAAATGCTTCAATTTTCCTTCTGTCTAGTATTTCTAAAGTCCATGCTTCGCTGCCATAAAGTGCGCACATAGTGTTTTAAAACGTTCTTTCTGAGTCCTAGATTAATATTTGAAACTAAAAGATTTCTCTTTTTCATGAAGGCTCTTTTCGCTACTGCTATTCTGATTTTAACATCATTCCTACTTCAGCCATCAGTTTAATTTTACTTCCTAATATCCTCAGCCTGTTCTGCTAACAAGACAATGTCATCAGCAAATTGTAGCATACTGATTTTTTCATCTTGAACATTTATGCCACATTCAAATATTTCTTTCACTTCCTATATTGCTTCTTCTAAGTACAATGGGGATAGATTACAACCTTGTCCCACACCCTTTTTAACTGACGCAAGTCTCTTATGATTTTCTACTTGTATTATAGCCACTTGATTCTTATAAAGATTATAAAGCATCCTTCTATCTCGGTATTTCAGACCCGACTTCTTTAAAATTTTGAACATCTTGCCCAACCTAACATTATCAGCTTTTTCTAAATCAATAAACGCCATAAAAGTATGTTTGTTTTTCTTGATCCACTCTTCAAGTATTAATCTTAACGCCAGATTGGAACCGTGGTTTTTTCTACCCACATCTACTATTTCTGCAAACTTTTCTCTCATGTTAGATTGTTTCAGTTTATTCACTTCCAATATCTTCTGCTTGTGTTGCTTCCTTATTCTCTTGAATTTCAGCCTGCACTTCATAACTATCAGTTTATGGTCAGAGTCTATGTCTGGTCCTGGGTATGTCTAGAACTGATTCCTGAATCTCTGCTGAATCTCTGTTTGACCACGAAATAATCTAGCTGATATATGCCTGTATCCCCAGGACGTTTCCTGGTGTGTATCCTTCTAGCATGTGTTCGCCACGACTAGTTTATATCTTTCAAAAAATTCTAACAATCGGCTTCCTCGCTCATTTCTTTCTCCTAAACCAAAAGATCCTACAGTATTCTCCTCTTTTCCTTCTCCCATTACCGGATACCAATCACCCATGATTATTAGATTTTCCTCCCCCTTCACATATTGGATTAATTCCTTAATTTCAGCCTATATTTTCTCTATGTCTTCATCATCTTCCTGTGACGCTAGCATGTACACTTATACTAACTTGGTTGGGGCGGGCTTAGTTTCTAACCTCATCAAAATAATCCTGTCATTAAACTGTTCGTAATAACTCACCCGTTTCCCAATCTCTTATTCATTACAAATTCTACACCAGTGACTAGATTGACAGCTTGTGTGCTAATTATCCTGTATTCCCCCTACCAGGAATCCTGTCCGTTCTTTCATCTAATCTCACTAATCCCAATAACATCTAATTTAAGTCGTTCCATCTCCCTTTCTAAGTTTTCTAACCTACCTGCCCTATTCAGACTTCTAACATTCCACGCTCCGACTCGTAGAATGTTTCTATCCATTCTGATGACTCCTCCCTGAGCAGTCCCCACCCGGAGATCCGATTGGGGAACTATTTTACCTCCAGAATATTTTACCCAGGAAGAAGACATCATACCATACGCAATTTGGGAGGATTACATAGCCTCGGAATACCCTTAGGGTCTGTAATGCAGGGGTTTCCCGTTGCTTTCTGCATCCCCATGCCGTTGATCATTTCTGATTCATCCGCCTTTAGGGGCCGTTTCCAACTCCAAGGGCAAGAGGGTGCCCTGGACCGCTCCCCGCTCTTACGCCCTCCTTTCGGAGGCCGTTGGCAAGCAGTGGATGACTCCTTATACCGGGAATCATTCAGTCGCCAGAGTCTCGTCCGTGATGAGGATAACAATTCAAGTATTACAGGCTCTCGTGTCACGTGATGGTGTATCACTTGTGATGCTTATGTGCAGTCGTATGATCAATATTCTTTGCTCACTGCATATGATATCAGAAGTGTTGAGTACTCTTATCTCAAATCTATACTATTCTAAATCTGTAAGCAAGCTGCGTTTGTAGTGAGGCTTGATCTCTAATAACGCAAAAACTACCGCATCAATTTGCATGGTGTTTCCAAATTTTTAAAGCTAATGTTGCTGGTCAACATCTGCAGAAGTAGCTAACGACCAATATGTACCATGGGAAGAAGCAAGTCAGTAAAAAACTTCTGAAATGTGAAACTGTAGACCACAGATAATTATACACATTCAGACGGTCACTCCTTTCATAAAGAGACCTGACAAAATTTAGGATTTCCCTTTTTTTTTTTTTTTACTTCTGAGATTCATTTTTCTGGACCGCAGTACTTCAAAATAAAAAGAATACGTGAATCAAGTATAATCAGCATTTACTTGAATCGTAACAGGTCTGTTGAATTACGAAAAAGTTATATTACAAATATTGAAGACATGTATTGTCTCTGGTAGACTGTTATACAGTTTGTCTCTGGAACAAAACTGCTACGTGATCGCTGTGCAATACAGCCACAATAAGCCAATACTTAATACGAAATTCAGTTTTTTCTCGAAGAGCGATGTCCGAAAAACAGCTATTATAAATATCAGCAAGTAATAAAACATACTTCTTTCATAATGACTTGTGCGGAATTGCACATATTTGGAAGTACTTTATTCGATTAATATGTCTCGTGGCTATAACGTGCAAATATAACTAGGCATCCGAAAATTCAGGTACATGCGACTCAAATAATTACATAGAAAATACGGATATATTGAAAGAAACTCAAATAAAAATTTTTCATATCCTAATGCTACACCGCGTAAATTATAAAGCTAAAAGCATCGTCCGTTTGGCCTATAACAAAGCATATCAGCTGTCATCACTGTCCAGGTTGCGATAATTTTGCCACTCAGAAATAATTGCTTGAGTTACATGCACATTAGTACATATACTGTACCGTGATCCATTTTGACATTTTTGAATTAATTATATCTGACTGAAATAATGACAATAATGATACGACGATTTGAAATCAAGATTAACTCCAATTCACGTAAATTTCTATTTTAAAGCAGGAATAATTGATGGTGTATCAACATAAAATAAAAACCAATATCCAAACAGCAAAAAATAAATAAATCAGAAAAAATTGAGATGCTGTGATTATTGGTAACGAATTTTTATTTCAAATATAACCAGGCATCCTAAAATTCTATTCTACACCGCGTAAATTTTAAAACTAAACCCGTTATGCCTGATGCTAAACAAAACGAGTCAATTGTCATCTGGTCCAGGCTGTTGTTTCGCCAGGTACTTACATGCGACTGAAATAATTACATAGAAAATACGGCTATATTGAAAGAAACTTAAATTAAAAATGTTTTATATCCTAATGCTACACCGCGTAGATTATAAAGCTGCAGGCATCGTCTCTTAGGCCTATAACAAAGCATCATATCAGCTGTCAGGTTGCATTTCAAGCGATTCATAACTTGCGATAATGTTGCCACTCAGAAATAATTGTTTCAGTTACATGCACGTTACTACATAAACTGTACCATGATCACATCTCGACATTTTTGGATTAATTATATCTGACTGAAATAATGACAGAAATGATACGACGATTTGAAATCAAGAGTAGATCCAATTCACGTAAATTTCTATTTTAAAGCAGGAATAATTGATGGTGTATCAACATAAAATAAAACCAATATCCAAACAACAAAAAATAAAAAACAACAAAAAATAAATAAATCAGAAAAATTGAGATGCTGTGATTATTGGTAACGAATTTTTATATTTCAGCACACTTCCAAGAGGACTAAGTCGTAGATTACTGCTATATTTACATAAATTTATGGCACCGCGGTTATGTTGCAATCCTCGGTATCCACATTTAAAAATAAACATTTTTTAGTTTAGTATCTTGGAAACAATATTTTTCATTATATCCACAGATACATCCTTAACAAAGCTTATACCTACCTATATAATCCCAGGCAAAGTTTACACATAATGATTATAATATCAGCTTTCTTAACGTTACAACTGTTGTATATCCATTTAAATTTTCGGTACCACGGTTAACGTGGAATCCTCCATATCAGCATTTAAAAATATTATGTTTTAGCTGAGTTTAATATTGCTTTCAGAAATAATATTATTTATTACTACCAAGATATTCTATATTGTAACCAAGTTTATGCTCATCTATATACTCACAGCCAAAGTTCACGCATAGTGATAATTGCAGCTGTGAAAACGTTTTAATTGTTAGTGCTGTGAGTTGGGTAAGTATAAAAGTTTATGATATGCCCTTGCGAAAGAGATCTAATCTGTCGGGGTCAACTTCTGCAGCTAAAAGATGTCGCCGAAATCGGCTAAATGAGAGTGAAATAGACCGACAACATCGTCTGCAACGTCAAAGAGAACGAGATGAAATAGCTAGAGCAAATGAAAGTAACCTGCACCGAGAAAAGCGATATACCTATAACCTGGTTCTATACGCTAAATCCATAGCTTCTGAAAACGCACAGAAGAAAGAATGTCGTTTGAACCGTGAAAGCCTTTCTAAACAATAAATGTTTATACTTCGCACAATAATTACAACCACGAATTACTACTGTTAATTTTTCAGGAACCTTTTCTACTATTGAATCAATTGCATCACGTTAAAATATGAATAAAACAACTGTCTGACATCAGTATGAAAACCGAACCTAACGTATTAACCGAAACAAACGAAACTATTCAGAATACATTAACAGTTCATGCCTTTCCACGTTAATGTCTGATAAGAGAATAAAATCGGTAAATAATTTCTACACCTGCCAAGGCACGCGCGCGTGAAGCAGCGGGCAAATGCTAGTCTACTATAAGTATATTGTCCGTATCTACTAAACAGACAATATTGCAAAAACGGAGATTGACAGAGCTGACACGGAAATATATCAAAGAGCATATTATATAAATTTAAAAATTTAGTTACCTCGAAACCGCATGTAGCAAGCCATAAATATCTTAAATAAGTAGGTTACGTTTAGATCCATAGTGTTCATGAAAAGTTCCTTTATTCACCAAGTCAAAACATTCTTCTGCAGGATTTTCATTATAAAATATTAATTTAATAGGCCAATGTGATATTTGGACCAACAAATACTTTTCTGCGCTTAAGTATGCAGAAAATAGGAATCTAGAAAATATGGTAGGTACATTACTTCAGTATCTTACCGCCTCTCCACGCTTCGTTTACTTTCGTTAGGAATTTTATGTATTCTTATAATGATCAAGTGAAAGGTTCTGCAGTTAAAATGAAACAATATAGAAGAAAGTTTGAAAATTTCTTAACATAAATTTTTGTTTCTATTTAAAGCATTTTCGGCTGTTCCTGAGTTACGGGTAGTTTGTTAGTTAATTAAGCTGTAATGAGGCCGCAGGGAGGAACAGGGTTACCCAATTAAGGCGACCTTGTAGTGAACGACCCGTCCATGGGTAGAGTGTTTACTGATATTGCAGGCTGTACTGCACCACGTGGGGGACACGTGTGCTGAGTCCATGCCGAAAGCTTGTGAACTGTGCTAGCTTTATTCTGTGTGAACAACAAAAATTTTAATTTTTCTATTCTTACTGTTTATATCACGGAAAGGAATCAAATTATAAAAATTGTAATATCGTGACACGTTCGAACCATGTGTCCAGCTTCACGTCAGCGGGTAAGTTAAAGAGCTGTCTCATGGCTCTGTGATTTGTTGTCTTACTGGGGATCGAAAGTTCCCTGCCTCAAGTTTTAAAAGCCATTAACCAAATCCTCACCTCTGGTAGAGCTTTGTTTGTGATTTTTGAAGTACAGTAGAAAGCATCCGGCTTTGCATTTCACCTTAAACTACAGGTCACGGATTTTCCAGGAGCATTATTGATAATGTTAGGCGGCTAAGCAACCGCATTAAAGCTGTCCTTTTCGTCCTAAAGGAAACCATTAGTGACTCTAGAAGTGACTGCAGCTTCATAAATAAACAGAACGTTAACGGAGACCATGTATTTTAGCTTCCACCATACGTTATTACCTATTTCGTATTTCACTTAACTTATTGTCTCCTACATTGATTCGGTACCAAACAATTCTTTGTTTTTCATATCTCAAACTTACATAGCATCCAAAAATACAAATAGTATAGAAAGAAACTGAAACAGATTAATTAATTTTGTTAGCGAGGTTATGTAAATATTCCATTTATTAAGGAAGAACCTCCTGAATTTTGTTCATTCTGGAACATTTAAACAAAATAATTAACAAGGTTACTTTACATGTGGAAACTGCGACAGTTGCTCAAACCAAACTTACGTCGATAATCGAAGACATCGCCCTGGTCTGGTAGACCTTTGTGTAACCCATTTCCGAGGAAGTCACTTCATTCAAAGATCCTCTTGCACCATCTTTTGATGAGGTGCCATAAAACTACCAGATGCATGTTTCCACATTCCATGATCACATGTATTTGTCCAAAGTTAACCGACTTTTTTTTTACTAATGGTCTAAAGTGTACTATTGATATTTACGACACATTTTCCACTTTTAGAAATATGCTGAGCAGTGTAAGCCTAGGAACAAGGCGTACTGGTTTAATCGTTGAACTATTTCATGTTTTTCGGATGATCGGTCTGGAGCTAAGTAGTCAAGAATTCACAAGTCCTAGAATTTTAAGTGGCTTTTAACTGACCTTTACCCCTGGAAAAGCTTCGTGTGAAATGTAGTAGGATGGACCGTGATTCCACAATGAACTTACTGTAGAGTACCTTCACACGTCATAATTATCGGTTTGGATTAGTTGGGTGTGCGGAATGCGCGGCTAATCAAAAGTGTGCTATTATACATTCCATCAAACTTGGATACCTCACTTTTTGCTTCTTTGACAGTTAGGTCTTTGAGGCCCGACGGAAGAGGGGGACAAGGTATGAGAAGAAATTCGGCCATGGCCTATTGAAGGAACCATCCCGGCATTTACCTGGAATTATTTCGGAATACCATGGAAAACCGATACCTGGATGGCCGGACGGGACTTCATGCCTGCGTCCTCTCGAATACGAGGTCAGAACGTACCGCTTACCTACCACTCTCGTTATTTCTTCTCGTACTTGTAACGACAACCTCCATTAAGTCAATTAAGATACCAATCTGTACTATTTTTATTGCTGTGAATAACGAGGATCATATTTGCATTGTTTGTCGAGCGTCGATGGCTATGGTGCCTGTTGCGCTAAAGAGTTCTCGATATTTGGGGCATTGATCGCTGACGCTTGACTGGCCAGATCAGACACATGAGCTTCTGCGTTGTGTGTCTAGTGGAGAGTGTGGAGCAACGAGTAAAATAAGTTTCAAGCTAAATAACTCTCTTTATTAAGGCATGAATTATGTGGCACAGATGGTAATACTTGGTTGGGATTATGTCACTGGAAACGGCGATTAAGAAGTTTTATAGATGAAATTCTCTCGGGCAAGTTCATTGATGAAGAATGACGTAAATGGCGGCCGAGACTGATTGTCAAAACGATGTGTTTTTGCAACGGACTCTCTTGGCTAGTTACCTTTATACAACACAGAGAAAACCCCCAATTTTACATACAAAGTCTTCGGTCAGTGACGTGCAGTAATATGAAGAATAAACATTTATAAGGCGGCTGTCATTAGCATAATAAATAAAAATATAAAAAAATAGGATAATATTTGTCCATATATTCTATTGTTTTTTATGACCAATGAGATGAAAACTAACTTAATCCACAACCCGAAATTTGGTTGAATCCTCCCGAAGGAGGCATATTAAGCCACTGTGCCTTTCCTCTGGGATCTACAGTTTAACGTGGAATCCGAATCAAGGTTCAACCTGGCATACTATCAAACAAAAACCTTAAAAATTCCTTCTTCCTTCGGCATTTGAATGAGGGACCGCAGCAGCGAACTTTTGAAAGCTTGCGGCTTAACGACTGACCTACCAGAAGGCCCGTTGATAGTAATAAAAACTATCAAAAGAAATATTATTTATATATATATCTTTACAGCTTCTCGAGTAGAAAACCAAGATTTTTTAAAAAAGAAAAAACTTTCTGGTTGTTTCCTTTAAAAGTAACGACTTCAGTTACCGCAAAAGTTGTCGATTTTACGCCAATTTTTGTTGGACTTTCTAAAATTTTTGTTTACAATCGACCATTATAGCGAGAAAAAGCACATACAGCTATCTGCCATTTAAAATATGTTAAAGTTGTGTAAAATACTAGTGCATACAAAATATTTATCAAGGCTTAAACTGTTGTGACTGGAAAAATGTAGCTAGAGATATTAATGTAGCTACTTGTTGGATTTTTGGTATCCTGAAAAAGTAGGTTTGCGTATTTTTTGGTAGGCATCAATCTTTTGCCGTGTCTTGTTTCATTTATGCAAATCATTTAAAGAGAACATCATTAATAGTCGGTATTTTGTCGATTACTAATAAGAATCAACGTAATCAGGTTAATGTTTTCGGAAACACAAACTGATGAGCAATTACACGATTCACACAAATTTTTATATTGAGAAATTTAGAGCCTATATACCTGAAAGTCTTTATTTCTACTCAAACTTTTCATTTGCTTCTTTTTAATAGTTGGCTGTTTAATTCACCATCGTATCAAATTTCGAAATAATTTATATCAGGATACAAATCTGAAATATTTTTAACTGTTTTCCATTGTCATTATACCTTATTTCAATAAGGTATTTTTTGTCACAAGCCTTTATCTCCCTTCATACTTAACCGAAACCAATGAATGAGGTGCCATTTGAAAGCTTATGATCTACACTTTGGTCACATCATGTTTTAAGAAAGGAATTTTTCGGAATTCGACTCTTCAATGGTAAAAATGACAATATTTCTAAAATGCTGTTTTCTGTGTTAAGAGTCATTTATCTTCCTGGGTACCTATCTGAAATCGTTTAGTGAAGTATCAATTTAAAGAATAAGATCTCCGCTTTAGTGAAGTCATATATTAAGAAAGGAATTTTTCGGAATTCGACACTTAAAGGGTAAAAGTATCAATATTTCTGTAACGCGTTTTTGTGTCATGAGCCATTTATCTCTCTTGATATCTAACCGATATAGATAAATGAGGTATCATATTAAAGATGAAGGTCTCCGCCGTGGTCACATTATATTTTAAGACAGGATTTTTTTTTTTTTTTTTTGTAATTCGACACATAAAGAGCAAATATGTCAATATTTCTAATATGAGTTTTTTGTGTCTCGAGCCTTTTATCTAACCGAAATCGATAAATGAAGTAGGATTATGAAGAGTAATGTCTCAGCTTTGGTGACATCATTTATTAAGAATTTTTTAAATTCAATCCTTAAAAGGAAAAAGTATAAATGGTTCTACAACGCATTTTTGTGTCACGAGCCAGTTATCTCTCTTGACATCTAACTGATATATATATAAATGAGCTGTCATTTTAAAGATTAAGGTTTCCGCCATGGTAACATCATATTTTAAGAAAGGAATTGTTCGTAATTCGTTCGTTAAAGGGCAAAAATGTCAATATTTCTAAAATGGTTTTTTTTTTTTTCTGTCTCGAGCCATTTATTTCTTTGGATATCTAACCGAACTCGATAAATGAAGAGTATTGTCTCAGCTTTGGTGACATCATAAATTAGGATTTTTTTTTGGAATCCAACCTTTATAGGGAAAAAGTATAAATGGTTCTGCAGCACATTTTTGTGTCACGAGTCATTTATCTCCATTGATATCTGACAGAAATAGGTAAATGTGGTATCGTTCTAAAAATTAAGGTTTCAGATGTGGTCATATCATATTTTAAGAAAGGAATTTTTCGGAATTGAACGCTTAAAGGAACAAATATCAATATTTCTCAAATGAATTTTTTTTTTGTGTCTCGAGTCATTTATCTCCCTTGATAATTAAACAAAATTAATAAACGAGGTATCATTTTAAAGACTGAGGTCTTCGGTTCCAGTAAACCATATTTTAAGAAATAAAATTTTCAAAATTCGTCCGTTAAAGGGCAAAAGTATTAATATTTCTAAAACGCATTTTTCTGTCACGAGCTATTTATCTCCCTTGATAAATTACCGAAACCAATAAGTGAGGTATCGTTTTAAATATTAAAGCATTCCCTATGGTTGCATCATATTTTAAGAAAGAACTTTCTCCAAATTCAGCCCTTAAGCGGCAAAAATATCATCATTTTTAAAACTTTTTTTTTTTTTTTTTTTTTTTACCTCGCTTGATGCCTAACCAATATCAATAAATGAGGTATCATTTTAAAGACCAAGGTGGCTGCTTTTGTCACACCATATATCATAAAAGGAATTTTTTGGGTTTCGACCCTTAAAGGGCAAAAGTATCAATATTATTTCTACATCATATTTTTTGTTATTTTTTAAATTACTATACCTAGCCAAAATCGATAAAAGTTATGTTGTTTTAAACATTAAGGTCTCCAGTTGGGAAAAATCATAAATTAAGAAAGAATTTTTCGGAATTTGATGCTTAAAGTGGTAGCGCGTATGAGAAAGTTCAGAGCCAAGCACTAGATTGCAGCAGCAGATATCACAGAGATGTCAATAAACTGTTTTTTATACAATAAATAGCTTCTCGGATATTTTTCTCTGTTACGGAAATAGTTTTGTTTTGCTATACAATTTCAGTGTAAACATTTTATTCGCACAGCAACACATATCACAGAGATGTTGATATGCTGTGTGCATTTTATTCAGGTTGGTTGTTTGCTGTTAAGGTCAGTGACAGTTTATCGTACATACAGAGTGTTTTAAATTTTCCTATTACACTAAAAAAATAAATATTTTTTACAAAAGTGCGGTTCTACTTTTCATTATTTTCATCGCATTTTATTCGTGAAATTTTCGCACGGCTCATCTTGTTTTACTTATTGCGCAGACTTTCGCGGTCGTCGCCTGTATTCCCTTGGTTCTCCGTGTGGAGCCCCGTCAGTTTATTTAAATCTAGCATTTCAGCCTTTGATGAAATCCACAGCACATTGGCTGAAAAGTTAGGTTTTAATAAACAGTAGCGGCTCTATTGAATTTTATTGCTCGTACTCAAAATTAAGCGTCTACTTCTATAAGACTGTCGCTCAGACATTCTAAAAGATTAATGATTAGAAAGGACCTAAAATTTCCAAGTATACAGTTTTAAATTATAGTGTCATACCAGCAAGAAAGACACAGTGAAACAGAAAAAAGTGTCTTCGGATCAGCCCACCGAAGATATGAAATAGATCATGGTAGTGTAGATTCAGCTATGGTTCCGCTTAACAAATATTTATAATTTTTCATCATGTCAATCATTCGCAGTATTAGAAACCTATGACATAAGCATTTAGGTGACGTAACAATTGAATGCATATATGCTTTACATACCTACTTAATTTGTGTTTTTGTTTTCATAAAACAAGGTTGGAAGATAATATTTATTTCCTAGAACGTCACGTCTGAATACTTAAAACTCTGTATTGTTTAAGGGCACAGGGACTCTTTACCACAGAAGCTATAATAACGTTTTCTGTTTTCCAAGAAATCGGTTGGAAGGTAAAGGCTCCAATTAAAAATAAAGTTTAAGCGCTTGGTTGCTCAAAGCTAAAAGTTCTCATTAGGTTCGTCTCGTCAACCCGTGTTGCGTGGTAGGTTTGCTTACATTTTATTTTCCATTCGACTTACCCTCATAAGAAATATAACTACTAAACTCAGGTAAGGAATGCGTAAAAAATAATTGTTTTAAAAAATAAAAAATCCGCCTTCAATAAAAGCACACTAAACATTTTAAAATAACTTTATACCTTGCTTAGAAGAAAGTAAATCTAATTGGATAATATTTTACACTACTGTTATTGAAATGTTTACATTAATTAGTTATTTTTGGAGTCGGTGCCAGCTGTCACATCGCGATGATCGAATTACTGAACTTTATTTGGTGTTCGAGGCGAAACGGATAGTACCAAAATTCCAAATATTTTACAGCATGTCGTGAGGCAGATAGAGTTATTGCGGGAGACAGCATAGGGAAACAAATTAACAGTATTTTAATCTGTGGCTCGGCCTTGTTGGTCATCCAGGCACATCTCTGGCGCTACAGTGTAGTAAACGCTTTACAGTTTGTATGATATCGGCATATCATCTGAATGTTTCAATTTTATTGAAACGTGTTTCTAGCATTAATTGTGGGTAAATAATAACATGATTTTTAATTTATTATTGTTATTCATTATTGTTTTTAACATTATTGTTTTTCTTGCTTTGGCTGGCACCGACTCCAAAAATAACTAATTAATTTAAAAATTTTAATAACAGCAATATAAAATACTAGCAGTTACCCGCGACTTCGTCCGCGTGGAAGAGTGTTGTAATATAAGATTTTTGTTGAGAGGTCTGGTCGCTCAGTGGTTAGGGCGTCCAACTGGACATGGAAAAGTCCCAGCTTGAATCCCAGTCGGCAGAGGGTTTTCATAGGTCCTTAGCTCGACCTTCACCTCTGGCACAGGTTGTTGTGTGATGTGAAGTGTGCACAGAATGCTCACGTGGTTCTGATTGCCACGTTGAACTTAGGTCCTCTCGTGCCCAGTAGGATTACTGCCGTTAGGTTAAGTGGCTATGAAAGGGGCTGATTGCGTAGACGTAATGAAGCCTTGACACCAGGTCAATATGACCATACAATTAATTTTAGAGCTATTTTTATTGGTGATGGTAGTAATAAATACTGCAATAAAATAACAAAAATGTATTTGTTCCAAACAACTTCATCGAACTTTTAAAACAATAAAAATATTCTGTATGTTAGTAGTATTTTCAGTTTAATACATCGGTATATATATTGTAGGATTTGTTATTTTCTGAAAAAACATGTAAATTTTTTGCACTCGGTACCCGCGAGCAGGCAACATATAGTTGACCAAAGGAAAAGCAGTGAGTATCCAAGTGTATTCCCACCAATTTCAACGTTTGACCTTGCGATTTATTAATTGTCATTGAAAATGAAATTTTTAATGGGAACTGTAATGTTTTAAATTCAAAGGGAATATTACTGGGAATAATTGGGATACGCGGAATTATAACGGCTTCCCCTTTAGATGCACCGGTAAGAATTGTCGCCTTCACAATGTTTCTTCCTAGTTCTGTGATGTGTAATCTGGTGCCATTACAATACCTTGAGGGGAGGGGGGGGGTCGAGATTACGCATCAGGAGACCTCGAGTGCCAACCTTAAGCTCGAGTTTATGGGACGATAGCCCAGATAACTCGAAGGAATTTGAAAACTCGACGGGGTAGGTAGCAGCTTCGTCAGTTAACCTTACTGTATCGATGGAAGAGTGTGTTGTCACTTCCCCGACTATTTCCTCTAATATATATATATATTTTTTGCTCCAGAATCATTTTTCGGGGCAAGTATTGTCTTCTCACATAACCAGTTTTCGTCATTGATAATATTTAGTTGAATGCTCGGGAAAACATTAGAAATGAGCTCACGTTTGTTCAGGTGTTTCAGCAACTCGTTGCAATGCCAAATATGTGGCATATTGTTATTGCCGTCTTTTTGTTTGCTTCGGTGTTTCAGAAGATCGATTGCCAATCCGCTTGCTCTTAGCAAGCACCGAGCTCGCGATTTTCCCGGTGTGATCTTCCAGACACCAAGCGTTCATTTTGGTGTTGTCGCCCAACTTGTGACTGCTCCGGCAATTCAGCATCTCCAGAAGCCGCAATACGTGCTAAGTGCTCAACCCTGTGCAACTCTGCTAGAGGATTTGTTCCTGGGTTTTGGCTTTTTTCACAGCCGTAGTTTTCTTACATTTCATTGAGAGATTTGAATTTCGTTTACCCGGCATCTCTTAAAATTACTAATTTCAAGACTTGCGAATAAAAATTAATATAGTTTTAATTAATGGAAACTCAAAACGTCAAAATATGATGGAAGCGACTAAACATCCAAAAAATTTACTAACATTCAAAGAGCAAATAAATACCTAAGTGGCCCAAGGACGTTGATCTCGTTAAAAAATTGCGAAACTAAAAATGTATATATTTTTTTTTTAAGTGAACTTAATTTGCTCTCTGAATATTAATTTTGTTTTGAAGATATGTGGGTTCCATCAATTAATTCTGTTTTAAATCAGAAATTTAGGTATTATAGTAATAATTGATTCTTTTATTCATAATGTTCAGTGTTAATGTTCGTTTCTCTATCTGTGAAAACAGTTGACTGCATGTAGATCAGTATACTATAGTTTGTTCGTTTCGATCCATTAATTCTTCTCTGAAATATAAATTACAATGTTAAAGTAGTAATAGATTCTTTATTCATAATAGGTTTCTGAATCTGCAAACAGAATTGAATGTCTACCGGCAAATCACCACTCTGCTTTTCTGACTCTCCACTATCTGAATAAAACATTTATAAATTTCAAAAATTTACTTCGAGCAATGCCGTGTGTTCTGCTAAATCATCCAAGCTTATTATATATCTTTTGATACAATATCATTATAAAGCGATACATGACGTCACTAAAATGGTGCTCGTGAAAGAAGCTTAAACTATTAATAATGTTTCAGTTCTCATTTTGGTCCAGGCCATTTCAACAAAGTGAAAAACTCCGCTAATAATACCGCTAGAAAATCAAAGCTTCTATCACTCGCGCATTAATACATTAGAAACGTGAATTATTATTTCAGATCGCAGGAAAATAAATACTGAATACATATGAAACTTCATTCATTATTGCAGTTACATAATTAAAAAATTTATACTAAAATGCTTGTAAATTACAGTGTACAACGGAAAGTTCATAATTCTCTACAACTCTAAGACAATTTTTGTTAATATTGCTGGTCAAGCTTACATCGCGATAAGGTGACTGTTACTGCTCGTGATTTAGTAAGGCGTATAATGAAATTAATTGTGATAGTAATTTATGCTACACTAATTAGGAATCTTGATATAGAAAAATCTGTTACTATTCGAAATACAGTTCCAATGCATTTAATGTGTTGAGGTGTGTTCATAACGTTTGTAGCGGCAATATTAGCAGAGATAGTGGTTAGGTTGAAATGCTTCCTGGACCAGAATGTTTTTGTTACAGTATAAGGCAGAAGTCATTTAGTTATTATTAGTAATAAATAAGCAGCTTTCATAAGCTCCGTGTAAATGAGGTGTATCGCGTTGTAAACGACTTGCAATATTGCTTCATGAAACATTAAGTCTCTACGTTAGGCCATTGAATACATTCGTTTTAAGTGAAGGATTTACTGGAGTAGTTTACGTGGCGATACATAACGTCACAACGTGACATAGTGCTTATCTGATAACTAAATTTCTCATGCCATTGGCTGTGACAAAAACATTCAGTTTTCATTATGGTCCAGGCTGAATATCAATGTAACCACAATATTATTGGCGCTACAAATTCAAAACCTCAACCACACGCGCATTGAAACAATTATTTTATCCTAAGTTAGCATCGTCGTGTATCGCGACGTAAACTTGAACCGGATTTATTAGATATTTGTAGAAATTGAACAGTAAGTAAAAAGCACTGTTTCCTAAATCATAGTCTACTATTTGTACTGATTTATACAAAAATTTTGAACAAAAAAGGGTTTGTTAATAATTTGTAATATTACAGAGAATGTATAGTAAAAAAACTGAAGACACACAGGAAATAAATTAAACCGAGATAGAATGGAATCCGTAAATTTTTTAAATACGACATTTCGAGCACCGCCATTTTACACTTTTAGTAAATCGACTTTCGTGCTGGTATAATCATAGCATTTTACGTTGTTTTATTCCAAGCTCTGATTTTTCACATTTAGTATATTACGATCGAAATTATGGTGCAATATTTGAGATGTCATACTAACGCAAATGAAAAAATCTCTTTACGAACTTAACAGTACCTACCTTTTTTAATTTAAGGTTAAGTACATATTTACAATTCCTGCTTTCAAACTATTGTTTGTCAAGTGCATCAGTTTTATGGCTTTTAAACTAAACACAAACTTGCATATGTAAGAAGGTTTTCACTACTTTTATTTCTGAAAAGCAGTGTTTGCGATTTATGTAAAAAGCAAAGAGTAAACGTTGCACGGCTGTCTACGAAGTAGGAAACTCTTTGTTGCTTCCGAATTGATATTAATGGCAATTTCTAAAAGAACTATGCGTTTTTGCGGGATAAAATCTATCCTATAACACTTCGCAAGCAATTAACTGACTTCATGCCAAATTTCATTTAAATATGTAGAGTTATTAAGGCGTGATTGACTGCAGACGTACATCCAAACACACATCCGAACTTTCTCGTTTTCTCATTTATAGATATATAGATATAGATTGTCCATTTAGATTTAGTTTCCTCTAAGCAAGGTATAAAATTGTTAGTGTGCTTTTATTGAAAGCGGTTTTTTTAAACAATTATTTTACTTTTAAATTTTTAGTGGTAATATTGTTTTTTTTTTTTGTATTTAAAATATGCCGCAGTAGTTCTCATTTTTGCGAACTTCCTGGTAGCTCAGTGGTTAAAACGCTTGCCTTCAAAAATAATAATAAAAAATGTCTTTGTATACTCCAACAACTTCCAGAACGAGGTGAATTGGATGTTGGGTTAAGGAATCTCAGATTACATTTTGATCCAGACTGTGTTTCGATCTAATCACAACATCTGTTAAAGATGCTGCTCGATAATCGAAACATGTAACATCTGGGCATTAGTACATACCACATACACAATTCTGTCTCTGGAATATATTTGTTTGTTCCGGCATCACACAGAAAATATAAATTTTTAATTGGTTTTCACAATTGAAAACTTGGGATCCAAGTGGAAATCTCAAGTATATGTTGAGACATTAGGACACATATACAGTATTTTATAAATATTCTGCCATTACTTAAAAATAGCTTAATTGATTTTGACAGGATTTAAAACTGTGGATTTTTAGTAAAGAATATTGGAAATTAAAAGGTGTGGGGATAAAGGAAGGAAAGGATTTGGCTTTTGTATTCCAAATGTAGACTGTATTTTCTGAGTGATTTAAAGTATACATGTGTAAGTTTATGTTGATATCAGATAAAAATTGTATGTATAAGAACGATTAAGGAGTATAGAGAAGAAGAATAGTTTGATTTTTGTAAGGCTAGTGTGTACAGTATTTTTCTCTTTGTTTTAAAGCCTACAAGTTGAAAGTTACATCGAAATCAGCTAAATACTATAGCTTTGTGTAAGGAACATTTGCAAAAATTAAATGGGGTAAGGGAGTGAGCATTTAGGTTTTGTAAATAGAATTTAGACGTTATGTTTCTCTTTGTTTTTAAGTATACATGTGCAGTGCTCCATCGAAATCTGATAAAAACTGTGAGTATCTGTAAAGAACATTGGGGGTAGAAGGAAAGAGGAATTGGGCTTCTGCAACCAAATTTAAACACAATTGTTCTGTATATTTTAAAGTATAAGTGTGCAAATTTGCTTCAAAATCGGATAGAAACTGTAGCTTTGTTTATATTAAGGGGATGGAAATGGGGAGAGGGGTTTGTCTTCTCTGAACCAAATGTAGACAGTATTTATCTGTTTGTTTTGAAATATACATATGCATACTTTCTTCAAAATCAGATAGAAACTGTGGCTTTATATAAAGAACATTGACAATAAATAAAGGGGTATAAAGCAGGATACGTTTTGCGTTTTTGTGACAGTAATGTGGACAGTATTTATGTTTTTCTCTTTGTTTTAAAGTACACGCATGCGAAGTTCCACCTAAATCGGATTAAAATGTAGTTTTGTACTAAAATCAAGGTGTGTAAAACGGGAGCTAGGGTGGTTTTTGGATTTTTTGGTCAGAATCGTCTCCATGAAGAAATACATATATGTGCCAACTTTCTTAAAGATCGGTCAAATGGTGTCAATTATAGCTTTTAAAAAATAAGAATGACAAAAATCAAGGGGGTGGAAACTGGATGAGAGGTTCAGTTTTTGCAAACCAAAAGTTGCCATTATTTTTTTCTTTGTTTTATAATAAAACTGAGCTAAGTTCTATCTAAATCGGATAAAAACTGTGTGTTTCTATAAAAATTAAGCAGTTTAATGCGGAGAGCGGCTGGTTTTTTGATTTTTTGGTCAGAAACCTTCTTGGGGAAAAAAATACATATAAGCGCCAACTTTCATGGTAATCGGTCAAACGGTGTCGACTGCAGCTTTTTATAAAGAAAATTTACAAAAATTAAGGGGGTGGAAGGAGGGAGAGGGATTGAGCTTTGGCAGACCAAATTTTGACAGGATTTTTCTCTTTATTTTAAAGTATACATGTACAAAGTTCAATAAAAATCAGATAAGAAATGTAGGTTTCTATAAAATTAAGGGGTGTAAATGGCAAGATAGGGTGTTTTTTTATTTTTTTATGGTCAGCAAAATTGTCCATGAAAAATTACAAGTATATGCTAACTTTAATGGAGATCAATTTAATGGTGTTACGGTAGATTTGTATAAAGAACATTGAAAAAATTAGATACTGAGTGTGGTGGTGTAACGGCTAGCGTTCTGGCCTCGCATTCGGGAGGACGGCGGTTCGAATCCCTGTCCGGGCTCCAGATTTGGGTTTTCCATGGTTTCCCAAATCACGCCAGGCAAATGCCGGGATGCTTCCTTCAAAAGGCCATGACCGAATTCCTTCCCATTCCTTGCCCACCATCCATTCCCGTCTCTAAAGGCCTTGCTGTTAGAGAGACGTTAAGCAGATAAAAAAAAAAAATAGAGGGGTGGAAACGGGGAGAGCGGTTCAGTGTTTTCAAACCAAAGTTGACAGTATTTTTATTTTTATTTTTGACTATTTATGTCCAAAGTTCCATTGAAATCGGATAAAAAATATGGTTTGTATAAAAATTAAGGTGTGTAAAGGGGTAGAAGGGATAGTTTCTCATTGAAATTCATGTGGTACCAGTCTAGAGGTATGCTGTAGCCACTAAAAAAATTTCATTTAAATCGGTTCAAAATTGGCAAAACAATCGCTGAACATACAAAAAAAAAAAAAAAAAAAAAAAAAAAAAAAAAAAAAAAAAAAAAAAATTTGAGAACTTCATCCTTTTTTTGAAGTTGGTTAAAAATAACTTAGACGTACGAGGGTCCTTAAATAAGTCCTTAAAAAAAGATAATAAAAACCTAATAATTTGCTGTAGATTTTTTTTTCAATGTAATCTCGTTAATTTTTGTTTTATATACTTTTGCAAACGCTTCTTTAACATCCATATGCCCTCCAAAAATCAGGATTTTGGAAGTTCTGCTAAATAGTCATCTGTTTGGGCGATGACCGCCTCATTCGACGAAAACCGTTGTCTGGTGGATGTGGTAATCATTCGACTTTCAATTCCATAATTTAAGCCACTGAAACTGTGCAGGTGTGCATCCATGCACTGTCTTGATGGAAGAGGACCGCAGCACCCATCTTGTTGTAATGTTTTTAACATCTTATTTCCGTGCAAAATTGAATACACTGTACTCTGCGATGTGCCTGTGGTCTCTACTATTACGCCCAACTTGATTCGTTGATCACATAAAACCATATCGTGGATTTTGTCAATGGTTTCTGGGGTAATTACTTCCACTGTACACCCCGAACGCTGTTCATCTTGTGTGAATATTTGGCCATGTTTAAACTCATTTACCCAATTTTAAACAGTTGCAAACGCAGGAGCAGATGTGCCATGAATTTCATCGAGCTCAGCTTTGCTCTTTTTCGGTTTCAAGGCTTTTAAATAAAAGTGACCCCTATAAACACTAATTTTTCAATTTTTCTCAACCAACAACACTTGTCTGCTTCAATCGACAATAACAACGATGCCACGTGACATGGGTAGCTGAGATTTATCTGCCATCTAGTGAATAATGATGCTTACTAATAAAAATTAGTTTTCTACACCGCGCTCGCCTTTTATGGGATTTTTTAAGGACTTACTGAACGGCGCTCGTACATCACATTTAAGTTAATTGCACATTAGGACTTTAATATTTTTTCGCTTTATCCACTAACTCGTCCACATTGAATAGGTAACTACATCCTACATCATGTTTACAGCATACCTGAATAGGTTACATATCCTGGGTTTCTCCACATTCTCGTTAGAGGTATGATTATTCGTGTTATTTTGATGGCCCACATCCATGTTTGCTCCCCAAAGAACTTCGAAAGGCCATAGCACTGGATACCAAGGAATGGACAGTATAGAATATTCATGTATCCGTCTGATTAAATTATAGGATTTCATTGAATTTTCGGTGCAAAAACTAATGGTTAACACCAAGAGTTTACATTAGCCTCTTTTACTTTATGCCCGCATGATGTACTGGCTGTGATGACCTAAAGATATAATGTATTTAAAAATAAATAAAAAAACCGCTCTTACATAACGTGAAGCGCGCGTGGAACAATACTGCGCGCAACATCCTCTACGGCGCGCACTGATCACAGCCGACACAGCGAAACTATCAACACTTTCCATTATCAGTGTTGCGAAATATGCAAGCAGCTCTTCTGTCAAAAGTAAGTCAACAAGTTAACTGTATCAAACCGAGCAGAAGTATTATTTCCTGTTGTATTATCCAACATCTAAGTACATTCATATCATCGGGTATTTTTAATCCCGAGTACTCCTTGTGTATTTGCTACCATTAATATTTGTATGGTTTTTCTCCTCAAGAAAGCCTACAACAGACCAGATAATAGTGAATTGCAATCTTTTTTCGAGTGCTTTGAAATAGTTACATAGGATGTATCTCCTACCATTTATAAATGTGTTGTCTTAATTAGGGGTAGTTTCTGTGGTTTAGTCATATCCGATGTGATACCCGTGCTGATGTCGTCTAACAATTCTGGGCCCTTTTGGATCGTTCGTTATGGATGGGCCTGAATTTATGTGACATCTCTGTCGTGCTGCTGACTGTCTCATCGTTTCTCAAACTATTCATATTCAAGTTTTTTTTGTTTTTTGTTTTGTTTTTTACTTCTGTTGTCGGCATGGTAGAATCTGTTGTCGGCATGGTTGAACATATGAGCTTATGAATAACTGTTCGAAGGATCCAGTTTGATTTGAGAGTACTTGTTCCAAGATGATCGTCGTATCTATAGTTAAGAATACATTTTTCCGTGGAACCGTCAGTATTTTTCTTCCCTTAGCGAATAGTTCAGGTTTTAGGTCATCGGGACGCGCCCTTCAGTCCCTTTCTTTTTTGGCGTTCAAAGCACTAGCACTGTCAAAGGGTCACGCAACTGTATGTTTTCTAGAACGTGGAAGCAGGACTTCTAAATACACCAGTTGCATTTATCAGATCTAATACCATATCTGTATCGGAAGGCCATATAGTGCCAAGACCCCTTGCCAACCTATAATCCAGAAACTCTCTAACTGTAATTTTAGAAAAGTTTAAAGGTGTAAAAAGGATAATGTGCACAGAATTTGTAACAAGGAAAAAGTATAAATGAGTATGAAAGCTGCGCATAAATTGTTGTATGTACAACAAACTTACAAAGCATTTCATATACTAATTATAAAAATGCAATGCTTACAATATCTTTATCCATTCACAGATGATGTATAAAGGATAGAAAAAAAATATAAAAACTTGTCGCATGTTGAATGCATACGAATATATTTAGATAGAAATATGAATGTGGTTTGCGAATAAATTCACCACAAATATCTGAAACTGTTTTACATGTGAAGCGTAATAGATATTTCATTTGATTTCATTTTTGTTTACGTTGAACGTCAATTTAATCGGCGGAATGCTATATATTTTATGACTGTTATTTTAAATGAAGCATATGTAAATAAATATCTGCAGCTCACGGAATAGCCACAGTAATTAAAAGCTGCGGAAGAAAGTTTCCAGAATGAGTCTATTACCGACCGTTTATGCCCAGTAACTTTTAATTATACAGTATTGCATGTGCTCAGGATGAAAAAAAGGTAGCCTTAATTGATTTAAATTGAACGAAAGTGTAACAGTTGCTATTACTCTTCTTCATTAATTATGACTTTACAGTGGAGTGGATAGGATTTTAAATATACAAAAATGCAAAGTGATATCTAATTTATAATTACAAATACTAACAACAAGTGTATTCCGAAAATGCAGTTGAAGGCAAGTAGTGATATTAAAAGTATCAAATATTCGAGCAGTAATTCAATTTTCAAAATTTTGAGAACAATAATGCTTAATTAGTGGAAAAACATAATGACATGTAGAATATATAGGATATTCAGTATTTCATTTTTCTAAATCAAAGATTTCTTTCCCAAAAGTTCACCGATACGAGTCCGAATCATATATATATATATATATATATATATATATCTAAACGCTGTCATATGCATGTAGAGTCGCTAAAATTCTCATTTACCAATGGTTTGTGTTCTCTAATTGCTACTATCGTTTGCTTCGAATGTACCTGAATTAGTCTGAGTATATAACCTTAATTATATTTTACTAGGTTGGAGTGCTGGAAGTGGTTTCTCTATCATTTTGGATAAAAGCAGACAATGCTGAAGATAAGGGTGTTTCTTTTTCACACTAATCAAGACAACACCGTTGGAAGCAGCAGAACTGAAAATCATTATTTATTTTGTAAACTATTACGGTTAACGTTTGTATCCGTCAATATATTCATATATTCTTGATGATGCATTCAGGTTTCTTTATTTCTTCGTTTCAACTCTCTGAAAACCTCCCTTCGACAGTAGATCCCAGTTTCTCAGTACACGTGCCTTTCTTTCTATCTATACCACTCATCGTTATTATTGCTTTTTATTTGAAATTTCTAACATTGCAAAAATCTAAAATCTTAATGTTTTTCGTAGGCATGTCTGTCCTTCTTTACTCATTTTCCTAACATTTCAAACATCTCTGCCATTATTTTAAATATCTTCAGCTTTTTGCTTTTACATTGACGAAAAAATGTTTTTTCATCACCCCTTTTTCATTCTTTCTATTTATATGTTTATTTCAGAGCTCACGGTAGTAGTGCCTTTTTTATGCCAAAGGTTTTTCTAGCCTGTCTTCTCATATTAAGCCATATGCACTGTTGTATTACGTAGGCGATCTTATGGAACAATAGCCCCCAATGTTTCATTTCATCTCATCGCCGGGAAATTACGTTGATCACTTGTTTTGTGGAGGGTGGAAAGAAAACGACGAGCTAGGTCAAATACTCAGACTCAAGATGCCTCCTGATCATTCAGGAAAATTATAATTTAAGTTGAAATAAAAAAAAAATAAACACCATGTACCTCGATATCTGTTCCCTTACGTTCTTGCTCAATTTATAACAGCTACACGGAAAAAATCGCAAGTTCTCTCAGGTTAAATAGCATTTGAATTTAGTCTTACTTACGCTAGTAGTTTACATAGTCTGCAATTGTAAACGAAACACTTTTAACAGTTTCTGCTTCTCAGCCGGCTTATTCTGTTGAATGCGGAGCTACATAACAGCGTTGAATAGAAGTTTGAATACTTCTGTTGTGTTGTGGCAGGAAACACGATGCAGATTCAGCATTTGAGTATACGCCAATTCGTGCTGGCGTTTGATGACAGAACCTATGCCAAAATTGTATCGTTAATTATCTGTGTTGTCAAAGCGTTCTTGTGCAAGGAGCTACTCGGATGTGGATATGCTGCTCTAAGGATGAAATTTTCATATAATGCTCGCTGTTGTCACAGTGAATAAAACAATCTACAGTTTTTATAAATAAAGTACCGTTTACAAAAAACTGTTGTTATCAACGTATTTTATTCCACATATGAATTTCGAAAAAAGCTAAGCTTGGTATACAGCCCGACGGTTGGTTGGAAACCCCCCTCCCCCCACCCCCCAAGGAGGTGTACTTAGCCTGTTAATTGGAGGTAGGGTGGCCAGTTCCTTTCCTTCTTACCTCCCCAAATCAAATAATCCTACAGGGCAAAGGGGACCTGCAGTTTAACGTGGAATCCGAGCCGCGGAGACTTTCTGGTGTGTTTCCCATTACGCAGTAAGCTGTGCTAGAGACGTGTGTCGGGCTAAGGGCCTACGAAAATCCCGGCCGATACCGGGATTCAAACCGGGGACCTTTCGATCTCCAGTAACCACTGAGGTGCACAACTTCACCACTTGTGAATTTTAATATTATAAAATTATTTTCTACTAAGTAATTATGATTTCGGATATTAACTTTGTGTTTCTAAGTTCTAAGGTCACATAATTTTAAATAAGAGATATGGAAGATCTCTGGTGAGTTGAAGAAGAAAACAAATAACAGGAGACTTGGCTGGAAAAGCTTGATGAAGAAACTAGCTACAAAATCCTGGCGGGATTTAACACTGAAAACAGAAACCCGAGGGCGAAAGAAGAGTATGATAATAAAATTAGTGAATTGTAAATTGGTAATTAATTGTCGTTTGTAAACGGAAGATTAAAAGATAAGTGGATGATCTTTGTTTCTTATTGAAATTGTCATAAATTGTCATAAATAAATGGTACTGATACGTAAAGCATATTTGATTTGATTTCAGCGGTAAATAAAAAAAAACGAGGGATATAGAGGACTAAATAAAAATCCTATTGAGCTGATCTGACACTGGAAATATAGGTAAGGTTGTAAGGAACATACAACACACAAAAAAGCTTTACAGCCACCACGCCGCTCAATAGTGAATAGTGTATGCACATTACTGCTTTATGTGGTATTGTATCTATACCAAGGTTCAAACAGAACTGTTAAATATCCCGACATTACTTTTAAAATGACATTTGGCAAGTTTCTCAATATCAACGGCACAATTTGTTAAAGGTGTTAGGATATATCCATTAGCTATGTTTAAAAATTAATCGAAGAAACTATGATACGACCGAATTCCCAAAACGTCATCAGGTCCAGACTGACAGAACTGAGGAGGTGATCTCAATTAATTGTCGTCTTTAATATTCCGTTTTTGAGCCTGATAAACGCTGTCAGTGAGACACATCCCCAACACAGCCAAGAAATCGGTTTTAGGAGAGTAGAGAATTAGAATTGCAATTTAAAATTTGAAATCGATATTTCATTTGAATACAAGGCCTTTTGTGCATGGAGATCGTGTCAGCTGAATAGCGGATGCCACTGACATCCGAATAACTGTAGGACATTGTATAATTTTATGTTAAATGCTTCTTAATACTATTCTAAGCGAGCCAAAAATGGTTAATTCAGAAACACAATGTGACGTCTCACTGTTGCGACAGCTGTCAGAGGCGTTCTGCAGTGGAGGCGTGTTTACGAGGGCACTCCAAAGAGATAACGAAACAATAATTACAATGCTCTGAAACGTTCGTCAAACTGTCCGCTTGTAAGTATCGTCTATTTCCGGACTTGACAGGCAACTTCTTTCATTTTCACGCGACACCAGCATGCTGTTGCGGTTGTTCTATATAATTTAATCAGAGAGCTAATGTTAAGTCTAGAGTTTGAGGTGATAAACAAGCAAAGTGACTATGCGAAAAATACAACAACTCACTTAATGTTTTTGGGTCAGAAATAGGAAATCAGAAACGAAATCACTAGCAAGATTATGGATAATTGCCTATATGAAAATGTTTGAACTTTTGGGTCGGTGGTATTAAAATTGAAATCGCTACCCGAATTTAGTATGGTAGTGCCATAGAACAGTATTGGGCCAAATTGATGGTTACAATTAAGTAAAGTGTAGCCTAAGCTGGCAGCGTAGCGGCTTGCATTGAATGGGTCACCATTTCGAGTCCGGCGATAGGCATGGGTTGATTCAATTATACGTTGTGTTTGTTTTGTGTTGTTCTCACTACAGTGCCCACAGGGTACATCGGTAAAGCGTGATACAATACTTAGAACGGTATAAAACTAAATTGGAGCTGGCTGAATGGTAGCTGAGACAGAAGGCCATATACGTACATAGTAAAAATACTGTAAACTCTAAGGTTGAAAGCAAATAATCGGTTTCTTTCGTTTACATTCAGGATAAACACTCACTGCAATACGATTTTTCCTGAAACTGTTCTGCTGTATCGTCTATCAGATTTTTAGCAAATGAATCTTCAGTGATAGAATTTTCAGCCTGACGGGTCACAGCTACTCAGACAATTGCAGGGAATTTTTCACGATGTTTTAACCTCCAGCGACCATTATTAAGCAAACCAAGGAGAAAACCTGTTGTTCAACCAAGATATGAATCGATCTAAATTCTCTGTTTTGCCATTCTGACGACTTTTGTAACACTTTATCGAAAGTCATAACATAATTACGAGCTCGGCAAAAAAATTATATATTATAGCCTTTTAAATTGAGAGAGAACATTTCCTACAATCTTCTCTTTAAATTAAATTATTCCGTTCACTTTACTTCTTTAGACACGAAGAGTTCATTCAGTTGCGAGTGTTCTAATGGATGTCCTTAGCTAAACATTACAAGCTATCCATGTGAAAACATATGACTTACTCGAATAAAGTACTTTTCAGATCATACACTTTAGGTGCAAAGGACATTTACAGTCACAAAAATAGTATTGCGTGATCTTACTTATATACGTGTTACTTCACCTAATGGGCTCTCATGGATTGGAATGCACAATACAATGTGGCTATTTTCGTGGAAGGAACAATTTACGCACACACTGTGCGAAATGTAGCTTAGCTATGAGACGGCAGATACACCAAGCGTCTAACATAAGTTACTAATAATATAGTAATGTAGCCCTTAACATTTGATAACTTGCAGCTTGATGCCTATAAATAATTTAAAAAATATGAAAACGTCATTAATTTCATTGTTTTTGGAAACGACATTATTTTCAGATTTAATAATCAATTTTTTTAACATATTCAGAAAATCACATGAAAATAGCCTAGATTTCTATTCTCTGAAATTGATAACAGAAATTATAGCCGAAATAACTGTAGAATGTTAATGCCACTGCTGTTAAGAAAAAAAAAAATCCTTGCATAAAGTGAAGATAGACTGATCCTAAGTTCTAAAGGTTAACTTTGAGATTATCTGAGAATAAGTTATTAAGTGTGCCGAGTGTGTAACAGTAAACTCTACCTATATATACATTTACAAAACAATTTTTATGTTGGACAATACAATGGACACGGAGAACTTATTCTTGTTGATAGTTCATCTTTTAGAAGGAACAAAACATTTGGGAGAAATTAATAAAATCAGTGAAAATATCTTTTTACTTAATTCGTAAGTGTAAACTTCGTAGACGTCAATGATGCAAATAGCAACTAGATTTTCATTGATCTAAATCTTTTGATTGCTAGGAAAAAAAAAAATTAAATCCAAGAATGTTAAAAAATTAAACAGCCTTCTGTTAATGATGTATTAGAAATTACAAATTTATTCTTGTGGTTTCATAGTTATCGTATCAAGATGATCCTTAAAGGATTAGGGTAACGCAGCAAAATAGAGAAAACGAAACAATTATAAATTCCGTAACTCACAGTCTGTAATTTCGCTACCATTATACATATTGCGATGAAATTTCAGGAGAAAATGTGTTTTTTTTTTTTTTTTTTTTTTTTTTTTTTAGTTCAAAACAAATTAGAAGAGAAATAAATGAGTTATATATTTCCAAAATATAAGCTCATATTTCCATCTTCTAATTTAAAAAAATAAAAATAAAAATGATGGTACTAAAAAATTTTCTCCAAAAATTGTTTCTACAATAGTCTTGACATAGACTTTTCGTTATTTTGTAAGTGGGAATGTTACGTATTATAGATTGAGTATATCCAATAAGGGTTATTTATTTATTTATACACCAAGTAAACACGTACTACACTTTTAAACTCACATTCTGAAAAAAAACAACAACAACAACAAAATAATATCATCATCACAAAACAACAACAACAACAACAACAACAACAACAACAACAACAACATGATTTTATGAAGTGGTGCCCGCATAAGACACAATGAATTTAGTTTGTGTCTATCTCTTCAGTTTATGAACAAATTGTCATTTTTTGTTCCATGAACTGTTCACGTAGTCATAAGACATGCTACATTTTTAGGTTTTATTGTGTGCCTTGAAACTGTTAAAACCTCGTCCAATCGGTATTCGGTTGACGCGTAGACAAAGAAAACCCATGGAGACGGCAGCTTTCAGATTTATATTTGTGATGATTGTATGTAAATAGAATCACAACTGAATCCTATGTTATAAGTACTCGACATGTATTTGTACATTTTGAATAATTCTAGGAACTACTGAAAGACATTGCATGGTAACACAATTTGCATATTAAAAATTAACAGATACACTATTATGTTAATTTCTCTCATCGAAGAAACCCGTTTCGATTTGTTAGAAAACGATTTACAGATTCTGAAAATGTATGAACATGTTGAAGTGTGGAAAAAAAACAACTTATTACTCCAATTTAAATCATACAGTATAATAAATATATTTATACCGCAATCGTGAAATATCACTATTACATGTGAATGTTTTTAATTCATTGAAAGATTTAGTTTGTTAAACATTTTATAAAACTATTAATTGCCTGTAACCGATAAGACACAATTTCTCCACTATATCTTCATGCAATTTTTCTCACGAGTTATGACTGGCAGGTTTTGACGGAGACTATGCATCATTTCTTTTGTAGGAAACAAATGAATATGAGAGTCATGGTGACAAATATATATATATATATATATATATATATATATATATATATAAAACGATTTTTATTCAATAACAGAAAAAATAGTTTTCACCTAGCACAATTAATTAAAGAATATCTGTTGCCTTTTAGCTTACATTAACCGTAGCAGAAATACAGCGGAATTAACGATCTACTGATACTATTTTTTTTCCATCCGTCGTAGCCGTAAGGCAATTAAAATTGACTTACGTACGAAGATCTGGATTGTGTGTGTCTATATCAGCTCTATGATCTACAAGTGGGAAATCTTGGACTCACCGGAATGCGACTGCAGTCCTCCTGAGCAAATTATCGACAAATCATACAAGAACGCCCGATTACGCGTATTGATGCAGAGAGGGAAGATTTTCTACGAGCTAGTTCAGCAGCGGTACACTGGTTAAAAAGGCAGCCAATAAGTCTGTAAATAAACTGAAATGTAGTTTTGCACAGTGTCCGTAACTGTATATTGCTATATCTTTCAAGAGGTTAGCTATGTTTTGTTTGATTTATATCCGACTTTTTTTTAACTTGTGGCTTTACGCTTCGTCGACATCGAGGTCATTAGAGGCAGGATGGAATTTTGGAGAAGGAACGGGAAGGAATTCGGCCATGGCCTTTGAAAAAAAAAAATATCCCGGCATTCGCCTGGAGTGATTTGGGGAAATCATGGTAAACCCAAATCTGGATTCCTGGATAGTGATTAGAACCTTCGTTCTCACGAATGCGAGGTCAGAGCGTTAACCGCTCACCTACCTCGGTTTGGTGAAGACCATCATCTCTTTGTTAAATGTGTAACGAACAGAATGTTCGCTTGGTCAAAAGTTACACATTTGTTAATTATGAAGTGAGGACGGCAAGTTGCATTTAAAAAAACCAGACAGAGGCATAGACTGGGGATTTGGAGCGCTGACAGTTAGTAGAAAGTGCACAATGGCTGGGAAAAGTAGGGGAGATGACCGCATTGATCGGCCTCATCATTGGTCTACCAATTATCCCTCCACTTTGGGACTGTAGTGGGAGGTTGTGTAAAATCCTCTGCACGGGAATCGAAGGATGTCTTGTCTTGTCTTGTCTCCACGTATTTTGTCTTCATCACTCAGTCTGAACCAGCAACAATCGGAGCAGAGAGAACGCAGACGTCGAATCGCCTTGCGGCGGCCGTGGCCGCGGAGTGCATCACACACTAAGAAGATGGACAGCGCCTAACAGGTTGGCTCTACTGTAGGGTATGCTCTTGACGTGGGAAGCCATCATTGAATCATAGATAGGGAGCTGGAATCCTCTACACATTGCCTATAGCTGGAAATAACTGGGCTAGATAATCACCCACAGTCGCGGACGCTCTTGCCGTCCCCAAAGTAAATGTCACACTTACCTAACCTATTTTCAATATTCAACTATTTCATAGCAGGGTGAAGGAATGTAGCGCAATAGCACTTTAGATTATAATCAGTACTCAGCAGTAGTCTTAATCCTTTAATTAATTTAATTTAATTGCAATGGAGCACACGCTCCGGTGGCAATTTCCCTACACACCCAACTTCCCCCTATCCTACACTCACCTACATTTGCCCTCTATAAATTTTAACTTTAAATTCTTTTAATGCATACCACTTGTATATTTAGTACAGTTGTGATAGTAAATAGTGTACATAGTACGTGTTTACGAAATCATTCACCGTGATGATCCTGCCACGAATGTCCCACTCCGATCTCAGATCGACTTTTATGCTCGATCCGTACTCATTCGCTCAGTCCTCTCATCGAATCTGGCCAAGTTTCCTCTCGGCCTGCCAGGTTCGCCATAGGTCTCCACAGGTTTAACTGTGTCCAGGTGGGGGCGCTACAAATGTATCACCGATCCAGCCGTCTCATTTGATCATCACTCGTCAATGAAGTTATTTTTGAAACAAAAATAAAATTATGGTTTTTAACTTGGAAACTTGAAAAACAAAACTTTAAATTTGTCATTTTGTATCATTTTATTGAAGAAAATAATAGTCAGGAGTGAGGTTGAAGGTAAGATCGTCCCTCAGGTCGAGGTCTGCAGTTAATTGATGATTCTGCCGATATCTAAGAAAATGACAAAGTGAGGATTAAAAAAAAAAATCAGTATGTTCAAGAATTAATTAAACTGAAATTGAAAGCAGTAGCACTAGTGATAGGAAGAATTCCAGTTGACAATTGGAAATACTGTAGAAACGTCTGTTTCCAGCGGGCTTGATCCTATTCTTTATGTGTGCAAAAAAGTCTTGTGAAGCTAAGAAATAATCTCCAACCAAAGAAGGGATCCGTGTACGGAGAATTTGTAAAAGTGAGAGAATTGCGTGCTATATCGGCAAGGTGAATTAGCAGCAAATTCAAACCCCTGCATAATAATGGTTCAGTTTAACAATTACATCGGATCGGCGGTCAAAACTATATTTGTGGTTAGATTACAGTCATGCACTAGGATGTAATTTTCTATTCAAGTTTTATTTGTAACCAGCAACCAAAAGTTTTAAAGCTTTACCTTGCAAATGTCTTGCTTGATATTAGCGAGCACAAATACAAGTTAGGAATCAGTAAGGAAGCTATTTCAAGATCTAAAATATCGGAAGGGTTCATTTTTACCCAAAAATTTGACTGGGACAGATTAATATGCATGTAGATTTTTAGTACAATAGATGGTTTTTGCGTTTGACACAAAAGAGATGTACTCTTAAATTTCTGCAAGCGCGTTTTTGAATTCTGTAATAATTTATACGTAATGATAATATTTTGAATTAATTTAAATTAATTAAATTTTCAATAGATTTTTTCAACAATAAACAAGATGGGATGATAGAGCAAAGAGATCTGTGGATTATTATTAAATCTCACACTTCAGAAAATGAGCGGATACAGAAAATTCAAATAGTTGTTTCCAGATAGTTTCCTACACTACATTAACCTTGTTAAAGCCTTGGGATACCACAAGGTAAATACAACAAATCGATAGTTACTTTCTTCTCGCAAAGTATTTCCGAAGTGTCTACAAGTGAATTTCAGAAGGGGAAGATATGAATTAAGTAGAACAAGGGAATCATAAACAATTGAGAACCAAAATACACTTTTTTTGCTTGTGGCTTTACGCCTTGTCGACGTTGAGGTCATTAGCGGCCAGAAAGAACTGCGGCGAATGAACTGGAAGGAATTCGGCCATGGTATTTTGAAGGAAGCATGCCGGAATTAGCCTGGAGTGATATGGAAAAACCAAATATGGATGCCCGGATGGGATTCGAACCGGTGTCCTCCAGAATGCAACGACAGAGAGTTAACCGCTCACCCACCATGCTATGTCCAAAAACATGTACAGCCTTCTTGAAACATGGGAACATTTAATTTCAAATATTGGACTAATTGTTATAAACGATTTTCTGAAGCTGTATATGTTTTCACCACATGAATTTAAGGAAGAAATCGTTAGGGAAGAATGCCCTGACATGTGTTTAAATTGTATGTGGTTTGCCGCTTGCTAAGATGTTTGTATCGTGAAATTGCCAGTGAGGGGCAGGATGGTTGATTTGACTGAAGCGAAGGGTGGATGTTCACAAGTCATAATTTACAGAGCTAGATTTTTTTTTTTTTCTCTCTCTTGAGTCGCTTACAACAAACGTCCTCATTTATTTGTTTCATATATTCTAAAGTCTTCCTGAACTATTCTTACCCTCATTGTTCCCTCCATTAACAAATTAACCAATCTCAAAATATTCTGTTAGAATTTTCCACAAATTTCTTTCCTTACCCACCATTTCCAAAACACGTTTATCTCGTTCTTTATCTGTTCACCTAATTTTCAGCATCCTTCTATAACACCACATTTCAAATGCTTAAATTTTTTTTGGTATTCTTTAAATCCATGCTTCGCTAAGTGCTGTGCTCCACACACACAGAGCTCTACATGATTCCTAGATCAATATTTGAAACTAAAAGATGTCTATGCAATGTTGTTCCAGGCCATGTTTCCGCAGTTGCTTAATAAATTACCAGTGTAAAGATAACGCCAATGCAACTGTTTCATTTATTTATAAATAAATAAAACAGTTGCATTGGCGTTATCTTTACACTGGTAATTAAAAGATGTCTCTTTTTCATGAAGGCTCTTTTTGCTAATGCTATTCTGCTTTTAACATCACTCCTGATTCGGCCATCAATTTTAATTACTAAGTAGCAGAATTAACTTACTTCTCTAACACAATGTATCTAATCATGTATATCCAAGGATAATTATCACAGTTTTCTACTGTTAGAATAGAAACGCAAGAAGTTTGAAATAATTCTGGTTTTCTCTCTTTCTGTTTTTTGGGAGGGAATTAATTTATTCAATGTGCCCAACTGCTACGTGTAATGAAATAATAATTATTTTACTAATAAAGTTAAAAAAAACCACTACGTTCTATTTCTAAGTGCTTCCAAGGTGTAAACCGAGGGCACGTTGGGGTTCCAAGAAGACACTTCTAGTTTCTTCTACTCTCGACGGTCATGGAAGAGACATACCAAACAAAACAAAAAACAAAAAACATGTAAGTAATATTATTGCGATAGAATATCACAACGGTGCATTGAGACTTAATGTCCCTAAACTTCCGCCATTATAAACATGACTAAGCTTTCAGCGTGCAAGAAACCATCCCTATTTTCTGACCATATTTTTTTTTCTTCGGTCTTTACATCTTGTTGATATCGAGGTCATTAGAGGCTGAGGTGCAAGGAATTGGAAGGAATTGGGTCATGACATTTTGATAGAACAATCCTGGCATTCGCTGGAATGATTTGGGATAGTTATGGAAAACCCAAATCTGGGTGGCGGGACCGCGTCCTCCAGAATGCGAGTGTAGAGCGTTTACGTTTATGATATTCTTACTTCAAACCAACATAAAAAATCTTAACTTCCTGATCACAGATCATCGTAAGACTTTTTAATTAAGGGTTGCGCTTTTCAAGTTATCTCACAAGTCATTTTGACTATTCAAAAGTGCACAGACACAATACTATAAGTTTTTTCGCTACTGCAGTAAAGTGTTGAGCTGATGAGAGTTGGAAGTCTCGGGTGTATCCTTGACGCGATCACTGTCGCTAATTACGTGGCTAAAGGGAGAGCACCCCGGAACGGATAGGTCTGCTTCCTGTCTGTAATGAGCAGACGAGAGCGCCCCTATGGCTCGTTAACAGAACACACAGCCCACCAAAGGGTCTTCTGCCCAAGAGATGTCGCCGTTAAAATCTGCTCTGTTTGGAGGTGGCGATACAAGTTCTTTTCTCCTCAGGCAAACTTGTCGCGGAGCCTTAGTTGAAAGCCCGCCGCATCAACTGCCCAATTTAGTGAATCTTTAGAATTTTTACAGTCTTATTTATTTTCGGTTATGCTTGTAGAATCGTTTGAGTAACTTTCAGGAGTCCCCAAATAATCAGGAGGCCATGTACAGAATGGCCGTTATACGCCGATTAAATACTTTATTTTTCTGTGTTTTTATTTGTTATCATATCAGACATAGTTTACAACATTCACGAACATTTACGGCGAATAATTTGATGCTCTTTTAGTTTCATGGGTAATGAAAAAAACACGGGGAAAACAATGTTTTCTATTCCCCATGACATATAGCGGAATAATGGAAATGGATTTCGCCAAGATCACCACACGTAACCAAAAACAAAACAAAAACCAATAATGGACTGTCATTACACCACTATACCAAAGATATTCCGTATAGATTTACAGCCGTATGAAAGTATACTGGATTCAAAGTTTTTGTTCCGATTACCTGCTTTTATCAGTTTCGTTAGTCCACAGTAACTTGTAACAACATGTTGCCAAATTACTAGCGTGGAGCGAGTATTCAAAATTAGAAAATAGTGGACACTATCACACCACATGCGACTTAAGTAATGGCCGAGTCGGTAAGCAGAGAACAACTGATTCTCTGGAATGTGTGATATTAGTGTGAAAAAATATGGTAAGGCTTTCAAAATTAAAAAAAAGTCTCTGCGACTTTTGATTTCCTTCGACTTTCATAGCAAAGATACGTTACTTGTTTCACTAAGACAATTCCTAAATCTGACATTAACGTCAATAACAGAAAGAATACGTTTCCTTTCATATGAACTCTGTATGCTAATTTATCATCATGTATTATTCATCCAGCCTCAAACGACACACATTACACTTTGTGAAAACTGCAGTTCCAAAAGGAAGACTTGTGATTACAATGAAATTTATTCCACATTTTACGGACATTACAATAAATAATTGATTAGAATTACAGAACAATTCGTCCACTGTGACCGTGTGAATTCAGTACTTGGTGAAGGCGCCACTTGCTGCGATAAAAGCCGCTGGACGTGCCACGGAATCAGAGAGAGCCTGGAAATCGTACTGGGGAACACACTGCCACGCGTTTTGTAGGCGCGTCCACAACGCATCAACCGTGTTTACAGCAGGATCAAAACGCCAAATTGCCGAAAGACCATAGCCCTCACATGTCAGGTGAATATGCAGGCAAGGGAATGAGTGGTACCCGTCGTTCTTGAAAGCAGGCTTGCACAATCCTCGCCCCATGAAGCTGCTGAAACACGGCACTTGTAGCTGCGTGCAGGAAGGACAATGCCCCCGAACCTAAAACTGCCCTGTTGTAGCGGTGGTTGTTCAGATTATCCTCAATCCGTAGATGGTGAGTTCTAATGCTGTAGCCAATGGCACCGCAAACCATCACACTTGGCGTCTGTCCGCTATGCTGCTCCGCAGTGCAGTCTGTGGTTTCGTCTAACCCCTCCTCCCGAATGCGAGGTCAGAGCGTTACCACTTACCCGTCACGCTCGGTGCAGACACGTTAATGCTCCAACGTCGAGCCAACACTGTGGACGAAGCAGGTCAAGATGGCGGTCATCTCTTGCAATGGTCACTCGCCACTGTATCCATTGGATCCACACACGCTTCATTTTCGTAGCTCTGTGCTACCGGGTGCAATGTCAGGGTACAACAAACCCGTTTCCCGGAGACCAATCATTCTGCCACGTTCGAACTCACTCAAGTTCCGATATTGCTCCCATTGACGTCGCTCTGATATGCGCGTTTACACTTCGTTTGACGGCTCTGCACCGACTGAGCGTCCGTAACACTGAACTGTACAGTCATGCAAAAGAGGGCGCTGCTGGGCCTACGTGCACGTCATCTCTCAGCAATCATATTAATTTATTAGAGGAGAAGGTCCAAATACGGGCTACCACTTTTATTTTGGTCCTTGTGATGGACACGTAATATGGATAATTTTGATGTCACTTGCTTGTATAAACAATCATGAAGGTGATATTAGTGTTAAAAACATCCATAACCAGTTTTAATCTTCCAAAATCAAAGAATTAAGAAAAATGTAAAGTGACTGGTTTTCAAGATGTGGTCCAAATACGGACTACTTGTATAAAAAGGGAAATTCATCTCCTAATAAATTAAAGAACAACAAATTTTGTTCAAAAACTTTATTAACTTGACATTTTACAATCTCCTCACTTCATTTTTTCTTTCTTTTTTCCTTTTTTTACTTGCAAAAGTTACAAATATATTTCATTTTCCATTCCAGCATATTCAGTCTCTGCCCAACCTTCACACATATAGAACTGAATCCATAGTTCGAATCTGAAATCATCTGAAAAGAGTAAATTACTGAAATTGTATGCTGCACTGTTGTCACCACGTTTATCCCCCAGAGAAATCGTCATTGTCGTCATCATCAATGACGTCATAAATAGGAGGGACCCTACCGTCTTCTTCTGAGTCTTTGCAATGGTGGGGATCGAAGGTACATCAAATGGATTAATCCTTTTGGACGTTGAATTTTGGGCATTTGGTCGTTGATCCAGGGTGCTGAAATCTTCGCCTTTTCAAGTCAAGAGCTAGTCCGTTATTGGACCACGAATGGTAGCCCATTTTTGGACCATGCGGTACTTCAAGTTGATGATCTCGGCAATCATTACAAAACAAACAAATCGAAAATAATAGGTTTCTTGCATGAAGCTCAGGTCATGTACTTTGAGATAAGGTGGAAGCCATATAATTTACTGAGTAAGTAAGAAAGAGATAATTAATCTTGACTAGTGTTGTAAAAAAACGGTTTTTTTTCTGGCTTAAAAAAAAACACGAAAAAAAAAAAAAAATCCATGTTTTTTCTGGAACACGTTTTTTTTTCACAACTACTAAATCTCAAATCTGTAAGGCAGTTATCGTTTAAAATGACTGTTTTAGAGTTTATTCTAAGTACTTATCTTAGTTTAAAATCTACTATATTTTTCTGGTTCAGTAGGAAAAAAAAATACGAAAATATTGGCAAAATTGACTGAAATTGTCTTTATGAACTGGTATTTCCAGAAGAAACTAGGTTGCGCGAGAAGGAATTCCCATTCCCCATTGTTTGGATTGATACTTGCTATTTGAAATAGTGCTGCCAGCCCTACAAAATTACGTACAGATATTTTTAAAAAATTAGGAATTTAAAATTTATCCACGGTTTTATGCCTTATTGGGCTTTCCTTATATTCGTATACTTGTTAACTCTCAGAGTATAGTGGTACTGACTCATTAAATTGTCAGTAAGGGAGCGTGCATAAACCACATAGCTCCATTTTGGCCTCCTGTGAACCCCCACGTAGCCCTACGTTGCTTTAGCCTCCCCCCCCCTGCTCACGAAGCACGTAGCTTTCTTCCATTTTGATTCCAGAAGACATTTTGTACTGTTTTCTCTTGTCAGACTATTGTAAATTACATACGGATATAATTAACTAAGGGAAATAAATACTCACATGCTGTTGTGAGTTAGTTCCTCATTTTAACTGTGAAAAATGTTACGAAAGGAAAGTTACGTGGCCTGGCTCAGAACCCCCACCCCCTCTCCCCACGTAGCCCAGCGTAGCCTTCCAGCTAACCCCTTCTCCCTCTGGACCGAGCCACGTAGTTTGTGAACGGTCCCTAATTATGAATCGTTTCCTTGCAACCGTTGGTGTAAACAAACGATTGAAAAGAAGTATAGCTCCTATGGGTTGTAAAAAATACAGCAACCAGTCACAATATTGTGACTGGTTGCTGTATTTTTTACAACCCATATTTGACATCACAGTCGCGGAAGTTCCACCAATCCATCATGGATAAAATATTAGTAAAGCTCCTATTTTGTATGATAATAGATTTTAATTGAAACTTAAAAGACTGTAATACAGAACTATCGGTGCAGTCTTTATGCACAATGTGTACTTTGCTCACAATTTAAAATTGCAATCTCAAAATCTTTTGCGTACAATACAAGAACAACCAGTAAAAGAAAATTTAACTATTTCTAAAGTTATGGATCTAGAGGAGACAGAAGAAGAGACAGAAAATTCCGACACCGACCGAACTAGTGATGGTAGTGCTGATACTAGTGAATGTGGTACTGACATAGAGGATGAATAAAATTATGTTACCTATATAGATACACTTATGAATCATTATGTGAGACAATATATGATTCAGTAAGACTTAAAACACACTTGTAAAATGGAAGTTCTTTAAATAAAACTATAATTTATCAAATATATTGTTTTCTGAAAAAAACAGGGGTGCTAGGTTTTTTTCATGTTTTTTTTCACAAAGCTGAAAAAAAAACATGTTTTTTTTTCAGTTTGCAACACTAATCTTGACATACCTTGAAAAGTTTTGAATTTTTCAAAAGCAAGTTTTCCGATAAAACAATGTGCGCCAAAGCACGTATTTCACAGACAAAGTTCATTTTCTCACTATTCTTCTCCTACCACTTGATGTTCCTTCTGGTGCCATTATCGTGCCTGATCACAACCCCCTTCCCCCACTTTCAGCAAGTAGCCGCATTTAGACTCTAGCCCGTCTTTGCACCTTCTCCTCTACGGTTCCACTGTTCTTCACATCCTCCTGTTCTGTAGTGATTTAGACCATTTCTTCTAGGTACTGCTATTTTGAAAAACGGTAGTGTATTTCGTTTCAGTCATAATGATCAGTGTATTTTTAATATGGTCACCGAAAAATAAATATCAAACAGAATTAAAACTATCCATCCATTAGGCCACACCCTCTGGTGGGTGAGTGGTAACAATTGGGCTTGACACTCGGGAGCATGCGATTTCAAATCCCCGTCTGAAGATAAAGATTCGGTTTTCCATGGTTTCACCAAAATACTCCAGGCGAATGGTTATTTAAAATACTGTCGCAGAATTCCTTCAGGCTAGATACTACGCTGAAGAGGCCACAATCCTGTTAAGTTAAAGGACTAAAGAAAATCGCGTAATATTTACGGAAGAGATATCCACACTCCAATTGTTCCTGTACTCATTTGCAAACAAGCTAAATGGATGAGAGACCATTCCAGTTTTTCAGCTTTAATAAGAGAAATATTCGGCTTCACGGATATTGTGCGTACTATGCGAGATTCATATTACATCTGGCTGAAAAGGACTGCAGAAAAAGTTCAGAGAGAGACGCTTGGTTTCCGTTAGGTACAGGTCATATGAGAAACGCAAGGAATTTAATATTGCAGCTAATCTTGGCGTGGGAACGTGTTCACCATTAAGCTATCCCGAAAGAATATCAACCATAACCTTCTTATTTAGATCTTAATGCTGGGAAAGACCATGTTAGGTTATGAAGATGATCTTATTAGTTCTTGTTACCTCGTGTATTAAGGCTTGAAATCAACAAATCCGTCCTTCTTCAATCAGAAATATTGCTAATTGATATACTTCCCATAAAACATGATTTTTACATGTCAGACAAGTTACAGAATAACTTATTAAACAAAGTACGATTACTGTCTTTGCAAAATCAGATTGTCACATGCTAATACGTTTTAGTACTCTCAAGTTGACGGGAATAGAAATCCCTTCGTTATAGACTTCATGACCTTTAAGCACGTTCTATGTAGCTCACCTGTGCATTTAATCTGTAAAAAAAAAAATGATATTAAACAAGTCGTTTTGGTTTAATAAATGTTTAATGTGTATTTTCTCGATATACCTTATTTTTTAATAAATAAAAAAGTAAAAGAGTTTGGCCTTATGATCGGGTGATAGCGCTTCAAATTACCTCACATTCCGCCTCTGTTAGGGCTTAACATACAGTTTAATGCGGAGTCCGAAACTGGGAGCGTCCAAGCATGCTTCACATGAATAGAGAAAAGTTTTGCTGAAGGTTAGCTTAACAGCGCGTAAAAATAAATGGACCGGCTGAGGTTCCAACCTAACACATTGAATTATTAAGGGTAGCCAGTTAACTAGTGAACTACTACTTTTTATTATGATGACATACCCGATACCGGACGTAGCCGGTTACCATAGAGCATGTATCCCTCCTTGGGAACTTTCTTGCGAAGATGAACTTGGGTGTTCCCGTTGTCTTTCTCAATGTCTGTTGGTATGTGCTATTGCACTGTGATAGTGTGCGTGGTCGGTATAGAGTGTAGTATGAAATGAGAGATGAAGAAGGGAGGGGGTGGCGACCCATTCAGGCTTACTCTTCGAAAGACACATCTGGAGCCGCCAGACTTAACGTCCCCATCCAACTGACGATTTAGCAGTGCCGTATGCCCTCATTCCATAACAGGGCTGGGATATGAGGCGAGTACAACCGGAGGAACAATCTGACAAAATGTAAGAGCGCCCCTGCCGGTCAACTCCGGTACTACTGTCGGAGACGGTGTGGCACGGTGAGGTTGGAGTCTGGTTCACCCACTGTTCGGTTGAATTAATTAGTATTAATGTCTACCGCAACCTCGCCGTAAGGAAGCAGACCTGTTTCTTATTTGCATGTAAAAGGTTTATTTATGGTAAAATGCAAACATTTTGTTTATACAAATACTTCATGTATTATTATACAACAAAAATAAATATAGCGTATTGCTGTAAATTGTAATTGTTAATTGTTGTAAATGGAGTTATCATTACTGAATAGGAAAATTTTGTTTTAAATGAAAATTTAAATTATCTGTTGGTTTAAACAAAAGATTTATGTTTAATTTCTAAAACTGAAATGCATGTTTTTTTCTCTGAAAGTCACGGTTTAACTTTCTTCCAATAATGCTAATAATGCGGAACAAATAATAAGGATGGATTAGAATAAGCCTTAAGCAATTAAACATGTTCGTTGCCGCGCATTCCGCCTGTGTCGTGGCTGGACCTTCAGTTTAACGTGGAATCCAAACCACGGAACGATCTGGTGCAGCTCATATGTTGAGCAGCACTGTTAAAAAGGAATTCCTGGCCCTAGAGGAATTTGAACCCGGGACCATAAATTTTGTTAGCAAGTGCTTTAATCACTGACATACCTCACCGCTCTCTCTATCTTCTGATGAAAATTTCCTTTGGAGGGAGATTATTTTCTTAATTGTTTTAATATTAGTTTTTTTCTAAAACATTAAGCCAAACAATTAACAATAATTTTCCATACGCCACGTTCGTTTTATCCTTTCTTACAAAACTGAGATAACACAAGAAAGAAGCGTCAATTATTCTGCCATCCATGCATGAGTTTTCGGATATAACCGATCGAAAAGGCGTGAAAAACTCTCCGGAGAAAACTGCTTCTTTCCCACCGTTACCCCAAACGCACTGGTGAGAGATTTGGGATCTAACCCAGATCTCTGACGCACAGCCTGTTGATTGGGAATTGTGCACCGCCACTTTCTTCTAGCCCGCTGGCCAAGTACTGATGATGAGAATTCCCTGCACCACCAGAACACGAAGTACGTAACCACATGTCAGCGCTGGACACTAACGAGGTGCTGCAACCAACTAAGCCAACTAATACAGTGTACATTTAATTGCATAAAGGAATCTTGTTGCTAAGATTTATTTTACGGATCACAAAATTAAGATCGTCAGTAATAAAAGAAAAATGTGATATTCCGATAAACTTGTAAACGAATTTTAGGTAATATTATTTTTCCAATGTTAAGAATCACAATCCTAAATTTTTAATGTTTTTCTTGGTCATATAGCTAAACCTTTAGAATCTTAATTTAACGACTTTTGAAAATACTAATCTAAATAACTACTCAACTAAATAAAACTGTCCATGTTAACACTAACTGTATTTTTAAACACTTATTCTACAATGCCACACTCGAAGTGATAAGCGGACAAAACTTTTATTTCCGTTTTTCTTGGGTGGGAGCTACGTAAAAAAAATATATTTTGATTTGTCTATGGATCTGATTTGCGCACAGGAAATACATCTCGTGGTGTAATTTTCGTGATAATCGGGGCAAGGTTGGCGGAATTACGGGCCCTGCTACATGGACGAACCGACATAACGAGATCATAAAATTTCCGTTTATGTTATTTTTGTTAAGTCATCCTAAAGCGCCAATGCGGGTTCGCATCTTCATCCAGCCGTTTCCCATGGCTACCCCAAATCATTCCAGGAGAATGCCGGGATGTTTCCTTCAAAAGGCCATGCATGGCTGAATTCCAAGCCGTTCCTTGCACGCAGTGCTTTCCCGAATCAAGTGACCTCAACAAGGCGTAAAACCAGAAAAAAACCGTAGAGAACAATAGTCGAACATATTCGTGCAATGTGTAATACTTCACGACTGTGTTACTGAACACATATCAGTTATAAAATAAATTTACCTTCGATGGAGTTACAACCAGACATCATCCAACACCTGCGATGGGTGAAATGGGATTTCGATCTTGTAAATCAAATTTGAAAATTATGTTTTTGAATGAGTAGACGGAGAACGAACTTTGAATTCATTAGCCTACTCTAAAATTGTCTTGATATTAAATAGTATCTGCATTAAGATCCGTTTGATACTTCGTATTCTGGTCATTTATCAAAATTCACGCGAAGGCAAATTGCTGGAGGCTATTATTCCTATAGTGGCAACAGAAACAATGTCTTTCTCTTTTTAAATTGAAATAAAGAAGATTTTCCAGACTTAGCCGCCTTTTGTACGTACCTATTTTAGTTTATATGATGCAAATTTGGATGTCCTTCTCAAAACAATTTGTTACAAGTTACATGTCAGGTATATTTGTCAATCATCCTGGAATATCATTTTTATATTTTACTTCCTAAAATGTTCATCCTTAAATAGATTTTGGATCTTTAGTTAAAATTTACTGATTTTTTCGTGTAAAACTTCTTGAAAATTATGATTATGAAACAAGCAATATAAGACTGATATTAATAAGGAATGTTTAATACAGTGTCTTAAGGACGTTTGATGAAATGAAATTATGGTGGATGGTTCGAGATGATGCTGTACGTGGCTTGCGAGACGCTACGCAGTTCGCACTGTACAAACACACGCCCTCTCTCCCTGCTGGCATGCTGGTCCGTCAACACATTGCGTGTGTGCTTTGGTATTTCGACCCTCTATTTCCGTAGACGAAGTAAGTGATACAGTAAACCAAGTGTGGAAATTATTACAACCAATGCCCATTTGCCTTGTCCATCATCCTCCCCGAAAAAACAATCTGTTTTACATGTACTGACTGACAGAAACAAATATTTTAACAAGGATATTCCTACGCGCAAGTAAATTACCCGGTGTGAGCGTTGGAAGAATCCTTCATGTTGGTTCTCCAAGAATCACGAGGTAAACGTTACACGGGCAGGTAGAAAAGAATTGAACTGGAAGTAGACACGCCTCTGATTTGTAAGAAATAGGTAAAAGCTGGATAAGAATTAACAAACCGACCCTCCTCTACTTGTTGTACCTTTCCTTTAGTGAAAGGTGGCAACTAATGTGACACATGTATATCTAATTTGTGCTAATCTAATGAGCTGCTTTAAATTCAGACTTAAACTATATATTTAAATTAATTTTACAGGATCCTTCTTTTTCCTTTAACTCTTTTTCCTTTAACTCTTTTTCCTTGGATTTAGATTTTTACTATCAGTCGATGCTGTTTGCGCTTTTAAAGCCTAAGAGAGTGTCTGACATGTTTTTTTACTACTTTCGCGCCGAGCAGTAGCATTTTTTCTAACAACTTCCCTGGCCAGGTTTTCGTGCTATCCAAGGAATTTGCAGCGTACGTTGCTGTATATACATCTAAAACGCTTTAAGCTTATTTTTAATTAGCGTTTTGAGTACCCACAATTCTACTCAATAGAACAGAATAGATAGCAAATGCCATTTAAAATATTTTACAGGTAGTTTTAAATGAAGTTCAAGGTGGTTAACTGTTTTTAGAAATTTATATTCCAACATTTTTGGATAAAAAGGAATATTTTATGAGTGAATTCTAAATCGGCGGGACTAGATGTCTTGGAGTACATCGAGTCTGCATTTAAGATAAACAATATCTCAGTATAAATATTTATAAGGATATGAAACAAAAAACGAATGTTAAAACACTATTATCATTACTGTCGTATGCCAAATATAACGTAAGAAAACACACCATATTAACCAGATTACTATGTTACTACAGCTAAACAGTGTTATAAAGCCCTTGCCTACTCATACACGACGTCGAAGATCTTAGTGGCGTGCCAGAGGCGGAGGACCTCAACTGTTACCACAGTGATAGCCAACACAAGTAGAGTGCGTGAGTTAAAAAAATTATTATGTGACTATTCAGAAATACCGCGTCCAAACAGATTTACGAGCTTTATACGTATAATAATGTTTACTAAATGTTTGCTATAACTTTGTTGTGCTTTACAATAAGAAGTTAGGTTATTTGCAGAAGATATAATGGTGTACAGTAGAATAAAAAGGCTAGAAGACTGCGAACAACTGCAGGTTGACCTGGACGAGATGTCTGCTGCGTAGGTGAACATGGAATGAAGAAAAACTCCAAACAAGAGTCAGCTTATTTGGTACATAGATTAAATACCTGTTGGTTAATTATAATTATAAGGTGGTAAAGGAATTGCTTGTTGAAGGTTAAAAATATTTTGGCATAACATTTGACAATAAACTGAGACATTCGGAAGGTGGTAGGATAAGTTTACAAAAACCTTCATTTATTTCAAAGGGTGATGACGGGGTGCACCCTAAAAGTGAGAGAGTTGGGTCACAAAAGTTTGGACAGAGCATTCCTTGAATATGGTGGTGTAGTATGGGACTCACATTTTACATATCAAATACAGAAGTTGCACTGAACGCAACGGAGTGCAGCTAGATTTGTCTCTGGAAATTACCGCAGAATGCAATCAGTAACTCATATGATAAAGCAGCTCGTTTGGGATTCACTGGAAGACAGCAGGAAGATTAGGAATGTTGAAACTGTATAAGGCGTATGATGCAGAAGATGCTTGGAAAGATATTGGTGGAAGAATTATGAATAGTGCATAATTAATAATGTTGAATAAGGGAAAAGATGGCGATGACCACCAACACCAGCTGGCACTAGCTTTCAGGTATAAAAGTGATAAAATTTTCTTTTGTAGATAAAGGAGAAAGGGATTGGAAGAAATTACAGAGAGAAGTGATGAATAATTTATCAAAAAACCTGAAAGAATTGAGAATTAAATTCGTAGAGGACAAGAGCAGTTGGAGCGGGAGGAGTGGGGGGAGAAGTTTACACCCCAGGAATTGAAGCAAGTAAAAGAAAAAATAATGTTAAGAAGTGGGTAAAAGGTGATTAGAGAAGTTGCCACCGGAGACTGCGCTCCAACTTAATTAAATTAAACTGAATTAATAATGCTCGATGCTGTATTCTTTAAAAATGCGGGATTTGTTACGGTTATTTCGCTTCAACAACAGTACATCTGCATTTATTATTTTGCTTCCTCGCAAGATCATAATTGAAATGACCTGTTGGTGGCGGTCAGAATTGGATAGTTTGCTCAGGACAACCATACATAAAATCTGAGCAGAGAAGTATAGAATCTACTCAAAGTTTATGTTTTTGTTTCACGTACAAATTAATCGATTTCGACCAAATATTGCGCAGTCGATCTTCTCCCTTGCCCACTTGAGAGCTTGTTTCTCGATACCTTCCACCTGATTCCATATCCTCCAAGTGGGGAGTGCAAATAAATGCCGATGTTCGACCATCACACCAGACTGAGGAAAAACTTGCCTAATGACTAGTTTTCGGTAAGAAACAGTTACATTTCTATACACTTAAAACAGGAGATTAAACGTTCTAAGTTAAGAGATTTTTGTCAGTATTAACTGGATTCTTAGCTGAGCTTACTTACTTAAATCGCTAAATAATAAGCTGTTGCACTTATACTGTGAATATTTTTTAAATGATATTGTTTACGATGTGGAATCGACTATAACTGTCAACTGTAGGGTAAGTTAGGAATAAAATATCCTATCCTTGATTCAATCCAGTTGTCTGTGTACCTGTCTTAGCACTATTATATCTGCCTCATTGAGCTAGGGAGATGCTACGATGTATCAAACAGAAGCAGCTCACAGGCAAATTCACCGAGAAACTACAAATAAGAGAGTCCATTACGTCGTCCGGGATACCAGATCTACTGGTAGAGGAGCGAAACTAAGTGTATTTGAAATAAAGACAATGTAATTTTTATCGTACTACCAACGATTAACTGGAAACAACAAGAAAAATTAGGTTATAACACATTGTTTCATCCTTAATTTCGACGGTATGATTTTCGATAGGCTGTTATTTTATTCATACACAGATTTGTCTCCACTTTTTAACTATTATATTTTCCTCGTATTTTTTTCGCGTGGCTTTAAGATTCTCGCATCATTCAACTAAATGTTTCCACATTGCTACACAAGAGGATCTATCGGGGTTAGAGACTCAGAATCCGATAGACTTTATAGATGATGTTAGACAGATTTTAAATTTATACTTCGTCTCAGAGTGAAGAGCGTGATGATATATATCTGAGAGGCTAGGTTTTGAAACTGAGAAAAACATTTTTAAAAGCTATTACGTAATTTTTAGTGACGTTAAAAAAAAAACCAAAAACATAAACAAACAAATAAAAATAAACAAAAACAAACAAAAAACACAAATATTCTATACATGATTTTTATTTATATAAGATTTCCAAATACTCATTACCAATTATTTTTCAGATATATCTTCACTCTATGGACACCGCACGTAACAGTTTTATAATGTTTTTTTCTGTTTAGATATAATAACAAATAATGATAACCCGTAGGTGTGTCTCAGTACGCCGAGGCACCGCTAAAAGGATCCGGGAAGTTCAAGAGGAGAGGGCATGAGACAAGGCCCACGCGTCAAAGGTAATGATATTGAAAACCAATACCACTCTACCATACAAATCCTGTATCAGCATGTCCCATTATTATTTTTTTTGACTACAGGGGACATATCTGCGCGTATCTCAATCTGACAACCAATATACAGGGTGTTACAAAAAGGTACGGCCAAACTTTCAGGAAACATTCCTCACACACAAACAAAGAAAATATGTTATGTGGACATGTGTCCGGAAACGCTTACTTTCCATGTTAGAGCTCATATTGTGGACGGCTGTGATACAATACGCCATTCTCCAGGGCTGCATCAGCGCATCAGGGATTCCATGCGACGGAGGGTGGATGCATGTATCCTCGCTAACGGAGGACATTTTGAACATTTCCTGTAACAAAGTGTTTGTAGTCACGCTGGTACGTTCTGTTGTTGTGTGTTTCCATTCCATGTTTAATGTGATTTGAAGAGAAGTAATAAAATGAGCTCTAACATGGAAAGTAAGCGTTTCCGGACACATGTCCACATAACATATTTTCTTTGTTTGTGTGTGAGGAATGTTTCGTGAAAGTTTGGCTGTACCTTTTTGTAACACCCTGTATATCCGAGTGAAAATAGTTTTACTGCATTCTACATTTACGCAGTTAGATCCAAAATCATTTCAGATGTTGATGTGTGATGCACAATTACTGTCTCCATGCTGTTCGTCAGTAAATGTTTTAATATTACCCTGTATTATTATATTTGCGATATTAGAGATTTCATTTTGAAATGCAGCAAAGTATTGTTAAGAGGAGATTAGTTATAATTTATTGAAATTAAGAACTAGCACAAAACGTTTGACATTATATCATTGACATTGTGCAGGGAGTGATTGAGGGAAGAACGTCTGCACATTCAAGATATTTCTGAAAAAAAAGGAGTTTTGGGCCAGGCCTGCAGAAAAGGAACTAACTGTTTTAAAGTTTTGTCTGTTTCTTGTCTGGATGAACGGGATTCACACAAAAAAACACTGTTCGGATTTTGAATAATGAAGAGCCCCTGGTGCTGGAGCTAAAGTAGGGAACGTTTTATTTTGTGGTGAAGTAGAAAAATTAAGAAACTTAAGATGAAAGTGTCGGCAGATTAGAACTTATTTTTCTTTTAACGCGTTTCAAACGGAAACTACTGATCTCATGTGATAATCCTCGCAGTCGAAACACTTATCGTGATCTCAGAGTACCAACCGCATCGCATTATTCCGAGGAATTAAGTTACATTTTTTCTTGTTGGCGATGTGTTAAGTTTGACATGACATGATCCCTGTATTAACAGTCTACACAAATGAAATTGCTGGCAACGTTTAGCATTTTATATAGACGAAGGCACACCCGCGATGCTTCCTTCAAAAGGCTATGGCCGAATTCCTTCCCATTCCTTACCCCCATCCTTTCCCAGTCTCTAAAGATCTCGCTGATAAAGAGACAAAAAAAAAAAAAAAAAAAAAAAAAAAAAAAAAAAAAAAAAAAAAAAAAACAACGAAGGTGCACGCCGTATTTTTGTATTTGTGGAGCCTACATGTAAAGACTAATCGGATAAGGAACCTGAAAAGACGAGAAATTTGTTTGACATTCGCCATCCGTAAGTTTGATGTGTTTATTCGTCTAATGTGGAAATATGAAACATCAAGGGTAGCGTAATAATAGAAAGGGAAAATGTATAGGCCCGTCGTGTCAATGAGGCACGGAAGTTACCGTTAAAATTTTCACCGACTGTACCTCAAAAGTTTGTAACAGTATTAAATTGTCTGGTTTTCTCTCGACCAAAGTTTGAGAAGCTATATTTCTGATTCGTCTAAAGAGTTTGAGGACTGCTTTTGCTGTGAGCGAGTTATAACTGTTTCTCTCGAACAGCTTGTCCTCTATAATTGCTTGAAGAGATGTGTTACAGTTAAAAACATGAAAATAAACATTTGCAGTAACTCGTATTTTGATAATTCTTACAGTCATTTTAATGTTTTATAAACCTCTTGTTTGTTGAAATTCGGCTGTTTTTAATTAATATTTCACAGTTACTATATAACTTAATGGCCGTAGACATAAATCTATAGTTTTATGTATTTTATGGCTTTTTATTGGTTTTAGTTCTGGTCGACATCGTCGTCATTAGAGGCAGGAGAGGTTGGGGGGAAGGGCAACAAGGAGCCATCTCGGCATTCGTCTGGAGTGATTTCAATAAATCATGGAAAGCTGAAATCTGGTCGACCGAGGGGGGATTCAAACCGTCGTCCTCTCGGATGCGAAGCCAGAAAGTTATCGCTGACTTAGTAAGTTCGGTTTTATGCTCTTACTTCACTTATGTCATGCCTCTAAGTGTGGCACTGCTTGTGTAGGCACATATTATTCTTGAAGGAAACTGTACATTTACTAAGCTTTTTTAATTTTTGTTTCTCTGGGTCGTGTGTTTATTTAATTAAATACTGCTACGTTGTTGAACTTAATGAAGACGTTGTAATTAAAATTATTTTTTTAGCGCGTTAATGGTGAAGTGTAAGAGGAGACGTATGCTGTCTGGGGGAACGGCTACTAGTGTTTACGTGGTTACATCTTTAAGCGACGAAATAAATAAATTTGAACCCTTAGTTGAGTATGTTTATTGTGTTTATTTACTTAATACCTGTGTAGGGAGACAGGTCAGTGGTACAAATGGTGAGGTCTGTATAGAACTCAATAAAATTATTTTGTGTTCAAAGGGCGCATCGAGGACCATGCCCGTTGTTGGAAAGTTGTTAATTATGCTAACAGTAAATAGTTACGGCTTCGTTCGCAATGTGGCGTCTGAAATGGAGTGTTTTCTTTCCAAAATGACGTAAGACACACGCGCAATATGCCGACAGATATTAGAGTGGAGTTTTATAACCCGTGGGGAGATGTTGATAAGAAATATGGACATAAAAAATAGACAATAGAAATATTTCAAAAATTCTACAGGCAGTACAGAAGAGAATAAAAAATTGAGGTGAACGGATAGGTCTCTGGATGAGAAGGTGCTGATAAGAGTAGGACAGAACTGGGGCATGTGATAGAAAAGATGAAGAAAACCTTTTTAATTAGTGGGGAGGCTTGGAAACTGTTTAAAAAAGATGCCACGTACCAGGATAAGCAGGAGAAAGCAATAGGAAAGAAACAAGGAAACTTCAAACAAAAATGGAAAATGATATAAACAACCGGATGAGTACTTTCAGTACTTCTTTTTTGCTTATGGCTTTGCGCCTTGTCGATGTCGAGATCATTAGAAGTGGGGAAGGACTGCGGGCAAGGAACAGGAAGGAATTCGGCCATTGCCTTTTGAAGGAAGCATCCCGAGATTTGCCTGGAGAACCATTGAACACCGAAATCTGCGATAACGCTCTGGCCTCGCCTTCGGGTGGACGTAGGTTTGATTCTCCCTCCGGGCATTCAGATATAGATTTTAATGGTTTCCACAAATCAATCCACGCGAATGCCAAGATGCTTCCTTCAAAAAGGGCATGACCGAATTCCTTCCCGTTCCTTGTCCCCACTCCTTTTCCGCCTGTAATGACCTCGATGTCGACGAGGCGTAAAGCCATAAGCAAAAAATGTTGATATCTGCATTGCCGGATGGGGATTCGAACCCGCAACCTCCCAAATGCAAGGCCACAGCGTTACCGCCCACAAATCAAGCCCGACCTTTCAATCTGGAGATATCTATTACGTGTCATACACAAGGTGACCGTATTCCAAACAATGCATCATATAACTGCTTGTAAACATAGGATTAAAAATAGAATTTATTTATTTATTATTTTATTTACATGCACTGTAGTCTAAAAACAAAAACAACAGAAAGAGAAGCAACATTCATGCTGGAAGTAAAGTTTCGAAAACAATATTCAATACATAGGTTGTAACTTCCAAGGGTCCTTCACATTTTGGCTGCTCGAATTGATATCCCTTTTCTCTGTTTCCCCTTGTTTTTATATATTTTTGCCTTACGCCACGACATCTAGGTCAATAGAAGTAGGAAACGGTTAGGGGCATGGAACGAGAAGGAATTAGGCAATGGAATTTTGAAGGCAGCATCGCGGCATTTGCCTGGAGTGATTTCGGGAAACCATGGAAAACCTAAATCTGAAATGCCGAACGGGAGATTCGGACTGTGTCTGCCCCTTCGATTCTCTTACTTACAACAAACTGAAAGTTCCTGAAGACCGTTCATATCTGAGGAAGAATACTTAACTCTTTAGGGACTTGAATCCAGCATAAGGAATTCATAATGAATCATTTTATAGATTAAGGTGTGGTCTATGTAATTACTATAGTGTTAAATATTCTCCAACTCAAATCCTTTCGGCTTCATTCAGTCAGTGTGATTGCAATATGTCAGAATTTCCTGCTATATGATATTAATATCGCATAACCGCGTGCTGATTTAACAATGGGACTGTTTTACTCCGAAAGCCAGATGTAACAATATTGAATTAGTGGTGGTTCAATGCTGTTTGCTTTGTCTGCAATTACGCTGCAGTAGCCGACGTTTGATGCAGCCTGAGACTGACGTCGAGTTCGTGCAAAACATATCTTTCACACTTTCGGTTTATTCCTTTTGTATTTCATTTCTTATTCACGAATAATACTTAAATGTACAACAAATTCGCGGATTCCAATTAATAGAATACTACTATGATGTGTCATTTATATCATTAACTCTCATCATATCATCGTATGCGCCAAAGACCTTCTATGAAATATGATAATAACCATAACTTGAATCCTTGTTTCTTTATTGCTTTAAGGGAATCAATAACACATTTAATAAGAAGACCGTTAGGTTCTCTACCGTAGCAGAGGATGCAGATTATTGAAAGTCATAATTAAAAAATATACAATACGTCATTGAACTTATATTTGACTGTTTATAGAAATATTTTCAAATTTTCTAGATAATTCTAGTTTCGTAGTACAGCGGCAACCCGCCATTGTGAGTATGGCGGCACTACACTGGGTCGCGGAGGTACAACGGGACTAGGGTAGAGCCCTGCTCCCTCCTCGTTGCGTTCTTCAGGCGGAATTATTATAATCTAGAATTTTAAGTTACAAAAGTAGCTCATAACTGAATCTTATTACTCTCTGGCCTGGCGTTGTCCCCGTCCGGCTATCCAGGTTACGTATTTCCATAATTGCCCGAAACACTCCAGTCGATTGCCCGAATTGTTCCTTCACGACCGAATTCCTCCCCGTTGTTAGTCTCCATCTTTTCTCGGCTCTCAAGGCCTTAACGTTTACGAACCGTAAACTTGAATAACAATAATAAAAAAGATGCATTATGCCGGTACATGCTCTCTGCCATCGGCCATGATCCGATTTTGTCACTGCGTTTGCGCCGTTAATGTTCGGTGATTTTTTATCATCCCGTCTGCTACCTCAACTGCATCCGACTTCTTTCTGTTCCTCAAACTAACACCTCTAATAAATGCTGACAGTTTGATTCAGCTGACGCCAGTAGGATAAAGTAGTTGGACGAATTTCAGAGGAAATGGACAACGGAGTAGAGCTCTAGCATGGGCTACTCCTAAAGTGGAACGATGTAGGCCTTAATAGCTTCTAGCTAAAAGGGAAAATTTCCTGTTCAAAAGTTTTAGAATTATTAGGATAAACGTGGTATTGTAGCAAGAAATTAAGAATATTAGTAGATATATATTGGTTCCATAGTTGACATCGATGTATCGAAAATTTGAAATTTGACGAAAACCTGAGTTTTCATCACAAGAAAGATTAAAATTTAACTATATATGAGCTAAAAAAAAATCATTTTTGGTAATTGTTGTTAGCCAAACAATTGACCCTATCTATTCCTCAGTATTAGTCAAAGGTTGCTGTTGAATTTAGTGTTAGTTTTTATAATTGAAAAAACTGATGGAACAAAAAGACTTGAAGTAGAAAAGAGTACTCTTGCAGCTGAATAAACTAAAGTGTCAGTACAGAAAATATTCAACACCTTCTATCTGCGGCGAGTATTGAATACATTTGAGTTTGGGTTACTGTTTCCGTATAAGTAACAGCAAACTTGCCAGTTAAAAACCAAAAAGAATCCTTAATGATTAACTGTGTTATTGCGGTAAATCAGGTATGCATCAGAACAAGTCTATAAAAATGATACATAGAAAGAAAGTAAGACTGTTTAGAAACAAATACAATGAATCTCCTTCAAAAGCGTCTAGATGTAATTTCCAGTCTAGCTAGCTCTTCAAGTTCTCATTAGTAACTGCGGGACTTGCTCAAAACCCCAATCGTAGGCAAAACCAAATCTAGATTGCGATTTATTCTCAGCAACTGTAGTAGGCAGACAAATGAAAACACCGAGCGTGGTGGGTGAGTCGTTAACGCTCTGGCCTCGCATTCGGGAGGGCACCGGTTCGAATCCCCGTCTGGGCATCGGGATTTGGGTTTTCCATTGTTTCTCCAAATCACTCCAGGCGAATGTGGGGATGCTTCCCTCAAAAAAGGTCATGGCCGAATTCCTTCCCGCTCCTTGCTCCCGCCTCTAATAACGTAGAAAAGTCGTAATAATAATAATAATAATAATAATGAAAAATATAGTTATACAATCTGTACATAAAACCCAATGTTCTTATATGTGTCCGCTATAGACTAAAATTCTATTGGCCAGAATTACTAGCGTATTTTTTTTACGTGTAGCGAAATAAATATCGGTACGGTCTACGAAATCCTATGGATTAGACTAAAAGTAGCTAGGACAAAACTTGTATTGGGGTCTTTCTATCGTCCACCAGATGCAGATGTATCTATTGCTGAGGCCTTAAGAACTAATGTAAGTAATATAGCTCGTCAATTTCCAGATCATGCAATAATACTAGGAGGTGACTTCAACTTTCCGTATATCGACTGGAATAATTACGTCCACGTTACTGGTGGCCGGGATAAAACATCCTGTGAAATTATTCTTGACCTTTTCTCAGATCTTAATCTTGAGCAGCTCGTCACTGAACCAACGCGGTGCCACAACGATAACGAAAACATTTTAGATATTCTCGTTACGAATAGGCCTGAGTTATTCACGGACGTTTCTACCACCATGGGAATAAGTGATCATAAAGCTGTAATTGCTACAGTAAAATTAATAGCCGCGCGCAAAAAGAAAAAAGAAAGGGTTGTTTACAGGTTTGAAAAGGCCCCAAAGGAGAGTTTAAGAACGTTTTTGAGGGATAATTACATTACCTTTATAGAAGGAAGAGGCTCGGTTGAAGAGATGTGGCTTCGGTTCATGCATATAATCAGGAAAGGTATGGACTTACATATACCGAAAAGGAAAAACAGGAATGGGAACGATCCCCCGTGGTATACCCGTGAAATTAAACGGTTACTTAAAAAACAAAGGAAGATACATGCACGCTCAAGGACGTCGATGTATAGGAGTGATTTAGAAAAGTTAGCTGAGACAAGAGAACATGTTAAAAATGCGATGCGCGAGGCTTTTAACGACTTTAGATGCAACTCACTTTCTAAGAGTCTCAACGAAAACCCAAAGAAATTTTGGTCGTATGTAAAAACAGTTAGTGGTAGTGACAACAATATGTCAGTTCTACTACAAGACGGCCGGGAAGTTGATGACAGCCGCGAAAAGGCTAGCGTATTTAACACCGAATTTAAAAATTCTTTCACTGACGAAAACATGGAAAAAATTCCCGCTTTTGCACGGCGTGTAGAATTTGAGATGGATCCAGTTCAAATTGATAGTGTAGGTATCATAAAGCAATTAAAGCTCCTGAAGTGGGGGAAGGCGCCGGGTCCTGATGGTATTCCAGTAAGATTGTTTTCGGAATACGCGGAAGAAATAGAACCATTTCTATCAGATATATTTCGTAAATCTTTAGAAGAAAGAAAAGTACCTTCTGACTGGAAAATAGCGCAGGTGATTCCCGTTTTGAAGAAAGATGATCGGAGAGATCCTAGAAATTATCGACCCATATCTCTAACATCTGCCTGCAGTAGAATTCTGGAGCATGTCTTATGCTCTAACGTTATGAAGTTTCTGGATGAAAACGAGTTACTTACAGCAAACCAACACGGATTTCGTAAGAACCGTTCGTGTGAAACGCAACTGGCTCTATTTTCGCATGACGTAATGAAGGTTATCGATGCAGGATCCCAAGTTGATGCTATTTTCTTGGATTTCCAGAAGGCTTTTGACTCTGTACCACATAACCGCCTTTTGGCGAAGATTCGAGCGTACGGTATATCTGATCAGATCTGCGAATGGATACGCGATTTTCTAACTGGTCGGTCGCAGTATGTCGTTGTTGACGGGGAAGCCTCTTCAAAGCTAGATGTTACTTCGGGCGTTCCTCAAGGAAGTGTAATAGGACCACTTCTTTTCTTAATTTTTATAAACGATCTCGGTGACTACGTTAATTGCAGGATGCGATTTTTTGCTGACGATGCACTTATTTATAGGGAAGTGGGGTGCTCTGACGATTGCTTAGAAATACAGCGCGATCTAGATGTTATTTCGGAATGGTGCCGTAAACGGCAGCTTACACTTAACTGTAAAAAGTGCAAGGCAATGCAAATAAGTAATAAAAAGACCCCGTTTGCTCACGAGTACAAAGTTAACAATTCAGTTGTTGACACGGTCGATTCCCTGAAGTATCTAGGGGTAACAATACAAAGCAACATGAAATGGGACTTGCACATAACTTCCGTCGTAGGCAAAGCTAATTCTAAACTACGTTTTATAGGTCGTATTTTGAGAAGCTGCAATGCTCATACAAAGGAAATAGCGTACAAAACACTAGTGCGTCCGCATTTGGAATACTTTTGTGCAATTTGGGATCCGTATCGCAAGGGATTGATTGACACGTTAGAGAAAGTACAGAGGAGAGCCGCTCGATTCGTGACCGCTAGTTACAGTCCTTATGTAAGTGTCACAGAGCTGATACGTGGGTTAGGCTGGGATTGTTTGGCGGACAGACGACGTCGTTTTCGTTTAAATTTGTTGGAGAATATGCGAAAATCTCTAATTTACGAGTGCAACGAAATACTTCTTCCGCCAACCTATTTAGGTCGCAATGACAGAAGGGATAAGATTCGAGAGATAAGATGCCGTACTGATACATTTATGTATTCTTTCTTTCCTCGTTCTATTCGGGATTGGAATACTCTAAAATAGGATTGGTGCTTAGCACCATCTGCCACCCACAGTAATTGTGAATTGCAGAGTATAGATGTAGATGTAGATGTAGATTGTCGGGAGGAGGTTTAAAGCTATTGAAGTCCTCGACCCGACCAGTAGAAAGAAACCATCACTCACTCGCCAGAAGAACTTGTTGAATGCTCACACTAGGTGGTATTGCTGTTCTATATACATACATGTTCGTATAGGTGCCCAGTGGTGGATCCAGGGGGGGGGGCTAGGGGACTGAAGCCCCTCCAGAAGCACCAAGGTCATCGCCGACGACACCGATTTTGGGGACTTTTTTTTGCTCTTCTGTTTTTATAAGGGCGGCATTCTGGAAAAATGTGAGATTTCTCTCCTTTTCCCAGGCAAGCCCCCCCCCCAAACCAAACAAACCAAATCCTAGCCCCCCCCAAACCAAAATCCTGGATCCGCCACTGTATGTGCCCGCTATAGACCAAAAACCTACTGGACAGATTTATAGATTTTTTGCAAAAGTGTTCGTATTATCAGTAGAAGGCTATTGAAATCCTGAAACAGACATGTAGAATGAAAGAAAAGCTAAATAGATAAAATCAAATTTCATCTATATTTATGAAGGTTATGCGTGTCCGCTAAGCGTGTTAAATTACAAAACAATCCTTTTGCAGTATATTTTGCAGTAATATATTGAATACTGGAAATGGCAAATTTATTTCTTGGACAATTATACGTTGCATGCTCCTGTGTAGGAAAATCAAGGTGTTTCTTTATATGTATGTATGTAATTTAAATTGAATAAATCGAAATTATAATTTAATAATCCAAAACAAAAAAATACATATGTAAATATCTAAATATCAAACTTTCAGTAGCTCATTTAATTTATATGTATGCTCAAATCAAGCAATACCGAAGCATTGCTGGGTCAGCTAGTCTATAATATAAAAATGAATCGCAAAATGTGTTGGTAAGCGCATAACTCAACAACGCCTTGACCAATTTGGCCAATTTTTTTTTTTAAATGTTCGTTGGAGTTCAAGGATGGTTTTTACGGCGAGAAAAATTCGAATAATTGCCGGAAAAAACCATTAAAACAGCCCTTTTCTTTTTCCAACCCTTAAAACAGCCCTTTTCTTTTTCCAATATAAACGTTTCCTATACCATTTATCAGACTGCAATGAAACTTTGGAGAGTTTTCGAGTGTGCGTCTGCAAAGGTTCCTGTGAAAAAAAATTTCCAAAAAGTCAGCCCCTATTCCCCATAACACCCCATAATTTAGGCAAAACCACATTTTTTATTTGATTTAGATAGGAATTTGTACACTTATACTTTAAAACAAACAGAAAAATACTGCCAACATATGATTTCCGAATATTCATCCCCTCTCCCCCTTTCCACCCCCATTCCGTTTTTACCCCATAATTTAGGCAAACCAAATTTTTTATCCGATTTAGATAAGAATTTGTACACTTATACTTTAAAACAAACAGAAAAATACTGCCTGCGTATGGTTTCCGAATATTCATCCCCTCTCCCCCATTCCACCACCATTACGTTTTTTACCCCATAATTTAGGCAAAACCACATTTTTTATTCGATTTAGATAGGAATTTGTACACTTATACTTTAAAACAAACAGAAAAATACTGCCAACATATGATTTCCGAATATTCATCCCCTTTCCCCCTTTCCACCCCCATTCCGTTTTTACCCCATAATTTAGGCAAACCAAATTTTTTATCCGATTTAGATAAGAATTTGTACACTTATACTTTAAAACAAACAGAAAAATACTGCCTACGTATGGTTTCCGAATATTCATCCCCTCTCCCCCTTTCCACCACCATTACGTTTTTACCCCATAATTTAGGCAAACCACATTTTTATCCGATTTAGATAAGAATTTGTACACTTATACTTTAAAACAAACAGAAAAATACTGCCTACGTATGGTTTCCGAATATTCATCTCCTCTCCCCCTTTCCACCACCATTACGTTTTTACCCCATATTTTAGGCAAAACCACATTTTTTATTCGATTTAGATAGGAATTTGTACACTTATACTTTAAAACAAACAGAAAAATACTGCCAGCCTATGATTTCCGAATATTCATCCCCTCTCCCCCTTTCCACCCCCATTACGTTTTTACCCCATAATTTAGGCAAACCAAATTTTTTATCCGATTTAGATAAGAATTTGTACACTTATACTTTAAAACAAACAGAAAAATACTGCCTACGTATGGTTTCCGAATATTCATCCCCTCTCCCCCTTTCCACCACCATTACGTTTTTACCCCATAATTTAGGCAAACCACATTTATTATTCGATTTAGATAGGAATTTGTACACTTATACTTTAAAACAAACAGAAAAATACTGCCTACGTATGGTTTCCTAATATTCATCCCCCCTTTCCAACCCCATTACGTTTTCACCCCATAATTTAGACAAACCTCATTTTTATCCGATTTAGATAAGAATTCGTACACGTATACTTTAAAAAAGAGAGAGAAATACTGTACACATTAATTTCACAAAAACCCAATCCGTCTCCTCTCTTTCCACCACCTTAATTACACCCTCTGTCTGTCTATCTGTTTGTCCTCTATGCGCTCCTAAACCGTTCGTCCGATTATGGTGAAACTTTGGTGAGTTGTCGAGTGCGCATCCGGGGTGGTTCCTAAGAAATAAAATTTCCAAAAAACCACCTCCTCTCCCTCTTAACAAAACCTACGGATTTTATCCGATTTGTACGGAAATTTGCGTACATATACTTTAAAATAAACAGAAAAACACTGTCTACATTTGGATTCCAAAAACGCACCCCCTTTCCCCCTTCCCGCCCCTTAATTTTTACACAAACCTACACTTTTTATCAGATTTCGATGGAACTTTGCACGCATATACTATTAATAAAATAGAAAAATGCTGTAGACATTAATTTTACAAAAACACAATCCCTCTCACCCTTTCTACCCCAAAACCACCCCCTCTTCCCCCTTGCATCCCATAATTTAAAAAAACCCACAGATTTTATCTGATTTTGATGGAAATTGGCACACAGAAAAACACTATAGACATTATTTTTACCAAAACCTAATCCCTCTCCCCTTTTCCACCCAAAAACCACCTCCTCTTCCCTCCTACTCCCCATAAATTAAGAAAACCTACAGATTTTAACCAATTCTTTAAAACAAATTGAAAAATATTGCTTACGTAGGGTTTCCAAAAACGCCATCCCTCATACCCCTTCACATCCCCCTAATTTAAACAAATACACAGATTTTATCCTATTTCTATAGAAATTTGCACACGTATACTTTAAAACAAACAGGAAAATACTGTCTACATATGGATTCCAAAAATGCAACCCCTTCGTCCCCTTTACATCCCCTTAATTTTTTGCCACTGTGTCATATATAAAGGTACAGTTTTTACCCGATTTTGAAGGAATTTTAACACAGGTATACTTTAAAACAAGCAGAAAAATACTATGTAAATTTGGTTAGCCTAATCCCACCCCTCTTCCCTTTTACCCCCTTCCTTCTTAATTTCCAATTATATTTATCAAAACCCACAAATTTTTATCCGATTATGATGAAACTCTGTTGAGTTGTAGAGAGTACGTCTGGGAAGGTTCCTGATTTTTTTTTAAACCCTCCACCTCTTAATTTAAACAAACCCATAGAATTAATCAGATTTCCAACAAAATTTGCAACATATGGTATCCAAAATTGCAACTCCTTTTCCCCTTTAAACCCCCTTAATTTTTGCCAATATACCTTATATAAAGCCAGTTTTTTTTCCAACTTTTTAAGGAACTTTGCACACATATACTTTAAAATAAACTGAAAAATACTGTCTACATTTGGTTTGCCTAAACCAAGTCAAGCAATAGCGAAGCATTGCCGGGTCAGCTAGTATATATATAAAAATAGACGTGTGTTTTCATATATTTCACTTTTCAGCCACCACTACCAAGTACAGATCACTGGTCTTTGTGTGTGGAAGTAGCATGGAGTTTCCTGTCGTGCACAACGTTGGCCGAATGCCGATAGCTGTGGGGATGTGGGAGATATGATGATTAAAGTTGGCCAATGCAGGGCGTTTTCATATTTCGACCAAAAATTTGTGTCTTCTTCTACTTCTCTTTCCTGCCACAACTGCATAGCATAGACCATTGGTGTTTGTGTTTCGTAGTAGAATCGTGTCTCCTGTCGTGCACTATGGTTGTTAGATGTCGGTAGCTATTGGGGTGTGGGAGATATGGGGGTTGAAAGTGGTCGACCTGCGGCAATTTCATATTTATGCCAATGACGCATGTGTCATGGTGTATCACTTTTCAGCGAAAACTATCTATCGCAGATCACTGGCGTTTGTGTGTGGTAGTAACACAGAGTCACCCATCGATCACAACGTTGGCCGAATTTCGAGAACTGTGGGAATGTGGGAGATATGGTGGTTGAAAGTGATAGATCAAGGATATTTTCGTATTTCATCCAAAGACATGTGTGTCCGTAAATTTTACTTTGCTGTCTGAACTACATAGCGCAGATGACTGGCATTTGTGTGTGGTAATAGCATCGCGTCTCCCATCGTGTACTTCGGTTGTTAGATGTCGGTAGCTGTCAATACAAATCCTTTACAAACACGAACGAAGTCGTGGGTACCAGCTAGTAACATATAAAAATCTTGTTCTCCGGTGTCTATAATGCTGCTGAGCTGTGTACGATTCGTAACGGAGGGAAGTGGTTACTAATACGTAGAAAGCACGGAGAAGTGTTGTTAGTTTTGTCACCGCTTGCTACAACCTTAGTAAAGTAATAAGGAAACAGATTACATACATAATTCATTGTAATAGTTTATCGTTGGGCCATAGATTGCTATTCTGAATTACAATATCGCAGAGCAGAATCTTTGTTTGTTGTTGTGTTGTAGTAACAAATGTTATTCTGAATTTGTATTAATTGAGTGATGAATAACGAAAGTACATAAATGTAAGAATAAAAATCAATAGAAGCGTCATTCTTCATAATGCAGGTTGTTTAAGATACCAACATTCACCTTCATGCGCGACTACCATGATACACTTCTCCGTCCGTCATATTTGGGTATACATTGAGCAAGGTGGCGTATAGATAGATCAGTGTATCACGTCTTCGTTAGTGTTTTTCGTTACCAGAATGCGCAGATGAGAAATAAGCCTTATCATCCTCTTCTAGTCAAAATTGAAGAATATAGATCAACATGTAATTTGTTCTGAACACTACGTAACGTTCTCTGATATTTACACCACTCAATTAATTTCGAAGCTTTTGTTAGTGGTCTGATAGGCCAGCGGTTTCAAAAATGTTAGCTTCCGTTATTGCTGCCTTAGTTTAACCATCTAATTGCTTCGATTATGTATACATAATTTCATAATTCGTTGATATTTCTTCCATGAATTCAAAGAATTTGATGTTTCCGCAGTTTACTTTGTACCTCCATTGTAAAAGGTATTAATTGCAATGCAGTACACAACTAACTGGATAATTGTTGGCCCACGTCACTATGAAGAAATTATTGGTGGTTTAATTAATTTCATGATCTCACTTCGATCGCTACGAGGGTTGCCTTTTAAGTTTTTACAATCGAACCATAGGTGGCGTTAATGAGTTGTGGCACCACTGTATTTGTGAACAATGACGTTTGTTATTGTGAAGCCAGTGGCAATTTAGAAATTAACTGAGTAAGTTGTTGATAGTGAACGTTTAAAAGAAGCAAATGGAAATCACCCGTGAAGGCTTACGTTGGATGATTTTTTATGATTTTGCATAGAATCGCTTCGTGCAACTTTTGGTAATGCAGCACCATCAGAGAAGACTGTTTACAATTGATTTACAGAATTTCGTCATGGTCGTGCGTCCGTCAGTGATGAATGTCGAGAAGGTCGGCCAAAATCGGTTGTCGTTCCTAGAAACATCGATGCTGTGCGCAACATGATCAAAGAAGATCGGCATGTGACTTACAGACAGTTAGAGGCGTCTCTTAGGATATCGCAGACTGCAATACAATCGATTTTGCATGAACATTTAGGTGTGAGAAATATATGTTCCAGATGGATTCCGCATAATTTGACCGAAGCGCAGAAAAGGGGTCGTGTTGATTGGTGTCAGGAAATGTTGAAAAAAATCGACCGAGGACGTTCAAAATCCGTATACAACATTGTTACAGGAGACGAAACTTGGATATAATCGTATGAACCTGAAAGAAAACAACAGTCTACTGTTTGGGTGTTTGACGATGAACCCAATTCCACTAAAGTTGTTCGCTCACGGAGCACTTCCAAGAAAATGATCACTTGTTTCTTCGGATGTACTGGACACGTCGCAACCATTCCATTAGAGGAACGAAGAACTGTTAATGCCGAATGGTATACTACGGTTTGTTTGCCAACGGTCTTCGATGAAATAAGGAAAAATAACAAAAAACGTCGCATCATTCTTCATCACGACAATAAAACACGTCAAACAACAGAATATTTGAAGGAGAAAAATATCGAATTAATGTCTCATTGCTCGTATTCACTCGATTTATCGCCTAATGACTTTTTCTTGTTCCCCACTGTCAAACAAAAGATGCGCGGACAGCGATTTTCATCACCTCAAGAAGCTGTTGAAGACTTTCAAAACCATGTTTCTGAAATATCAGATTCACAGTGGAAAAAATGTTTCCAGAACTGGTTTGACCGTATGCAAAAATGTATAGACCTTATGGGAGAATATTTTGAAAAGCAATAAAACACTTTGTTTCGAACTTGTTCGTTTCTGTTTCATTTTTTGTAAAAACTTGAAAGGCAACCCTAGCCTCTTCGCGAAGGACTTGTGAAACTAAATTCATACTGGGTGATTGATTTCATTAAAGCACGATATAGGTAGGCTCTGCTTTAATTCCTTCAATATTATCAGCAATCCTTAAGCCACCAATAAACCCTACCGAATCCAGTGGTCACAAAGCTCGGGGTGGCCAGGAACTAATTAATTAGCAGGATAATTGATATCACAATTCAGATAAATTACATTAAGTCCGCAAGTGAACTGACTGGCTTCGATTGATGCCGCTGCCGGGCAGTAACAATTATGTTCAGTGGAAACGACGAGACACAGCCGAGGCTACTGGCCATTATAATTGCTCCTTGTAATTAGAACAATCCACTATTAATACTATTACGACAGAATGTACTGGAGACTATCGGTTTCTACGGTCTTACAAAGATATTTAACGGCTGTGAAACCTATTATCAACTACAATTATTAGCGGCCTGGTGGCTCAGTGGTTAACGCGTCTGACTGAAGATTGAAAGGTCCCCAGTTCGAATCCCTGTCCCGGCGGGGATTTTCAAAGACGATTAACCACACCTTTACCTCTGCAACAGCGTACTGTGTAATGTGAAGTATGCCAGAAAGCTTCCGTGATTCGAATTCCACGTTAAACTGTAGGTCCCCTGTACTCGTTAGGATTGCCGAGTTAAGTTAAGGCAGCTACGGTAGGGGCGGAATGCGCAGTCAATAGAAACCCTGTCTCCAGGTCATTACGACCACACGGAATTATTATTACTAGTACAACTACAAATATTTCTTGAAATTTTGTAAAAACTACTTAAACGAAAATGGAATGATATGAAACATTATGTGAAATTGATACATCACCAAATACTAACTGCACGTCCACTAAAATAACATAAATCTGGCTACATTTCTATCCGTAATATAGTTACAATAAAAGGTATTTAAGTGACCTGGTGGCTCAATGGCTAAGATGTCTGGTCCCCGGTTCGAATCCCTGTCTCGGCGGGGATTTTCATAGGCCCTTAACTGGACCCTCACCGCTGGACCAGCTCTGTGTGTAATGTGCAGTATGCCAGACCAGAATGCTTCCGCTGCTCGAATTCAACGTTTAAATTTAGGTTCCGTATACCCGGTAGAATTACCAAGAACGGAAATTGCCAGCCCTCTGCCAATACCAGGCTCAGAACACATCCTCTGAGAGGGTCCAAACAATCTTCTGATTGAATACTAAGTTTAGCTTTTAAATTATATTATAGATTAGGGGTAATCAGATTGCTAAATTAAGTAGTTCTCTCAGTCTCTTATTAGCATTGTATACTATCAGATACACTTTCATGTCTTCTAAAGTTCCAAACAAAAGTATGTTTTCTAAACTCTCTATTGATTAACCAATCTATGTTTTCGCAATGGTAAGCAATTCTACAACAGGACAATCAAATTGAAAAGATTATCGGTGCTCGTATGCTTGTCTAAGTAGCTCAACTGCAAATTCCAGTGAATCGATGTTTAATCTAAATTTTTATATTGTATTGACTACTGAAAAGTATTAGTTACTTATCGATTTTGGGCAAACAGGAGAGAATTCTTTACTGGAAATAAATCGACTGTAGTACTCTGTTTGTCGTTTAGAGTAATATCAGCTAATATGTTTTAAATGGTTTCATTAACGTAATGAAATAGACTCTTAATAATTATGTCAAATGCAAAAATTCCTTCCATGCCCGGTGTAAATGGCGCCTGTTACTACCACTGATGATGTTATCTTTTGACAGCGACGTCGCCGGGAAATTTTAATTGGGACGGTTTTCCAATACGATTAGCGTTATTAGGTGTAATCGCATGTGTCATTGGGTTTGTATTAAGTATATCCGTGTTGTACATGAAACACGAAGGAAGAGGGGAGAGTGGATCAAAACCGATTGCCGGCCACTCAGACTCTCTTTTACTAAACTCTCTAGGAAGAACGGCGATTTAACGAACCCATCCTAATAAAGAATTACGATAAGCAGTACCTTGAGCTGTCTGGCGACTCAGTGGCTAAGGCGCTTGCTTTCGGAGTTTCTGTGAGTCCAGGAAGTTATCGCAGTTGTGTTTGATCATAAGAGTACGTCAGGACTTTTCTTGGTTCCGATTCCTCATCAAACAGTTTTCTCATTTCTGTGGCGATTTCTCCGAGACGGATTCCATCATTTCCATTCACAGACACTGGAACCATTATTAATATGCAGTTGAGGAATCTAAAGAACGGAACAGACAAGACAGTTTTTATCTACGTCGGCAAACTTAATTGCACCGGTTTCTCACAATATTGCAGTTTTTATGATTCTTCATTTGAAGCGAAACGTGGCCTTGTAATTGACGCCACAATGCGCTTTCAGTCTGTCCGTCGCTGGTTTCTAGATCGCAAACTAAAAAAGTTATTTACTTAAAATTATCACATAATATGTACTGCACTGACCAAAATTCAAGGTAGTATTCGAAATTTGGTAAAATTGTATGTTCTACAGGAGGCGATTTTTTTTCCTACCACACCGGGCGGGGGACGTTTGTTTGGAGCTTGGCAAGTAGGTTTCCTTTCAACAAAATACAGATGTGAGCATCCGTCAGTTTTATACCATTTTAGTTACCAGTTATATCTGAAATATGCTTTTTTCCAAGGAATATGAAATTTATTTAAACAGCAAATACTAAAAATATAATTTATACGTAGTTTGCAAAAAAGATGTTTATTTTGCGATTGCTTTGCATTTTGTATTATTATTATCTTTTTTTTAAAAAGAAATGTTCTAGAATTAAAAGATTGTGTTAGCAATACGAACGACATAACGGCGTCGCGCGAGATGCCGGTGCACCGATTGTTGCCTAACGGAAGGGGCACACTATTTGCTGAGTGGATGGGGAAATATACCTTGTATGAAAAACATGTGACATATCCCTCTTACACTCCAGCTGTGCTTGTTATTTAACTTCCATAAACCGATTTTATTTTATTAATAATAAGTTGCTCTTAATTTATACCGATTATTACTATATATTTATTTTAACCGGAAAATTGTTTTTCAGATTGTCGGTTCTGATGATATGTAAAGAAATTGAAGTTGTTAACTTTAATTTTGATACTTAATAGAAGTTAGCTATGGACCTTGACTTCGGTTAGTGGGATTTTTATTTTAAAAAGGGTTACGACATGAAGTCGGGGCTTCTACCGAAGTTACTATCACAAACGATTTGACTTCCTTACCGACAGTTTAACGCGATATGCGAACGACAGGGCCTTTTCAAATGTGAATATCAGTTTCATTTCGGAAAAACACTTCGCTGTTGGCAGTACTTTGCAGTTCCTCGGGTGATGGACAGCATTTCGATTGCCGTTCAAGTTATAAAAAAATTCATATACATAATTATACCTCGAACATTGTTCATAAGTCTAAAGACCTCGCTGTTTAGAGACGTAAAACAGTTAAAAAAATATAAAGAAACTTTGTGATTCTTACTCCAATCTTAAGTGAGATACACAGTGTAGAAGATAGTTGGGGGATGGTTGAAACATTAATCGCCTCGACAGGTGAATGAAAGATATCGGGGAGTATTTAAATGGTTTTATAAAACTTTCTGCTGTTCTCGGATGCGAGCAGCGTTTAAAGCAATCGATACGAGCGTAATGTCAGTCGTGTGTTCGTTGCTTGCTGTGCAGCTGACAGGCGTGAAAGTTGGCTCGCTGCCACAGTGGGACGGGGCCAAGAGGAAATAAAATACCTCTTTGAAACGCCCACGCACGGCTAATCGAAGCAGCGAACTCGTTTGAGCTGTTGAGACCCTTTACCCCGCAAATTACTGCAGCATATTGCTTGAACTCTGATAAAATTTATTTGACGGTGAAAAGAACCCGAGTATCATTCTGATAACTCTTTCACTTGGCAATTATGGTAGTAACCATTTCTTTTAAATATAGCGAACTATTAAATATCATCGCGTTAGCCAAAACTAGAAAATAAAAACATTGTAAAACTCGTAAATAAGTTATTTCTCCGTAGAGAGACTCGTTTTGAGACGGATTACGAGGCATCATTACCAGAATTTTTTCATACAAACTGAATAAAACGGTTCAGTCGTCCCAAGCAACCGCGTGCACATCCTGCGTGCGGGTACCATAGCGTTTGATTTCGATGATTATGAGGGCTCTCTGGCTCTTCAGTAACCTAATCCATTTGTCGGTTCTACATCTGCGCCTGAGCCGACAAGTTAGTGCACTCCAGACGAACGCATTGTCGATTCGATCTAAAGTTGTAGTTTGTGGGTCCTAATGGGTTTGGAAGCATGGATTACAGTGTCATGACCTGCACACATTATCTCTTTCAAAATAAGTGTCATTCGCACTAAGCAGCACTTGCTCATTTGATTGGCGTCAACCGTAGCGACATTGGGTTACCGAAGCGTTACAGTGTTACACAAAATGTTGAACCCCTTCAATAAAGCGGTTAGGTACCCGAAAGCAAAAACGCACGACGATGACAGCTACACGCAGATTACGGCTCGTAGCCATCCACAGCATAACGCAACAGAGTTATCCGATAACTTCCGTAGGGAAATTGGAAGAGCTAAGTCGACCCTGGCTATAAAGTCTGCAATCGGCCAAGCGTTTCTATACGCACCGGCTTTGAGCCGCCAATTGTCAGCATCTTGGCGCCAGGCACACGTGGGCACGAGAGCACGTCCTGGACAAATGGAATCAGGTTCCCTTCACCGATTAACGCAGTGTCTAATCCTTCAGAATTACGGGAGTCAAGGAGTTCAATAGTGTCTATCATGTTTTGGGTCGGCATGATGTGCAAACGCCAAATCCTCCTCCAATCCAAAAATTTTTCGGCGATTAGTTCACCATCCAAGCAGACAGCATGTGTGCATCGTGCTTGCCATGTGGATACATTGTTCCGAGTGCGGGCATCCAGCACATGTAATACAGTGTCATTGGACCTGAATTATTTTGAGCGTGACTCAACGGAATGAAACATGATGTGCGAAGATGCAGGCACCCTCCGACTACCCCGGATGCCCTCACCAGGGACCGCTGGAGAGTGGGACGAGCTGGGGCAGCATCACACATCATGCCAGCACGGTTCTGTCGACCGTCGACGGCTCCGAGCATGTTACATTATACGGTGTGGCCTAAAACAACATCGGGCCAGTCGGCCATAAGATGTTCATTCCAAAGATCTAAGGACAGATGCAATTGAACACAGAGCAACCTTGCTTCTCTTACAATTGGTTTGTCTTTTACAATATATCATTGTCTTTTCCATTTCTGTCATTTTACCTTAGTCATACGAAATATATTGACTCACACATCCGGGTGGTGCGAAATTATTTTCAGCGCATATGTATTACGAGGTAGATTAGTATCTGGAGGGAAATATCTGGAAGATAGAGTGCAGTACTCAACCATATCTCCACTCTATAGGGAATCAGTAATTATAGCTCTATAAGTCACCAACTATGGGCAAAACTTCTGTGGATGAGGACAATTTTTACTTCTTCTAAAAATTATCTCAGAATTTTCGTTGGAAATCCTTTTTTGTACGTCTGAAGTGTTAAATTTCTCCCCGAAACAAATAACGCCGAATGAAAATATCTCAAGGAATATGATGAGTTAGAAGACAATTCCGTATTATTTAAGTTGCGTCCAGACAGACAGTAGACTACCACTGAAAGGCTTATAGAAATTGACTGCATACTCTATGATTGTCAGATGGACGCTCATAATTACACTTACTGAATGTAAAATCACTCTGTCTACCACCTTAAACTAATTGCAAACTTCTTTTAATTATCTTGATTTAACATCACTAGTATTGTAAGCATATGAACAATGGCTGATACAGCATCAATAGTAGGAGACTCAGTTGAATACTGATTTACAAGTTTTTCTCAATCATAAAACACGATACCAAGGTGATTTGCTAACAAAAACAAACTTTCTGCAAAAAAAACCGCAACATACAACTGTCATTTCTGCATAAGAAAGTTATTTTCACTTTCATCCCATAGCATTTGTTGTCTGAAAAAAATTGTTCATGAACAAAATTCTGTTGTAGAGTCAGAAAAATGTAAGAATTTAACTAGTTGATGGGGCCATTTATTGTATAGAAATTTCTTCTAAGTTTTTAATTTTCTGATGAATCTACTGCCCTGACCAGTTCGTTAATTTGTAATAGACATAATTGTAGTTTAAAAAACTCTCCCTATTAGCTTCGAGCGATCAAGTTCTGATATTCGAAGACCATCCGATGACTACGCGACTGATAGCTACGGAAGCCTGGCAGCAAAGAGACTAATTGATAGAAATCTAAGCAATCTTTGTTTAATATAGGAAGCAATTTTGAATTTCATGCTTCCATTCCGGAGAGCCGCTTCTAAAAGAACGTGCCGACGTGGACGCCTGTGTGTTTGCAACCAGCTCGGAACTGGTGTCCGCACTGTTGTATAACTCACAAGCGACTACTTGCTGCGTTGGGGTTTCTATTTTGTTCCTGTAAAAGTAATGAGGATATCATGATACAAGTATGTAATTATTGTATTATCATAGGTTCTTAATGCGTGTTAAAATATTTTAAATGATTAGAACATCTGAAAGTGCGTGAAAATTGAACTGAAAGATTCGATTACATTCGTTTATACAGGTCAAGCTAATGAAAGTGTGTTAAAATAGTAACGATCTTTCCAACGCACGATAGATCATGATCCATGTTTTACATACGGCTATTACGCAGTAGTATATTCCAGTTTTCTGATACTGATAACTGTAAATTTCTAATCTTTTAATAAGCAAACATAATGATCTTGTTACACAGTTTTAACTATAATTGTAACTATATATAAATATGGTCAGAGCTATTAATGAAATAATTTAAAGTTGCGGTCGGGAGGTAGGTGTTCGCGAACTTTCAATGAAAAAATGAAAAATTGAAATGTTACTAAAATCTGACAGTAATTTTGTAGGAACCATTATTAAGTGCTTAAGGAAAATATATTATCCATTCGATCAGCAGTTATTATGGCCCAGGCGAGCACTAAAATGAACCCAATATTGGTTACAAGAACATGTTTCGTGAACAGAATAGCTTATCTCACTGGGCGTTGCTTTCAAAACACTCGTTTTCTTCGTTTTGTATGAACATTTACTTAGTTATCTTTGCTACCTGAAGACGGTTAAGCGCTAATAAGAAAACAAAAACTGTTATATAATTTGCAACGTTTTAAGTTCTTTTACGTACAAAGTATTATAACTCTTAACTGATCTTTGTGTTACGTTTAACTGAAAAAGAATTTTCTAATAATTGGAACGATCAAATAAACTGGATTTTAGGAATCTTCGCCTACTGGTTTTCCCCTTCTTGTGATAATGGTAAGTTTTACCAGATGAGATAAAACTGAATTTAGGGCAGAGTGAACGTATGCTATTACTACAAGTTGCTGGGTGATTTCATTGTAGCTGTTTTTTTAGGCATTTATGAACTGCTGGAGTTATTCTGCCAAACTGAATAGCTGCAGTAAGAGAGAGGAAAGAAGTTCGGCATTCCTTTGTGAAACTTTTTGGCCAAATGCTGTCACATCATTAATATTACGATTAAAGATTTGGAGAGCTGAGTAATGAACAATCCTAAAGTCTATTACAGATCATCAGAGCATGTTAGAAAATGTTGACAAGAATCTGGAAGGAGATCGGCAATGGCCCTTGTGAAGTAAGCGTACTGCCATGTTCGGGAAGCCACGTATAATCATAGTCTGTATGACCGGACTGGGAATATGACGTCCCTCCCTTTGCCGCTCACCTACTAGTTTCAGTGTGAACAATCCCAGCAATTCTTACACCGTTACGAAATTCCGCCCAAATACTGCAATGGTTGTATTCTATGCGACGACCGCACAATTTAAGGCCACAGCAGTGGCGTCTCATTAAGTCAAGTGCGGTTTTCGGCTCGCCTGCAGAGTCACGCGGCTAGGGAACTGCACCAAAATATCCATGCCGCGCACCGGATGTATGCAGTTCGTCGAATAATAACCGTGAAACGTTTGACTGCATCAAATATAGTTATCCGAAATTTACGTCAAAGAACTAGTGGGTGATGGAGCCTAGTTAACGCATGCAGGATTTACGTTTCTGTTCGAATTGCGGAAACGAACGTTCATCTAAACTTGCTAAGATTTATTATTATTATTTTATTATTATTATTATTAACACTCCTTTGGTTCGTTAGGCTCTATACACTCCTGATGAGTTCATGCGAATTTAGGCTGCATGAAAAGGACGCTGAAATGGACAATATTACTGTCACGTCAAAACGCGAATGTTTTTTTTTTTACTTCATCATGAGACCTGAATGACCAACTATGGGGGCTGCGCGCTCTGTTGTCACATTCGACACGACGCGGGTTCAAATCCCCTTCCGGACATCCAGATTTGTTTTCTACATGGTTTCCCAAAATCACTCCACAAGAATGCCGGGATTGGTCCTCCTAAATGCCAAGTTCGAATTCTTGGTCGTTATTTGGCCCACTTTGCTTTCCCGTCTCTAATGACCTCGACATCGACGATGCATAAAGAAAATAAAAGGCTTCACTGAAATGCTGCCAAAAATGAAGGGATATGGGAATTTTTGAGGTGTTATGAAGTATTCATTAGGGGGAGTAATTAATTACTCCGCCAGTTAGTGTTCTTGCTGTTTCAGCGCCTAACCCATCAATACTTGAAATTTACCTTTCAATATAAAAAAAAGCATTCTCTCACAGTAATACTTTTAACTTCTTTAATTTGTAACAGTTTCTAGTTTAAACGGCACTTAGTACTTCACAAATGATGAAGCACATAAATATATTTAATTTTTTCTTTTATTGACAGTCCCTTCACCCCCTCCCCCCCCCCCCACCCTCACACACAACTTAGACTGAATAATTCTGCCTGCGCCTTGATGTACTGTACTCCACTGCTCTGCTCTCTGGATATTTAATCACTCCACAGTGAAACAAATTGTATACTGCGGCCATTGAATTCGCGGCCACTGAATTTTTGCATGAGGGGCGGTGTACTTGAAAACGGTCCTACTTCCGCCTTACTGCAACAGTTGACGGCACGGTAAGCCGAACAATTCAGCATTGTCAGATTTTTTCACAACGAGCTCTTAATGCCAAATAGTAATTAAAATCGGTTTGAAATATGTTTAAAGGATAAAGGAAAATTACTGAATGCTTTTATACAAATATTGTGATTTAAATGAACCCTCCAAATACTACGAAGTAACTAGATATAAGGCACGGAAAATCGGTCTGCGAAGAGCATTGGAATTTAGAACTTGTGAAATTTTTGAATGAGGTGGTATTTCTGATAATGATTATTCTATTTTTTTTTTTTTTGGGATGCTCCTAATTCAGTATGTATTCCTGCTTTTTACACAATTATATTTTTACGTTTATTTCAATTAGCAGTTAATATTAGAAAATAATAAATTCTAGAGCCGCGCACAGGGGCAGGGCGTTCCGAAGTCGCTTACAGACTTCATCTTCGCCGAAGGATATAGTCATGTAAAATGACAACATGACCCGTAAAAGAAAACTGAAGCTTTTGTACTTTTATGGTTGCCAACTGTCCGGTTTTCGACGGGTCTGTCCGATCCTAACGACATTTGGCCGTGTCCGGTTCACTACATGCGACCGGACACATACTATGCGGTTTATTAAGAAATCTTAAAAATTACGGGTTAATAGTTTTTTTTCCATATAAGCATCCAATGCACTGCTTTCACAGATGTGTAGTACGTAAACATGGTCACCACGTCTCGCTCCGTATTCCCTCACCCGCTGAACCTAATTCAACTGCTTCGCTCTGTGTCCACAAGTTTACAACAGTCACGCATCTGATTATCGTGAAGTGATTGATTTATTGTTTCAGTTACCTAATCCATGGAGAATTAAGACTAAATAGTATTACTAATATGTACATTACAAATACATAATGAGTGAGTTACTAAAGAAAAAACAGAAACGTTATTGTAGTTTCAGAGACGAATGGTTGTCAAATGACGCGATTAATACCTGCCTGCGTAAGGAAACCGATTGCACCGCATATTGCGAAACAGGTAAAATTATTTAACTGGGAAATTTAATGGCATAAACGCAGTGGAGTATCACGGAATAACAGAAGGTCATTTGAGAAAAACAAAACATACATCTAAAACTGCAACTTTAAACTCTTTTGAAAAACTGGTGGTGCTGATGAAGACACGGTTTCTTCCGTAGAGGTTTTTGTTATTTTTAAAAAAAATCGGGATTGTTTTAGCAACAGTTACCATCATAAATATATATTCATGCGACTTCTATAGACTATAGATTTACTCTTTTTGTATCATCTCCAGACTTGGGTTATCAACTGATATTAATAAAATAATTTTCAGTTTGAATATCGATTCAGCTTTGATTTTTAAATAGAATTAACTTGTCCTCCAATCTACCAACATTAGCTTTGCATGTGTCAATTAAGTTACTGCGCTTCTGTGTTTATAATTCCACGTAATATTGTAGACTCCAGTTTACAACCCGAAGAACTTGAAATGCGAACCAAGAAACGACTACAGCATACTTCACATATACAACGTATACGCTTTGAAATTCAGGGCAGGTGGTGAAAGATTACATCTTGAACCCAGGAGTTAGCACTTGAGCTTTACGTTTGTAAGCACTGCTCTGCCAGGACCACCTTGTGGTGTAGTTTGTGTTTTGTATGATGAAAGTATATTTTGTTTGTGTGATTTGAAATAATTGAAGGGGGTATTGGGGACCATCCCTCAATTCGATTAGGTGATTGCCTTCAAAGCATAGCCAGGGCTTAAGAGCCCGGGATTTGAACCCGGGCCTGTTGGACCACCACACTCGTACATACCCAGTGTGGTTATTAATTTATAACAATAGGTTATTACAGAGGCGGTGAACGCAGCCACTTGCATTTCTGTCCGAAAATCTATGTGGCACGACAGAATTTATTTATTATATAAAAAATAACAATGTACTGGCATTTTGTATATCATGAAACTTAAATATTCTTTCTTTTAATCTCGCTTTCAGACTATTTGGAGTTTAATCCAGCTAACTAATATAAATTTTTCTCTATACAAAAATTAATATTTTAATTTGTTTTGAATAAAAAAGTGTCTTAAATACGCGTTCTGTTATTTACAGAATGGTATCTTGTGCATACCAACTTCATAACTAAGTACAACTTCAGGGTCGCAAGAAGGAAATGTGCTATCTGTCTAAAATTTATTACACACGTTCCTAAAGACATATTATTTCATAAAACGTTGTGTGTGAAACTGTCACAGGTATGAAAATTGTATAAAGTTGTTTGAAATATGGGTCAATGAATACCTGTTATTACTCAATAAATGCACGATATTACCTGTTGACATTTATTCCACGTGTTTTTAAGTCCTCATTGTTGGATAAAAACTGCTTTCCACATGCAAACCGCAGATACCTAATTAGTAGAAAATCATTAACATTTACAATTTTGCTGTGCGTAGCTGACATATTGGATTTCAATGCTAAGATTTATTGGATGGCAGCCTACCTTCCAGGGTAAAACATGGCGCTACCGTAACCAATGGTTCATACGGAGCATTTAAGTTAGTTTATGTTTTTGATAATAGCGGTTGTGGTTAGGTTGAAATGCAGCCTGGACCAATAATTAAGAGTAAGAAACATGCAGATTAAATATCAACATATAATAACGTGAGCGATAATAACATTTATTGCGTTATAGCTTATAAGTTTGACGGCTTCACATACAACGTTTTATGAAATAATATGCCTTTAGGAACGTGTGTAGTAAATTTCAGAACGACAGCACATTTCCATCTTGGGACTCTGGCGTTGCGTCCGAACCCCGATTTTATCTAATTTTTTAGGAGCATTGAACTAGCAACATGCGGTAACTTTTCTACACTTTCTTTATCACAGTACGCAAGATTTATTTCTCTCCGATTGATAACCACTGATACCATTTCCTACGTTAGCTTGATACCTGAGAAAGATCAGAGAATATTTGTTTTCATCTTCGTAAAGAATCCACGTGAATCGATTCGGCTGCCGCCACCTTAGTGTCTGAAAATTTTGATCTCATCTGATACGAGAAGCAGGCGGAAGTAGCTACCTTAAGAACACATCTAGTCCCGATCAGACCGTTAGCAATATGTTACTAGGTAATTAAAAAATCTGCTGCTCTGCTCGTGCTGTAAGAGACGATTAAGTCTTTAACTACCAATAACAGTTTGTTACAAAGAACATCCTATGGTTAACATTACGTACTAACTGAAGAATATGGCTACCAACAACTCGTTATTTTCATTGAGTTGTTCCATAATAAACTGACTACTTAACACATTCAGTTTAATTTAATTTTTTAATTGCAATGGAGCACAGGCTACGGTGGCAATTTCCCTACACCCCCATCTTCCCCATATCCTGCACCAACTACATTTGCCCTCTACAAATTTTATCTTTAAATTTTTTAACGTTTTCAGTAAATTATTCATCATTACTCTTGGTAACTCATCCCAATCCTTAACACCCTTACCTAAAAAAGAGAATCTTCCACACCCTTGTGCCTGAAATCGAGTGCCAGCTTGTGGTCATGGTCATCTTTTCCCTTCCATGCACTACTTTTCATACCTATTACAATATCTTTCCATGTCTCATCACCAGTATACGCCTTGTACACTCCCATGACCCTCCTCATCCTCTTCCTGTCTTGCAATGAATCTCATTTCTGCTCCTTTATCATATCCGTCACTGATTGCATTCTGCGATAATTTCCAGAAACAAATCTAGCAGCCCTTTATGAACACTCTCCAATTCTTGTATTTGACATGCAAAATGAGGGTCCCATACTACACTACTATATTCGAGCACTGGTCTAACCAAAGTTTTGTAACCCAATTCCTTTACTTCTCTCGTACACCCCTCTCCAACAAATGCAGAATTTTGAAACCTTTTCCTACCATCTGACCAATGTGTCCCGCCCAGTTAAGCTTGTTATCAAATGTATTGCCAAGATATTTACATTTCAATTCGTCAGCAAGCAATTCTTTACCCACCTTATAATCATAATTAACCTTTTGTTTTTTATTTGTGTATCTAATAAACTGACTCTTGTTTGCATTTATCTTCATCTCATGTTTATAAACCCAATTAGATATCCTGTCCAGATCACCCTGAAACTGTTTACAATCCTCTATGGTTTTGATTCTTTTATATAGCATTATGTCATCTGCAAACAATCTAATTTCAGATAGTAAACAATCAACACAGTTATTGATGAGAATAATACATAGCAATGGTCCCAACACGCTTCACTGCGGCACTTCCATTTTTACTTCCACTTCTTTTGATACTACATTTCCTACCCTTACTTTCTGTTTTTTACCTTTTAAAAATTCTTTTACCCAGCATATCACTTTCTGATCCACTCCAATAGATTTTATCTTATTTACTACCATTTTTTGGATTACTCTGTCAAAATCCTTTGAAATATCTAGTGCTACTATCAGTTTGGCCTCCCTTGTCCATGTCATCTGAAATATCTTGCATATATCCCACCAACTGAAATTCGCATGAATATCCTTGCCTGAACCCATGTTGCCTGCTTGAAAACCACTTACGTTCCTCGCATATATTTCTGATTTGGTTTCATATCAATCTTTCCATTAAATTAGCTACCACTGATTTCAAACTGATTGGCCTGTAATTATCAACTCTATTTCTCACCCCTCCTTTATGTACCGGTACTACTATTGCAGTTTTTAATATATGATCTAAGATTTCTAATCGTTCAATACAAGTGGTGGCAATACAATTCGTCTGAAGTATTTCAACTTAAACAATTTAAAACCATTCTAGGCATCTACGTATGCCGTCGGAGAATGAAGTTATTTACAACGACTATACTCAGCAAGGTAAGTGACTGTCGGCTTTTGTCTGTTTACCGAATAAGCTTTGTATTAACTCTAATCTGGAAAGATATCAACACTTGCTTTGATATCTGGGAAAAACCGTTGCTCATTTACCTTGGCATGCTCTTCCGAAGTGAAACTTTGCTAACATGAAGCTAGAAGCATCTGCACCACCAGTTCATTGACGATGGTGCACAGATGTTGTCTGTAGTTCTCAGAGAAAGATAAAATATATTTTGTAGGAATTGAACACTCAGAATAAATTTTTCTGATATTCTAATTTTGTAATTTATAATTTTATTGTATTTCATAAATATATTTGGGCAGTATTCATCCTTATCCGACAAAATATTTCATATGTAAATGTATTTTTTGAATGCTGCAGTTCAATTGACGAGTTCTGTTCTGTACTTCTCTTTCATCATTACAGCTGTGAGCCTCATAATTAGCCCGCATTAAATTTTGTGGCATCTTTTGAATGATTCTATGAGTGACTGATTAGCTTTGTAACCGTATGCGACTGTTCACCGGATGACATCAGCGTAGGCTAATGACAGGCTTGTCGTTGCAAATGTAAACCTGTGAAACAAGTGCGGACGGATTAATTTTTGTTTAAAGTTGCAACATTCATGCGAAGATGCGAACACACAATTATTCACTTAATTTTTGCTGGATTGTGATATCTGTTTTGGTCACTACTGAGCACATATCTTCTTAAAAAGTACTTGTGTATCACACTCACATATAAAATTAGTCTATTTGTTGGTTAATTGGGTTATGACTATTCAAAAAGGAAAATTACCACCTCATGTAGGTTCAGAAATAACGTAATAAAACGAAAATTGTGGAATTTAATCAAAGAAAAAGTAGTTGTCGGCCTCGGTAGCGTAGGGGCTAGAGCAGAGGTAGCCGGCTCGAATCCGGCCGCGGGCATGGAAGTTAAGTGATGTGTTAAAGTCCTGTCCGTCCTGTGGTGTCAATACTTAAGATACAATATATTAACACTGAATGAAGACTGATTCACTGGAAGCTATAAAAATCACATTCAGCTGGCTACATGGTCTCAGCTACCGAAAGCCATTAAAAAAAATAGTTAGATTAAAAATTGTACAAAAAACAGTTTTGGAAATAATAAATATTGAGAGTGAATCAAGGAGACAAAGACACAATTTAAGAAGTAATTGTCATACACCTATATACAAATAAAAGAAATATAACAAGAAATTGACAGAGCTAGAACTCAAACCAAGAGATATTATTTTCATGAAGGATAATGCAAAACAATATAAGAAAAGTAATAAAGCAATAAGGGAGAAATTCGGACCAACTGCTCCGAATGATAATAATATAAAAGAATATAGAAAAAATGGAAAGAACATGTTGATAGTCTGGGTGAATAATAACTATAAAATTAGGCTATATTAAATGTAAATTATTTATAAATTTTAACCATGTGGATGGAAGAATGTTTACATTTTTTGAACACAGCAGCGAAATAAAATCCTGAAACATGAATTAGATGAACTCTAGTGAAAGGATAATCATAGTGAGAAGAACGCTATAAGGTAGGTATGCGGTAATTCATATTGACAGATTAACGTATTACACCGAAATCATATTATCATCACTTTTTGCCCTTTGAAGATGACCGACTGTGCGATTAAATACTTGTGGACCGGAATAGAGTACTGATTCTCAAGCCGCACTGCTCCCGCTACACTTGGTATTAATCTCTTCTCGCTTCAGGCAAACACTGATTAAAAACTGGACTTCGCCAAGAATCGCTCCATGGCGCAGGGAAAATTCTCGGCTAGTCCAAGGAATGGCCAAGAATCTTGGCTGGTAAGTACTAAAGCACTACACAATTTAATATCGAAAAATTAACTTACAAATTCCAGAAATACTTCAGAAGTTACATTTAATTGTCACAATATGGAAACAGTCACCAGCTGACAAGTAAGGTGATTAACATTGTCAATTGCCAAATTATGATTTTTTTTTCAGCAGAAGTAAGACGATGATAGTGTTCTTGTCTTAACGAACACTTACAGCAGACACGTTGTAAACTATCAAACAGTCCTAAAGAATAATAAAATCCTCCTTCTCTTCCCAAAACTAAAGTTTTATTCAGTCTAACCACACCGGTTTTATTAACTTAAGAAATGTATTGTTGTTAGTGGATTATTTCGTGTTCATAGATGTTGTTGGAAGCAGATGAGACGATTTACTTTATGTTCATTACTGTTATATTTTTTACTTTTAAACTGAGACCATTTGGCCACCGAGCGTGGTGGTGTAACGGATAGCGTTCTGGCTTCGCATTCGGGAGGACGGCGGCTCGAATCCCCGTCAGGGCATCCAGATTTGGGTTTTCCATGGTTTCCCAAATCACTCCAGGCTAATGCCGGGATGCTTCCTCCAAAAGGCCATGGCCGAATTCCTTCCCATTCTTTGACCCCCATCCTTTCCCGTCTCTAACGACCTCACTGTTAGAGAGTAAGCAGATAAAAAAAAACCATTTGGCCAGCAATTAAAGCAATGATTGTAATTATACGCCCTATTACAACTGTAATAATATTTTCTATTACGAAGGATGGTCTTGAGAAAGCTTTATAGCTATTACTAATTCGAACTATTAATGACGCAAATAAATCTTTTTCTTGTTCGTTGTAAGAGATCAGTATAGTGGTATGGATCCAAACAAGCCTTAGAGATCCCATGCTTATTCAAAGAATTTTGTACTTTATTTCTATTTATCCTTTGTGCATGCTCTGTAACCATGTAATATTTCCGATATAAAATTTAGAAGAATTTTTCATTTTCAGTCTCCTGCAAAGCTGCGGTTGAAAGATTTTCGTGGCTAAGTATGAACCACACAGGTACTATTTATCAAAAAACCGATCTTTCCAACATGTTTACGTTAACGTCCCGATCAAGCTTCCTACGGACTTCGAAACCACTGAATGGAACACCAAGCAATGAAAGAATTTTGACTTTGGAGAAGAGAGTGTAGCATGATATTGAGTGGGTCAAGCTACAAAGGGTCTACCACCTAGGTCTCAACAACCATGGCCCATATGGAAGTCACTAAATAGGCTTCGAGTTGGAGCTGACGAACAGCCGGATACCACATGTTCGTAAATCGCAATGAATGTATCCCAATTTGACCTCCAATCAACTACTGACAAAGCCATCACATTGGCGGAAAAACTACCTCATATATGATGTCGCCATCGGTACGAGATGAAGGATAAGACTGTAACATCTAGTAAAATGTAACTGTAAGCAAGGTGTTCCGTTCTGCGCACAATATAGAGGATTTCTTTCGTTTTAAGGCTTATAGGTGAGTAGTAATATTACAGATAAACTGCTCTTTTGTATGATACCGGAGACACAACTTACGTACTGATACAAATTTATATAAATTTGTAGCTACACTGAAATTCTTTCAATAATTATCTTTATTAAGGGTATAACGACTAGGGATTGCAATCCAGCAAAGCGGGATCCCGCAATCCCGCGGGATCCCGCATCATTAGACAGTTTGGCGGATCCCGCACAAAATTAAGCGGATCCGCAATCCGCAAAATCCGGCTGAAACGCGTGTTAGTCTGCGTGACTCGCTGCCCCACTCGGTCTCTGTCGGATATTTTGCACTGTTTGCCTGTACCCTTGCAGTTGGCATTTGACTCGTGGGAACAAGCGTTTGTTTTTGTCAACCTTCGTCATTCGTAAGTAAATAAATACACTTTTACGTATTCATCAAAACTTAGGTTTGTTTCGAGTACACATTTCTGTAATTTGAGTTATGGTGTGTATTTAGTACGATTTTCTAACTATATAATTATCTTTTTAGTGTCGCACGGTTACAGATTTTTATTCACGGCTTCATTATTCCCATTTTCTGTATTTGCAGATAAAGTAATTGTGACAATTTCATAATTTGCGGCTGAAAATTTGATTATTTGTTATTATGAAACTAATGTTATCGTAATTTTAACGATCGCCTACCTATTTATTTAACAGCTATCAAAAGGAAATTGTAGGCCTATATCCTTTGACTTATTGTTGTTTTGGCCGCTGCCTCAATGCGTTTCTTTGACGAAAGCCACCTTGTTACATGTGCCGCTCAGACTTTCAATTAATCCCTCTTCTCCTTGCTATTATTTCGACTAAAGGTAAAAAAAAGTTATTATGAAATTTTCACGGGTGTATCGACGAATTGTGTTGTAGGAACGCCATACTTCGGCGGCTGTCTCCGCCATCTTCCTCACGTGTGTAATTTCGTGTGTTTGCAATGAAATCCGGAGATACAACCTATGAGGACTTCACTGCAATCATTCGCCGAGAAAGTCTCCTTTCTTACTAAAAAATAATAATTTCCACTCTAAAAACTTCGTTACGCCACATAAGTAAATTTGAAATACTTGACAGTTTACGTGTTGGTGATTAGTTTCTTTTAATAACATTGAATCAACTGTAATATCAATCAAGGAATCAGGCGATATAATAATGAATCACGCAAAATAAGGCCAAGTCTCGTGCTTGTGCAGTGACAAAAAGTTATGAGATCTTGTTCTGAGCCAAGTCTACTCTTTACAGAGTATATTCACTTCACTTTGTGAAATGAAATCCTTTTATCGATGTTATGGAACGTTTTTTTTAAAAAAAAACTTTGGTAACTTGGCCTTATTTTTTTACCATATTTTTAAACTTATGTGATGTATTTATTGTAAGGAATATAATATGACCTAAGACTCAATATTTTCCATTTTTATTATTTATTTAAAAATTGGTTTAGATTAAAAAACAAAAATGTAAAACATCGAAATACACTTAAGACACGCTAAAAAGTTTTAATGTCCTTTTGCCAATCAAAATATTGTTAACTGTTAATTTTTATTATTTAATATTAAAAATTATTTATTAATTAATTTATTAACGTTTTAAGTAACTATGTTTTAAATATATGCGTTGCAAAACTGTTTGTACCAATCCATCACGGATCCCGCGGGATCCCGCGGGATTGGCGCAAATCCCGCGCGGATCCCGCGGGATTGAAAACACTGCGGGATTGCAATCCTTACTAACGACTTACTTATTCATGGGTTAGCGAATTGTAGTAGAAGACTTGAGGGAATTTTGTTGTTTTGGATATATGATTACAACTGACAACGCAAGTAAGCTCCATCTCAAAAACAGGGAAACAGTAGCGAATAGAGTTTTTTTCTTTTGTTGGGGTTTCACAACTCGTCGGTATCGAGGTCATAGTCGCCAGTATGGGACTGGGGTCAAGGAATGGAAGGGACTTCGTGATAGCCTTTTGAATGAACCATTTAGTTGGAGTTATTTCTGGAAACCAGGGAAAACTGAAATCAAGGTGACTTGACCAAGTTCCGAAAATGCGCTAATAATATGCCATGCAAAAAATTAAAACCACTCGCCCATCTGGATCACGTTTTGTTGAAGTGAATTTGCACGTAACCTTTAGCAGCATAAAGGAAAACTGAAGCATTTGATATGTTGTGGGACAGACATTAAATAGAAAAAATATGAAAGTAACAAATTTGAAGAGTATGATGAGTGAGGAAACAAATTTGAAGAGGAATCTAACAGAAAGGATGGTACGTTACATTTTATGCCTTTGGGAATGTTTGTAGAGGAAACAGTCCCAATTAGAACAGAAGAATAAGTACAATATTAGAATATATAATTCATTTAATTGAGGTAATACATTTGATGAAAAAGTCGGAAAGAATGACTGGATACAGAAGAAATGAGGAATTGCATCAAATCATTTCAGAGAATGCTGACAGAAAGGGAAAAAAGAAAAAACGTAATTCTTTAGGCATAATTTTATTTGAAATATCACCAAGTACATGATGGACATCTAAAAAATCAGAGGAACTTTTAAGTTCCATGTACGTAACAGCATTTTCAAGACAGACTATACAGTTTAAGAGATCACCTGGTACCATTACACTTTCTTATAGATAGCCTGAATTAACATCCAAATTAAGTGAAGCTTCGCTTACTACAAAATCTTAAGAGAACCCCTTCACGGAAAAAATTTCACCAGCCTCCAGTTTGAGGGGAATGAAAGATGTGTATATGAGTTGAAAAATATTAATAGTAAAGAGGAATTTTGTGAAGACTAAAGAAATAGTTAACGTTATTTTGGTAAAGAGTGGAGGCAACAACATGCTCATACGCTCGAAACAGAAGAGGGTCAACTGTTAGAAGCGTGGTAGAGATGTTGTGTTTTGGCTACCTCTGCCAGGATTAAGTGAAAGTGTAGAACTGTTGTAAGTTGAATCTCCTTTAGCTTGTAGAAAAGTAATTTTTGATTCTCGACGAGGATTTCAGGAGGGAAATTTCAGTGCTGATCCTAAAATATTTCTAAATTGAAATTTTCATTTTCTCATAATTCAAATGGAATGTACTGGTATATTTATCGTCCTTCGATTTTTCTGCAAAATTTTATTTCTCGTGTGTACCACACTGGATCTCAGACTGTGAACTCCCGGTCTGGTGCATATTTATCGACATTTCTCTAATTTTTTTTTTTTTTAAAGGTATACCACGTTTCCTCAGTATTACCTCATGTTATTATAAGTGAATGGCATTTATTTTTCAGGTTTGTTATAAAATAGTCATTAAATTTTTCTGTTACTTTTAAAGAATCTTTTAACTTTATCGACCAACTACTGATTTTTCAGTTTAGATTACAAAGATTAGGTTATCTAATATAATTTCGTTGTTATTAGGACATCGTGCTGTGTAGGAAACTATATGATCGAGATAATATTCAGTGAGGAGACTAAGAACAATTTAACATTCCTGCAGGCTACTAAATCCAGTTGATAGTAAAGATATTAAGTCACCTCGCATTATTTTTGCATGATGTGGCTGTGCGTTCAGCCAAATTGACATTGCCAGTGTAATCTCCAATGCGATTATGTTTTATACCGAAATATTGTAAGGTGTGTTCGTTTCTTTTTCTTTGCTTCCGGCTTTCTGGTTTGTCGATGTAGTTGTCATTAGAGAAGGGAAAGGATGGGGGCAACGAACGGGAAGGAATTCGGTCATGCCTTTTTGAAGGAACCCTCCCAGCATTCGCCTGAAGTGATTTCGGAAATTAATCGAAAACCGAAATTTCAATTGCAGTTGAACATAGAGTTGTTTTAATTCGTGAGTATACATAAAAAATGGAAAGTTATGAGTATCAAAAATCAGTATTAAACTTCGTAGCAAAATTAGTATACGTTGGCTAGCATCTCCTCTAGATAACAGCTATCTACTCTTTCCGCATTCTGCCCCTAGGAATGTCAATCCCTCCCTTCACCTTGTGACACCGGGATATTATTCACACTGATTGAATGGTTATACATAGCCAGACTTAAGATTGCGGTTATTGGATATGCCAGTTTCTTATTTCATCCATGTTTGAAGAAATGCGGGACATTTCGCTTCATTTAGCCTTAGTCACTCCCAAAAATCATTAAAAATTAGGATGAGATATATACTAAAAGAAATTTTGATGTTACCGGCACGTTGCGTATTGACTGTAACGTATAACGTCCTCAACTTTTTCTCTTCATCGCTTATGTGTTGTGATTGTTTACATGGACAGCTTTAACTCCTATGTTTAAAATGGTATCACACATCTTCAACCGGGCGTAACATTATTTTTAATAAATGGAAGTTGAAACTAGTAATGTATTTTTAATAAATGGAACTTGAAACTAGTAATGTATTATAATGGTAAATGGAACTTGAAACTAGTAATGTATTATAATGGTCATTTCATGGATTTTAGAAACTACTAAAGACTTATTTCGTTGTTTTTCAATTAGGTTGCAAGTACAGCATTGTGATCGTCACTAAATATACTGATGGAGGAACTGCGGCTTTGTCGCCATGTGATTTAGCATGCAGTCGTTAATATTAAATACCGCTTACGATTGTTATAATTCGAGGAATGATCTTGTTTAATCTGCCGTTGCATTGCTACTGTCTTTGGCATAAATTTATCCTGCGACTACAGGAGTCTTCTTATTCGTAGTATTTATTCCGCATTGTGGGGTGTGCTTTACTTGACTTCTTCTTCCATAAATGCCGATCTTTGGAATCCTCAGGTGAGCCATTGACTAGTTGCGTATCCTCCCGTGACTACACGAGTATTTGTGCGTTTTCCGGACATCACCGGACAATGTAATTTTTTATGCACTTTAGTGCTTTGACAATAGTTGACTGCGTATCCCGCAAATGGTAGAAACAACTTATCGCATACAATATAATTTCATATCTCAGTTTCAATCAAGCTTATTATTTCATGTTCAGTACAAAAACATGATTCATTATAAACTTTGTTCCTTTTCTCGTATTATTATATGCTGGTGTAGGTATTTTCTTCTTTAATTCCAGCAATCACGAACATGTCATTTAGGTAAGGCAGCATACCTAAAATAATTACGGATGATGGATATTAAGTTGTTCATGTCATACGGATATAAAAAAACTCCTTTCTAGATAGGAGTGGTGTTGGAAGTTCAGATATGAGATGACCTAAACGTTATATCACGTCTGCTAAGTCTTTTTGTTAATTCGTTTATATTTTTTTGAACCATCATTTGTCGTCAACTTTGCCCTCGTGGACCTAGGAGTATGTGCACGTCATTGCAGATGTTTGTATTTTCAAGCAGTGACTCTAGCGGAGGTTGTGGGTATGGTGAAATGGAGCTGGATCAGAATTATTTGATAAATATCCGTTCAAACCTCACGTTTCGCCGACGTTAAGAAATTGCATAATTTTGTGGTGTCCGCTGTTTGTCAGCAAAACGTGTAATATTTTTTTACTGTTCTCCACGTCAAATGTATCATAGTAAGGTGAAACACTCTGACTTTCATAGCCGGACTTAGATGTTTTACTGGTAATCTGCTGTTAAAATTTAAAACTATACAAATATTCATATACACAACAGAAAGAAAAAAAAAAGTCAACCCCAAAATTTAGAAAATCTAAAGATCAAAATCGAAAATCCGTTGTCTAGAAAAACCAAATCTTCATCTGATTAATTATTCATAAAAGTTTTTATGCAATAAACTGTAAGTTTAAAATTAAACAAACTTGCTTTTTCACGAATGTTTACGTCTATTAGAGTAGTAATCACTATTATAGTGTGAAACTTATGAAGTGTATTAAGTATCTGCGGTGTGGTATGCAGTATCTGAATTGTATTAAGAATCGCTGATGAATATTTTGCTGAGATGAGTGTGTACGGAAGAGAAGAGACGAGAGGCTTGAACCAAGCTATTATCAGAGATGTGGTGTGAAGAAAGAAGAAAATGGAGAGACTTGTGCACAAACCAGATCCAGCCAGTATCGCGATAAATATCTTGGATTGAAGAAAATGGAGGAATTTAGATGGAAATAAATCAAAGAGGGAGATGTGCGGATGGATTTTTTGAGTGTGTTAGATGTTATTGTATTTTTTCTGTGGCTGTAGGGCTCGTCGACAGCGAGTTCATTAGCGCCAGTGTGTTAGAGGGCTGGGATGAGTAGAGATTTGCCGCAAAAGAGTTAGGAAGTAATCTATAAGTCCTACTTTGTGCCGATTTTGATGTATGGATTGGAATATGGGTGATGAAGGAGAGGGTCAAAGGAGAGTACAAGCTGTGCAAATAAAATTTCAGAGGAGTAGTGTAGGAGTAACGAGAAGGGACAGAGTGAAGAATGAGAAAATCTGGGATATGATCAAGCAGGAACCGCTACAACAAGGAATAGAGAAATCAAGGTTACAGCGGTTTGGTAATGTGATGAGGATTGGAGAGGAGACGATAACAATGAACATGCTGCTCACTGAGCCGAAGTTGAAGCCGACCACAGGAAGACCGAGGGACAGATGGATGAAAGGCATTCAGAAGTGTGTAGAGGAAAGTGGAGGAAATTGGCTGACAGTAGATGAAACGATATGGTGGGCGGGCAGGAAGCGTTGGAAAAGCTTTTATTCTAAGCATAGCCAGACGTGGTCGGAAGCTGCCCAAGATGTTGATGATGATGAATATCTTATAAGGTAAAGAACATGTTATCTCTTCTGTCCGGTCACGTGGAGTAGTGAGACATACCCCAGTTTTAAATCAGACCCATAGCTTTTCAACTGTGAAAACATCATAAAGATCTTTTCGCTGGCTTATGCGTGATCCCATTACAAAGATACCCACACACTCCGCCCGCTAAAGGTTTAAATACTGTCTCATATAAAAGGGCAATGAGGAGTGAGGGAATATGTCTGATGTTGCTCTGGTGTAGAGTAAGTGATTACATTTTTAATGAGTCTTAACGGATCACAGAAATTTCCTTTCCGCCGGCGGCAAGGATTAGGGAAGCACATTTACTGCCTCGGATTAGAAAGCCGGCTCCTTCCAGATCGCTTTACTCCTCCATTTTGAGCTTAACATGTTTATGGTACCCTTAGGTTTGATTCGGTACATCAATGTGTCTTTATTTGCGATATAGATAAAGCATATTAAAGCTAGCGTACATATGAAAAATTAATGCAGATTCTTGAGCATGCTGTAAAAACCAATCTTAACAGAAAGTCGACACGACGAGTTCTAAAAGAAATCCTGGTAACAAGATATGGAAGAAATTTTACGCAAACTGTGAAACCTTACTTAGTGATGGATTATGGATTCTTGTTGAAATTCAATTGCTTGCATTTGTACGCCTCGTCGATATGGACCTGATACAGGCGGGAGTGGACTGGGAAGAGTTCGAACATGACATTTGGAATTATCAAGGAATTTGCCTGAAGTGATTTAGAGAAAACCGAAACGTGGGTGTATAGTCATGTAAGAAATATCAGAGAACATTGTGACGTAACTATTATAATTTCCAGGACTAACACAGTAGAACATTGTGGACATCGATCAGAGGACTATTTTATGGTGTTTTTAAAAATTATTACTGCGGACTGAGATAAATTCTGTACGTACTCGGTGTGCTGTTCTATCACCTCAGTTCCACACAAAAGCTTACAGTTAACTAAATTTGATGGTGACTGTTCCAACCAGTGTAACAAACGTCGGGTAAATAAATTACCAATGAACAATACAGATTTGTTACTTCTCCTCGGATAGATAAAGCAGTTACTATCCCACAGACTCTTCCTCACGTGGACTGTGCTCATCATCTTATGGCGGTGAACTATATTAAATTACACTTTTAATGCCAGCCCGTATTGTGAATTATTATCGGACCATTTCGAAGTCCAATAGCCACAACGACAATATCAGCTTTGAAAACCCCATGAGGACAGCATTATCGCACAAACTTCTACGTTAAACTCAAGTGTAAATTCATTTAAATGTTAATCGACAGAACAATTAAGCGCTTTTTTTTTTTTTTTTTTTTGCTTATGGCTTAACGTATCGTCGACATCGTAGTAACTGGAGGCGGGAAAGGATGGGGGGGGGGGGGAGGAACGGGAAAGTATTCGGCCATGGTCTTTTTAAAGGAAACTTCCCTGCGTTCGCATAGATTGATTTGGGGATCCATGGAAAACCCAAATCTGGATTCCCGGGCGGGGATTCAAACCCCCGTCCTCCTTTATGCGAGGCCAGAGTGCTACCGCTCAGCACGGTCGGTACAATTAAATGGACGTCATTTCCATAGGTTAATCCGCAGAAGTCCGTTATTAGTTTCTTGGCTTCGTGTACGGTCTGAATGTGGTAATAAAAGCTATCAGTGTCGGCCGTCGATAGGAGTACAGCATTATTCTTCGAACCAAACAGAGTACATATTACTGTGTTTAATAATGACTTATCAATCCAGTCAGCACAAGCACATAAAGTGCTTACAAACTCTCATTTGGATCGTTCGTCGTTATGGAAATTTGGTCGGTCTCGCTAGCCAAGTGAGTGAAGCGGAGTCTGATCTTTTTTCTTCGCATCACAAGTGCCGTGCATCATGGATCTTTAAGCCACTGTCATTGTGGCTGTTAAGAGAACGTTAAGAATCTCTAGCGCCTGATACATCCTCCTCGGCCACTACTGATCTTTCAAAAGAAGTTTTTCAAAGTCGATCGAATGGCCGGTCGTTGATGAATGGCACGCAATATCCAACTTCGCCGAGTTGTTTGATTTGTAGCGGTGGATATGTTCTCGTAGCCTCTCGTCTGCTTTGCGGCCGGTCTCTCCAATGTAGAAAAAACAGGAGATCGGAACAGATATCATGGTAAACCAAAAAATGAGCAAAGCCGAGAGTCAGAGGGCTTATCGACAAGGCCTACAGCCGAGTCTGAATATGTACCCGTTCATTTTTCTTTTTACAGAGTTAGTAACCCTGCAATTCAATTGATGTATTTTACGCTCTAAAGATTTAAATTTGAAACTCCGATACAGTCCACGCTGATTTTTTATTTGCAATCTGTTAGTCTTATAATATGTTTATTCTTTCATTTTTATGTTACGTTTTTTCTCTAACGAAACGAAATACAATAAAGCTAGCCTCAAAGACCTTCAAAAATGGTGAGTTTAACGGAGTGTTCTGGAAATAAATTTCTTTGCAGTTGCTTACCTAATTGAATTGTTATAAAGAATGTAATTTCTCGTCCCTTGTGCTGTAGAAAAAGGTTCAGTTGTTAACTTGGTTCAGATTGCATTTTCAACCTAACCACAATCTCCGCCAATATTCCCGCTAGAAAATCAAAGCTTCAATCACATGCGAATTAATACATTCCCTGTATCGCATGTCAGTGTCACCATGCATCGCAGTATAAACTTGATCCAAAATCTTCATGGATTATTACATCTTTCTTTCGTATTATCTGTGATGAAGATCGATGTTTTAACGGCTTTCACAGCTTATGTGCGGCTGAAATAATGACCCCAGTGGAAACTAAGGGTGCTAAAACTAAATCTTAACAACTTACGTTATGCCACGTGATATTAGTTTTATTGTGGTTTAGGCCAAGTAGATTGCGATCAATTTGGAACTTCTTTCAGTCAAACCAAGTAATAATTTCAGCATAAAAAAAGCAACTGATAATTTACATGCCAATTTAAACGAAATACATACTTTTCTTTCAGTATTCTGGAAATTCATTTCTTAGCAATTGCTTAACTAAATAAAATTGTTATAAAATAAAGCTCAATGTAATTCCTCGTGCCTAGCGCTGTAGCAAAAGGTTTCCGTTGGCTTCCTGGTCCAGGTTGCATTCAACCTACCCATATACTACGCTAAACTGGCCGCCAGAAAAACAATACTGCAATCACACGCATACGTATCGCATTTTATTGGAAATACTGCACTGCTATATAAACTCGATCAAACATCTTCACGGATTCTTACGTCTCTCTTTTTTTTATCCGTGAATCAGATCGATATTACAACGTCTGAAATATTTCATTAGTGAAAGTAAAGGAAATTAAAAATAAATCTTAAAAACTAACGTCATGCCACGTAATATTAATATTAATTGTAGCGGAGGCTGTATAGATCGCGATCAGTGGGGAACTACTTTCATTAAAACGAAGTAATAGAACACCATTGAAAACAATTTAAGTTATTTTAAAAGAAATTAATTTACTCTTTCCCTCTGCTGTTACGTCAGATTCCGGTTGTAATAATAATCTAATCAAAACTAATTAAAGCTTTTGTCTTACATATCTATTGCCAAATATTTTAACGATTACTTTTACTTTAAATGAATATTTAAAAAAAATTAAGCAACCAATAATTATTATGTTAATTTAAACGGAATACGTACTTTACGTTCTAACAATTAATTTATTCGGTGATGCTTAGACAAATATAAATGTTATTAAATAAGGTACATAACTTAGAATGACATCTCGTGGTCGTAAGCTGAATAACAAAGGTTAGAAGCGTGACATCATATCGCAACGTCATAGTGTGACGTCACCGTGCGACACAGCTATAACATGACCAAGACTTGCGTTTTATAAGTATGGATGCCCATTTGTCACGCCTCCCGCTGCACAGCATTCTTCCGACGGTTATTGATGGCTGGAGATGGTTTCGTTCTGTATGCATTGTTGTGGCTGTTACAGAGACTTAAGAAGTAACAATACCTATTTATGTTTGTGTTCTGGTTTAATAGGCTTAATCCTTAAATTAAAATTGCAAATGAACTATATAGGAAGGAATCCATTTCGTTTAAACCTACATGTTGATTATGACAATGGTCGACCATTTTCATATGTTTCCGCTATACCTTTGTCCAGAGATGGTGATGCTGGAGTGAAGGTAAGCTCTGCATCCTTATTTAATATATTGTACGGCGTATAATAAGTTTTAACTGTTCATACCGACTGTAAAAAAGGTATAAATTTCATTTAAATATATGTGATACTTATTAGTACTTTTCTATGCTCTATTCTTTGACGCAACTACAAAATAACATTTTTCTTTTTACGGAATGAATATGAGAAACAGGAAAGTTTGTTTAAAAATCGGAGAAAGTTTACTCGAAACGCCAGTATAGCCTAGTTGGGACTTGAAGGTTCCCCCCACCGGTTAATATAGCATCGCCATTTCACATATGGTATTCACGTATTCACGTGGTATGTGTTGAAATATTTAATTTAATGATGATAATAATACAGTATGTAAGGAATGAAATGATAGGATAATTATTATTCCTCTCTTCCGTATTGCACTTTCCTTCAAATTTTTTTCTAGAAGAATAAAAATTTCCGTTTTTTAATTAATATGTATATAATTTATATGGCATAATGGACACGGATAATGTTTTGTGACACTTAATTGCTAATCTGTCTCTGTTAGGTACTGTTCTGCTCACATAACCTTTGTATAGAACTATCGTTAGTAAAAGCATCTGACGTCACAGCTGCCACCTCTGAAAGCGGGTCCACAGGTGGTGGGCAGAAATTAGGCGCCTTAGGATTGTACGTGGAGGATCTGAAGTGTGATACTGACATCAAAATCATTGAGGAAGCGTAAATGTCGTTATGAAATGAGGGTATGGACGTATTTCGTACTGTTTAACAATAAAAGGTTATGAATACCTTATCAAATTTTTCGCAACAACCATTAGCCAGGAGTGATTTCGGGAAATTATGAATTAACGAAATCGTGATGGTCGTACGGGGATTCAATCCCGCATCCTCCCAAATGCGAGGAGAGAACGTTACCGCTCATCTACCACGCCCGGTTCGAAAACTTAAAATTTGATGAAGAGTTGAAGTTTAAAAAGTAGCGAACAAAATACCTGAAACTGGGAACGTGAAAACAGCAAAAATAAGGAAAGCAACAAAACAAGTTCACGGAGAAGGTTTGACTTTGAAAGTTGTTTAATTCCTTTCTAAGATATATTAAGTTCAATATGCTGAAAAAAAAATGTAAACCTATTGATGTTTAGTAAATATAAAAAAAATTGAAAAAATTAAAAAAAAGAAGGTAACAACAAGTGTGTGCCGATGTATCACTAAAAGCATTTCTACCTTAATACCACGCTTACGAATAAGACACTGAATTACACCAAGAATTTGTAGAACATCGAAATTACAAAATTTATGTTTAGAAACAATCTTGGCAACCGAGTATCTTTCAATAATAATTATTGAACAACTTTGTGGAACTAAATTCCATAATTTGAATGAGCTTAGTTTTGTTTAAAACAATAAGTATATGATGTATAGTCCAATAAGTTCTTGATAACAATTTAACGTTTATCACAAAGCCTTTGAAATGGCACTAAATAACTTACGCAAATATGGCTAAAAACTATCCACAAAAAGCAGAAATATCAAAACTACTTTTAACTGTACATGCCTTATAAGGGTTTTTCGGAAATTTCTGGAGAACAACTTAAATTGTTCTCAAAGTAACTGATATGGTAGTTAATAAATTTATACATATTTATATAATTCTGACACGGTTCAGTTTGTCAGAAACCACGATGACGCACACATTGTAACTGTCACACTCTCAGAATTAATTAAATAGTATGCCTTATAGTGAACTAGCACGTCGGTCACGACTAAAAAATTTATAGAAATGCAACAGATAATGAATACCACCGGAAAAGAAACGTACTGGTGTAGCGTCTTTTAGAGACAAAACCGTTAATCTAATGAAGAGAGAAAACCAATATACTGTTCTTTAAATTCAGAAAAACTATTTTGTAAGAATTTTATACGTTCAAAACAGAAATTCATAGTGGTTAGGTGCATTATTATTCGCCTCGTTCTACAATGTGGAGATAAGTCACTGACAGAATCTTGATCCAATAAAGTTAAGATACACATTGTGCCTAACGCAAAAACGAAAAATGGAAGTAATATGCTTAAACAGAAAGTTTTAGACAAATTTTCATGTATAAATAGAGCAAGTATTTGTGGGAATTCGAGGAGAAAGTAAGAAACGAAGAAACAGAGTGATAGGCTGAAGAAACTTTGGGAATTAACAAAATAAAAGAAAAAAAAAGGTGGCATGAAGTTATTTAACGTGGAGTTCAATTTTTCGAATTGGCAGCTAAAAATAATAATTTGGGAACGTCTTCGAAGGTAATTAGAAATTTAGCATGTATTAATATGTTATTTAGCAAGGATTGGAGGCAAACAAGTCTCTATTTACGATATGCATCATATTTACAATTTTAAAATTTGGTTAGGAACGTCAGTCTCAGTGTTAATACAATGGCAGATTTTTCCTCTGAATGTGTACAGCACTGAAAAAAAGGAAATAAAAGCAAGTCAGAAGCTCAGATTTCTCACCTAAAAATAAACGTCCATACTGTGGAACTGTCCGTGAAAACACTAGTACATAATTGTCTGTCTCACAGTAGAGCCGCCCTGCGCTTCATAAATCTCGTTTTGATGCATAAATGCAAGGATTAAAAACTTATTATACAGAACATATTCGCGACTCACCATGTGCTACAAATTATAATTGTCTCTATGCTACACCCGTAGGCCGCTCTTGTTAGCTAATTTCTGTAAACCATGTAAAAGCGATCTCTGTGTTTGAAAGACAAATCAAATATGAGTTTGCGAGGGAGTGTCGCTTTGATCATGGTGTGTTTACATTACAGCTCTGTACGTAATCCACTTGTGTGAGGATTTATTTAGACAACTGTCATCAAACACCGGGTGACATTATGACCTATCAGCCAGCCTTAACTTCACGGTTAGAGTGCAAGCGCATTAACTTTACGGCCACGGGTCGCGACATCTTTAAGTAAATATTAACGGACGTCCTGCAAAGAGCTATCTACTCTGCAGTTATATACTCGCTCAAAGTAAGTGCAACTAATTGTTGGGTACGAAATACCCAAGCAGTAGTCCTTTGAAACAGAACTACAGAAACAGCATTTAAAAAGAAATTTATCGGTCTTCGGCAATTTACAATCGTATTCGATTAAATAAACCTATACTCTTGCGGTATTAGTCTACTTGAATCTCTTGCAAATTATTTTCAGAAACATTAATCCACATTGATGCTGAAATAACGAACGAATACTCGCAAGCCATGCGATCAAACGAGTTGTTTTCAAAGTAATGAGAGATTTCGCGCTGTTCGATCCCATCTGATCCGTTGGGGATATTCTGTGAGATCAAAATAAAATCGTGTTCTTCGTCACACTGTCAGACATATATTCTGGAAATTTCTTCTATATCAAGGCAAGTAGCTGAATGAGAAAGATGATAATTCTGTCACCATATGCTGAGTTCCAGAGAAGTATTTGTATCACTGTATCTTCAGCATATGATTTTTTTTTATATCACATTTTATGTTTGTAGTATACGTAGGGAGAAAATGTAAATTGAAGCATACTGAAGGCTAATCGGAGTATGTTTGAAAGAACACTCATATGTATTTACTCATCTCGCCCTTAGCTTAACTTTTCTTCCTTAACAACGACAATTATCAAGGAAGAAAGCTGACTACTCTTTCAAGAACTAGGTCTATAGAAGATGTGAAAAATTCCGATGATTGAATAGTTTATTTTTGAAAGGGCATATGCCCATTGTCTTAAAGTTTACAGGAATCAATAAAAACACAATAAGTCTTTCATTTATTTTTTTAAAATATTTTTACTGCAACTAATGAAGTAACAGAATACATTACTGACGTACTTTTGGAATTTATTGTGTACATTATGTGCTTTATATAGATTTTTAAGTAACCCGGACATGTGACCTTTTAATAATAAACCAAGGGGAAAAAAATAAAAAAATACTTTTTCACATTTTGTTTATTATGTATGGATATTTTGTTTTGTTCGAACAGTCCATTTAAACTAAAAATTTAAAAGAAATAAATTATATGAAATTTAGCATTGAAATTATTGTAGTTTTTGCACAAAATCCACCACCTTATATCTTTTACTTTATAACTAATCAGAATCACTATCGGTACAACATTATAACATCATAGAATGGCATATGTTTTTCAGGAATATATTTTAGCACTTTCCTAATGTCATCCTATTTTTTTTTTTTGCAATAATGGGATTCATGCCTGAAAAAGCTTTTGCTTTACCAAGTTTAATACCTGTGTTGTCCGCAATAACTTAAAAGTTTTTTTTTTATTATTCCTCCAGTTTTGTCATAACCCAAAAGGGCTCCCTCATTTAATTAATAATAATAGTGATCTGATAATTTCTTCCTTTCCCAACATTTTTTTTTATTTCTGGCTTCACTTGGGAGCACATACTTTTTAAAGTGCTTGGGCCACCGCTTGTTAAACTCTAGGATGATGTCATTATCTTCCAAAGAAACTGTTTCAATTTTACCTTCATTTGCAGATGATTCATTAATAATTATGAATATTGACCAGGTGTGTAGACTCTGTCCACTCTTTTTAATCATGTCTTGATAACATTTAGGTACAATCACATGGAAGAAAACTGTGACCTCTCCCTGGAAAATATTCCTTGATTGTTACTTTACGTATCAGGGAAAGCCCTAATATAAAATCGCAAAACCATATGATTCCTGTTCTGCTCTGTACATCCGTCGGAAGAAAGGAGGGTTTCTTCTGCAGTTTGGAGGATGAAATGTGCTATGCAGTGATTAAGGAAAGAGGAAACCTCATTCCCTTCTTTTTTCGCAAAGCCTTCACGGTAGGTATAGATTTTGCTTGTTTTGGTTTTCAAGTCATCAATGCAAAAACAGTTAACCCACAGTTGCCGATAGAAGAATATTTCCTACACCGGTATGTGAGGCAAAGGGAGATTTTGCATGAAATCTACTACGATTCCGTAAGTATTTGGCTCACTTTGAAACTTCTTTTCTACGTCTTTTAAGGCAGTATGTGTTTTAATAACAATTATAAACTATAAAACATCTGTAGTGTTCAGAAACGTAGGCTGTAAACGTAAAAATCCGCTCAGAGCGAAAAAAGGGCACATCTCCAGGATATGAGCCTTTTCAATAATAAACATCGATTTCAAACCTCTACAGCACTGTAGGGAGTTCAGTTGAAAATATGTCCCTTCAACAGTAAATAAGCCTACACTTCTGAAACCCAAATCTGCAAAAACATACTTTTTGCTAAAATATCGGCATGTGCCCTTTCAACAATAAGCGATTCAATTGTTTAATCATTTCGAAGGGCGCTCATTGATTGTTTCATTCAATTCAGAGGTAACAGCGGAGGAATGGTACGAAACATCTATATGACATCTATAATAGATGGTTGGTTGCGAGTTCCGAAGCTTCCCTACTTGCAAATTTTCTGCCGAAACTGAAACAGCATGCGGAACAGATTTTGGGACTACTAGACCAGAAAGCCAGACTTGCTCATGTGCCGCATGAAAATTGCTCCGCTGCGAGGAATATGGCAGTTTCAAATTACAATTTAGTTTCGCAACGAAACAGATCAGACAGGTTGTTATTTTTACAACTGATGGTACACTGAAAATACCAATATTAATTATATGAAGGGCCACAACTTAATATGTGCCACAATTAAAATGAACTAATTCACCATATGTATTTTTCTAACTGGTTTTGTAATCATTTTTTTTAAAATATTTGTTTCATTAAATATTCTATAGAAATGCGTTTAAAAATGGGTTTGAAATTGCAAGGATTCTGATGGACACCTATACCAAAGAAGAAGGTGGCTTAGTACAGAATATTTTACCGATTTTTGTACAGCTCACGCTGATTTTATATCTTTTCGAATGCTATGTTAGTACCAATTGTTATAGTTATCCATTTTTTATAATTGTGTTACGTGAGATGTGTATGCAGGATGTTAATTTTTTGGTATCTTAATTTTGAAACAGATTTATGATCTCTGTGCGTAAATTTATTTCACGCATAATTATAAGAGAAAATTTCCTTGTCTTAAATGGATTTAATGTTTTGGGAAAATATTTCTCAAAAGAAACTGGCTTAGTGGACGAACGATTTCACAATACCCAAAATATGCGAGAAACCGAGCGAGTGCATGCGTAACTGGCTGCGAACTGAAAAGCTGATGATCCATGCTAAACTAAGCAGACGATAACTGTGGAAGATAGAAGCCGGCCACGACTATTCCCTCAGCCTGCTGTCCAGTGAGTGATGAGGAGGACATTACTAGGCGTGTTACGATAGCCTCGGTATCAAAAAGCTATCACCGTAAACGGGGCTCTGCCTCCGCGAATTCCACATGCTCGAGTGTCCCGTAGCGAACATTACCCTTACTTTCAGTAGACATTGGAACGAGCAACACCCTGGGAGTGAAAGGTCTACCGAAAAGCAACGTGTGTTTTTCTGGCTTGTCTCTCTATCTTTGAATTGCAATGTCTCACAGTTCTTGTAAGTGTATGACTGATCTAGATGGAACTAAAATTCCATCCATTGCCGTGACTTCAAGAATGAGGAACTTGGCGTGAGCCTGTTATCAAAAACAAAAGTTAAGGAGACTCTCTTAAAAAAAGAGAATTGTCTTCTTGGTTTTGGTTTGTCTTTGTCTACACCTAAGTGTAAAATATAAAGGACAAATATAAATGCTGCTAAAAAAGTATGAAAATATTTGTATATGTATTTGTATAATTCACGAGAAAACTTTTATAATCTTCCCTCAGAACTTCCAACTGTCGTGTTTAACATCCGCAAACGAGAATTAAAAACGTAAAATCTCACCATGCGAAGGAAAGCGGCTTTAGTTATCGGAAAAACTTTCGAATTTTGTCGCGTTTTGTTTAAAATCTCCAGTAAAACAGCGGAAAAAAATGTCGTATGCCAACTCAATCAAAATTTCTTATTAATTCGTTAGTGGTTACACAGTGTCGTGGGAAGATTGATAGATGAAATGAACTGAGTTGAATTATTTGTTTACAAGTTAGCTGGAAATGCGGTAAACGTTACAAGTCTTGGATTTAGCAACGTCCTGGCCGGTATCTTTAAAACATATTACTTTGATGACTTGTACCTATCAAAATGTTTCAAGAAATTTTACACGAATTTGCACCAAAGATTTGGCTTCCAGAATACTTAAAATTACGAAAATGTTAAAACAGGAGATTTCCTTGCATTTTGGAGGCTTCTGTTCTAAAGATATTCCTTTATGGTGAGGTGAGTTCATCTTATTTTCAAGTTGTGTACCGTCCCTTTGTTTGCAAAGAGGAAGTGTCTGAGTATCGATCAAACTTTACCAGTCTGAACGACGAGCATATTTTAAAACTCCAGACAATGCCCATTTCTTCCAAATGCACGAAGTTTCTTAACTGTTGTAAGCTAAACTCAACGGCCAAAACTTTTTCGTTCAATTAGTTTGGTATCTATGAAACTTCGTGCACACGCAGAGATGTTTCGTTAAACTATTCAGCTACTTGTATTATACTGCATAAAATATTTTCATTGGATTAACCTGTTGAAACCCGGAAGCCCTAAAAAACAACACAGTTCTTGTGTTTCAGCATTATGGAAACACTGAAAAAATAAATCCCTGACTGTTGAATAATAATAATAAAGGTAAATTAAATATGAAACAGTTGTAACGATTCAGAGAAATGCGTTTTTTCGAGAAGAATATCAAAAGTAGAGAATCTAAGATGTTGAATTATTTCGAATAATATTCTCAAGATTATTAATGGGAATTCGCACATCATCATTGCTGGTAAAGGAAAGTCATTATGAAACAAGAAAATAGGAAAGAACGAAAGTAGTACTACTGACAATAATACTTAACAATTTGTTTCCTCTTTTTCACTATCCTGAGAGTGTAGATAAATTCAAAGTTTTCTAAAACTATCCTGGGGACTTTAGCACCATCAGGAGGAAAGTAACACTGATCACGTATCAAAACATTTTCTATTAACCGCCTTGGAAGATATAATTTTCTATTTATTACAAATAAATTGATCGCTAACTTTCATCGCAAGAAGACGTCTGATCGCTTACTTATTATAGTTGCAACCGGCAGGATAGATGGATTAAAATAACACAAATTAGAAATTATGGGATGCTCAATCACAATAAATAATAGTCCCACTATTGATGTTGCATGGGATTTCAAGTGACAGCTGCAGTTAAAGATCAAGATACAGTTCAGATCGACATAAGATGTATCGGTGGAGCATAGGGCAGATATACGAAATGTTTATAAGTACAGTTATGAGACTCGAGTTGGAAAACAGCAGATCTATTTTAGATCCATTTTCTGAAATGGGCGAAAGGAAGGAGGTCACTAATCAACAAAGCAGAAGGAATGGGAAGAGAGAATATAAGAACAAACGGTGAAATGTTTCTTTATAAAAAAAAACCTGAGAAATTCTCGCAAGTTATATTGTGAAATCAGGTGTTCAGGTTGAGAAAGTGAGTAACAAAGAAGCCTATAGGTATGAGGAAGTAATTATGGAGAGGAAAGACTACGGTGGGTTTTTGACTGAAAGGGAAATCGAATGAAGTGACAGGGAATATCTGTTGTTACAGTAAACAAAGTCAGTGGGTAAGTGCTCACAAAATTCTTAATAAGAATGAAGTGAATACGCCAGAACTACAAAACAGCTATTTTTATGAGACCTGTGAGTCAAGTAGGAGTTACATCACATTATCAACTTAAGTAAGTATCGAGGAATGAATAGATTAGGAAATTAGAAGTAGTTGATGACCTCATGAAATTGAAAATTTGTTATTTATAATTGTGTAACAATGTTTGTTTCTAACACGAAGTAAATAAATAAATAGCGCCATGAAAGATCAGAAAAATAAAAGGAAACTAGAGCTGTTGATGTAGAAAAAATTACCGCTAATGTTTTAAGGACATTTATATACCAACTTACTGAAAGTCTAGATAGTGGTACTAGCCTATAAGGAAGGAGAACAAATGAGGCCAAGAATTACAGAAAAAATCGTTTGACGTCAGTGATGGTTAAGTGGTTTGAGACAGAATTACGTATATTACTATTTTATGCTTTGATATGCTTATTTGAATGATTTAAAAATAAATAACACCTTTTAACTATATTTAAAAAGTTTTAAATAAATATTTTCTTCTTACAAACAACAGTGGGTAATCTATGATCATGATTCATTCGGATACGACTCATTGTAATTTCGCATCAATCACAACAGAATCGTAGCGAACAGATGTTTGAAACTTGGAAATGTGCCAAAGTTTATATGACGTAGCAAGCTTAAACACACTGTCATTCATTATGACATAAGAAATCAGTGTTTTAACTGTAGAATGAAGACTCGCAGCGAAAAAAAATTTGTAGTTTCGAGTGAAATTCCAGAAAAATGTATGTTGACAGTACATTAAAAATTCCTCTATCCATACACTTGGTAACCTTCACATTCAGTACATAATATATGTAGATTTGTAATGACAGATAGAGTTATTACCAAAAAAAATATTGTAGCATGTAAACGTCTACGGTGAGTTGAATTTTCTTTCAATATCCTTACTTTAGTCTGTTATGTGGTTATGAGCTATAGTCATATAATAGCTTTGATTATAAACAGTTCTTTCATCATAATAATTTAAACAAATTGCATTAAAATTTAAATATACTGTTCAATTTAACACTGCATATATGGTTTTTGAATTAACAAATGCTATACATGTACCGTAATTTTGTTAATTTTTTGCCTTGGGTTAATTATATCAGTGCTGTAGCCACGATGGAGATAAAGTAAAATCAAACCATATCTTTGCTTATGAACACAAAGTTTTAGAATTTATCGATTACTCATTCAACAATTTAAAAATCAGGTAGATAAATATTAAATAGCGCAATAGTATACAAATGAGTTTCAAATAAACTTTCATGACATCGTTATGTATATTATAAAAAAATTACTTTGCTTTCTAGGTTTTTGTTGCTCAACAAACAGCTTCCAGTAACAGCGGTAATATTACTATAGACAGCAATACATGAGAGTGGTGGTACTATTTTTCAGCTAGAAATTGTAGGAAAGTCTTACGATTTAAAATGGTATTAAGGTTAAATTTCTTGTGTGTAACAGTTTAAATTTACAATCCGGGTTACATCCATCTGTTTTACCAATTCGCTGTCTACAGGAACATTCTCTTTTATCATTGATCAAGGAACTTTGCACTTCGTACGATTTCTGGTATAAATGGCCGTAACTAGCGACTAGTGCTCTTTTTGTTGTAATTGGTTTGCTAACATTTAGCTCGACGTACCATAAATAGGCTACATCTTTGGCAAACGGTAACGCTATAGTATTTCCTTTTACCGTAAACAGTTGAAGGAGGCAATGTGCTGTACTCAAAAAATTAAAGAAAGTAAAATTAATAGTGACAAATGGTGACTGGATCCAAGTTCCCCTATCTTCGGTTACCACCAATGTATTTTGAGCTACTGAACAAATCATATTTTGAAAATCTCGGAAATGCCTACACAAATAGAATTTAACAAATGTTTTTTGTTAATTAATTAATTTTTAAATGGGAAAGATAACTGGAAGCTAAGTAGGCAACATGTGATACAGACACGATTATGATAGACAATTCTTTGATTTTATATCATTTTTTTCAATTTTTGAATGCAACTGATAAGGAAGAGTTTTATTTGTTTATTTTTTTTTTAAAAAGAGAGCCGTTTTGGATTTATAGCCCATGATTCAATACCTTCGCGTTATACGAGCATTAGTGAGTGTTATAACAGCATGAACTAAGCTCTGGAAAGTGCGGTTTTCAAACCGACATGATTTTTCCGCTATGTCGATGACACGTTCTTAGAACATCTCACTGGAATTCATCTCAGCATAAAGTTCACAATGTAACTGGAAAAGGATGGCCCACTACCTTACCTCGACATTCTAATTGAAAGAAAGCTGTACGGAACGCTAAGACATAGCGTATACAGAAAAGCAACCCACACGGACCAATATTTGGGAGCCACAAGTTTTCACCATCCTGTGCAATGTGAATCTGTTCTAAATACGCCTGTACACAGGGCTAGGGCGATTTCTGACAAAGAAAGCCTACCACAGGAACCGGAACATCTAAGAACTGTCTTCAGGCGGAATTGTTATACCGAAAGGCAGATAAGAAGAGCAATTGATCGCAACCCGGAGAAAAATCCAGTCCAACAGGAAGATACGCCGAAGCCACCGCTCTTCTGCCTTTTTGCCGGAAACGCCTCGAGGAAAATTGGCAGAATTCTCGCACGGCGTGGAATTAAATGTTTTTACCAACCACCTACTAAAATTCGGGACTACCTCCGCTCAGTTAAGGACGATCTTGGCCTCAGAGTTCCTGGAATTTACAGCATCCCATGCGAGTGTGGAAAGTGCTACATCGGTCAAACCATCCGCACTGTACAAAACCGGTGTGAAGAACATAAACGTTATCTTCGCCTGGGACAGTTTAGCAAGTCAGCGATCGCCGAGCATGTGTACAACCATGGCCACACGGTTGACTTCAACAACGTTACGATATTGGCTAGGACCTCATACTTTTGGGATTCCATAGTCAAAGAAGCGATTGAAATTCGATCGGCTGATACCTACAACAGAAATAGTGGGGCTATATCTTAGCGAGGCATGGAAACCAGCATTGGCAACTCTACGCAGAGAGCGTGGCGCTCATGTTGAGCAACCGCCACAAACGTCCCAATTTTAATTTCCTCGGTCCGCAACGAACAACTGTAGCCCCGGCTACTCACTGCCAGCCGCCGGGCGCGGGCGTCGGAGAGAGCCGTTGGCCTATATAAGGACGTGCGGCACCTGCTCAGTATCCGACGGTCAGGCGACCTGTGCAGATGTCTCGACACCTGATGAAGACGACGGAGCTAGTCGTCGAAATATCGTATTTTCAAAACACTATCCGGCAGTACACCCGTGAAGACTTCATTTCAAGCATACGCCGGGAAAGTCTCCGTTCTTACAGGGTGAACTAATTTCGTAGTTCAAAGACCCAATCTCAACATGGTAGAGTACCACCACGTTGACTTCTGTGTTCTTGATGCCCACCAGAGTGAAAGTAGTCGTCATCACGATATTCATATCAGACACTCTATTTTGTATGTACAGTAAACTGTTGCGTCGTACACTAATGTCTCATACTATTCCCAAATTTATGAGGTAGGAAGCGGGTTCAGTAGAATATTACTTTAAATGATTATTCTGTAAGCTATTCAATGTTCGTAGGGTATAAAAAATGAGACAATAGTATAGGAAAGTTATATTTACTTGTGGGGAGCAATCATCGTAAAACTTTCACGAATTTTTAAGTCTCACAGTTTTTCAGGTACAATTACCGTCTGTGGTCAAGATTGTGAGCCTTTCAGACGTTGATGATATTTATAAATATAAATTTATAGAAATTTTTCTAGTAGAAAATGAACTTTGTAGATTGGATATTTGTAATAGTCTTTGCACCATAGTTCATAATGCTTAAGAGGCAGATTTCAGGCAGCTTTAGGGATTAAATTTCAATGGCGCCCTGAATAGCCTTTCTGAATGAAAGGACTCTAATCCTAAGCCTACCGATAAAGGCCCCACCACCGTCGCGACAGAATAATCAGCTGAATCTCGCGGAATACAGCTATATGGCTACTCAAAATTTTCTCCACAACCATGTGTTTAGCTGGGATTTACTCACTTATAATCCGTTACTCCTGAGATTAAGTTCAAACAGTGTACAGATAGTGATTATTTTAATCGAGCCTGTAAATATATAAGAAGTTGTCGATAATTTTAAAAGGGACTGTCATCTCGCCGTTGTCTTTTATCTCTATTGAGTCAAATTACGAGAATCCTTCAAAATAAGAGTAAAAGCTCTCGGTGTTGTGTTGTAACCTATGTATCCACATTATTAGCTGGCAATACATCAAGCAGATCCAGAATACCTGTTGTGGAGTGTTACAGAGTGTCTGAGGTAGGGGTTCCTAAAGTTTTTCGTATCACGCCAGCCTTACTTCAAAAGAATTCTTCCCGCCCCCCCTCCCCCTGAAATATTTTTTTTAATTAATAAAGTGATTGTCTACTTTGAAGTACTAACAATGGCATTTCAGAGGAAATTCACTGAGTATGTGATGTCAGAATAAAGGTTTACAACTGAAAGAGGAGACATAGTGACTGTGACGGTGTAGAACCAGGTTATCGTATACACGGTAGGTGAATCTGCCTCGCGCATAGCAGTCTATACTACGGGATTATGTCTATGCTTATTCTCAGGAAGTTTCCTCTCGATATTCATTACGCAGCAAGTGGCAACAAAATATACCAATTAAGAAGCTCTCCTTGCTTGTCTACGCACTTCTTGTGTTTATGTCGAATACTTTAGTTTCACATTTTACCCATCTACTGGACAGACAAAACTGCTTGTTACGTGGGATGTTGGAGTACAGTACTCACACTCTCTGTAGGCACTGGCTGTTACATGTTGATACAACACTGTACCAGCTGGACAAACAAAGACTACCGTCACCCGATAACCAGCCAAGCAACCAATGCTCTGTTTACAAGTCAGGCGTGGTCTCTTTGACACTGTGCAAGGGCAGAGGGACGGGGAGGGGGAGAGGTAGTTCTGAAGTACGGGAGCGATGTGGTAAGTATGTTTCCGAATTTGCTACTCTACAACAACCCTACTCCATGTTTTCATAGAAAAAATTCTCTCCACCAAATTACAAAAAACATTCGAAACGTATTGGTTTTTTGCGACGTAAGTCTCTGCTTCATTCAAGATGGAGATAAGTTTAAACTTCAGATAGCAGGAACTAAATTTATATGTAGACTCAGAAATAGTGAGTGGTTCTTGAGACGAGTGACTGTCTATAGTTGGTTGTAGCATCTCGTGTAGCCACTGCAAAAGTCACTGTGAGGTGCCAAATCCACGAAGTCAAATTAACCTTCATGTTTTAATGGCGAGATCTTTAAACGGCAATTCTATCATTAGCGTGGTGGCACAATAAGATGATGAATTCTTGTAGAATTCGACGAAACAAATCGAAAATAAAGAATAAGATCTCTTGATAAAGCGCTTAGTTTTCGAGATATAGCATGTTAAAAATCAGTTATAGGTATACTTCCTTGTGGTTTTGGTGAGATTTCTTCTGGTCTAGGCCGTATTTCAACCTAATAACAACTACTAGGAAGAAAATAAAACATCTATACAGCATTTCCTCCGTGTAGATACAGTGTTTTTTGCTGAATTTTTTTTTTTCCCTGGTCGAGGCCTGATCTCACCCTAACTTCCTCACGTTTGAGGTGCAATATCCCGAGAACTAAGCGAGATATCTAAAAGAATTATTCTTTATTTTTTATTTGTCTCGTCAAGTTACAAACGAATAGATCATCAAATTTTGCTATAGCCTGAAATTTTGATTCTGGTCCAGGCCGCATTTCAACCTAACCACGTCAATTTTGAAATACAATATCTCGAGAACTAACCAAACTATCAATAAATTTGTTCTTATTTTCAATTTGTCTCGTCCAGTTACATAAGAATCCATAATTAAATCGCGGCGCCATCCCCCTTTAAACCCCCCCTAACTTAATAATGATAGCATCGGTCTGGTTTGTACTGGTGAAATATTACTCTCCAGGGTAGTCTAGTGACACTCTCATTTGCTCTAGCTTACTCGATTTCAGTCACTAGAGTCAACATATACTGGCAGCAGACCACAGGTGGCACCGTGTCACTTAGGTAGAAGGTGAGCAGCTTGAGTAGCACTGGGTTGAGTTAATTGCTTTGGTTTGATGCTGTTAGTCTGTAGTCAATAATCACCATTATTTACAAACTAGCTGATACGGTAAACAACCATTGCTTATCTATTAAATCAGCATTAGTCAGTAATCACTTAAATCATTCACTTTACATCGAGGAACCGGTGATCACTCTAGTGTAGTGTCTATTAATTGCAATCGTTCCCCTTTTGAGAAACATACATCTTGTAACTAGTAACTAGAAATAGCAACCAAATTTTTCCTATGAACCGAAGTATTGTACCTTCGCTTGAAGCCATTGTGAAAGCTAGTATAAACTGTATACAGTGTTATCTCTATTCGCGCCGAGTTGTCCTGTGATGCGTAGGTGCCGGCCTTGGCTACGGGTGATTATCAGTAAACATTCCGTTCGTTTTGTGTTCTCCTAACCGCAGATTAAGTAATAATTATGATGTATGCTTATATACTTCAATCTGCAAGAAATGAAAACTTAAATATTTTTGTACTAATTGACACGGGCTAATAATGTTTTAAAAGTGCATCTTCATTACTTCCTTCGCATTTTTGTCAGGTTCCACTTATGTTCTGTATTTCTCGTCTCTTCCTTATTCGCATTCTGTTTGGTGATTTCACTTTTATTTTTCTCTTTGATAACCATGTTTCTATGTGAGATACTACTTTTCTGTTTCTAAGTGCCCATGTTTACGCTTCATAAGTCACCACAGTACGTATGAAACCTTTGACGAAATATTCAGTATATCAGAGGTTATTCTAACAATCACCCAAATATCTTAGATTTTTGTCCTGCATTATATGTTTGGACTTGTTCTTCTAGTAATATAATAATAATTTACTTCTTTATACTTTTATCATTTTCATTTTATCATTGTTTATCTTCAGTTAATTTTCTTTCCAATCAATTACTTTACTGACATCTTTTTTCAGTTAGCTGCATTCCTAATCTGCCGTTTGCATACCGACTGTTAAACTAAAGCTAAGTATGATATTCAATTCGAAGGTTGGTTAATCATTCCTAAGGTGGTATACTTAGACTGGTATTGGAGGTAGTGCGGCCCTTCCTTTCCTCCTTACTTAACCTAACCTGGTAATCCTACCGGGTAAAGGTGACCTACATTTCAACGTTGGAATGTGAATCGCAGAAGCTTTCTGGAGTACTTCACATTACACGGAAAGCTGTGCTAGAGGTGAAGGTGGGGTTAAAGGCCGAGACAGGGTTTCGAACCGGGGACCTATCGATCTCCAGTTAACCACTGAGCAACCAGGCCACTTATACCGACGGTATTCAGATTATAGCCAGCTTACCAAGGGAAAATGAACATGATCATTGTGAAGGGGGAGAGCGGTAATAGTCACCAGCTCAGCTGACCAGCAACAAGCACTAACAAACTGGTTGAACTCACTTCCACTTCGACCTCCTAGCAATTTGACGTGAATGTGTACACAGGAGTAAAGTATGGAACGCCATTGAGAACAGAGGAGTCCTAAAAGAAATCTGGAAGTATGTGAAAATAGGTGAAAAAAGAAGAACAAGGAAACGGGCTAAAACTAGTGCCCTCTCACTACTACTTTTCATTGTAAGCATGCTTGATATAATGGAGAAGGTGGCAGTGGGGACAGGAGAGGAAAACATGAAGGTGATAGCTTTATGTGGAATGCCTAGTGATCAGGGGAAATGGTGAAGAAGATATTCAGGAGCAGTTAGATATCTGGGCAGACAGTGTTGCCGAATATGGTACGAAATATAAAGTGAAGAAAAGTGAGTACATGGTAACAACAGTATATGATAATAACCGGATAAATTGTGATAGTAGATGAACAGCCGAAGAATGTAAACAGTTTCTTTAGAGAAAAGCGGAAGGAGCGAGGATGAATTAGGCGAAAGAGGGAGGCAGGCAGAGGCATTTTTAAGAACCACCGGAAGCATGATGTGGAACAACAATGTGCCACAGAGAAGCAAGGGAGTCAGACCACGTGACTATTTTGACATACAGTGTTAAAACCTGGACAATGATGAAGCGGGACATCAGCAGGTCACAAACAAGTGAGATAAAGTTTCTAAGAGGTAGAATGGGTGTTGCTAGAATGGACAGTATAAGGAATGAAACTATTAGACACACAGGAAAAGAGGAATCCCTACAGAAAATGATTATAAGGCCAGACCTAAGATGGTATAGACATGTAAAGAGAATGGAGGGGCAGAGAATTTCAAGAAAAATCCGCAAAATGAATATTCATGGTAAACGATCTAGTGGAAGACCAAACGATGGACGGCGGAGGGCAGTGGAAGCGTGTGAGCGGAAGAGAGGACAGGAATGGACCATGTGGTGACAAGGAAATGGAGAGTCTTATGCACATATCAAAACCAGTAGCTGGAAAATGTTGACGATAATAATAATGATGATCGATGCCAGAAGGCTTTCAAGTAACTGCACGTTAATTTGAAATCATAATTTCAATTAATACTACAGCCACAAAAAATTAAATGTTTTGGATATTTCTAATTTACAAATATAGTGAAAACATATTTCAAATACTGAAAGAAACATCCACTTCATAAACATCCTTTCAGTGTTTATAGACACACTGTGCATCTGTTATATGGTTTACATATGTACATATATATTTCATATACTGTTTCAGAAAAAATTCAAGCTTTGTTGTGTCGTATAACGCTTGTCCCAATAAATTAGCTTTTTTTGTTCTCACATAAGGTTCTGCGTCAGATAATGAAGTTTCGAGCAGAGGGAAAGTCAACAGCAAATGGTCTTCATTAGTGAAAGTGTCTGCCTTAGAAGTTGCCTGTATTGCATTGTCTTCTTGCCTTTTGAAAATCCAATTTAATATCGTGTCTTCCTTTGTCGTTCTGTACCCAAAAGTACAAAGATACACTCCATAGAGCTGTATCTACGACTGTGAATTATAAATTGAAATACATCCTTCAAATTGTTAATTATACTTTGTTTAGAATGAAGGACAGTGTAGTGCACAAATGGTTTTTAGTTGGTGCCCCTGTAAAACTGATTTTTTTTTGATAGAACAGAACAGCGTGTGTCTGGCGAAGGATTTTCGAGGAATAATCATTATTACTGGTGACTTGTTTAAGTATCTTCCTTGTTTTATTGTTCCTAGGAATGGGAAGCGGCGTGATACACGTATGAAATGGAACTTATAAGTACTTGACAAGGGCATTATTAGACTGAAGCCCAGGAAGGATTGTTCGGCTACCTAGACCACAGAGATTCAGTTTCTCACGCAGTCTGATTGTGACAGGTATATCCTAGTCTATCCAGGTTATCCTGTCAGGTAAACAGGACCTACCAAAATCCTAACTATGCAGCGTCCTAACCGTATCTTAAATAAAAAAAACAGATGATGCCAGAGATGAAGGTCCCGCAAAAATTCGTGCCGAGACATGGATGCAAACCGGGAAGTTTTTGAGCCGCACTCAGAAACAATCGGCTGAGCAGCCAGGTCATTCATAGAACAGCTGTACAGGAGCTGTAAAAGATGTTAGACAAAGAAGAAATAAATTATTTAGAAAATGTAAATAAACCTGATATATCCAAAGATAAAAACCAAATTAATTTAAATGAAATCAGTGGGTTTCGTGGTCGCTTTGTTAACTAAAGATTATATACACTTTTTCTTTTTTCCAATACGTTTTCGGCATTATTAGAGTTACTGTGTATTGGTTACGTGTTTCTCAGCAAAGATCGCTAAGCCCCATGGAATGATAGTCTGCTGTTCTCAATGAAACTGTTGTTATTTACATCGGCGGATTTGTTGACACTGCGGCGGATAGACTACGAGAACATATCAAAAACTACAAGAAAACAACTAGCGGTCAACATCGGACAGGCAATTAATACTACTGCCACAAGGCTTCTGTAGATGGAAGGTCATTCGTGGCCTAGGCGAGTGAAGGAGGCATTGGAAATTAAAAAAAAAAATAGTAACAACGTCCTAGACGACGGAGAGCTAACACTCCATGACATTCAGCTCCTTTGTTGAGAAACATGTAAGAACAACGCTCTAATTCTGAAGACGGTTACTTCTCGTTCTAATGAATGATTTTCGCTGGGGTTGGGCAGCCTTGATCTAGGTGGTTAGGAAAATATAGGATGAAGATAGAGAGAAGCTTATTAAGTACACAAATAAAAAGTTAAAGATTGATTTTGGCTATAAGGTGGGGAAAGAATTGCTTGTTGAAGACTTGAAATGTAAATGCCTTGGCATAACATTTGATAACAAACTCAACTGGGCAGGACACATTGATCAGATAATAGGAAAAGATTTCAAAATCTCTCACTTGTTGCAGACAGTGATGAGGGGATGTACTAGAGAAATTAGTGAATTTATGAGATCCCACATCAGACATTTAAATAATAATATTAATAATTTTACGAATTATGGAATATATGAATGTATTTATTTTTACAAGGCCGTACAGTATAGTAGTATGTGAAAATGGGTAAATTTAAGTTTTTGCAATATGTTTTAATATGTTGAAGTTGGTAGGCTGTGTGGTATTGTTTTTTGTTTTTAAGCCAAGGAGAAACAGATTGTTATATGTGAGATTTTATGTTGTATTACGAGAACTGTAAATATTTGAATTTATTAGGATGTTTCAATAAATAGCAGTGATTTTATAGAGAGGATAATACAATTAAATTTTTATCTGTGAGGTGATAGCTTTAAAAAAGTGTGAGACGATATCCTGGGGGCCATACATATCGTCCAGAACGTGCTATCGAATATAGATTGCAAAAGAACCTGGAAGTATTGGTAAGACCAATCAGGATTTCTTTTATTAATGACTTACAAAGAGGATACCTCGCAGAAATGGTGAGACCTGCCAGGATTCATATTTGAAAGTACCTCGCAAATTCTATAACAAAACGAAGGTAGTGTTGTTTGGGACCCACATTTTTGGTATCAAATACAGGACTTGTAGGGGGTACAAAGAACGGCTGTTAGATTTGTCACTAGAAATTACCGCAGAACACAATCATAAGTGATATGATAAACGAGCCAGAATTGGATTTACTGAAAGATAGAAGGAGATGAAGAGAGTCATCGAAGTATACAAGTGGTATAGTGGTGATGAGGCGTAGAAAGATATTGGTGGAAGAACTAGGACAGGGAAAAGATGAGCATGACTAAAGGGATTGGAGCAAATTACCAAAAGAAAATATGAATAATTTACCAAGAACGCTTAAAGAATTTAAAGTTGAAATTAGTAAAGAGAAAACGTGGCTTGGATAAGCAAAGGGGAAAAAATGGACCAAACCGTAAGAGGATCTACCACTTGCACCGAACAGACTTCGAGTTGGAGTTGGTCGTTGCAAAGTCTATCGCCTCATGGGGATACCAGAGATAACAACCAGATACCACATATTCTAGCGGCGAAATGGAAGCTATGGTACATTTGTTGTCATGTCCTCAACTCGGAATAAATATATATCAGTCAGAGCTTAAATCAGCTAGTGACAAAGCCAAGGCATTGGCGGGAAATCTACCTTGTATCTAATGCTACCATCGACACGAAAAGAAGAAGGGAAATTGTCACCGGAACAAACGCTGCATCGCAGTTAAATTACATTGAAGGTTGCAGCATGGCACCCGAAAACATAGTGAAAAAAACACAGAAATGCCAAGATATTGTTGAATTAATTCAATAACTTTTCCAGAAGTGTTGGCTTGCGATAAATTATTTGGGTTCCGTGTGTCATTGTTGAGCTTCATACAATCGTTATTTTTTTTCAGCGTCTGGGTCATTAGAGGTGGGAAAGGACCAATGGCAAGGGACGGGAAGGAATTCGCCTGGAATGATTTCTGGCAATTACGGAAAAACGAAATTTGAATTGCAAAAAGGGGATTCGAACCTACTTGCTCTTGAATGCTAGCCGAAGAATTACCGCTCTTCCATTAAGCTCAGTGAGAAATCGTAATTATATATGGGCAGCCCACGTACTAAAGTCCAAGGAGACAAATATATCGTGCAATAAATTTGAATTTAAAACTCGATGCCAATTGGCACCTTTAATTTGAAGTAACGATTATTTTTTATTCAAAATGGAAAGCGCCGCCGACGGCCTAATCCATCTGACGCAGTACCTGTATTCTGTACCGTCAACAGTACTTCCAGTAAAGCCGATTGAAGTCATTTAAATAGTTCGAATATTTGAATTTTGCACTTATAAACTCTATAGGTATAGAAGAATTTATGTCTATTTAAACTAAAGTAATAACGAATCAGAATTTAGGAGAAAGACTGGAAGAAATTCATCGCGGCACAGCCAGACAACTAAATTACAAGTGCGTGGAGCAAACGCATAAAACAGAAAACATTGTAGCTATATTTCTGAAATGTTCTTCAGTAATTTCTAGTAATTTACTTAAAACTAACATACTTTTATACTTTTTCAATTCCCGTTTCTTTTTGGTTACGTATTGCAGCACTATAAATTAAAATTTGCACAAGAAACTTTAAAGAGCATAGATTAGAGTCTGTATCAGAGACTAGTACATAAGTGACTCTATACTAATTTTGGAAAAGATGCATTAGAAAGCTGATGTTACTTACATGCATGTTTTATAAAACATGTTCTGCGGCCTACTGCCTGGTCTTTGAACATCAAATTGACTTCAAGACGTGTGATCGACGAACCAGGTTGTGTTGCGTTAGAGAAATCGTTGGTAACTTATACCGAGATGGTGGTGTAACGGTTAGCGTCCTGGCCTCGCATTCAGGTGGACGGCGGTTCGAACCCCTGTCCGGGCATCCAGATTTGGGTTTTACATTGTTTCCCAAATCACTCCAGGCAAATGTTGGGATGCTTTCTTCAAAAGGCCAAGGCCAAATTCCTTGCATTCCTTGCCCCCATCCTTTCCCATCTGTAAAGACCTCGCTGTTAAGAGACGTTAAGCAGTTTTTTTTTTTTTTTTTTTTTTTTTTTTTTTAAATAACCCTTATACTGAATACTTGCGCTTAAAACATTTAAACGAAAGCAGTACATACCTTCATTTACCACAGAACATATCTTTATTTGTGGTGTACCCTCTAGTTAGACCTGTTGCCATTTGTTTTACATGTCTGGCGTGTTGTGTTTATTCGTATCGTTCGATACAAAGTGAAAACGCTTGTTCATTGTCTGTCTGCGGTGAACCGCTTGCAGAATGGTCGGGGCTGCGGTCTCCAGTAATGGCCACGAGCTGACCGCCTATCAGTGATACGGCAATATACAGGAACTCGCTCGGTGGTATTCATTACTATATACACCAGTCAACATAATTAAAAAAATAAAGCTCGCTTTCCACAGAACACTGTTACATTCAGTTAGTAATTATTACCCATTTCCTTCAGTCTGGAGTATATTAAAATTGCTAAGGTGTTATACTGTGTTAAATATATCTTCCTTATTTTTTTTTTGAAAAAAGATTTGCCTTAGCCAAGTAGGTGGATAAAGTGTTATATTCTCCGACTATTAATTGTGGACTCATCTAGTGATGTTAGGAAGTAAGTAATGGATGAACGATGTCGAGGAAAGGAGACAGAAGTTGCCGTTTGAAAGCACATTTATTTTTTCTAAGTTTTCGGTTATGAAAATTATAGATGGAAGATGAAGTTGCCGCACTAGAATGCTGTCTACTAACTGTTGGAAGTAGCACTGAAGCCGACGGTTGTGCGGAATGATTTGTCTCCTTCCCAACAGCCGACCTTTCCTGCTTTTGTGGTCCCTGATAAGAAGATTTGTTGATGTTTTGTTGTTAGTTTACTAAGTTCTCTTGAACAAGAAGTCACATAGAAACAGTGATGTATGAAAATAAAAATGAAAAGTCTACTCATCTCATTTAAGGAAACAGTTGTATGTTGTGTTAAATTCCGGCAGAGCATAGAGAGAATCGTGAAGGAATTTGACCATCTCCTCTAGAAAGTACTATAGCCACATTAGTCTGCCGCGATTTCATAATAAGCCGTAAACCGAAATTCGGATGGTCGGACCGAGGATAGAACTAGTTTCCTCCACATAGACGCTGATGAACAAAAACCATGTGAAGAATAACCCGACTCTGTTGCTAACTCAATCAGTTCTTCATGTACAAATACTTCTCTCTTACACTGAATCCAAACAGCTTCCCACGTTTGAACAATGCTTAATCAAAAAGAATTTACTTGAAGACGTGTCTGTTATTGTTTAATTTGCCTGATGTGTCTCGAGAAGTTTCCGATTTGAGCTTCGATCTCAGTTGGAATAGTCAGTACCTTAAAATCATCTTACGTCTGGTGAAATACCCTATGATACTTCGAGATTTTTGTTTCTCCATCAAGCTAAGGAACCTCTTAATTCGGCAGGGTCACGGGATAAGGTTTTGCCGGGCTATTACAGTAGAGGAACTCACGATAGATCGGAAGTCTATCAAAAACTCCTTAAGCCGTTTTCATAGTTATTTTATATCAGAGTATGCTGTCTACATCAATAAGGCTGTGTTGAGAGCTCTTCACATTCTGTAGTAGCTGCGATAGTTTCGTAATCTCATCATACAGGCTTCTGCACTCATCGGTGAAGTTTGGTTCGACGGCTGGACGGTGCTGCATCGATCTATTAAACCCTAACGTGCTGTGACTCCGAGGTTGGGAATTAGTACTGGCTGATGTTAGACGCCAACACAGCTGAATTTGCAGGACGCTGTTTCAAATTGGAATCCCCAAAAATAGTAATTATGTTTTCCATAAAACCGGTCCTAGTATAGAAAATCCTACTCTTTATTACCTTTCTTAGTCTCAAAATATTCCGGTACGCATTACATTTTAGGTACACCATGGACGACTAAGAAATGGGAACTGTTTTTTGCATTAGAAGTTGTTTCGTAAATTTCATCAAGCCAATCGTATTTCTGATATTATTCTGAGGAAACATGTTGTACCTTCTGATTTGTTAGTTAATGATGAGAGTCGGAATCAATTGCCCATTAAGTGTCGTTTTACTTTAACAATGCAATGAAAATCTTCTAGATGAATTATGGTAATATCTGGAATCACATTTCTATAAAAAAATATTTGAACATTAAATTTTACCTTCCATGGACAAAAACGTTTCTGTGGAATAAAACCGCAATTCCTAAGCATCTTGAGCACACGTTTAATCGAATTCGTATGCCAGTTCTACAGTTAAATTCTCCTGCTCTTTGTGAATAATGTTCAACAGGTGTCTTTACGTTTTTTTAAAAAAAAAAAAAAAAAAAAAAAAAAAACTTTTTCAAAGACGTGTACACGTAGCTTAATCGTTTCCTGTCTTCAATCGCTAGAGTGGGACGTAACAATTCTTTGATTTTGAGTTAGCTATCAATGAATTTTTAGTTACATAAAGCTGAAAGAAAACATTCCCAAGTTAACTATTGACAGGTCTGTCTACGAGTGACAATACTGAAGATGTTGCAGTGTATGCAGCAGTAGAGTTGTAGATTTCGCGTCAATTCAAGTACCAGAGAGAACTATGGAAAAAGTGTAACCGTAGCTGATAATTCGATATTAAATTTACTTATAGACCCTATTACTTCTCACCGCGACAGAAGCGTTGATGCGGAAAGTATGAGGCTGTATTCAGAAAATAAATGAGTGAATTTGTAATTTCATTATACTTTTTTGTGTTTGGGTCTCGAGTCCTGTCAACTTCTAGGTTATTAAACACTATCTAACATAAGCACGCAGGGCCATCTGTCCACCAATGGTTTATGATATTGCGCAAATGTGTTTTGTGTTATTCTGGTTTTTTTCTAAAAAAAAAAAAAAAAAAAAAAAAAAAAAAAAAAAAAAAAGAAAGAAAGGAGGAGAGTTTGTGAGCCGAAGAGTGGGATGTGTATCAGAATTCGCTTAACATAAGTGAAAACAGTAATTGTTACTCTTTTTATTTAATTCTAAGTTGCTTCCGTCTAAACAACTCACTTCGAATGTATTGGTGATCATGAAAATTCCAGAAACAGATTCTGAAAATTAATAATGTTGATCGCCAGAGAATTTACCTTTAATTGAAAACTACTCTTAGTTGTTATTCACAAATGAATGTTCTTGAATAATTGATTTATAAAACCTTTATTCAGCACTTATTCGATAATTATTCCATCAACACTAGGCAACAGAAACTACACTTATATTTCTTCAAAGACACGCGTTCTTATTAAGAATTTAAGTACAGTTTTTTATAGCTTAAATGGCACGCACAACTTTGGGTACGCAATGTATACCGTAATTCTAAGTTACTGTCGGGAAACTGAATAGTTGTTCTGCGTAGTGAAACTATTGCGGAAATATTAAATTCTTTCTCACTAAACCAACACATTTATTGTTATCGACATTGACCATACTTGCACATCCATCACCTTTGAAAGTTTCTGTTAGACTAAGAAGTCAGTCCTTGGCATACCCAACACATTTTACAGGGAAATCCTCTCATCGAATCATTAAATAATTGACAGCTTCACTTATCACAAATACGAATATATTATAAACATCATAAAGAAATAAAATCCCAATCCTAACGAAACTAAACTAACTGAAAGCTAATTCAGAATGTGCAGGCTAAATAAAGAAATTATAATCAAAAGGCTACACACGCTTCTGAGGTAAACAACGCAAACTATCAGCCGACAGCACCACTCGACCATAAAAAAAAGAGTATTGATTTGTTCCAGGACAAATTAGCATCACCATAAAGTACTTGTCATTATTAAATCAAACCTTCTAATGCAAACATGAAATTACCTACTTAAAATTCAAATTTAAAGATAATAATCAGTGTTACATCTGATGCCATTTAAGCGAAGATCTTCTGTACGTTACTGATACAAGTGGAAAGTGCGGATGGAAGAAACGATCGCATAGTACCTTCCCGTATTCCACATGGTGACAAATTAACATGTACGCACATAATGTGAATTACTTATCAGAATTCGAGTGGATGTTATACGTTTTCTGTTTTTACCGCAGCCCAACCGCTGCCGGTAACATTTTCATATAAGCGGCCGTTCCTCTCTGCAGTTTCTCAATCCTATTAATCAGTTCCTTCTTGTAAATACTCTCCACAGTGTTAAAACTTTATGTTATCTGCAGCTAAGTATTATTAACGGTGTTCCCTAGATCGTCTACAAAGATTAAGGAAATAAGTTTTCCTATTACATTTTGTACGAGTAGCAGTAAACCTGATGTAACATTTAGATCAAAGTCGCAACCACCGTCTACGGAAACATATTGCACCACGACCGCTTGAGGATTTTAGTATCCATTCGTAAATTTATAACTGTATTGGAAAAAAGTGAAGTAAAAAAAATGGAGCGGCGCTTGTGATAAGGGAAGGTTTAAGAGAAGAAGTAGAAGGAATAATGATAGGATATTAAAGATCAAAGGGAAAGATACAGACAAGCAAATGGAGTTAATCAAAGTTTATGTACATCAAGTATGCTGCGCTGAGCAGTAGAATGAACGTTCTGAAGATGATCTGCAGCAACAGTTAGGCCTGGAGCAATCAGATTATAATGGGGGACCTCAATGCTCATGTTGGTAGTGTACAGAAGGGCTATGAAGAGGTACTAGGAACAGAAGAATGGGGCAGCAGAAATGCTGAAGGGGGAAAGTGGTTGGAGTTATGCAAACGCAATTGTTCGACTATGGACGATTGCTGGTTTAATAAGAAAAAAGACATAAGACTGGTCTCGGAAGTCGATTGTGGATTATTTTTTAATCAATGCACAGATGAGAGAGAATATTGTGAATATAAATGTCATCGCATCAGAAGCCTTAGATAGTGAACACCGGCTCCTGATACCCAGCCTGAAAGAGAAAAAGAGAGCAATGACATCAAACAACAAGGATTGAAGAATAGGAGTGTGAAAACTGAAAGACGATATATGTAGGAGACAGAACCAACAGCAGCTTAAACAGAAAATACCTAGGAACGATTTAAAGCCACCTTGGTGAAAACAGCCGAAGCAGTATTAGTCCAGTAACGGGGTAGTTCTCACTTGCATCACATCACGTAGAAGATTTTTTTTCTTATCTTGTATATATTGGTGAGAGTATGCAGAAACCAAGTTTTCGTCCTCCAACACCCTCGGCACAATTTTCAGTGGCCAAAAAACATCAAAATTTGGGTACTTTTTTCAGTTTTTCGTCTATAACTCCTTCCTGATAAGTCCTATCAAGAAATATTCTATTTTCAATTTGAAAGAGGACAAAATTTCCTACAACATTCGTATTACAAACTTTTTTCTAAACTCAAAATTAAGCCAGCTACAGTTCTTTGAAAATCAGCCAAATTTCACAATTTTACTAAAAGTTGTGTTTTTACCTACTTTGCAGCTCAAAATGACCTGAAACCCCTGTATATATAACCGATATATATGTATTTCTGTATGACATAGTATATATATGTACTATACTTTGATTACTGATGGTCCATTCAGTAATCATATAGCATTGTTGGCCGGGAGATCCCGAAGGATTGTTCAGCCGCCAGGTTACAGTGTTATGGATAGGCCTCGCAGTGCGCTTCTTGTGGCTATCTAACCTGACCAAGTACTAGTACCGCATATAGGGAACCTACAGCTTAAGGTGGAATCCAAACCATAGAATCGTTCTGGCTTACTTCATATTACACAGCAAGCTGTGGCAGAGGTATAGGTCGGGTTAATGGCCTTTGAAAATCATTGCTGAGACCGGGATTTCGATCTCCATTCAGACGCCTTGAGCTACCAGATCGCTCTATTACTGAAGATAATAGAGCGAACAACAATGCATAATATTATGACGCAAAGTTATAATGTCATAATAATTTCGAAATAAGTTAAAAAAATTGTCATAAATAAATTTCTTTTCCGTTTGGATTGTCCCGGCTTATCAATGAATTGTGTCTCTTTCATCCATTGCATCAGGAACAGCTTCCTCGAGGTCGAAGTAATCTTCCTCTCCTTCATCTACTACATTCCAGGAACGCTTTCACGAGGCAGGCGAGAGCAATTTTTGCAAGCAGCTGAACAATGCAGTCCTGATTAGCGACAGCTGCATGGAGGAGAACAAGGTTTCTGGAAGGAATATGATACAACCTTCGAAGTAAACTCAAGTGCATCGTCTTTTATTATTGTTTTTTTTATGACTTTACGCCTCGTCGACGTCGATGGGACTGGGGACAAGGAACGTGAAGGATTTCGGCCATGGCCTTTTGAAGGAAGCATCCCGGCATTCGGCTGGAGTGATTTGAGGAAACCATGGAAAACCCAAATCTGGATGCTTGGACGGGAATTCGAACCGACGTCCTCCTGAATGCATTTATTATTGTAACTGTAATAAGACTGGACGAGCATTTCCTTCATCCTCACGGCAATGGGTACGTTTCTCGACCCAACCAACCTTTACTTGGTGGTACGTGCATATTGAATGAAACGTTGCCGCAACTGATTTTGGTGGCAACCGTGCTATTCTGAATGCATTTTTTGGGCAGATTTCTTAATCATTTCATATCTGAGCCTTCCAATGTTCCACAAGAAATTTTTCCTTTCCGTTCCAAGATGATCTGTTCCCCTGCGTGTTCTCCAAATGTTCTCTGGAGGCTAGAGTTCTGAGAAGTTAGCATGCATGTTACTTTCAGATATGGTTGGTATTGAATCATGCAGTAGAAGTTTTCTTTCCCATAGCCGAAATATGCTGATATTGTATCACATCCAGCAAATGCATGAATGAAGAGGATGTGTGTGGGTTCAAACTCGTGGTATCAAAGCCCATTAGCAAAATGAGAAAGCCAATATACTCACTTAGAATCATCACACTGTCGAATTTTGCTGCTTGGGAAATTGCTGCGTCAACGATCAATCCAGCAGCATCTTGTTTTGCCTGTTGATCTTGGATGCCTCCTTTTTCAGTTTTTGTATTAGTATCAACATTACACAGTTCTTGCTGCTCTCATTTGCTGCGTCACTGTAGCACTTGTTTCCTCACTGAAAATGATGCCTGCTGAAGTATCTGATGTTTTCAAACTACAAATCATTTCAGATGACTTTATTCCTCTCTGCGCAGCATAACTTCGGTATCCGTCAAATATAACTGTGATGTTGGATCTATAGTTCGTTGTCAAATACGCTTCATATTTTCCACAGAAGCAGCCAAAGTATTTACTACTATGCCACATAACCTTATGCAGGAGGAATCATCCGTGCATAGCAAAAATTTTTGTGTTGGGTGTTGTATCTTGAAGAGATTTAAATGCTTCATATAGCGACAATTTTTTTCCATTGTTGTACGGAACAAATTCAAATGGAACACATTGTTTCAATCCATTAAAACGGAAAAGAAATGGATTTATGACTAATTTTTGACTTATTATGACTTAATTTTGACTGCATAAATAAACTTTGTGCCATAACATTATGTTTTCAGTATTGCAAATCCGTTTTTCAAACTGGTACAAATACCATCAGGTAATAGAACGAAATGGTAGCTCAGTGGTTAAGGTATCTGACTGAAGATCGAAATCCCGTTTTCACCAGTAATTTTCAAAGGCTTTACCTCTGCCACAGCTTGCTGTGTAATATGGAGAAAGCCATAACGATTCTGTGGTTTTAATTCCACCTTAAGCTGTAGGTTCCCTATATGCGGTACTAGTACTTGGTCAGGTTAGATAGCCACAAGAAGCGCACTGCGCGGCCTATCCATAACACTGTAACCTGGCGGCCGAACAATCCTTCGGGATCTCCCGGCCAACAATGCTATATGATTATTGAATGGACCATCAGTAATCAAAGTATAGTACATATATATACTATGTCATACAGAAATACATATATATCGGTTATATATACAGGAGTTTCAGGTCATTTTGAGCTGCAAATTAGGTAAAAACCCAACTTTTAGGAAAAGTGTGAAATTTGGCTGATTTTCGAAGAACTGTAGCTCGCTTGATTTTGAGTTTAGAAAAAAATTTGTAATACGAAAGTTGTAGGAAATTTTGTCCTCTTTCAAATTGAAAATAGAATATTTCTTGATAGGACTTATCAGGAAGGAGTTATAGACGAAAAACTGAAAAAAGTACCCACATTTTGATGTTTTTTGGCCACAGAAAATTGTGCCGAGGGTGCTGGAGGTCGAAAACTTGGTTTCTGCATACTCTCACCAATATATACAAGACAAGAAAAAAAAAGTCTTCTACGTGATGTGATGTTTGTGAGACCCCCTTTTTACGACCCCGTTACTGGACTATATGTGGTAGGACATCTAGTAGGAGAAGAGGAAAGGAAACCCTTTAGTGTAAACATATAATAAAAGATGCTGTGCTACAGAAGAACAAATCCTTCAGGGAATGGTTCCAAAGAATAATAGAGGAAAGCAAAGGAGTGTACAGCTGAAGAAACAAAGAAGCAAGAACAGTGGTACATGAAGAAAAGAGGAAATGGATGAAAAAATGGGCAGAAATGGCAAACGAGGATAGTCAAGGATGTGACAAGGTGCTTTATATCATGATAAAAATAGAAGGAAGAATGGAAATGATGCCTATAGTACAAAGAATAAGGATGGAAACCTAATGGAGAGGAAGGAAGAGCTAAAAGAAATCTGGAGGCAGTATTTTGAGGAGCTATTGAATCCAACAAGGACCCAATGAATGAAAAAGTTGATAGAGGGGAAGAAAAGGAACCAGTACCAAGGGGAAAGGAAGAATTTGCAGGGGAGGAATTGAAGGAGGCTGTTAAGAGAATGAAAGGAGGTAAAACGCCCGGAGTGGATGAAGTGAGCGTGGATATGATACGAGCTGCTGGAGTAATGGGCACACAGTGGCTCTACAGGGTGATGCGGGCTGTGTGGTACAAGGGAAGAATTACAAATGACTGGAAGAGACGGGTTATAATATCAATATTCTACAAAGGTAACAGGAGTACCTGCCAAAACTACCGTGGTATTATCCTAATGTCCACTGTGCCAACATTTATGAGAATGTTGTGGAGAGCAGGATAAGAAGAGCAGTTGGACGGCAGCTAAAAGAAGAACAATATGGATTTATATAAGAAAGGTCAACCATTGATCTCATATTTGCACTAAGACAACTACAAGAACACTACCATGAGTATAGCAAGGATCTGGCGACGGCCTTTCTGGGTACTGGAAAGATGTATGACAGTTTCAGCCGAAACAGAATGTGGGAAGCAATGATAGAAAAATCAATGAAGAAGGAGATAGTAGAAAAAGCGAAGGATGTGTATGAAGATGGTAAAAGCTGTGTCAAAGTGGTAATGGATAAGATCGATTGGTTTCAGTTGAGAAATGGACTAAAACAAGGTGGTGCGGATAACCGGGCAAATGATAACGAGAGCAATGTTATTTGCTGATGACCTACTAATTTTGGGAGAAGATGAAAGGGAAGTGCAGGATCAGCTGAATGTGTGGGAGAGGTTAGTTCAATCATATGGCGTGAATTTCTCTGGAAGAAAGAGTGAAGTGGTAGTTACAACCAGAAAGAAGAGCAGGATAGGTACAGGAATATCACCTCGAGGAAACTAGTTGAATAAAGTGGAATGTTTCAAGTGTTTTGGAAGATGCATCTAAGAAAATTAAGAAAAAAGGATGGTGATAAATGAAAGAAGAAGACATACAGAAATTTTTTTTAAGAATATTAGAGTCTTGGTATGGAATACACTCCTGGAAATTGAAATAAGAACACCGTGAATTCATTTTCCCAGGAATGGGAAACTTTATATACACATTCCTGGGGTCAGATACAACACATGATCACACAGACAGAACCATAGGCACATAGACACAGGCAACAGAGCATGCACAATGTCGGCACTAGTACCGTGTATATCCTCCTTTCGCAGCAATGCAGGCTGCAATTCTCCCATGGAGACGATCGTAGAGATGCTGGATGTAGTCCTGTGGAACGGCATGCCAAGCCATTTCCACCTGGCACCTCAGCTAGACCAGCGTTCGTGCTGGACGTGCAGACCGCGTGAGATGACGTATCATCCAGTCCCAAACATGCTCAATGGGGGACAGATCCGGAGATCTCGCTGGCCAGGGTAGTTGACTTACACCTTCTAGAGCACGTTGGGTGGCACGGAATACATGTGGACGTGCATTGTCCTGTTGGAAAAGCATGTTCCCTTGCCGGTCTAGGAATGGTAGAACGATGGGTTCGATGACGGTTTGAATATACCGTGCACTATTCAGTGTCCCCTCGACGATCACCAGAGGTGTACGGCCAGTGTAGGAGATCGCTCCCCACACCATGATGCCGGGTGTTGGCCCTGTGTGCCTCGGTCGTATGCAGTGCTGATTGTGGCGCTCACCTGCACGGCGCCAAACAAGCATACGGACCATCATTGGCACCAAGGCAGAAGCGACTCTCATCACTGAAGACGACACGTCTCCATTCATCCCTCCATACATGCCTGTCACGACACCACTGGAGGCGGGCTGCACGATGTTGGGCCGTGAGCGGAAGACGAACCTAACGGTGCGCGGGACCGTAGCCCAGCTTCATGGAGACGGTTGCGAATGGTCCTCTCTGATACCCCAGGAGCAACAGTGTCCCTAATTTGCCGGGAAGTGGCGTTGCGGTCCCCTACGGCACTGCGTAGGATGCGACGGTCTTGGCGTGTGTCCGTGCGTCGCTAAAATCCAGAAGCCTTAGCAGCGACAGCGCTATCTACTTCTCTGATGCAGAATGATATCGCATAAAAATTGTATTCGCTGCTGATAATTTTCTCGTACTGATTTAAGAGATTTTATTCCCATTAACCACCTGTAAAAAAATGTATAGATTTGCTTGCAAATATAAAACCGTAATTTAAAAAATTTGATTTTACTTGTAATCTTTAGAAATAACTTTCTGGACAATAGGCTGCAAAAAAGGTAAATCATCATTAGTTCCTTTTTAAATTCCGATTTGCAGTTACTTAAACTGCCCAAGTCGTTTCGGCGAGTCTCGCAAGAAGTTTACCAAATCTATTATAGTTCCTTTGAATCTTCTTGCTGTTATAACACTGTCAATTCCATCTCGTACAGCAAGAGTGAGAATATGGGCACTACAATGCACAAATAAAGCTCGAGGCTCTTCATTGCATATTCGAAAATGAAATCCTGTTATTTTTCCAGAAACATTAAAAGCCTCATCGTAGCCTTTTGAGAGCGCCAACTTGTGCTTGGCGAAAATGTCAATGACCGGATCAAATAAGGTTTCTGCTTTGGTGTTCGCAGTTAAAAACAATCCAATAAAATGTTCACTTGCAATTAAATCTTCCGAAACGATTCTCAGGCAAGATGATCCTATTTCTTCCATGATTCCAGACAATAGTGTACTAGCCTTCGAATCAAGAATTTCATTCTGACAGTCATTATGAAGCCATTTGTAACCATCTCTTTACAGCTAAGATTTTAGATCAGTCACATCTTCAGCTCGAGCTTTTAAAAATGCCATAAATTTTAAATTTTCGTCTCTGTTGGTTCCTCTCACAGAAAACCTTGTCTCGCCAAGGCCTTCAAATTACTAAATATTTCGACCATTCTTTCGGTTATCGAACATCTGTTTTGAATGAGCCGTTGATATGGATTGTGCCACGTTGATATTATCAACGTTTTTTAATGCTTCAGCGTGGTTCGTATGAAAACTAGTGCCGTGAGAGTTTAACCACTAATTATGTATTTTGTTGTATAACCAGTAGTCTCAAAATAAAACCAAGTCCGATATGGAGAAAAAAGTTAATGTTTGGTAAAGTGTACGTTATGTGAAAAATAATTTCTGCCATTCCACCATTGCTTTTATAAAGTCATTTGAAATGTATGCTTCCAGAAGAGTTTGAAGAGTGTAAGAAACTAAATGCAGTTCTTAAGTTGTAGGAAGAAAAAAGAAAATATCAATGTCAGTCTGGTCCAGTAGCTGAAGAAAATACGACTTCTATCAAAAGAAGAGCCTCCTAAATGGTAGTAAATGAACGCACACAAATTTTCCATATTTTTGTCACTGCTCCGCCTACTAGTGTTGCTAGCGACAAAAAATTCAGTGAAGCAGCCTTAATTTATGGTGAAAAAAGAAGCAATTTAAAATTAAAAAAAGGCTGCTAAGCTTTTGTTTTCAAAATTTAACTTTCCAATTTTATCTTTCGAATATTAGTTACAGTAATTAGAAAACTATTATTATTATTATTATATACTTTAAAGTCAGCTACTGCCTGATTTATTTGATTATTAAAGTAAAAAAATTAATTCACTTGACATTTTTATTAAATAGAAGTAGCTAGGAAGTAAATTAAGAGCACTGATACCAATTTAAATTTTTATACAATATTTTCGTATCTGTTTCTGTTTTCGCTTCCATAATATAACTTCCGTTTCATCTCTAGAAATATTCATTACCTACATACATGTGTATCAATGTATATAGAACAAAAATAAGACTATCAGCTGACTGAACAAGACCATCTTTTAAAGTTCCAGTGGACCTACTACGTTTAAGGGCGTGGCAAATTCATCCCCCACGTGCTGCTGTCTTCTAGCATTATTTACACTTGATTCGTTTCTGCTTTCAGCTTGACTACGAATTTATCCTTATTAACTTTTTTGTCGATAATGCACACGGATTTAGCCGAAGCGCGTTCGAAATACATAAAGGCGGCTTTCACGAATGACAGTTTTGGATGTACGACATTTTACCCGTAGCATTCTAGCTTTCACGCAGAACGACTGTTTGCCGTCGATCAAGCTCAGTAGGCGGTAGGTAGGTTGGTTACCGCTGTTGAAACATCAAAGGAATTTTGCGCTTCAATCATGGCGTTGTTATGGATACATAGCCTATTTTACACGCTTTTTGAATAAAGAAACTAATATGCTTAGCTTGTCTGGTTTTTCATTCTTTCTCTTATTTCTTTCCTTTATGCTCCCTCAGTCGCTCTCAAATTCCGGGTGGGTATTTTACCCACCCGGAATTTTCCGGGTGGGTACTGCTACCCACCATACCCACAATATCCGCCGGACCTGATCAGAAACATGTGTGGTGAAGGAGAGGGATAAAGGGAGAGTACAAGCTATAGAAATTTCGGAGGAGTAGAATAGGAAAACGAGAACTGAGAAAAAAAGGAATGAGAAAATCAGAGAGATTTTCAAAGAGGAACCGCTTACAACAAAGAATAGGAGATATGAAGGTTACAGTAAAATGGTCATGTAAAGAGAAGACTAATCATATAGGGCGAAGATAACCAAGGAAGATGCTGGACATGCAGCTAACAGGGAAGAGGACCAGAGGAAGACCGAGGGACTGATGGGTGAAAGGTGTTACAAAGTGTGTTGAAGAAGAAGAAATTGGCTGACTATAGAAGAAGAGAGATGGTGGATGTACAGGAGGGTGACTGTCATAATCTGTCGCCCATTAACAGGACGTAACTAACCTTTAGAAATCACTTAAGACGAACTGCTACTATTAATGATTGATGATAACTTAAAAAGAATCCGAATGTTAATTACAATATAAATTGTTATACTAACCAACACTTTTAATATTCTCTTGATTTATTGAAAAGCTATTTGTAATCAGTTTACAACTCAGAATTTATAGGATAACTGAGTAATATAAAAGAAAATATAAAAAGAAAAACACAAAGTTTTAATAACGTTAAATAAGTACCGTAATTGTTTAAGAGCCAAAGTGTTTGTTAAAGGCATTAAGATTTGTAAATGTCAATTTGTATTCACACGTTCAAGTAGACACTAATATATGTGGTACAAGACACTGAAGGGCAGTGATGATAATGCCAAGTATCTTTGGTCTCAGTTTACATTGGACTATTTGTCTGCCCGATGTGATAAAATAAGCCGATTTGAGTGTTAAAGAAAATGGATAAATATTTCTGCAAATAAGAATTTAATAAGAACATTGTTGTAAGAACTATTTATGTAATGTCACTTATGTGCATGACACAGAGACTACCCACGCGCGTAGTTAAAAAAAATTTCTGTCTGACCATAGGTGATTGTACTAATGACGAGATAGTTTTGTCTGCGGTGTAACTATTAAGTCTGTTATTTCTCTGTATCGTAGGATTACAATCTGCTATATGATTTCGTAAGGTCACCCACTCACCTCGATAGTTCTTGGCTGGAGAACGGTGTCACGTGTCAGCCTTCGCTCCCAAAACAGCGACCAGAGATACCATTAGAAGGAATTCATGGTTATGTCTACAATTTAGTAGCTAAGCAACTGCTACCTAATTAATTTCCATAATACATTGATTAAGTTTACATAGCGTTTCATAGTTAAAAATTTTAATAAATTTTAGGGTTGAAAAAACGTGATTCGTCTTTTCAGTAACATGTTACTAATTAAAACAACTTAAAAAATTTAAAAAAATTAAATTACTCATAGCCTTTGATGTAACCACGAACGGCAATCGTCATTTCGGCTTAGGATAAATTTCAGTTTAATTACAACTGTCACTAATGTTGTTACTTGATCAAAATTTCTGCATTGCGGTTTATTTGCTTTTTAGGCATTTTACTGACCACTTTCGTTATTGGCCTTTATTCATGTTCGCTGTATGTGAGTTATTAGGTTATTTTAAGTAGACATCAGCCAAAATGTGTCACCGATTCGACTATTCTGGCAACTTATCTCTGCGGAGTTGATCAACTGTTTCATAATATGGAATATGTATTTAGTTTTCTGGCCGTCACAGATACTATGACCAATGTTTACATTATGAGTGTTTGCCCAGTATCAATACTAAACAACGTGATGCTTTCGAAGCAAACAGGATTTTTTTTTTAAACTTTACAGAGTGAACTTCAAGGGTCAAATACAAGTCAAGTTCGTATTTAAGCAAGTTCGAGTGTATGACCTTTGAAACAGTTACACGATAGCGCGATCGATCCTGTCCGTGTTTAATACCTATCTCTATTAATGCTTCTGAGTTCTACAAGCTCAAGAGATTTTATTCATCCTAAGGGTGAAACACAGGACAAACTGGAACTATTCTAGTCTACTATATAATTTCCTAACCTCACTCACTCACTCAGTCATCCCGATAGCTATTGGACGGAGAACGGTGTCACTTTTCAGCCTTCGCTCGCAAAATAACAGCCACCTGAGATATCATTAGAATAAATTCGAGGTTATATCCACAATTTAATAGCTAAGCGACTGTTACCAAATTAATTGCCATAACACATCCATCAAGTTTGCTTTTCGTAGCATTTCAATGTTATAAAAAATTTAAAAACTTTACGGCTGAAAAATCGGGGAACTGATTTTCAGTAACAGGTTACTAATGAAAGCAACATAAAAAAACTTTTAAAAACTCAAATTAATGGTTTCCGCTGTAATCACGAATGCCAATTGTCGTTCCAGCCTAGGTCTAAATTTCAATTTAATTTAAACTTTTGATAATGTTGTTGCTTGACCAAAGTTTATACATCAGGATTTATTTGCTTATTATGTATTTTACAGACAACTTTCGTTAATGGTCTTTGTTCAAGTTCGCTGTACGTGAATTATTAGGTTGTTCAAAGTTGAAATCAGACCAAATATGTTATTGAATCGAGTATTCTGGCAATTCATTTTTTTGGTGTTGCTAAGCTGTTTAATAATCTGGAATCTCTATTAAGTTCTCTGGCCGTTACAGACACTATGACGAAAGATTACATTATGAACGGCCCTCTCAATAAAAAGTAAATAAATAAATAAATAAAATAAAAAACTACGTGATGCTTACGAAGCAAACAGAAATTCTTCAAATTTTGCAGAGTGAACTTTGAGGGTCAAATAAAAGTGAAATTTCTATTTCAGCAAGTTTGAAACCTTTCAAACAATTATGTGATATTACTTTTGTCCCTGTCCGTGTTTAATAACTACGTCCATTAATACTTCTGAGTTCTTCAAGCTCAAGAGATTTTATTCACCCTAAGGGTGAAACACAGGTCAGGTTTGTATTTGGTCAGATCAGGACAACCTGTCATAATCTTTGACTCTAAAAACTGGAACTATTCTAAACCCGTGACGATACGCAATAAACAGTCACGTTTATTAAATAAAACTACGGAAAATACAGGTGTTGACGCGATATTCCAGGGAGCAGAGTCTCGTATAGTTAACGGGAAGACGAAATGTTAAAAACTCTCGAACAAACTACAGGCACAGCTGAGCCGACGGGAAGTAGGAAGTTATATCCCCAGAGGCTACTAAGTATTTCATTGTTTGAAATGGAGGAGGTCATACAAGAGAATACGAAATTGTGGAAGAACTAGTTATAAGGAAAGTTTTTCATGTGAAATCAAAAAAGTCTGCGACCGCAAGGCACAGAACGTGCTTGGAATTAAAGATGTTGCAACTGAACCATTCGATAATGTTAAGGAAGACCAAACAGTGAATTAGCTTATTAGTGAAAGTGAAAGAACGTATAATTAATTGAAGGGCAGTTGAAGAAACAAACGCATACGACAGAAGAGGAGACTCCACGTATGGGACAAGAAATATATTGCGTAAAAAATAAGGCAAGAGCGCAAGCAAATAAAATGAAATGAAATGATGACAAGCATTAATTAATTAGGGTAGAATTAATGAATACTAGGCTGGCGAAAAAAGGTAAGTATGGGGCACTGACAGTTAAAATATCACCTGATATTTTATGATAAAGAACACAGCAACCAGTCACATTTGTTGTAAATATCTCTATTAAACCATTACCGGTTTCAAGCACAGTTGCTCATCGTCAGATGTTTTGTATTTAATTCACATCTGCAGATGCAAGTTACCGCGTATTTGTGCGTCGTTAGGTATCACTGTTCCCGGAAGCAAGTAAATGTAGACGCAAATTTACAGCGTGCTCGTGATTAGCTTCTGTTAATAATACCTTCAGTGCCTATAAAATGTATTTTTTTGAAACTGTGCCTTCACAAAGATTCAGCACATCCTCTCACCAACGATATGAGCTTGCTTCCGGGAACAGTGATACCTAACGACGCACAAATACGCTGTAACTTGTATCTGCAGATGTGAATTAAATACAAACCATCTGACGATGAGCAACTGTGCTTGAAAACGGTAATGGTTTAATAAAGATATTTACAACAAATGTGAATGGTTGTTGTGTTCTTTATCATCAAATTTGATTTAACAGTCGCGGAATTCCACCGACCCATCATGGACAAAATATTATCAGCTGATATTGTCTGAAATCTTTTTCAAGCCAGATAGGTTTATGAATCCTGTTGTCTTTATGAAAGCATACAAGAATGAGTTGCCTAGTTTTCGTTCGGATTGCATGAAGATATGGTACTAAATGAATACCTTGAAAGGGGATGCTTATGCTTGATGTAACGACATAGTACAATTATGAATTTCACAGAATTAGAAGAATTTTTTTGAACAATTACTGGCCAAAACACCAGAGAAGGAGGAATAATTTTTGGGAGAGTAAAACATACCACTGACAATATCTGACTTTGTTATAGTTTTGTAAAAGAAAGTTAAACGAATTAGCATAACTATATGTGGATTAGCATACGTATATGTGGATGACGAATAAAGGAAGGAAGTTGCCATGGAGTGTACAAGAGAAGGTTTCTGTTACAGTGGGATAACACAAAAAATTCTTTAATGACATAAGCAGAATAGGTAGATGGTGAGACGGTGACGAAATGGTGGAAATTGGAAAAGCAATAGATGAAAATTACAGCCGTAATTTGAGAAAAAAGAAAGACGATGATCGTCAAGAAGAGTTTGTTCGAGAGAAGATGATCTGAGGAACAGTAAAAATAACAATAGATATCGTTTTGGAATGAATACTTAAAACGTAAGACGGGATGATCAAAGGAAACCGCAGGCGAGGAATGGCTCCGCATACCCCAGAGATGTGTCGGAAAACCTGAAGCCAATCTATATTGGTAAGTAGAAGAGCATGACCATGTGACTGATTAAACACCAGCCAAAGTAGGATTGTTTGATGAAAGATGATAATAAGTTGTGACAAGGAAAATGAGCAGGGTACAGGGGTAAACCACCACAAAGTTGGAAATATTCCGATTTCAAGACTAAGGAAAAGTAATCACGTAAGAATACTGAATGTAAGAGTGGTACTTTCGAGAAAGCCAGATATTTTGAAGAAAGGTTCACAGTCGACGGATTATGGGTATTGGAAAAAAAGAAGGATGATGCAGAGAGTAACGAAAAAAGAAAACATATTACAAGAAACTATCAGAAGAATATAATGTTGTCAATCGAATTCAGCAGAAGTTGATTATATTAGAGATGTGAACAGGAAATTGAATATATTTCCAGCAAGAGATTATATCAAGATGTTTTAAAGGACATCTGAAGTAAATCAGAAAGGAGATAATCATATCAAAAACCAGTTAGAAGATGAAGCCAAGGATACAGACAGAGATGAAGGGGAAAAAAATGAGAGAAACGGAACGGAAAAACAAATTATTGAGAACAAAATTGCTTATGGAGAGATCATAACAAAAGGAGCATCCGATATAGGAGAAAGAACAAAGATGTATAGGGTAGGTGGAAGATCTAAACCAAAAGTCATCTGGGAAGTAATATCTGGATGGTAAAGGTAATAAAATTGCAATTGAAGAAAGGAGGGGAGCAGACGGAGTGCAATGAATGGAAAAAAGAAATTTAAGGACTCCAAAACATAGACGATCTGTAGACATATTGTGAGTGAAAATAAACCTTCCGGAAAATAAAAAACTCAAGCCTAGCTGATGACATTTATCGTAAGATCCTCAAGTGTCGTGATATAATTATGAAATCTGACGCTGGATTGGACAAAAGAAGAAAATTAGGGAGATATAAACTGACTTCTCTTCGGCAGGTAGAACTTGTCGTTTGCGGGAGGTAAGACAATTTGATAAGTAGGCTTATATTATGTCGATATATAGAAAGAACATGAAAGCTGTGCGTGATGCATGTAGTGCATCATTTATATCCCTTAATCATTGCACCATTAGTCGATACACATGGTGCAGCATAAGTAAAGGACATACATCAATCCAACTTGCAAGTGTCTATGTATATATATTTTATTATTTGTATTAACTGAAATACCAATAATAGAAGTGCTGTGGAGCATCCTTGACAGCAAAAAATAACAGCAGAAGAGATGGATGATATGGAAGCGGCAAGAGATGTTACAAAAGATGTTATGTTGAATAGTTTGACTTTAAGTTGTCCGGAAGACGAATTGTATAAAGATTTTTACGACTGTGCCAAAAAGAGAGATATATTAAAATAAAAAGATAAATGCAGTACAGTATAATGCATGTGAGGCTGCAAAATAAATGGGTATTCAAGTGAAACTCGAAGTGATTAATATTGGTCGAGAAGTGATGACTCTCCTTACGTAGACGAGAGAAAGAAAGATGGAGTATAATTTTCCCTCATATAAAACGAAGCATTATTCATGTAAAATATGATTGGCCCGTCCACATTAGACATCGTGTAATGTATAACGTGGGATGCAAAATATACTCTATTTGCTAGGAGGATCCAGAGAAATCGATAAAAGATAAAGTAAATTATTGTACCTTTAACAAGAAACAGTATAGAGGAGAAAATCATGTGTGATATAACATATAAGTAAAAGTTGAGTGATACTTCTAGAGAGTTTAGTCGTTATACTGGGAATGGCTATTCTGACTGTTTTGTTCGCAGAATATTTTCTTCCCAGAATGCGTCTCCGCGTTGCTTGGATGGGTTGGAGGGAAGGTATAATACTCGAGAACTCTGGCACGGCTCTCTGGCGACAGACTTGTGTCATTTACTTTCTTCTCCGCCCCATATGTAACAGAGTCTTCGAACATTTTAAAATCTGAATTTGTTTACGCCTTTCCAAACAAATTGATAGTACATGTACAGACTAGATCTTCTGACTCTACATGTATGGTTTCTATTTTCACTGCCTATAATACTTAATACTATAATTTCGGCCTGGATTTAAAAGTATCGTTAGATTATTGGATTATCTGAATAAGTTTTCTTTGTTTCAGGCACGATGTTCATTCGATTGTAACAGATTTTTAACGCAACAACTGGAATAAAAATGAACGTATGTTGGAGAAAAATTAGCGTCTACTAGTGCTGTACTTCACTACAAATTGATTTTCTATCTACGAATTTATTTTGCTCTAGAACGAGAAGCTAACAATATCGTTTTCTTTACAGGCATTAATTAATTAGTAACAGAAGTATGCTATTGAAGCTGATGGTAACCTATTTACGATGTTTTGATTGGTGTAGTTACAACGTGACATTAATATTTCTGACTTTTTTGTCTTGTTATCTTCACAGTTGGGTTGTGATATTCATAGTAGTTAAGAATTCTGCCGCAATATAAATTATTTGCTTTGACTGTAAAGAATACAAATATCAAGATGTATTGTGTGTGTCAATATTTCTGTGGCAGATTAACGTGAAGATGAAAACTTCACTCCTAGTAATTAGATACACTCTTAATGAGAGTGGCTGATCTATTGAAGTCCTCCGATCCTATATCAGCAGTAAAATTAATAAGGTTTAGTGATAATATGTATCTGATAAACGTAAAAACTCGGATAAGTTCTTGAACATTTGGTTAACAGGAATCTGGGTATGGTGTGGAGCTAAGTAACATCTTACAAAACAATAACTAGAAGAGCAATCTAGTTATTGCATTTCGATGAAATATTTATTAATCAGTTTCCTCCCCAGCTTTATACTAATGGAATTTTAACGTTCAAATGATTGCATATTATCTGATTTTACTATTACAGTTTTTAATAAGTTCATTATTAAAAAATATGCTTGAAATGTATAATTCATCTTATTCCAATCATATCGGTGGGGATAGATATAATTAGGATCGCCGAGCTGAAGATGCTATATCCATTATTAAGTTACTAAAAGTAATTTATCCACAATTTGAATTGTTGTACTGTAGATGTGTGCGACTTGCATAATTATAGAACAACTGCAGAACAAGAAAGGGGTAAATCGCGATTCTAGTGCTCTGAAACACTTCTGGAAGCATCAGAATAGTACTCTTCCGTCAGATCTGTAACATATCACCTCCCATCTTGCTTTACAGAGCGGGCAAGCCTACGACCTCCACTTTCTGTGATGTGGCTTGGGTGCCGCCTACTCGTGGTTTCACCGTTCTTCAAACACTTTCCATAGATTCTCACTACAGTAGCACGCGAACAGCGACCAGCCTTTCCGTTTCGGAGATGCTCGTTCCCAGGTAGTGCGGCCACAAACCGCTGACCCGTAATTTATGGGAATTTCGTGACCTGTGCGTAGAAATCTGATGTCAGATACCTCTGGAAGCCTACCTAGGACTAACCGCTGCTGTATTGCGTTCTAAAGGTGGACCAGTACGCTAGTAAGTATGTGGTCACAATGTTTTGACTGATCAGTGTAGATCACTAGGCATGCACTCCATTGCAAATAACTCTGTTTTAACATTGTCCTTAAATGTGTAAGTTTACATTCTGTACCGAGGTGCGTCCAATTTTTAATAGATGAATAGATGAATTAAATAGTAAGAAAGTTCAGCTTCAGTAGCTGGCGTATAGTAACGGCAAATGGAAAAACTAAAGTTATAAATTGCATTAAACCTGGGTATACCTTACAGTGAAGCCAAAGTGGAAGTATATTTTGCATCCAAACAGCCATTTAAGTAACTGATTTTGATTATAGAAAGAGCTTTTGGTTTGTCCATAAATTACAGTAATAAATAAACGAATATTCATTTTAAGCGCTACACTCTATCAAAGGAAAAAACCAATTCTCATTGCATAATTTGTGTAGACTGGAAGCGCTTTCTTATAACATCTTTTATTTCTATACAGTTAATTTAAATACTGAAAATTTCCATATCGCCTCTGATTTCGAGTACCTGAGACAGAAAGAAATTTACATCACCTTGCAGCTAAAACGTTTAATTGGAGATAAAAAGTATAAGCGCGTAAAAATTCGGTGATTAAGAGCGCTCGTTTTACATCCGAATTAAGCATGGCCCTCTAAACATGACCAACAGACGCAAAAATCGAAGAAGTTAGTTTGATTTTATTTAGTCGAAATAGAGTACATACCCTTGTGCCAAATTACCTACACAACTACTTTCCCGTTTACTCATTTATTTAAATCTTAAATTCTTTAATACAGTTCCAGCCGGTACAGTTTCACCTTGCCATTTAGAAATACCCTGAATGAATATAAGTTAAAAATTTACATTCCTAACGAGTCCCCTAAGTCAATACACCCCCAACATTTTCTCTCGACCTGCAGTCCCGTCTCAACACAGAGAATCTACCTGCGCCCGAGTTCACTTCTGCAAACTCAGCATCGCCTGACTCGCCTCACGTGTGTCACGTATTTGCTCTACGCACTGTACAGTATGTAAAGAGCTCGCGACCTTTACAAGTGTTCACTGGAACTGCGGCAAGCAAACCGTCCACAACACCACCGCCCTCAACATAAGTTCTATCGTGTAAACGACATAAATTTGTAATTTCTACGCCTATAGTAGAACGAATATTCTGACGCATATACAAGTTTGTAGGCCCAACTGGATACAATCTGACTTGTCACAGAGTTCTATGAAACTACATACTCGGAATTCAGGGCACAATTCTAATAAATCTTTGCAAAGTTTATTTTAAAGAATGAGGAACAGAAATACACGTCAGAAATAGGTGTAGTAACGATTAGTTGAAATCGAGCTGGATGGGTGAGCGGTAACGCTTGAACCCTGGATTCGTGAGGATGCGGGTTCGAATCCCCGTCTGGTCATTCAGATTTCGGTTTCCTATGGTTTCCATAAATCGCTCCAGGCCGGGATGGTTTCTACAAAATTCCATAGCCGAATTTGATTCCCATCATTCGCACATATGATGACCACGATGTTGACGAGGTGTAAAGACATAATAATAATAAAAATCTTAGGCTATGCCAATACGATTTATGTCATTTGGTACTAAAGATTTGAGAATACTGTTTCTGGAGTAATTACTAATGATGTTAATGTCCTGCTAAGTTTGTAAGTGATTACTTGCAGAATTTTAACGGCTCTAAAATCATCAGATGTAATCAACGTGGAAACTAGTTAAAATCCGGTTTCGGACAGGAGTAGATTCAGTTGTGGAATCTCATATAAGCTAGTTACTGCTACGAAAATGGATTAAAGAACATGAAACGGTGTTATTTCATTCGAACGTGTGGTAATATTGGGAATCACGTTTATACGTTAGAAAATGTGAGTAAAGTTCCGAATAACAACCAGATCCACGCAAGGCAGCTTATATAGCCGCGCTGTATGCAATTCAGTTCTTTGAACCGCTTTAACAAAGATCTACCGGTACTTTGAAGACTGTTAGCTGCTAATACGTCCATATCTGATATTATAAAATACTGTGTTTCATTTTGTACACAGTATTTTAATAAAACAATGATTTATACTTAGGTAATTTTTGGTTTGTCACGACCTGTAACGGCTACACTGCGACCGTATGTAAAACTAACACATTCCTTAGGAGTTCAAACGTATGTTTTTGATTCAGACTGGCGCAATTTATTAGGAAGTAAACATCAAGGCTGTCATGATTTATGAACATTCGCATGTACGGGGTTATTATAAATGATTGTAGCAATTTCACAAATTTAATGTAGTTATATTATTTGACATATTGTCACAAAACTTCATTAGAAAAACTCAAACAGTTTTTCATCCGTGTTTCAGATTCCTGCCACGAGAACACTGACAAAGGGGCGTCACCGGTAAAATTTTATTTGTTTATCTTGCCTAAAAAGAAATATAATTTTAATAATTACGCAAACAAATCTATGAGAAAAATTAATAGTGGTGAGAACTACAAAACATCTTAAAAAATGATCACAGCATGAGGAGAGGATCCCTATGTAATATGTGAATCTATGCTCAGCTGTTGTGCTCCCTTCCTTCCTCTCTCATTTCTTTGTCTCTATGCAAATCGCATTCTCGGTCGGTCTTAAATTCCGGGTGGGTAAACTATCCACCTGAAATTTGCTACTACCCACCATGCCCATATTATCCGCTGGCCGTGCGCAGACGATTGTGAAACCAATCTTGTTGGAGGTGACAATCATCAATTCTTATCATGGCCTCCACGATCCCCCGATCTAATCACATGCGATTTATTTTGTGTGGCATTACGTGAAAGATTCAGTGTTTAAACCTGCCAGAACTGCGAGCCTCCTTTGAACATATTGATTGGGACATACCGCACTGAGTGAGGCATAACTTGATTACAGACTTGATACAGTATCTGCAGAATCAGTAAGGATACACAGGGCCGGCGCTAGGATTCGGGCTCCGGTTTAGCGTGACGTAACCGATTTGGGCCCGTGGCAAATTCAATCCGGATGGGGCCCTCTCTTCTTTTTTTTTATTTCTTTTTTTTTTCTACTAGGCGTCCCTCCGGGAAGTCATAGGCTCTTCTCCCCGCGTCCGGCGGGCCTTGGGTGCATTTGACCCACTTCCGTTTACCCTCTCCCTCCCCCCCCCCCCCCTCAAACGCCTGCCTTGAGGAGACTCATAATATGTAAAAAAAAACCATTTTTAGTACTGTATTTTCATAGGACTGTAGAGTTTTGTGACAATCAATACCTATAAAATGCCAGGTCTTGGTCACGATGTCTGTCACACTCTGACGTCACGCTTACTGCCTTCGCTGCCCAACCAACAACGACCGGAGATGTTCGAGGTTATGCGCGTTATTTAACAACATTTCTATTTAGCTAAGCATTCACGAGTAAATGAGCTGCCAGCACACTAAAAGAAAAGTATGTATTTCGCAAAAATCGACGTATTAATTGTTAGTTGCTTTTTCTTAGTTAAAACTCGTTCGATGAAGATTTTTTTTTTGTACTCTCTGTATAACGATACCGTTGTTACAGTAAGCTAAAAAATATCCACATTACATCATTTTAAAGATTATGAGAGTTATTTGATGAAAATCGTACATAGCGAAGAAACGAATTGCTGAAATTCTGACTTTCAAGATATTTATTTTCATTTTAGATATTTTAAGTCAGATATAATATACTTGAAAAAATGATTTGCCGAAACAATGAAATAAAAGTTTATTAATTAATAGCTGCTTTTATTACTGATCTCACTGTATCAGACATACGTAAATATTTCCAGTGGGTCAAATTTATGTTGCAATGCAGTGAATGTATTCGTACAGGAGTAATAGAATCTATGAATTTTGAACAGAAATATTATTAGAAGTTTTGGTGATATGAAAATGGAGACAGGACCAGAATTACAACTGACTTTTTTTTTTACAGAATAATTCAAAATAAATTTAGTTTTATAAATAATTTAATCTGGTTTCATAAGCTCCTTGTTACTGAAGTTATTTTTGTACGGATGGAAGTAGTTCCGTATTTATCGTGCTAAATGAGACCTTGACAAGTAGTAAAACCAATATCACGCGCTATAGCATAAGGGTTTGGGATTCCTAATTTATTTTTAATTTCATTGGTTCGCTGATTCTGACATCATTAATTCAGTAGAAATTCCATCTGCATCTCTGTGTTAACTAAAACCGAAATATGAACAAATTACAAATAAGGTTATGAACATCACTTAACAAAAATTCTATTTATGTAGGCAACAGCAAAGAAATGAATTGCCAGAATATTCCTTTCACCCGGGCTTAGAAGTCAGTATGTCAAATAGCATAGCTACAGTAAACCTGTGAAATCGCTTCTATCATTTGTAATAACCTAGGATAAATCGTTAGATGAATGAAATGCATAAATATACACTGCTACTACTAACTAATAATTTTGAGGGCGACTGTAAGATCATATTAAAAAACTCTGCGAACAGAATTACACATTTGCGTAAATTTGATTCCTCTTAGTGCTTTACGCTCGTCGACGGCGAGGTTATTAGAGGCGGGAGAGGACTGGGAACAAGGAACGGGAAGGCACCATCTTGGCATTCGCCTCGAATAATATCTGCAAACCATGCAAAACCGAAATCTGGATGGCCAGATGGAGATTCGAACTGGGGTCCCTCTGAGCGTAGATTTGCTGGTAAGGATCCATCACAAAGGCCTATAGTTTAGAGGCCAAAGTGTAGTCATCTGGGTAGAGACTCTGCAAAACTGACGTTAGACCTGATTTTATATTCTAACCCAGCATTCAGAAACCTTACCGCTTTCCCCTAAGGGTCGGTGTGAATGTTTGGTAAGCTGGTTACCCACTGAACAACAGCCTTCCCGACGCTCTGCTCCCGGGTGGGAACTGTAATTAAACGCATGCGCGTCACTGGTATGCCTGAGTGCTAGCTCAGGACTTCGAGAACAGCTGTGATCTGCGTATAGCTGCTCTCGTTGTGGCTGCAAACGGGAGGCGTTTAATTAAACACAACGCCAGGCCTCGCAGCGTGGCCCGTACGAACGTCCGTAGTCGGCCCTCGAATCGTCTAAGGAGTGCAACATTTTCACGCAAATGGAATCTCCAGGATTTTTTTTTTATCACTATACAAAACCTTAAAACTTTGATATTAAAACGTTTCTTTATTTCTAATCTGATTAGTGGTCAATGTATTTTTAACACAACTATGTCCCCCGATGCATCCGTAAATAGAACACTTTGTGCTTCAGAGTGCTTGGATTTTTGTTTGTGACGCTTTCTCCCCAGATCCAATCTAGTGTTCACTCTGATGTTTATCTGAACTGTCATAACCCCAGCCGATATATTGAGTGTGAGATTTCAAGTCACGCCAGCCGCATACCTACAAGCTCGTTTTCTTCATTCTGCCTACGGTGTGCCCTAAGATGTATAGGCCAAGACAGCGGTGAATTGGCCATTACTCAGCCACTGTTCTCTTGCAAATCCCTCAATCGAATCAAGGAGTTACTGGAACTAACGCCGGAAAATTATTGTGCCAGTCCCGTTTCCTTACTACTACTCTTCTTTTAGCATTGTTTCGCAATGAAAATATCAGTCTTCGCCGGCACGGGCTTTAATGTTTCATACAGCAGACTTCTGTCGCAGTCTTGTGGAACTTAATTAACTTGCTCGTTACCTCCGCGGAGACAGAGGTGCAGTACAGTTCCTAGTAGTCATAATCACAGCCTTTGCGTCGAAAGTGTTACATTAACTCAGTGCCACTCACACGCACGTTATATACTGGCAACAAGCGCTCGGGGTGCCTTTGCAATAATATTCTCTCTAACGCAGAATACGCATAGCCTGGGGAGTACGCCTTACGGGTACGCTCTCTGCACACAGAAAGAAGTAAAAATTGTAAAATTTACCTCCGTTATGAAATAGTTGTTAGTTGTGAAATACACATTTTTCATCTGTCACAATGTGATCATATTGAATGTAATCGCAGACCGCAGTAGTTGCGAAGAATTCTATTTTCATCACACAACAACACTAAAAGAAGGGGAGTAATAAGCAAAAGAAACTCCCAGGATTGTTCCGGGATTAATTCCTACAGACTCTTTTTCAACTGAAAAATTACAATTTCACCACGGATGAGACAGTCTATGTTTCACAGACGTGATTCCTAACACATCTTCTTTAGCCTAGCGACAAAACGATTTGGTAAAAAATACTGCTTTCGATTCCATAAGAAAAATAAAAAATAAAAAAATAAAGGGAAATATATGATCATGCACACCTGAAAAGTCGAAGATGAGGAAGAAGAGCTATGATTGACAGAATTGATCAATTTAACCAATAGAAACATCCTATTACTTTCACTCCATTCAGTTACTTACTTGGTAAGCTATGAAACATTTACCTGTAGATAAAAGCAACTTGCCCAATCGTGTGCGCAATGAATGAAATCTACTTCCCACTGAAATGACAAGCTTCTCATTAAATTTTTATTACTATGATGCAGCATTAGTCAGCGGATCGTCTGGACGTGTGGAAAAGCCTGTAATCTTATTTTGTTCGAAATTAAGCGGAAACTGTGGTAATCAAGTGTTAGCCGAAAACGATAAATTCCATAAGCATTGCGGCTAGATCCAGTCTGACCAAAAACGAACGCATTGAATTATCTTGAGATTCTTGACGTGTGATTCATTTTGCTCGTTGCAAGTCAAGCAACTGAAATCTGACATTAGGTTCAAATCATGAGATACATTTACTTAATTTGCAGTGATAACTCTATATTCATCCGTTTCACATAAATCCTTGGCTCTGCTATCAGTACCTTTCTTTCCTTTTATTAAAATAAAAGCAAACCTACTGCTCATTTATGTTCCAAAAATAACATTTTTGTACGCAACGTTTACAGGAATAATACGACCAAATCAGCCTTGCATACCGTAGGTTTACGTATATTTTAGTGTTATGTTGGTGTTCTGCTCAAGCTTTCATACTAACACGAAGAACCACTTTAGAATTACTCAGTATATAAAGTAGACATTAAAATATAGGTAAAAATAAAATGGGTTGAGGAGACGAGAAGAGGTATGGAAAAGTTGGGATCCTTCCAGATGACATAGAGAATCGAAGAGTGCTTCAAGGTAAAACTGATAAATTTAAGGGGTTCCAGGAAAAATGTACAGTACAAAAGCCAAGATCACCTGGTCCAAAAATAAAAAAAGAGGAGGAACCTCAGTGAAAGAATGAAAAAATTCTGGGAGAAAAGAAATGTGAACCAGTAAAACAGTTCAACCCCATGGTCTAAATTAGGCCAAAATTGAAAGAAGGAGAAAGTAGTGATAACTCCTGAATCATATTTTCAGGATTCGTGTAAAAAAATAAGCAACTACATAAGCATTCCCAATCATATCATACTGCAACCAAGATCAGTTTGTAATAAAAGCGAAATGTTTCATAAAAAAGTTTTTCCGTTCCATCCAACCAACTTACTCCTCTGAATGAGTGTCAGATCGAATCTCTGTCACCTGTAATACCGCACCAATTTGATTTACTTCCTAATTATCGTTATACCTCCGGTATTTTTTGCACACCTACGAAATCTTTATATATAAAGATGAATGTATGTTTGTTTGTTTGTTTGTTGGTTTGTTTATTCTTCATACAAATCCACAGTTTTCATCCGATCTCGATGAAACTTTGCACACTTATTCTTTGAAACAAGGAGATAAATACTGTCTACATTTGGTTGAAAAATTATCTCTATAAATTACACATGTTGTCTCATAACTTCGAAATACGGCGATAGACAGACGCGTTGGATGTGGACGTCTCCGTACCTAGTTTCCGTGTAGCTGACAGCTCAGTGGTTAAAGCACTTGCTCACGAACGTCGTGGTCTCCGGTTCAAATCTCCGTGGAGGCTAAGATAATTAAAAATTGTTTTTAATTGTAAGAGACAGGCCTGGGCCGTAGGTTATTGGGATTGAATGTTAAACTGTAGATATTAGAAAGTTAGGGGTGCAATGCGAGGCAAATCGTAGGTAGTCTTGCAATTTTGTAGGTGTACACTTTTTACGTTATAATGATCCCTCAGGTGTTGTTCGCAGTCAGTGTGTGAGTGAGAACCACAGTAATACTAATATCAATACGGAAGTAAGTCTCTGTCTTTTTGTTACGTTTTGACGACTAAATGGCTATATCGTTGTGATGGAATTTTGTAAGGAAAGCTGTATGAAGGGCACAGGATATTTTCTCTAGTATGATTAACAGTTGTAGTCACGAAATTTTGAGATCTTATCGAATAGTGACAGAAATATGTTTGAAATTGATTCTCTTCAAGAGGCAGGTTCGACGGTAGAATGATATAGTGATAGCTTTCCTGTCATATTATGCCGACTCGATATTGTTTGAGACCAATACTTCGTTACCAACAACTTTCTATATTTAATTCTGGCAAAAAAATTCTTAATCCACGCGTACGAAGTCGCGGGTACGAGGCTAGTGGTATTATAATTTTGCCCAAATAAAATTTAAAGTTCCAAATATAATTATCTGGGTGGGCTCATCCACGAGTTGTACCGCATGTTTGCAGTTATTACCTGTTGCTGACTGACATTTGCTGTGAAATCTCTTACCGGTTTATTGTCCTTGCGAAAGGAGTCTTCGTCAGAATCTCCAAATGTGATGGTAGGCGTATTATTCAAATTAAACACGTTCTCAACATACTCTGCTATAGTTTTTTTTTTTTTTAACATCTGCAAGGCCTATAGATCAAAGTCAAATTCTCGATTAACAATGCTATTGACAAGTAAATGACACTAGTATGTTCTCCAATTTGACAATCCATTCATAGTCATCGATTTATAATTGCTGAAAATATTTCATACCTTTATTTTCTTTGCTTATAAAAATTAATAAATATTTAATATGAATTCTCTCGGTGTTTATAATTAAATAAACCTTTTAACCATAAAATTAGATTTGTTGTTAACAGAATTATACGAAAATCTAAAAGGTTTTTCAGTGTACCTTATTGAAAACAAGATTCACCGAAATCCCCTGTTCGGTGCCATCATCATATTGATTTTTTCCGTTACACTAGTGAAAAATTAGAGGGTAAACATGAGTTATGGATTCCATATCCCGCGAAATATACAAAATTTAATACCTATTTTATGATACCACTCTCTCTGGGGTACATAAGTATTTTTACGGAAGGTTGAAAGGAAACCATGAAATTGTGAGAATTCCGGTTTAGCCGTATCGAATACAGAACTCTGATAAAGACAACTATCTAACTGCCATTCGTGCAGAATTATTGTTGTACTTATTATAATCAAAACAATATTTATCACACCATCTGCGTGTTGCCTCTCTCAGCGCATTTGGTTAAGACAACGTTATATTTTAAACTATAAATTTTGAATGAAATTGAAATCGGTTTAATATGAGGTTGCCTAGTGAATACTGTTATCATTCCTAACTACCTTCTACTTGTGGTCTACGTTGTGCTCTAGGGCTTGGTTTCTCTGAAGCCTTGGGTCCACTCCCAAGTAGTGAAAAATTAACAATTTGTAATAAAAAGCGAGATGATAGAAACAATCATGATAAAGATAACATGACCGACTGATAGTAAGAATGGAATAGGTAATATTAAATCGAAGAAGAGTGATCCTTCTAATTGCAATGAAAAATTATTTTACTTCTGTTTACTTATAAATTTAACGCATATGGAAAGTGTTGAAGGCAATCCGTGTTACAAAAGTTGTAAATAAATAAGGAGCAAACGTAAATAATTTTAGAAAATCTCTCCCTGAAGTTAAGGTTCCTTTATTATTATCTTTCACAATTTTTCGATGTTATGACTATTGAAGTTGCCACTAATGATTCTAATGTAGGAAATCAAAGTTATCTTTAAACTGACAATAGTCAGAGTCTTGTAATCAATTGTAAATGACTTACAAAACCCAGGCGGAAAGGGTAACATTAAGATAGAAATTAGTGTTCGCAGAAATTTATGGTCAGGGAAACAGAGTAACGGGTAAAGCGGTCGATATCGCTGCATGGAATATGCTGAGTACAGCTGCTGTAGCTAATAATGCGCCACTGTGATGCTAATGCGTAATCCATGATTGGCCGTCTACGTCATACGATTTCAATCAACCGTGCAATCTGGGTCTGTTATAAGCGATTGTCCTAACTGGGTAATACTGCCGGAGCAATAGTTTTACGTGATATCAGCGTATATGCCGCGCATAACACAATCTCTTTTAATGGTAAAGGGCAGGTTAAGTACAGAATCCGGGATTTGAACAGGGGACCATTCGATCTCTTTTCATACGGTTTAACAGTTAGAAGATTGTTCCTACGCTTTACAGAAAGCTGTTTGGTAGAAATTTCTGGAAATGATCAAACCTGGGAACATATGATGAAGATAAATGCAAAGAAGAGTCAGCTTATTAGATACACAAATAAAATACAAAAGGTTAATTATGAATATAAGGTCGGGAAAAAATTGCTTGCTGAAGACTTGAAATGTAAATATCTTGGCATTACATTTGATAACAAGCTTAACTGGGCAGGACACATTGGACAGGTGGTAGGAAAAGGTTTCAAAGTTCTGCACTTGTTGGAGAGAGTGATGACGGGATGTACGAGAGAAGTGAGGGAGTTGGGTTACAAAACTTTGGTCAGACCATTGCTCGAATATGGTAGTGTTGTATGGGACCCTCATTTTACGTATCAAATACAGGAGTTGGAGAGGGTGCAAAAAAATGGCTGCTAGATTTGTTTCTGGAAATTATCGCAGAATGCAATCAGTAACGGATATGATAAAGGAGCTGAAATGGGATTCATTGCAAGACAGAAGGAGGATGAAGAGTGTGATGGGAGTGTACAGGGCATATACTGGCGATGAGGCATGGAAAGATATTGCAGTAGGTATGAAAAGTAGTGCATGGAAGGGAAAAGATGACCATAACAACAAGGTGGCACTCGATTTCAGACACAAGGGTGTGGGAAGATTCTCTTTTTTAGGTAAGGGTGTCAGGGATTGGAATGTGTTACCAAGAGAAATGATGAATAATTTATCGAAAACGTTGAAAGAATTTAAAGATAAAATTAGTAGAGGGCAAATTATGTGGGTGCAGGATAGGGGGAAGATGGTGGTGTAGGTAAATTACCACCGGAGCCTGTGCTCCATTGCAATTAAATTAAATTAAATTAAACCTGTCAAGTACTACCTATCACATATAGCATGAAACATACTTAATAATTACTAATCCATCGATTAAACATCAAATCAAAAAATCAGTTCATTCTGCTGAAACCGTCTGTGAGAATAATAATGACTTGTTTAACTCGCCAGTGTGATTCATTGCGCCGAAACGCCTTGTAGTGGATCTGGGAGATGCAACGGGCCCGGGCACGAGCCTAAACCTGCATGTAACAAGTACGCCGGGCCTGACAGGTCCGGTTACTCATCACCCTTTCTCATGACTCACATTGGCCACCTGTGTAAACAATTACCTCGTCGACATCGTGGTTATCAGAACTGCGAACAAGGAACGGGAAGATATTTGGTCATGGCCTTTGCAGGAAAAAGTCTGGCATTCTACTTGAGTGGTTTGGGAAAACCAATGTTAACCCAAATCTGGATGACCGGACAGGGATTCGAACCGACGTCCTCCTAAATGCTGAAAGTGCTGAATTAAAACTGACAATGTCTCCCAGCCGGCGAAGAGATCGCTTGGTTTTATTCCTGATGCAGAAATTTGGCGAACCGAGCCGTTATTACTAAATGCATTTCGTTTGTGCTTTCAGTTGTGGTGTTTACAGCAAAAAGTTACTGGCCCCCGCAGCAGAAGCTGAAGCTGTAAATTTTCTGTTGTGTGTTAATTGAGAAAATTTTATAATGATTCTTTTAGTCTGCTTCTTATCCGAAAATGCATGTGGTTGATGGCTTCGTTTCCTCCGTTCAATGGAAGGAAGATGTCGTTGTCTCTGGAATCCTGTGAATGCCTTCCATGATAAATCTATCTGAAACACTCCAAATACTTTGTTTCTATTTTCTTATCTTTAAAATTTCTCATATTTGATTTTTGCTACACTTGAAGATCGTTACATATTAACCTGAACTAAAAGTGGAGGGATTTTGGGATTATTGGGATGTTCGAACTCTAAATAGTCAAAGTTTGAGCCAAAATCCGCAATTAGACGATAAATGCATTTAGAAATAATTAGTCACTAGCTAATGTTGAATAAAATATAATTCTTAAGTTTTGAAATCCTAATTATGTTGAGTTTTTCAAATTTTAAAATAAAGCTATAAATTATAAACGTTGTTATTTGGAAATGTTTTCATTAGTTATAAAACTAAAACTCAAAACTTTGATAGTATTTTATCTGCTTAAACTAAAGGTAATTTATTATTCACAATTTGTATTTGAATCTCATTTATTAGAATACTAGTTGTTCCCACGATTACATTTCCGCGTGGAAGATAAATATGCATACAGATTTGTTAAATGAATTGAGTAAGGTAGGAATCTCCAATGTTTCAACGCACCTCAAAACTACATAAAGAAAACAAAAGAATAATTTATTAGTAATGAAATCTTCACGGGTGTGCCGACGGATTGTGTTGTGAAAACACGATATTACATGTCGATCAGCAGACCAATACAGATGTTATCGCACCAGAGCAAGACGACGGTGCTAGTCGTGCGAATATCATTTTTCCATAGCACAATGCAGTGGTTCAGCCGAAGAGACTTCATTGCCTCCAATGTTACGTAAATTTGATAGTAGTTTATTTTTTACGTATATGGTCGTTCATGAAGTCAGATTTTTGGTTTGATTGTGCGTCGATAATTCTGAATATTTAATAGGTTGATCAATATTTGTGTAGATCGCATCGTCGAACTCACAAATCACCATGAAAATAATCAATTTTTTCTGTAACATATAAATTTCTGTGTTATTCTTTTTTTGAGTGCCACGATATATGGAGTGACTGGTATTTTTTTTTGCTAATTTCAATACAGGATGGGCAAACGTAAAACAAATCTTTATATTTTGTTCCGAAATATATATATTTGAGGGTTCCTTATTTTTCTAAGACAAAATTTTGTAATGTATAGATCCTGTTCTATTTTCATTTTACCCAAAAACACTCACAAGTAAAGTTTTCTGCCATTCCGAGAACTGTAACCAGTGCCAACTTGCATCGACTCATCTTTATATAAGTTACGCGAGAGTGGTGGCGTGCACCCACAGTAGTTGTTTCTGTCATTAAAGTTCGTGATTAGGTATCACGTATTGTTTTGTTCTAATAGATGAATTTAGGATAACGAAAGAGCAAATTTTTATTAGTAGAGGGAAACTACCAAATTACAGGAGTTCTATCAGTTTTATTTTTAATATCCGCGAAGGCAAATTAACTTTAAGTGAAAGCCCTAACGTCGCTGTACATGAGTGCATTATATTCTGGGGAATATTATGCAGACAGTTGAAAAAGAATGAAAACAAATCTCTGAATGTTTATAAGCGGAGGGAAGAGGATTTCAAACGTGAATTGCATAATGGTTGTTGTATTGCACACGCTTACGCCCTCGAAAGGATGTAAACGAAGGAGGGTAAAATCCTCTTACAGCGACGGAAAGCGCCAGGGAGACCAGGTTGCTTCGTGGGTGTAGAAAACTGACTGAAAAAGAAGAAGAGATAAAATCAATGAAAATAAACGAAGAGAAAAATACTTAAATATATGTGATTCAGTGGCCAAGCTTTTCAGCGTCCTATGATTTGTTGATGCTTCCTGAAGCGCTCAACGACGCATCTTCTAGCTCTGGAGAACATCAGGAAGAGCATTTAGCAAACCCACCCGAAATAATACAATCAGGAACTGGTGCAAAGCGTAGAAGAAAAAAAAAATCATTACTCCCAAATAATAGTTGCCTTGGACAGATGTCAGTTAAGTGAAAGAGATTCAGTTTACGTTCTTCAAGTTATTGTGGAGGCACTTGGACTTAGTACTGACGAATTTTCTTTAAACAAGTCTTCCATTCATTGAATGAGGACACAAAGAAGGAACGAGCAGATGCTACAATAACCGATTTTAAAATGACGTGTCGCAAGTCGTTACGATTCAGTGGGATGGCAAGTTGTTGCCTGATCTGGGCGTAAGATTTTACAAAAAAGAACGACTGCCAATCTATCTCATAATTGAATTCCGAAATAGGGACCAACTTCTTGTGATAAAGACCAAGGTGAAGTTGTTCTGAATGGTCTGATAAAGTGCAGATAATTAGCTCGAACCAATTGCATCTAACATAGGTAATCTCCATGGTGCCTTGGCACTTCTGAAGGAAACTTTACTTTTTGCATGACGGCATCAAATTGATATAAGCACCCTGAAAAAATATATCAAAAACACACAAACTGAGTAGTTGTTGAATTTCTGTTTGGCTGAATTTTAAAAACTACTACAGAGAACTAATTGAGCTATGAGTTATATTTTGCATAAAGGCAAAGCACTGAAAATAAGGCATCCTCGTGCAGTGCATCAACCAACCGTTATTTATGACAAGAGCCATTTATTCACTCAAGATATGTTTCCTAAGTTTTCAACCTAAATTGAGCAACTAAGACAAAATGGTACGTAATTTAGAAAGGGAGAGTACATCTGTGTAGAAAGATACACTCCTTTGACAGAAGATATATCCTGCTCTATTTTGTATTTTATGTAGAATTAACTGTCTTGTATGTACATCGTACATTTTTTTGTATCTTTTGCAACTTGATTAATGCTTACCTATATTTTGTTTTCGGAAAAACCACGATGAATTTGTATCCGCAAAGAGCAAACATTTGTTTTCTCGGTTAAAAATTTAAAGCAATTTTCTCCCGGAAAGCATTTCTTCGTTGGAAAAAATTGCAGTTCTTGTAAAGGCTAAAAGGAAGGTCTTTTATCTGAACGACACAGCTGAAAGAGCTGTATAATTATTTCAGGAGTTTCATGGTTTAATTGCAGCTGATCAAGAACGGAAATAACTTTCATGCAAAAACACAGAAAATTGTACCTGCACAGTAAAAAAAAGAGATCTTAAAAAGAAAATACCTCACATAATTTTAAAACTTTTGTCCTACTAAAACATTAAATATTATTTTTTGTTGTCTGTATTTCATTGTAAACCCAGAATTAAACAAAATTTTAATGATATAGTCACGTATCAAGTGATAGTCAAAATAAGCATTTTTCGTAAACTTTCGGGTCTACTCGGCGTGGGTTAGCGTCATCGTCGGAGGATAAATTTCTTATATAAGTAAGATACAGATAAATTAGAAGGTATGTGTTTGAATATTCTATTTTTTTTCTCTTATAATGGACACCCTAATATATATTGAACCTTATTTGCCATTCACTGTCTGCATAAAACATTAATACTTCCAAAAATATTTCCTTTGTTTATCAAATACATACGTTTTTGCGCTTTAATGTCATAACGTTCTTACTGCCGACCCCGGCAGCGTAGGGGATAGCGTGCTAGCCTCGCGTTGCAGGGGTCACCGGTTCGAGTCCGGCCTCGGGCATGGGCGGTTTTAATTAAGTGTTGTGTTTGTCTTGTGTCGTCTATATCAGGTAGAATCTATAATACATTGAATGATACAATACATAGTTGCAAACTACAAAGTTACATAGTGCTGGCTGTATGGTCGCGTAGCCAATTAAAAAAACAAAACAAAAAAAAAAAACGTTCTTACTGTGTAAAATTGTGTAATAGCCACGATTGAGGCGCATGCGCGGCAAATCGAAACTCTGTCGACCGGCAGCCGAAGTACCCTACGGGGTCTCCTGGCCAACAATGCCATACGCCTTTTTTCCCCATTGATCTCTGGCCAGTATAAGTTTCCCGTGAACGTTATGCCATAATTCATAATGTTAAATCATTGCACCTTGTGTTAGTTCATGTATATAATCTACGGTTAGTTCATACATATACCGCAACCCTGCTATAAACGAAGTAGAAAAGCGTTGTATGTGATGTAGAATCAAAGGGAAGGTAATACTCGGACCTGGTATTCAGGAGGACGCGGATTAAAATCACCGTCCAGCGCTCCCGGTTCCGGTTTTCCATGATTTACCGAAATCACTAGAGATGAATGCAGGGATAGTTTTCTCAAAAGGCCATGGCCAAATTTTGTCCCCAGTCTTCTTCCGTCTCTAATGACCTTGACGTCGAATTGGTCGTAAAGCAGTACTAAAAAAAGCAATAGTAAGTGCAGTTCAAAGTAATCTAAAACAATAAAATTGCTTGCTTGTGTTTTATATTATCTACTAAATTTAATCTCTTTGGTTTAGTATTTGGTTTACTTAATATATATTTTTCTTAATTATTAATTATACAGTAACTGGATTATTGTGTATCAAATAAACATTAATTTTATACTCCTACATTCTGAAAGTAGAATATTAATATGTGACACTTATATAGAAATGATACATATAGACCACTTTAACGTATATGGTGTGATAAGACCAAATTTAATTTAACAAATATTCTTAATAACTTATTAGTTTTTAAGGGTTGAACTTCATATTTGACTATAATGAGGAAATTGTAAAAAAAGTGATGGGATTTAAGTTAATTTAAATTATAAAATTTGTTTTATATATTATTATTAGATAGCTAAGATATCGTTATTAATTACATGTAAAATATGATTATAAATATTTTTTGGATGTTAAGTTACTCGGTTAATTTAATTTAATTAAATTAATTTCGCATCTACTATCATCTCTTGTTTCTCAATACGATTTATTATTGATTTTAATTTAAAGTCTAACCTTCAATTTGAATTATGAAGAGCCGTGGTGTTTCGACCATACAAAGTCAGCATAATCGTTGGTGTTTCAGTAGAGGAGTGGAATAAATGTAATAATGAAATAATGATTGACTAATGTTAATTTAGTGAATATAACTATCAACTGAAAGACCTAAAAGTCGTTTTAGCGCAATAAGACATTATAAGAATTAATTACGTGTTTAAAAAGTTATTTTCAATGTGTTTAAGTGTTCACTAAACTATGGTGACAGAGGAAATAAATAGTTCTGAAGACGACACAGTCAGTAACTCTACACACCAGTAGAAAAATCACAGACACCATTCGAAGGAAGGGGAATTTTTATCTACAGCCACATTGCCGGTATGAATCCTACAAGGCTGAAAATAGGATCTTTAATTACTTTCTCTAAAAAAATTAATAATAATAAGTAGAGAAAGACTTGTAACAAGTGGATAAACAAAGGAGGATATCCAGAAAGGCTTAAGAAGAAACTCTAAGAGCACTGTAGTTTCCAAAAAACGCTGGAATTAAAAACTGTCAAAACGTGGTAGCGAGGTAGGAACGGCATATGATACAAATTCAGAAATACTGGATGAAAGTTTAAGCCCAGGGAAAGGATAGTTGAGATAGCGTGGTACGTAGATGGCCAAAATGATAAAAAAAATAATTTCGGCAACTGATATTTATGACTGCAAGATCTTGTTACCATTGGATAATAGATTACTCGTATGCTGATTATTTAGGAAAGGAAAATCAATAACGTCATTAAACTGTACAACGAGTTCGCAAAATGAATTAAATAAGGCAGAGACGTTTGCACACTGAAACTTCTGACAGTTCCTTCAAATTCCCTGCGGGGCAACTGTTGTGCTAATCTAATTATTAACTTAATGCTAGCCATGACTTAGTTACCGATACGCCAAGTCTAGGGAACCGTGAATTAAACTAGAAGAGCTGCTAAGGTAGAAATGGAATGGCGTGACATTTCTGTAGTTACTGAACTTTTACGTTTCAGAAGTATGACTCTGTAAGTAAAGATGTTTTAGAATTAAAGTAAATATAGTTTTTAGCTTCTATAACCAAAATTCACAAGGTTGGCATGACGGAAAAGGAGCTACGCGTACCCATATAAGAGCACACAGAGCTTTTTTAGCGATCGCCGAGGTCCGGCAGTTGTACCTTGTAGTGATATGGCATCCACTACATGTTTGTCAAGGTGGAGCCACCCTGCGTCAAATGTGTGTCTGTGAGTGACTGAGTTGGGCAGTTCCTGCCATCTGTCGGCAGACACCCTGAGACAGGGTCATTTGCTTACATGTCTGGACAACCATCAATGGCGAGGCTTTGGCTGGAAGCACCCTGATTGGACGAGCTGGGGGCGCGCGCCAAGGGACGTCGTGGCTGGAGGAGAGACAAAGGGGGACTCGCAGCCAGGAGGAGACGAGAGGAAGACGGGTTTTGGTGATCTGGAGCAGCGTCAAGTTTAAGTTCCTGTGTGTTGTGTAGAATACGTAAAGGAAAGTGTTTCATGTCAGGTTTCAACCATCTCAGGGTCAAAGAGAGGCTGATATTTTTATACAGCGTTTTAGTCGACGGAAGAGTTTCTCCAGCACGCAGGCAACAACACAGTAATGTGTTTATAAACACACTTTATCACTGAACTGACATTTTCATTCGACTGCACCTGAAACGACCCGGGAATTTTCTCATGAGTCAGTTTATTACTGCATTATCAGGACACTGTAATTTTTTTTTACGTTTCTTGTATTAAGAACTACATTCAAGGCATCCCATGCCAGAGCAAATTTTACGTACAAAATTGTAATTTAGTTTTCATTTTTTTTCTTTTGTGCAAATTGTGAATAAATATTATTTAGTTTTAAACAAAAATTTTATCCCAGAATCATTTAAAAAAAATAATATTGAATAATTAAATAACAGTTTGTCAATGGTAAAATCCCGTAAATTATCATTTAGTAACGAGAGAATCGTTACAACCTCGCTAGGATATCCCGATGCTAATTTGAGAAAAAGACTAGCGGTAATAGGGACTGTGTTGTGTTCTTGACTGTTAATTTGGATGAAAAATCACCACCGCATTTTCTAGGAGTCTCGCAAACACAGCGTAATGTTATCCGAAATTGAGCGTCCTCAAAAGACTAAGAATAAGAAAACCTCCAAATAGCATTTTTTTTTAAAGAAATGCAGTGCAAACACTAAAGATGAAATATGCGTAGCTCCAGTGTAAGAATATAAGCTTTTTGTTAGGAACTTGAATGAGTCTAGAATGAGTCATATCACCATCAAACAATTGCATCGCATTTTGTTAACCGGAACACAGAAATAATGACATTTCTACAAACAAGGTAGTTGAAAGCTAAAAAAAAGCAAATTTATATGAAAATATTCAAGCAGCATAAATGATAAATCGGTACTTTTGTTTTATATATAAAAAAGTAAACAACGATATAATAAACATAGCATCATAGGGATGTAAGATGCAGTGCAATGCAATTTTTATTACGTGGTTATTAATGCCGGGATATGATTGGCGCCAAGGAACTGGAAGTAGTTTGAATGGCCTATCGAAGGAACCATTACGCCATCCGTATAGAGTGATTTCGAGTGATGATTAAATTCGAAATATAGTTGCACAGACGGGGATCGGAGCCCCATCCTACATAATGCCAGACCGTGGGGTTAGTTTTCACCTATCAGGCTCCATAGGAACTTGTAACTGTTTTAACACGGAGAGAGATTACAGCCTCTGTTATAGTACCGAGTAAACTTCCTCAACCAGACAAAAGGGGCTTAAGGGTCTCAGGGATTGAAATAAGTTACCAAGAGAAATAATGAATCATTTATCAAAAAGGAATTAAAAATAAATTTATGCAGGTCAAAAGTAGACGGTGCGGGAAAGGAGAAATATGGTGTGTAGGAAAATTTCCACCTGAGCGTGGGATCCATTGTGATTAAATTAAAAAGAGTAGATATTTGCAACAAAGTATATCTAAAACATACGTTACCGGATGACACTGATCGTGGCCCATGTTCTAGAAAATTTAAACTACTCTTAACATTTTACATCACACAGACCGATAACATCATGATCACGAAAACATTTGAACGACTTGCAAAAATTCGGCTGGTGTGGTGACTTGAAACCAACAAGAATTTTCTGAACAGTTTGAAAGTTCGATGGTCTATAGACAATTTAGCACTGTTAACCACAGACATGCAAGTCGCATTCGTAAAACATTATACGACAGCAGCTTTCATGGATACAGAAGACTCCCATGACTATGTAGCTCTTCCCGTGTTGCTACAAAGATTGGAAAATGTAGGCAAACCGTACGATTTCAACTATGAAATAAAAACGTTCTTGACATGAAGGAAAACTATATTTCGTTTGCAAGGTACTTGCTTGAATCAACAGATCTTCAACAGGGATCTCTATTAATCCCAATGCATTTCTGCATCTTTAAATAGGATCTAGAAGCAACGCTACCGAACACGATCCAGGTTCTACAATAAGAGGATGACGTTTGAATTACACGCCGGCTTTTTCGTAGAAGCAATGTGAGGGAATGTCTCACCCGGAGGTAAGTATATATTCTTTCACAGCAAAAACTCAGGTAAAATTCCTAGGGATGGTATTGGGTTGGGCGACGCATGAGTCAAACATGAGCGCGATATTCTTTTATTAATGTATGAAAGCCTAATAATATCTATAACTGATGTATGTTCTACAGCAATTGAAGTTCTATCCCCACTAGAAAAATTCTTAACAGTTGCGTTCACACCTGTTTTGGAGCAATACAATCAACTCCAACAAACGAGTTGTAATTGGGGTAAAGTGAGGTGACCAATGGTATCTGTACTGGAGACTATAATCGTATACATTCTAGTTAAGGAGAATGAATCTAAAGTTGCACTCATTTGGAAGTAAAGTGGAGAAATTGGTAAGAATTGAAGAGGATACGCGAACCAATATATCAGCTTTTTTCACACGAAACTTTTAGCAACCAAAGTGAGACGTTCAAGCGACCATTCATTGATTTGAGTTAGCATGAATGGAGTATTTTTCCCCCGACGAAACAGTGCTTGAGCGATAGAAAAATAATAGGAGACTGCAGCATTTCCTAAACATAAGGAGATGGCAGATGTACCCAACACTCAACTGCAACTCTTCAGCACAAAATGTCTTAATATCAGATGGAAGAAGTTTGATGCAGGACATCAAAATTACGCATATTCAAGCACATTCTTAAACTCACCTTCGAAAATAAGAAAACGAGACAGAAAATAAAATTCGTGTGTGTCAGGTTCCATTGTGAAATCCAAAATAATGACAAAGTGGATACTTTGGTAAAAGTAGCCTTTGTGGATGGTATAGTGAATTCATAAAATTTCTGATATCCAATTCACAGACAATTCTGAGAGTGAATACATCAGCAATGGCAACTAGAATACGATCTGAATAAAAATATCAAAGGGAAATGTTATAATCAAATCCAATCGACAACACCTACCAAGCCTTGTTTCATTTCCATCGAAGCATCAAGACGAATCGTTAACTCCACAGTATTCATAAGAGTCAATCACGGATCTTTCTTAGCCACTTCTACCGACTCCAGATAAGGACTAACTCTCACTGTGACAGTCATGAAACATAAAGAGGAGACCCAGACCAAACTTCGCATACAAGAAATTGTGCACACAACGAGGAATTCTCACAAAAGCTGTAAACCTAAAACTGTCGCTACCGACGAATATGTCATATCTTCTTCAATAATAATAACCTAATTTAAAACCAAGTATTAGGTATATGTAAAAATGTAAGCTTTTGTTGCAAAACAATTTGTCAGGCAAATCTACATATACACTCCTATTGATTTCATAGCTATTTTAGTAATATTGTTCCTTAACTTCTGTGCTAAGTTGTAAGGATCTTCCGTAAAACACCAGAATTTTTGTATACTCTGTTTGTCTCTTCTTTTTGGTAAACTCTCATAATGCATAGATGAACCAGTATCTATTCCTGCCACATCAGGGTTCATAACCTCTAATTCACTTTTACCTCCATCATATTATGGTTGATAAGCACTTCAGCTTGGAACGGTTAAATTACACATTCTTCTAATCGACGTAGCCTCAAAGACACCATCAGCGGCTTGATCGTTCCTTCCTCAGCCTCGCTACCCTACAGCAACTGAGGCACCATTGCCTTCTTGGTTATAAGTGCAAAAGCGCTTCTCCGTAAAGTTATTCTAACCAAATAGGAGTTTATTTGTGATTTGAAAGGTTTTATCTCTCCGATTCTAATCTTTGTCATCTAAGTACTTGTCATCGCAATTGTTATTCTTTTAAGTACTTTCTATAACATGTTTAACGTAATAAATTATTTAATAACATACTTCAAATCGTATTTAATCCGACAGCAATAGCGCGTTCCTAAATGTAACATCGTGACATATCGGGTGCAATGTAACATTCTAAAACACAACTTTCCTGTGTTTTATCGGTCAAAGCAAGAGTTAATTACAGAACATCGACTTTTACTAAATACGATAATAACGATGAAGCACTGCAAGTTTACGAAGTCAGTTACTAACAGACCTAAGAGTTTATATCCCTATTACCATTCGAATTTACATTTTTCACTGTAGAGTCGTTATTATTCGTTAAAATCCAACCCCTTTATCATATGAGATAGTTTCTGTGTTCTGAGGTGATTTCCAGTTGCATTACTTTGCTCCTCCTCCAGCTACTGAATCTGATACTATGATCAGAATTCAGTATTATTCCACCATAATCAAGAGATAGTCTGACCGATTTTTTTTATATATATAACTCCTTTACGTCTCTCAATAGCGAGGTCTTTAGAGACGGGAAAGGATAGGGGGCAAGGAATGGGAAGGAATTCAGCCATGGCCTTTTTAAGGAAGCATCCCAGCATTTGCCTGGAGTGATTTGGGAAACCATGGAAAACCCAAATCTGGATGCCCGGACGGGGATTCGAACCGCCGTCCTCCCGAATGCGAGGCCAGAACGCTAACCGTTACACCAGTCTGACCGAGATTTTGTATCTCTATTCTCTCACTTTCTTTGATAATCCCGTCATCACCCTCGCCAATATGTGTATACCTCTCCCTGCTTACTACTACCATATAGCTATTTTATATCTGCTGGAAGATTTCTCGGGCGTGCAGCCAGGTGAATTGATCGCAGATGTACGAATTTTCGATGGCGTAACATGCAGTCCAGTCGCGTCCTGGACTGCGCTCCTCACGCCGACCAGTGGACGCTACCTGAAGATGATGGCATGTTACGCCATCGAAAATTCGTACATCTTCGATCAATTGACCCGGCTGCATGCCCGATAAATCTTCAAGCAACAGTTCCGCCTTGAAAACTAACGATCACACATCACATATTTTATTTCTAATTAGATTTAATTTTAAGCCATCAAACTGAACTAAAGTTAAAAGAAGTTCAAAATTCATTTCAGTCATTTACTGGTTTAGGTACTGCAATAGATCTCATTAAACGTCCGTGCAACTCCAGCCTAGGAGCAGGAACGCTTCAGTTTTAGTACGCTGAGGTTTAACTTTATTACACGCCGCTGACGTTACGGCAATTGCACTCAGTTTCCCTGAGAAGGGGCACCGCGCAAATGCAAAAGCGTCTGAGACCGAGCGTGGAGGGTGAATGGTTAACGTTCTGGCCTCGCATTCTGGAGGAAGCGGTTTCGAATCCTCGTCCAGGCGTCCAGATTTGGGTTTTCCATGGTTTCCCCAAATCACTCCAGGCGAATGCCGGGATGCTTCTTTCAAAAACACCATGGCCCAATACCTTCCACAGTTCCTTGTCCCCAGTCCCATCCCGCCTCTAATGACCTTAAAGCAGTAAGAAAAAAAATACAGCAGAAGACCGTCGGAATATTGTCTGTCACACCGTCACACCACACCGTTAGTCTGGCATATCCTGCTTAAGCATTGAGAGAGTGCACACAATATATGCGACGAAGTAACTACATTTATAAAGTTTACAATACGTCACATCTTAGATGCGTTCTAAAATGCAATAAATTAAACGAAATTACAACCAACACACTAGTTGAACAATGATACCAACAGCCATTGCAGCATATTCGCAGTTTCATTCCATGTTACGTTAGAAAATTTAACAAGAACGGTAGAAGTAAAATAGGATTTTAAACATTCTGAAGAAGGTCACAGTCAAAACACCATATATTGGTAAAGTACGATTTATCATCACATCAGAAACTTATAATCTCACATACCGCGTTGTCAAGTGTTTAAAATTAGCACATGTTTCATCAAACATCGCAGTGTTACTAAACAAATCTTAATTAAATATTCGCATAGGCCTACACTGGTTAAATTTTTGCCATGATATACGCGAGAGCATCGCGAACGTGAAACGTTGCAGACAGACAATCGCTACGACTCAATACATCTCCGTAACATGGCGGCTCTTACGGAACAACACCAGCCAATTTATTTTTGAATTTTATTATTGTTTTTTAAAAAAAAAGCTTTAATGTTCGTTGAATACTTACATAAGAGTACTAAGATTCACGTAAGATAAAAAAAAAAAATGCCGTGAACGACTGTTTGTAAAACTATGTATATTTATAATCACGATCCAGGATGACGGTAGAAAATGCTCTCCTTCGTTATTGTCAGCTGTTTTGTTAATTCTAATTTTAAAAGCTGAGGATACGAATTCGGATTACATTTTTTGTTGCAGCCGATAAAACATTTACAAGTAAACTAACGGAATAACAATCTTGAAAAAATCAGTGCAAAAAGAACATGAAATAGCAAACGTTGTTTTTGTCTTTTGACGCTAAAGTTTTAACGTGAAAATAGAACAATGTTTGCAATCCTTGATGAACCATATTATCGGTGAAGAAGAATGAACGAATAATTTCACATTGAATGGAAGTCGGAGATTTTTTTTAAAATTATTTAAAGTAAATGATCATTATCTGAGTGAGATGATATTGCGGAAGGAACGGTAAGAGACTGATGGTGGTCTTTCGCTAAGAATAAACTACGTGGAAATTACGTCCGTATGATTGGATCGGCGGTCGAACACGTGTCCTTTCTTGATGTTACGACAGATCATTGCCTCAAATTCACCAGACCAAGTACAATAGAGAGAAAGTGATGATATAATCTCAAGCCCGACATCATAAAATATTGGCTGTGTGCATTGCTTTGAACAATCTACTTAAAAAAAAGTAAAAGAAGAAGACAAATTAGTAACGTTTGTAACTCCTGCATTTATAGGATGAATCTACGGAGAAACGTAAGGAAAACTAATACAACCACAGCGAAAGACAGCGAAAGAATATTATCTTACACACGAGGAACACAAAGCTTGGTTTATATTTTTGAATAGTTGCGTAATCTAGAGGGCCTGGCGTCTGACTAGCAATCGAAACGTCCCCGGTTCGAATTCCTGTATCTAGGAGGATTTTTATAGGCCCAATACCTGACGTTCTCCTCTGGCACAGCTTGCAGTGTAATGTGAAGTACGTCAAAACGCTTCCATGGTTCGGATTCCACGTTAAACGATATGTCCCCTTTACTCGGTAATACTACGGGTTTAGGTTAGGTAAGGATGAAAGGAACTGGCCACCCTATCTCGAATACCAGGCTGAGCATACCTCCTACTGGAGAGCCGAATCAACTTTAGGATTGGATAGCAAGCTTACTTAGTCTGTTCACCATGAAATGTAGGGAGTAATACTGCAAAACTGGGAACAAATTTTTGGATGACGACTTATTAATTAGTAATTCTCTCCGTAAGTTAGTTATTAATCTGATCACCTTTAGTCACTTTATTTTTATATAATTATTAAATTTCTACAAGAGTTGTTGGACTGAGCGTGGTGGGTGAGCGGTTAACGCTCTGGCCACGCATTCGGGAGATTTGGGGTTTCCATGGTTTCCCCAAATCACTCCAGGTGAATGCTGGGATGCTTCCTTCAAATAGTCATGGCCGAATTCCTTCCCGTTTCTTGTGCCCAGAGCCATACCGCCTCTTATGGCCTCGAAGTCGACAAGGCGTAAAGCCATAAGTAAAATAAATAAAAAATTATTGCATAAACTGTATCAAAGTTCAGATGTAAAAGCCTGGCCGAAACCGAAGTAGCTAGGCCAAAAACTTAAAGAAAATCTAATATTTTCAGCTTAGGAGCTTTCATTATAATGAGTTGCTAATTATCTGATTTAAATAACAAGATCAGCCCACGAAGACTTAGTTGTAAATAAATATTTCCAATTTAAAAAAAAAAATACAGCGTGCTATGGATTAAAAGAGTCACCCCATCTCAAACACATTTTATCTTCCTCTCATTGAATTTTGAAGTTAGAACACTAATTTATCAGCCAAAAATGAAAGGAACTATTGTTACGAAAGAATTATAGGCACTTCTCCGATTTGCTGTCAACTACGTTCACTACTAGAAACAATAGTTCACTTGCCCCAACTAACTTTACTTCTTGACTTAATTACTGATACACATAGCCATATTACAATCTTGTTAATATTTCCATAGTACGGAGCCTCAGACAACATGTAGGTGCTTTACGTTAATTGACACATGACTCTGCTGTTTACACTCTCAGCAACCAAAGATACAGCTCCTATCTCCAAAGACTACATGTACTACGGACTGTGGAAAACTAGGATGCAACAAATCAAATTATATGCATCATTACAGTCATTTATAAACATATACTGTACAATTAATTAAAGAATAATTAATAAATGAAGGTAATTAATTGGTGCGATATTATCACAAACTGCAGTATCAGTCTGAGTGTAAGTAATACAATTTATCCGACGAAAAGAAGGACTAAAATTTAGGAAAATTCTTGTGATAGTCGTTAGAGATCAAATTAAGTTGAAACCTCTAGATGCAGATCTTAAAAACTGTAATAGTTTCCCTTATTGTTATCTGCGGATAAAGTGAAACCTACAAAGCTTCGTTCCACGGAAGGATTCCGCTGCCGCACTTGCCAAAGCGTATTACTTGGTGTCAGATGGGCGGTATAATGATATCGAAATCCTATCACGACGCGCTGCGGTGCACGGGCTCTGCATCAGACCTTCCAGTCGATCTGAAACGTTAAAGCCGGCTTTTCGGAAGAATACATCTTTTATGAAAATAGCACTCCGTGTTTTTGGTAGTATAGCACATACGTGTATCTGATACCTATATCAACATCTGCATATTTTCAATGTTTTAATCAGTTATTAATATAGCTCGTCTCAGAACATGTATCTAGGATTTAGTTGAAACGACTCACGCCAGTGTGATCAGCTTCGAACCGGCGACCCTCAGAACGCGAGTTCGACGCGTTAAGCGTTACGCTGTAGGGTCCGAATAAAGACAACTTCATTTCGATGCAAAACACTGCCAGCAGCATTCCAAACAGCTAGTGAACACCCCGTATTGGTCGGAATTCTATTATCCTTTTGACGTGGAATCGTGTTGCGCACCGACAGAGAATGGACGCTTTGTCTGTTGAGCCGCGATCGCCCACACGCAAAGCGATACAACGGCTGTTAGCCGCGCGCAATCACAATCGAATACCCATCGCTCTGTTGTCTTCTGAGATAAACATTTCAGACTACGTAGCAATGTTCCAAACGGTCTCATAATTCTTTGCTCGTCACTTCGGTTGTGTAATACAGGAATTATATCATCAAACGCCGGCCTCGGTAGCGTAGGGGCTAGAGTGCTAGCTCCGCGTGCCGAAGGTCGCCGGTTCGAATCCGGCCACGGGCATGGATGTTTAAGTGTTGTGTGTCTGTGTGAATGTCCTGTCCGTCCTGTGGCGTCCATACATTGGAAAATACAATATATACTGGATGATGATTTATACACTGAATACTACAAAATTACATTGAGCTGGCTGTATGGCCTTCGTTGCCAGATGCCATTAAAAATATATATATATATATATATCATCAAACCAACATAATAGCGCGCAGTAAAAGCAAATAAAGCACTGTATTTAATCTTTGCGAAACAATGTTTGTGGACCAAGAAATTGAATGTTAGTTTAACACAACTGAAATATTGCAATCGGTTACAACACCGTGTTAAGATGTAATTGTGGTAGGTGAAATCACTATCACGGCATATATATATTTAACTATGAAATAAAAATTTTATGGACATTTGCGAATTCGTGCTTGTAAATCTCTGCGGGCATAAATAATTGATTATAATCTACTTGTGCAACATTTTTTTTAGTAACAGAGAATTAATTAAAAATTATTGAGGTATTTAAATACAAATTTTGTGTTTATATCTTATAAGCTCAATGCCTAATCCATTGCGGTTGCACGCATCAATAACTTAGATGGCGCTAAGTTTATTTGGCGTACAATTTCCTATATAATACATTAATTTTACTAATTAAAATGTACAGATATACACCTAATCCTCCTTGGGAAGTGATTTTTAATAATAATTTGCAAATAAATTTACCTATATGTAGTCTACTAATTTAGTACAAATTTCCAAACCTTAGGAGCTGATATAAGATGCATTTCATCGATTGTTTCTTAAAATAGGTAAAGAGTTCTTGTAATCATAGCGAACTGCAAGCAAATTCCAATAAAAACACACCCTCTACTAGCGAGGTACAACGGTCCGAAGTTCAAAGCTCTGGCCTGACGTACAGGCGCTACTAATCACCGTTTTGGGCGGTTTCCCCTAGTGGTAATGCTAAAGGCGGAGGAGCAAGACGCGACTAATTAAAAACTTAGTCACGGGCGTCTCACCATTAAAAAAGGCATGCGCTTAAAATCAAACAAAGTTGTCTAAGGATTCGTATTAATTAATTTTAACAAAAATAAATCTGGATCCTGGGCTAAAATGGTCGTCATATGCGGGGAGAGATGGTTGTGGCAGTGTCCCCCCCCCGCCCCGCCTCCCAAGGAGCTTCCCGCGGCAACATCCTTCAGGTCGCTAGGAGCGCTTCTCCGCGGATGAGCTCGCCCCTGCTGTAATCGCGAGTGGTTCTTCTGTTGCCTAACTCGACGGCGGGGTTGGCTGCTGGTTAGCTGTATAGTGATGGGGCGTAGTCAGGTTGAGAACTGTCGACTCACAGGCAGCCGTAGCCTTTTCCAGATAGGTAGATCATAATCATGAGCCACTGAATCTAGTACAATCCACGAGAAAATTACCTTAGATCTCGTTTTATTTACAAGTTATCATTAACATCAGCGTATCATTTTGTGTGTCATGTTAAAGAATCAGACTTTCCTCTCGTGTGTTTTAAATTTTTCTAGTAGTTCTAGTAGTTGCTTTCCTAATCCGCAGTCCATAAATCCTTATAGCAGATTTTGTTTATTTTTTGACGTACCATACCTGTTCATCTGGTTGATAAAATTAGGTATTATCCACATCCGCAAGGTCTATTATTTACTGTAATTTGTTATCTGATCTCCTATAAACGTTACGGACAACTATCAGTTTAAATTCCACATTTTGCAAATGATGAAGGCATCATTGTTTCTGCCATATTACGACACTATACAAATCCTATCACTACATCTATAAAGAGATATTTCGCAAAGATTGCTTACTTTGCCGTAATAAAAAGAAACATTTTGTTATAGAACCTTCGTACTAAGCAGTCTTCGCCGTTTTAGAGTTCTCCTTGGTTACAGCACATTGCTTTCGCTACTACTGAAATGAACAAATATTTTAGTATCATTTTAGCGTAATTTCGTCATAAGGTTGACATTCTTATAGATAACTGACCTTTCGATATATATTTTTTTAACTTCTCCATAAATTAAAAATTCATCTGCAAATGCAAATTCAAATAAAAAAACCACCTATTCCCCTTACAGCTTTGCTGTTATTTTCAGCTAGTGTTAAAAAGAGCAATACAGGTATCTACAACAGTACAGTATTTATTAAGCCACATTCTGAGGACTCCTCGGTGCCTCGTATACAAGATTTTGCGATTCTAACCACAATTCTCTTCAAATTTGCGTTTGCAAGTAATTACTGCAGAAGGCAATCACATCATCTAATGTTCTAGAATTAACCTTCCTCAAATTTTCTTTCGTTCTTCTTTAGGGAGCTACCTATAAGATAGCTTTTCAATTTAGTGCTGTCGTTGTAGATCATTTTCTCTTCAAAATTGTATTAGTTTATTTACTGTTATAATTAATACTGATTACGTTAGGTTTGTAGATTAATGGAACTGGGTAGCTGCAAGCAATACAAAAACATCAGGAGTTCCTGCTCACTGATACCTTAGTAGCTGTCACAGTGTACGTTCGCTCACATCTTCCACTAAAGTAATGCGTTGCTTAGTGATACTTCTAAACACAATCTGATAACAATATTGATATAAATATTGAATAGATAAAATAATTAAGAGGTGTCTATAACTATCCTTGAACATCTTTCTGGGACTAAATTGCTCGAGAACCCATTGTTAATTCTTATAATAGCTTGTAGTCTTGTAGTTTTCATACTGACACACATCTGTGCGGTAGCGGTTAGAGTCTGGCTTTGGGAGTTGGTGATTTCGATGCTGTGCTTACTTTGGTCTGGCGTTACTATTGCACTGCAATGATCGAAGGGTCAGAAATTAAATTATAAATACTGATACAAGACTATAAAACTTCACAGATCCTTGTTTTAATGTTTGTTTTTTTTTTTTTTTTTTTTTTAATGGTAGGTGTAATACGTTATTTAAAAACTTCGTGTTGGTTTTTGTTTGATTTGCATGAGCGCAACTAACGCTTGTGCTCTTTTGTTAGATGTGACCAATACATACGGCCAAATAAACACAAACAAGGCATATGAGCTAGCAAGTGCAGTGGGAAACTCCATGGCGAGAATGGGACACGAGTTGTTTCTCAGGAAAAATAGTAAGTGTAAAATTCATATACATCAGATAACATTAAACGTGATTTCAGGAATATGTTCCTCAAGCAACACAACCTATGTCACCGAAACTACCTGGTGACACCGTTTGTGGGCTGGTTACATTTTATGACACTGCCGCAGTACTTCTACCTCTCGTCGCATTCGTTTCCCCTTGGCTCTCGAAACTTCAGGACTCTGGAAATTATATTTTTTACAGCATACCACGTCCAGGAACACGGATCACTAGAAGCATACACTAATGCAGAGGCGGAAATGGTTCCATATTGTTCATACGATACGTCATCCTCAGTTTCTAAACTCATGTTTGTTTTATTTAATATATATGTCCTAACTCTGGTGTACTCGCGAGCATCTTACGCAATGTATATTCAACTTTCATCACTTTTTTTCGCAGAATACAGAAAAACAAAATATTCATTACTTTGGGTGCTGTTAACTTCTTTTTTTGATGTTGTTTAAACGTGTAATAATTAAATTGTTAGGGAAATTTAAGGAAACTTACTGACAGTAGAATATTTTAGTTTATCAGATCGATACGTTCAGTCGGCAGTTAGAGCATATTAAGGAAAGAAGCGTAGAGAAATCAGAAAAACTAGAAGATTCTTGTATTACTTGAAGAAAAACATTAGTGAAGAGTGAGGTAAGGAAACCAGTGCCACCTGCAGAAGCACCGGTGAGACCGGCTTATAGGACGGGTCATCTTCCGAGAAGCTCCACACCCTACTCACAGATATTGAGGATGAGAGATTGCCAGCCATCATTCTGGCAACAGGTGTACGGGGAAAGTGTATTGAACCTTAGTAGGCCGGACTGATGTCTCGTCGACTATCACTTATTGAATGTTTCTGGAAGATAGTAAACTTGATATTTACTTCTGCATAGAAAATTATTTAAGTTTTTAGAGATACTGTATTTCCTTTGGGAAAAATTGCAAAATCAATTTTCTGGCTAAATTTCCTTCCCGTGATGAAGGTTATCAATTTTCTAAGGCATCGGAGTATTGTTAAAAACTAGATAAGGTTATCACTCTGACGATGTATATGGCAGCACTATCAGATAAACCAAACCGTAGCCAAAAATGAACTAAAATTGAGGTGAATTATCTACATGGATTTGTATAGAGAGTTCAGAGAGAGACTGTTAAGTACTCGCATACGTATGTGGCCTTGCGTAGAAGAGGTTTAATAATAAGTTAGGAGGACCGGTCATTTCCACAAATCACTATATTCCTCGTGTTCTTGCGGGGAGGAACGTACTGCGGCATTCCAAACAATCCTCAGGCAAGATGTGGAGAGTACAGCGCCACTGTGTCTGCTGGGTGGGTGGTAACCCTCGGGAGGACGCGGCTTCAAATCTCCGTCCCGCAATCCAGATTTCGATTTTCCATAGTTTTCCGAAACATTTCAGGCGCATTCGGGAATGATTGCTTCAGAAGGCCGTGGTTTGGTTTTATCTCTTATGGCTTTGCGCCGTGTCGACATCGAGGACATTAGAGCCGAGAGAGCTCAGGAGCTGGGAATGGGAAGGAATTCGGTCGTATTAATTTTTTTATAGAACCATTCCAGCATTCGCTTTTTATTGCTTATGGCTTTTAGCTCGTCGACGTCGAGGTTATCAGAGGCGGGAATGTACTTGAGGCAAGGAACGAGAAGGAATTTGACTATGACCTTTTGAAGGAACCATCCCGGCAATCGCCCGAAGTGATTGAGGGAAACCGTAGACAACCGAATTTTTGATGGTAGGACGGTGATTCGAACATACGTAACCACGAATGCTAGGCCAGAGTGTTTACCTCTCACCCATCAGGCCAGTTAAGAACTTGGTACGAAGAATTGTTTTTTAACTGTGCTCGACTACACTGATCCGCTCTTTCCTTCCTTCCATTAGACTGGTATCTTAATAATTAACAGTACCTGGGTGACCGATCTTCGCTCGGCATCTTTCGATCTCTGTTTACCACGCAGTATTTCATAAAAATGCTTGAAAATATTTGTAAGAAACTAATTTTACCTATACATAAGAATTGCGGGGATTCTATCATTACTGTGGTGCCACAATCTGATTATTGATTTTTATAAAAGTCGACGAGACAAATTGAAAGTAAAGAATAAAGTTTTTTAATAACTCACTTAGTAAACGCACGATAGATTTTTATTTTATTTTGGCCTGTAGCGCCACATGGCACTATACATCTTTGAAAACAAATCATTACCTACTGCTAAATTTGACGATGAATTCGTATGTAACTCGAAGAGACAAATATAAAATAAAGAATTTTTTGTTGTTGGCATTTCGCTTAGTTCATTCACGAGATATTATATCTTCAAAATTGATGAGGTTAATAGGGTGAGATCCAGCCTGGACCTGAAAAAGTTTGTTCAACAAAACCACTATATCTATACGATGGAAATGTACTATAGGTGTTTCATGTTCTTTTGTTCTTTGTTATGATGAAAATCAGCCTGGATCTGGAGAAAAATTGAAAGTAAAAAATATTTTTTTTATATCTCGCTTAGTTCTAGAGATATTATATCTCAAAAGTGAAGAGGTTAGGATTAGATCTGGCCTGGACCAGAAAAAAAATGCACCAAAACCACTATGTCTGTATGGTGGAAATGTACTTTTAATGTTTTATTTTGTTCCTACTGTTGTTAGGTTGAAATACGGCCTGGATCAGAAGTCAAACTCCAAAACCAAGAGCATTTATGCCTATTCTTTATTTTCGATATGTTTCGTCGAGTTCTATAAGAATTCATCATCAGATTGTGACGTCAATAGAACATCATCTGTGCTAAATTTATTCACTCCGATAAAACTATGTTCATACCTCGCAGTAATCTCACATCTTCTGATCAGCATTTCAAAATGATAATAAAACAATTGCCATAAGAAGTAACCTTTGTTATAAACATTAATAAAGCACATGGTACTTTACTCGAAATCTTGTGTATTTAACAGAAATCGAAAGATGTTTAAGGTGGCAGTATTTAATGACTAAATAACAACCACTTTTTTCGGTCAAAAAGTAAACGATGATTACTTTATAATTGGTACCGGTAAAATTATTTTCAAAGAAGTTTCTGTAAAGTTATCACCTCTGATAAAACCATTAATACATTTTCAATTATCTTCCTTTTAAATATTTTACAATCAAACTTGCAGTGCTAATATTTCCACGGGTCAGCCAGTATACAAGAACTTTTTGTTTAATTTTTTCAAAGAAGTTTCTGTAAAGTTATCACCTCTGATAAAACCATTAATAAATTTTTAATTATCTTCCTTTTAAATGTTTTACAATCAAACTTGCAGTGCTAATATTTCCACGGGTCAGCCAGTATACAAGAACTTTTTGTTTAATTATTCTTTGAAATCAAAGAAATTCTATTTGTAGGCTTTCTGGTACCTGAATTGTCTACGAGATGGCGCTAGTGCCGTTTTCGATATAAGGAGTGACAAAGTTGTTCGTATTTTGTAAACTCGCTTTTTTGTAGGGAAGACAACTATTTAGGCAATCTTAAAAGTCAAAACGTTATCTAAATATCAAATTTCATCCCAATCGTCACAGCCGTTTCCAAGATCGGAAATATATATATATATATACAAGAATTGCTCGTTTAAAGATATAAGATTCTGAGGTTGGCGTTTTCTACGCGACAAAATTCTTCTCAAACAGGCTATCAGGTAAATGAACTAAAGTTGAGGTGAATTATCTGCATCTATTTGTATAGAGAGAGACGGCTATGTTGTTGCGTTATCAGTTTCCTCACTCTGAGTACATCAGTAAATGATAGGGCCAGCATTGTATCAGAGTGCGCGGTTTTATTATTTGAAAATTTTTGCAATGATTATTATGTTTAGCCTATATGTGTGTACCAACAATAACAAGTTGCAAATCTTACAGGTTCGTTTGGGTGAGCATATAAAGGACAACAATTAGTTTGTAATATCTGGCAGAGGATTTGACACAAAAAATTATCAATTTGGTGAAGACATCAGTGTATCGGAAAAATAACTGCTTTTGGTAAGAAGGTGTTGAGTGACACTTTGGCAATACGACTGCAACCTTCAAGTTCATACCGGGAATTTCCTTCTGCTACTACACGCTGTCTGTACTTTCTGTACGAACTTTGTTTATAAATATTCTCTGTTTATTTATCAATTGAACGGGTGTATAGTAATTGTATAACATGCTGTAATTATCATGGCTATGTACGAGTACTTGTTTTAAATGGTTCTACATCCTGTTGTTTCACCTATCCCATGCAACTACTTCCAGTTTCAGTATACTTTTTGCCCAATCATGTCTCTTCAATGCCAACCTTCTAGTTTCGACTTGGTTGTAATCTTCTAATCGTCGTTGGAGGGGGATCATGGTGAGCTATCTCGGAACATTGACTGCAGGTATACTCGAGAAGGATCCAGAATTATTTAACCAGCGCAATGGCATGGCGCATAAGAGGGAACTTCCCAACTGCGATTATGGAACCTCTGAACACACAGGGAAACATATTATCACACAACACCCTGAAGGATATATGAAGGGCATCAAAGAGATTTGATTGATGTCACATCTTCATTAGTAGAATGGCTATGATTTGCGAACCTGCTCTTTGTCAATTATTTTTCATACGTTTTAAACATTTTTTTAAAAATATTTCTGCTGTTACAAATTGTTACAATCAGATGCGATAAATAAATAAATATCTCAAAAAAATTTGTTGATCGAAACAACCAAATGGATCTACATTGCGGGAAGCTGAGGGGAAGGCGGCTGGATTTGTTTGTGGAAACAACCACGGAGAACAATTACTAACTGATATAATAAGCTAGTTGAGATGGTAGATGGTGGGAGAGAATTAGGCATATAGCGGCGATGAGCCAGGACGGATACTGCGAAAATAAATCAGGCCTAGTAGTTGGAACGGAAACCTGATAAGTGTCTGGTTATTATCAGTTGAATAGTGAAACCTTGGTTAGGTGGTCGCTTGCACAAATCCTTGACTACACCTGTCTTGTAATCCTGGAAGCAGATTTACACTAACACATGTGCGATCATTAATCAGATCTTACAGAAATTTAGGATCGAACCAGTATTGACGTACATTCGCACATATCGAGGAAACTTGCAACTGACTGCTCCAATGGCTGCAGTGGACTATATAATAAGAGGATAACTTTGAGACAGTTAATAAAACAATGGTCGGAAAATCGTATATATTAAGACTGAAGTATATCGGATGATGGTGATGAAAGAAAGAAATATAAATTCATGGACGGCTGTATTACTGAATTCAATTCTCCATGGGTATTTATAATCCTTTTATGCACCTGTTATTAAATATTTTTAATAATGAATTTATGTCCTTAATCATAATTATTTTTGGAAAGTATAATGACCTTATCACTTACCTTTTTTACACACTCCTGCCGCGACAGTAAAACACTGTTCTTCTCACAATCTTCAATTTTAACATTAAATGGCAGGATTCTTTTGTGAAAACAATAATTACTCAGCCTCAAAATTATTATTTATGTCTCTGGGATACAACACTATTATAGAATCACGTGCTTGGTGGATACAGTTACATCCTTATACGCAGGTTTACGACGCTGAAAAACCAGTAGTGAATCGGCGCTTTAGATCTGAAATCCTGTATTGTTAGATGTGGCACGAACCCAGTGATTTTGCATGGCATCTGATTTTGAGCATTATGTGTATCACGGTTGATCTCTATGTTTTCGCCTACTTCTAAATGTACTGTCTATCCGTGAGTATTATCAGTACGAGCTGCACACTGAAAAACGGCGAGCAGGGCCTTTAGATGTCGCAAGAAATGAAACCTGTTCAGTTAGGATTTTCCGGATGTAGTCTCCTCAGCCAGAAAGGTTTCCCAATTTAAAACACAATTGAGGGGTTTCTCTAAAAGAGAGACGTCCCAGGTTGGATGAGCTCTCCGGCAGCTGATGGGCAACTGCAAGAGAAAACGTAAAAAATAGGACTGGAGAAAAATACCACCCACTATGATGGGGGGAGATTTTCCTGAAAGGATCAACAGGAAGAAGAATATGACTTTGTTTGCTAAGTGAACACAATCAATTAAGCTGATAGAGCGTGAATTCACCATAACCATCGTTTGTCGTTTGCTGATGGAGCTAAGTTATTAAACCGTTCGATATTTGTTGAATACCAATTGAATTGATCAGTGGTACAGCCCGCTGCTGGTGTTCTCCATTCCTTAATTGTTATATTTGGCTTTCATCCGCCCTACTATGTGTGACTCTACATTTCTGAGACACGTATACGTCTCTAATGGTATTAAGAAAAAGGAAACGGCTTTTAGGCAATGTAAATAACAAAGGATAGCAAAGATGAAGGCTGGAGGGCTGCTACGAACTCACAAAATACGAGTCGAGCACAGTGGTACAATATTTCGGTTTAAAACATCATTCATGCAGCGAGGGCTATTTAGGAAAGTAGAGGAGCACACACAAGCCCCTACCGCAAGACTTTAATTTAATTTAATTGCAATTGAGCACACGCTCCGGTGGCAATTTCCCTACACACCTACCTTCCCCCTTTCCTGCACCCACCTACATTTGCCCTATAGACTAATATAAAAGACAACACTAATATAGACTTGGCTTTATTTATCTTTCTTCTCTAGGGTAGCAGATGTGTGTCAATAGATTGGATTATCTTTGTTGAATTCTAAGTAAGAAGCGCAGGAACACTTCCCACACCATTCAAGTTTCATAAACGAACCGCATGACAGTAAATACAGGTAATGGAGGAATTTATCTTCTTCTCACATTGTTTCATGTTTCAAAAAAAAAAAAAAAAAAAAAAAAACTTGTGCTCGGTTTGGTCAAGCATCAAGCTTCCGAAATGTCATGTGAATACAAAAAAATATTCACTAATTAAGACATTAATTGAACCAGACAAATTACATTACAAATAGGCAGTGAAAACTTGCAGCCAATAATTGCACCTACCAACTAGCTCATGTAAATTTATTACTGAGTCATCTGACCAGTTTGGAGGGAAAAAAATTGTCTGTTTGTTTCCACGAAGTGTTGTATATCTCCAGTGTTCGTTGCAAGTTATTTAGATTGAAACATATATTTTTTTGAATCTGTGTAAATATTGGTTCAATTAGTGGGTTACTAAAATTTCCTCCTGTGACCGAGCGTGCTTGGTGAACGGTTAACGTTCTGGTCTCGCAGTTGGGAGGACGCGGGTTCCAATCCCCGTCCGGGCATCCAGATTCGGGTTTTACATGGTTTCCCCAAATCACTCCATGCTTCCTTCAAAAAAGGCCATGGCCGAATTCCTGTCCGTTCCTTGTCGCCAGTCCCATCCCGCCTCTAATGACCTTAGCCGTCGACGAGGCGTAAAGCCATAAGTAAAAAATAAAAAAAACCTACTTCTGTGATCTTTGATATCTTATTTGAGAAATTCTACAGCCCCTTTAATACGTGACAGGTCCCGGATGAATTTTTAAGATTACAAGGAAATAAAACGATATAACTACATCTAATTTAATGAACTTAATTGTGATGGAGCTAACGCTTCGGTGGAAATTTCCATACAACCTAATCTTCCCCTTTCTTATATCCGCCTACTTTTCCCCTCTCCGAATTTTAATTTATCTTGCATTAATTTTGAAGCAAATGAACCTTGCGATGTATTTCTAAGATTCTCTTGCAATAAAGATGCAAAGGCACAACAAAATTACAAAAATTAAATTTCGTATAACAGTAATACAGTTTTGAGCATTTAAAAAAGAAACAATAAGAAATACAACTTACATTTTCACACACTAACCTCCAACTATATGCTTTTCCCCGCGTAAATTTAATGTCAAGATTTGATTTTGAAGATGTGTTACCAATGGAATATATCGATTTTAATATTAAATCTATCGATTCTTATGGCCACTACGCTGGAAATGGAGATCTTTGGTATAAGCAACCAGTACGACTGTTAATATAACGGCAACATCATCACCAAAAAAGAAGACGGTAAAATGACCTGTTATATCCTGTTTTGAATTTTTTTATTTTTCTCCTCTTCTGTTTTGGTGAGGATGTTGGTGTTATGTTAACCTTCGTACTTGTTGCTTATGCCGAAGATCACCAGGTACAGCATAGTGCCAATTGATGTCGATAGTATTAATGTTGCAATCAATATGTTGCACTTCTATTGGTGATACATCTCCAAAATTGTATCTGAAAATTATAATTCCGTTGTAAAATAGTTGAATGTCAATGTGTAAAAACTGAAATTGTATTTCGTATTATCTTTCAGATACAAAATAGTGTAAGGCTTTCTGCGTGCATTTCTTAATGCCTTAAACATTGTCTGAAAGATATTTTATAAATAAAGATGACATAAACACCTTCTGTTATTGGCCTAAATTTTTGCCAATTGCTGATATGTTATTATGTTTTCCAAACATTTACTTTATAAGACAATATAAAAAACCATTTTAAAATTTTCAGAATGCTCTTTGTGAATCGTTTAGTTGATGTTATCAATGATTTTATGCAGGTAACGTCCCAGTTCTACCAAAACTACTATCTAACTCACTCTCTGATTGGTGCGTAAGTTCAATCAATTTCCTTAAAATAGCAAAATTTTGTAAAGTACAATTAGAATCAATGTTGCGTAATATCTTATTTCTCCTTTTCAATGAACGCAGGCAGTTTATTCCTATGCTTCTTCAACCCTTTGCGCAACCGGTCGAGACGAAGAGATGGTGACATAAAGAAGTTATATATAAAGCTGCCTGACTTGGGAACTCGAGGCTTTGTCCCGCGCCGGGTCCAGTGCGCGAGTTTACCTTCGATCACTCGAACGACTACGGTAGTCATCAAGCGCAATCGACTACCGTCTTTATCACTGACATTCATAACTATCAACACGAGGTAAAATAGAGTTGTATATTAAGGAGACATTGTATTTCATTTACATTAAATACATTTTTTACCTGGTTTTGGAAATAGTTATGCGTCCCGGAATAGTCTCTGGTTCAATCTTTTATTTATTTGACAGATGGAATCAGTACTTAGTATCAGTCGACAATTTCGTGTCACTCGTCCAAACTTTTTTTTGTAACTGCTTTACGTCTCTTTTTAACATCGAGGTCTTTAGAGACGGGAAAGGATGGGGGGCAAGGATGGGGGCAAGGAATGGGAAGGAATTCGGCCATGGCCTTTTTGAAGGAAGCATCCCGGCATTTGCCTGGAGTGATTTGGGGAAACAATGGAAAACCCAAATCTGGATGCCCGGACGGGGATTCGAACCGCCGTCCTCCCGAATGCGAGGCGAGATCGTCTAAACAGAAAGCGTAATACATTCTGCAGTAAAAGTTTGTATGATTGGTGCTTTTTTAGACTACAACACTCGCAGGCTAGTACCGGTCGTCGTATGAGGCTGTCAACCATTTGTGCATAACTTTTGCCTGATTACCTGCTTCAGTTCCACTGTCCCAGAACAATCCTGTTACCAGAATTATGTTGAACCACTGACGAGGATCGACGGAATTTGTTTTCTTTACATTAACCGTGCATTCTTTTTATATTACCACTATGCGCATTTGAAGGTGTCCTGTTGTACTTTATTGCTCTTCTGTGTACGGAAAACACAAGAGGGACGCAGAATTTAATTCAAAGCGTCCCTTCCCCAAGCCTGACACGAATCGGCGAATCCTGCAAACCTCTCCGATGCAGAACTCTGCCCAGTTGCTGTTTACTTTGTATTGCTCTGTGACTTACAACGTCGATTCAAGGATGTGTGCCTGAAATGAAATCTCGGAGGCAGCACAAAATGAACCACAAAATCACCCGAATTTTCACTGGTCAACTGAAATTACGAATTTACTGCAAACAGTATAAGGAATGCAAAATAACAGTGCTAGTAGATAGCACACCATCATTAATTAACTTATTATAAATGCAGGCAATTTGGTACTGAAATGTCCAGGATAAAACCAGTGCTCGTGATTAAAGTACTGGGAATATTACTGATCATGCATAATATCAAAGTCATTTTACAAAAGGTGTTTAAGTAGGGGAAACACACTGTAATATTGCAAGATTTGCAATGTATTTAGTTAATAGTTATTTACTGGCACATAGTTTTACTAAAGAAAATATTAGTGACACGCCTGATCTGCTTTAACCGTTTCATGCAACTGCGGTTGAGTTACAGATTATTCTCCGTTTTACGCAAATTTTCAACGACAACGTTTAGTTAAATAACTATTTTTATTAAAATATTTAGTTTCCCACTGTTAATTTTCTCCAGTGCAATTATTCACTTGTGTTCAGTTAGAGAGAAACAAGAAACCGAGTGCGGTGGGTGAACGGTTAAGTTCTGGCCTCGCATTAGGGAGGACGCAGGTTCGAATCCCCGTCCGGGCATCCAGATTTGGGTTTTCCATGGTTTCCCCAAATCACTCCAGGCGAACGCCAGGATGCTTCCTTCAAAAAGGCCATGACCTAATTCCTTCCCGTTCCTTGTTCCCAGTCCCATCCCGCCTGTAATGACCTTAGCCGTTGACGAGGCGTAAAGCCATAAGTTGAAAAAAAGGTAGAAAAGAAACCAGAACAACACGAAACAATGGAATTCATGTATTTATCAGCACTGTAATGTTCATGGTAATTGCTATCATGAAAAAAATGCACGATGGTACATGTTAATGTGATGTGGCTGATACTACATGTATGCTTATGTCAATTAAAGGGAAGAGAGTTTTTCTGACGTCATTATTCAAATGTGTGGTAGGCTAAAATTCACATTCTACGAGCTGAACGATTTCTGCTGTGCTGAATAAGCACACAATCCCTCTCGGTGTCCCACGCTCATAGTATATTCTTTAATGCATACATTTAAGGCAATTCAAACAAGGACGTGTCAAGTGAAGCCAGAATATTACCTACGCTACGAATACAGCATGCGGGGATGCTGTTAAATTTGTATGTGCATTCATGAATTATCTATCTGTTTCATCTTCAACATATTATGTGGATGTAAAGTTGATGTAACTAGTATCCTTGCCTTCTGTGGAATCATTGAGTATTGCATCATCATATTAATGGAAAAAATGAGCTCTTAGAAATTCGGAAATTAACTGTCATGGTCTCGTTCCTGTATCGTTAACTCTTATTAGTTCCTTTTCCCCAGCAGTTTTATTAATTCCTTTTCTCATCATCGTAGACGTACTACACGAACATGAGACAGCATAAAGGGCGTATCCTGGAATCAAGCTTGTCATCATTCTCGAGTCTTCTGCTAAAAAGTACTGATTATCATTTTTCGCCATTCTTGGAACCACAGCAAATTCCTTCTTGTCTGAGCTATCGTCCGTTTTCTCACGTTCATTTTGCTTTAATTTCCGGTATACCGCACCTCTTATTATTGCCTTGTTTGAGGCTAACTCCGATCCTCCTGTATTGTAGCATCGACCTGCCTTGAGAACTTAATAAAGCTCCTTTCTTCGTGATGTAACTCTAGATCCTCCTTCACTAGTTCGCGCAATCTAATCCCAAAGTCTGAACACAAGAAATAGAGCAAACGAAGTATTCCGTGGCCACACCTGATAGTTTCTTCATAAGTTTTGTCCAACATACTGTGCACTTCTTCTGTCTCAGACGACGACCGCAGTATGATCATTTTAAATCCTGTGCAGTGTAGCCACCCGAACAAGCTAGAAATCACAGTAAAAAAAAAAAAAAAGACTCGCAGTTGGACGTCTCACTCTCACCACTCCCTTTAGTGTTGCCATATGTCTCCAGAAGAATTTCCCAGAAGTCTTTCATATCTTTAGAAGATTATACATATTACTTAATACTAACATGAACAACCGACAAGAGAGCTATGACTTGATGGGTCTACTGTTTTATTTTTACTGTACGGGATGATTCGTCGACGTCGACGTTATTAGAACCGAGGAAAGACAGTGAATATGGTACAAACAAAGAAATCAGTCATTACTTTTTTTACAAAGGAATCATTCTGGCATTAGTCTCAAGTTATTTTTGTAAACTCTGGAGAACGAAAAACTTTATGGCCGGACCAAAGTAAGAACGCAAGCCAGTATACGTTGGCCGAACGTTAAAGAAAGCCGTATTATAAAGCGTAAGGGCCATGGGATGGCTGTGTGTGTATGTAAAAAATAAATAAACTGGCACCAAGAGCTGCAGAACCATTTACACTGAGTACCAAGGGTCTCCAAGGAACACAATGAACAAACTGTCCAAGAAAGCATTTTAAAACGTGAAATCAACATAAATGGTTTTATGAGACTCGTGTTCCAACACAGGATAGAAATAGGGCCAGCGGGAAAGTTGGATGGGCGAAGTTGCCGCCTCTTCCTGTTACTCTGCCATGCAGCCTTGAAGAGGGAAAATGTCAGCCAATCTTGAGGCAGTTTTATTGCAAATTCTGCTGCTGTTACAAAAGTTATTAGGTTCTGATCTATTAGAATGAAGAAGGTCTCCCAATGCATCGACACCGGACTTTCGTGGAGAAGGAGATTTAGTTCCGATCTATGATTCTGTCTGGTATTCCAAGTGGCCATCCATCTACCGGCCCGAGGCGAAGGCTTGGGCGGCGGAGCAGCCACGACGCAGCTAGCCGAATCGACTCCATACCGCACTCGATGGAACCCCGAGCGCAACACAGAGTTCTCACTTGCTCCCGATTGAGTTAGTTGTAAAAAATTGATTTTTGTTTGTAGCAAATTTTTTATTGATAAAATTTTATTTTTGTCAATAAATTAATCGGTTATAAAATATCTCTGTTCCATTCATAATAAAATATTGTAAGCTCAAATTCGTTCAACCAACCTGCATAGTCCCGCAAGTGATGTCAAATGCATCTGACAGCTGTGTAAATCGAAATTAAGGCAAAATGATCTGTTAGCAGGAATGGCGCCCAGCATAGTATAGCCAAAAAGTAACGTCCGAGTAGTCAGTCATCACAATACATATTGAAGATATTTCTCGCCATTAAAATAAAATCGATAGTTTAATTCAGAGCATATATGTAATCAGAATCGTCAAGAATTTCGTTAACTGAACGTTGTGCTTCATGGAAGTGTGATCTAGTAAAATAGAAGTGTCTCTTACTTTAGTTAATTGTTATTTGATAGAGCGTAATTTTTCTTTTCGCTGACTATCTTTCAGAAACCGGAGTAAAAATTGCAGTTGAGTAAAGAGTGCAGTAGATCCATTTTTTTTAATAATGGAAATAAAATTGTCAGAGTGAGAGTCATTATGAGGATCGTATTGTCACAAGGGTTTCAGTGTCATTTGGGGTGCTAGAGTGTTGCACAGCATATCGATTACGTGTTTGCAACATTACTGAGTACTAATTTATCATAGATCTTCTTACGCCAATACAGCAGAATATGTACTGTGTTATAGAAATTATCATGCTTATCATATCTTTCATGGATTGCCTTAACGTCTAGCGATTTAAGCAGTGTCAGGCAATGAAGCATTTATCCTACCACTTTTATATACCTCCATAAGATCGACGTTCGTAAATATTTACTTTATCTAACGGAAACTAACCTCCAAACTAAATAAAAATTACATGTAGACTCTCATAGTTATTCTCGAATAATAATCATAGTAACATACAAACAGTAAAAGAGATATTTATTCTCAGGAATATATATATATATATTAGACTCAAAAACCGAAAACGCTCAGTGAGCGGAAAAAACGACCTTTAAAACGGCCAAAACACGTTATCCGCGTTGTGGCACTGACAAAAACAGCCATAGCGCGTCTGAACGTAAAATGAAGCAACCACGAAACAACGAGCTGGTTGTAAATATATATTCTGAATATTAATTAATCATGCGGTAATGTTAAGAAAATAAAACACTCTTGTGCAATACCATTTTTTTAAAATCTTTAATCATGGACTAATAAAATTTGAGAGTAAAATTATTAAAATAGAGAAAGTTGACAACAAAATTACAAATAATGTTGCAGAGTTATTTATTTTTACAAAAAATATTACCTTGACATTTTACCGAGCGTGGTGGGTGAGAAGGAAAGCTATGGCCTTGAATTCGGGAGGACTCTGGTTCGAATCTCCATCCGACCCTCAAGGTTTGAGTTTTCTATGGTTTCCCCTAATCACTCCAGGTCAATGCCGGGATCGTTTCTTTAAAATGGCCAAGGCCGAATTGATTCCCACTCTTTTCCCACCTCTAATGATCTCGTCATCGATGTGATGTAAAACCATGAGCAAAAAAAGTGACATTTTGGGTTGCGTTTTATGCTCTTTAAGCAACTTTTGCATTTGTATCCATTCTGCATCTTTTACAGTGACACATTATTTTAGAAAAAGCTGAAAATTTAAATTTGATAAAAAGTTGTGTTCAGAGTGTCGTGAATATGTTCACGTTATCTGTGAAGAAAGCAACGAGATTGAAGAGTTTGGAGCATATGTAACTTGTAAGTTCTGTTTAAGAAACAACAAAACAGCATTAATGTTGAGAGGTAAAGCTCTAATTCCAGCCAAGAGAAACAGGTACATAAAATGATTTCACTAAATCCAACTAAAATTGTTGAAATTGGTTCTACTGTGTTAATTAGGGTACCAGAAGTTGATGAGGGCGTGCTGCTCCAAACAATGTTTCAGCTGTTGTTATGGGCAATAACCAACCAGTTCTCTATTAGTTAGTAAACTAGGAAGGTCTTCTCGACCGACTTTATTTTCGTAATGAATTTACAGTTTCAGAGAATAACATTCTTTCAACTCCTTTAACACTTTACTTAGCATTTATGTTATCATCTGGCAGTCAGTAAGGCTTTATAATGTTTCACTGTAAAAGATTATTTTGATGTTTTTGACACGAGAATAATAATAAACTGTAAAAGATACTGTATTGATTAATAACTCAAATGTTGCTCAATGAAATTAAAATGTAACTCAAAATGTAATGGTAATAGTTCTTGTAATAGTAAATAACTCTGCAATATTATTGGTAATTTTGTTACCAATTTTCTTTATTTTAATAATTTTACTGTCAAAGTTTATCAGACAGTCAATGATTAACGATAAATAAATGGTAATGAAAAAAATGTTTTAGCGTCTTAACATCACGTGATTATTAATTAACATTCAGAATATATATTTACAACCTGCCAGTCGTGTGGTGGTTGCTTCAGCTAATGTTCAGCACGCGTTGTGGCTTTTCTTAGTAACCACAATGCGTAGCGGTCAAATGTCATGAGAGCCACGACGCGAATTTTGTGTTGTGGCCTTTTTTAGATAGCCACAATACGTTCTGGTTGTTTTTTTTTCAGTGCCTCAACGCGAGTAACGTGTTGTAGCCATTTTAAATAAACAACAACGCGTTGTGGTTGTTTTTTTTTTTTTCGCTCACTGAGCGATTTCGATCTTTGAGCATAGCATATATATAAAATATTATGAAGGCAGATAGTGTAAAACCGTGGTAATAGAATGAGAGCAGTACAGAAACAATTAGGTATAGGAGACAGTATTCTCCTAAAAAGCAGTACTGAAAAGGATAATCACAGTAGAATATGATTACGCTGATAAAATTTCAAGCACAGGTGAAAGATAATAATCCACATGCTACTGCTAAAAATTATAACCAATAAGAATTAAAAGCACTTAACTCAATTGGAGATTGTCTTATTACAAAAGTTATCTTAAAGAGACAATTTACTTTTTATTCTCTGCTAAAAGAGGTAGACAATGAAACTAGCTTAATATAATTTTATCAAGTTTTCAGCTTGCATTTCCTGCATCAATCAACAGGAACGTCCAATTATCACCCACCCGCTCATTGCGGCTCTTGGGAGATACAACACCATCTTTGACCGCCATTGAAGATTGTTAACGTCTACATAAGAAAGAAGCCAGCAAGTAATGAATACGTACAACGTGAAGCTTGAAGCTAATGTTTAGTACAACACATTTCTCGATCCCTACATTCAATGGACAACACACTTCTCCATCCCTGTATTCAATGGAGTAAGGCAGAGATTACTTGAAACATGGCGCGAACAATAACTGGTCGATTGGGGCGTAACCAGTTTTCGGAGAGAAAAAAAAAAAAAAGCAACAAAGCAAAAAAGTTATTGAAGTTTTTAAGGTTTTGGGGAACAAAAAATAAATTTTGCCACTCTTAAATATCATAGAATAACAATATCAAAATTATAGGAGTTTTTTAGTTCTAAAGTGACTAAAAGTTTGTTAGGGATTTACTAGATTTGCAACGCTCTGACTCTTTCAATTCATAAAAAAGTTACAAATATATTGTTTTGTGTCCGATAGCCAATGTTAGAGTCTAGAAATTATGTCTTCGAAACGGTTTTTTTTTTTTTTTTTTTTTTTTTTTTTTTTTTTTTTTTTTTTTTTTTTTTTTTTTAAGCGATACATTGGCTTTAAGGTCATGTACCCTCAGAGAAACATAAACATTTTGCTCTCAGGTCAGATCACTATCAGCTTGATTTTAATCCATTGATTGCTGAAAGTGTTTGCTTTTAATGACTCTGTTCCAAAGACTTGCGTAGTTAATTCTAATGTCCGGTAAATCTGATGTCTTAATAGTCTCTAGAAAGTACATCCGTCTTCAATATTATTGAAGCGTCGCCACTTGCTGTCATATTGGTACCACGATGCCTATACTCAGTTATCTCGACACGTATGTATTATTAACTGCATTGGATAACCCGCTTCTCGGGAATTGTCTAACATTGTACTATACATTATTATCCGCATTCAGGGCGGACTGAGTTTAAATAGTTGTACTTGATCATATGAGTTATGTGAGAACGCTCGATGGTTTAAATTCTACGTTAAAACTGTACCCCCGGCAAACTTATACTCTGTCACCAGGTTTCAAGAGCACACGGATTTTCTTCTGTTTTTTATTTTATTTTTACCATACTAACATGTAAGATAAACGTGAAGTCGTCATTCACTGCCAGGTTTTACATAGTCATAATCGGTGTTGCGAAGATTTTTGGAGAACACAACCGCATTATCATTATCGGAAAGTGCAGAAGGAACTAAAATCACATTGCTCATGGATTCGATCATGATTACATACAGTGCTGTAAGAAGGTGAAAGCCGTGGATCGTCAGACTGGGTGTAGACTCCACCTTACCCCGCAATCCTGATGTGTAAGTTATTACTTGATAATCGCCGATCGCCTATAATTAGACTTCGTTAACTGCATATTGCTTTTGGGCGGCCTCATTACCGTGAATAGCTCGCTAATATCCGGATACGTGGGATTAGACGATACCTGATCAGAAATTATCAGCAAATAGTCTTCACGGCGCTCTTAAGTTTGCTCTGGTGTAATTAAAGTACTGTTCGTTTACCAGATGAATTTTAAGTCTGTCACTTTTTTTTATTCATGCTTTGTCTTACTGAATGCGATGAAGTTACTATTCTGGTCCAGTTCGTTAAAGAAGAGTACAATGCAATAACAGTTAAACGGAAAACTGGAGTACTTTGCGATTAGTGATAGTGTTAGACTATATTTCAATCTGAATTTCAAACCTTAGAGGGTATCTTACACGAAACAAAAAAGACAAATGTGTGAACCTTTCATGGACTGAGACTACACATTTCATTTATTTGTCTTTTCTAAAGATTACTGGAAGACGGAATGATCTGAATTTAGGATGTCTCTAAAAAATTATTTGTTTGTTTCACTAATAACTTCAAGGAACAAAAATTCTAAAAATTTCTATTTATAATGTCGACTGCGGAACGGTGTGATAGCTGTGTTTTCAAGAGATCTAACAACACTATCTGAGCTTAGATCAGATCGCAGACCAACATCATTTACTATGCTCAGCTGGACTTATGAAATGATCTATGCCAAGATTCGATTGTGTTAGCAGCTTCTGTTATTAAGTCTACGACTCGTTTTGAAACAGTAGGAATATATGAACGAAAACTCTGTCAACAGAAAGTCGGGTATCAGGTATTTAATATTCCTTACTGTGATGACCTTCACAAGTATATCCAATGTGATAAATCAAAAAATAGAAATTGGCAGAAAAATCTATGCTTGTCTTGTTTTAAAATGAGGCAGAGCACCACACCTCAAAAATCTACAATACCATGGAAAGATGGCGCTCGTTGTTTTTGTATTTATATTTGGCGCTTTTGGGCGCGTCGACGTTTAGGTCATTAGCGCCCTAAGATGGCACTCGAACTGCTAGTGAAATCATTTAGTTCCAATAACATTCATTATAGGTTTATTTGAATGAATGAGGGCGGATGAATCAGAATTGATCAACGGCATGGGGATGCAGAAGGCAACGGGAAACCACTGCATTAAAGATTCTAAGGGTATCCTGAGGACATGTAATCCTCTTAAATTACATATATCATGATGGCTTCTTCCTGGGTGAAATATTCCGCAGGTAAAATAGCCCCCCAATCGGATCTCCGGGTGGGGACTGCTCAGGGAATAGTCATCAGAATGGATACAAACATTCTACGAGTCGGAGCGTGGAATGTTAGAAGTCTGAATAGGGCAGGTAGGTTAGAAAACTTAAAAAGGGAGATGGAACAACTTAAGTTAGATGTTGTTGTGATTAGCGAGATTAAATGGAAGGACACACAGGATTTCTAGTCTTGGGAACACACGATAATTAGCACACAAGCTGTCAATGGAGTCACTGGTGTAGGATTAGTAATGAACAAGAAAGTAGGGAAACGAGTGAGATATTATTAACAGTTTAGTGAAAGGATTATTTTGATGAGGTTAGAAACTAAGCCCGTCCCAACCACATTAGTACAAGTGTATATGCCAACATCACAGGAAGATGACGAAGAAATAGAAAAAATATACGCTGAAATTTAAGAATTAATCCATAACGTGAAGAGGGAGGGGAAATCTAATAATCATGGGTGATTGGAATGCAATAGTGGGAGAAGGAAAAGAGGGGAATACTGTAGGAAGTTTTGGTCTAGGAGAAAGAAATGAGCGAGGAAGCAGGTTGCTAGAATTTTGTGAAAGATATAAGCTAGTAGTGGCAAACACACTGTTTAAGAACCATGCAAGAAGAACATACACCTGGAAACGTCCTGGGGATACAGGCAGATATCAGCTAGATTATATAATGGTCAAACAGAGATTCAGGAATCAAGTTCTGGACTGTAAAGCGTACCCAGGAGCAGACACAGACTCGGACCATAATTTGATAGTAATGAAGTGCAGGCTGAAATTCAAGCGAATAAGGAAGCACCATAAGCACTACAGACTGGCAGTGAATAAGCTGAAACAATCTAGCACAAGAGAAAAATTTGCAGAAATGGCAGACTTACGTCTAAGAAGTAACTGTGAAAGGAGCTCAACCGAGTACGAATGGAATGCATTAAAGACAGAAGTAATGAAAGCTGGCAAAGAAACCCTTAGGCTTTAGGGAACAAGCTGCCCGAAAACCTTGGATCACAGAAGAAATTTTGGAGCTGATGGATCAGAGGAGAAGGTACAAAAATGCTCAGGATGAAGCAGGAAGAGAGCAGTACAGGCAATTTAGAAATCAAATAAATAGGAAATGCAAAATAGCAATAGAAAAATGGCTACAGGAAAAGTGTGAAGAAGTAGAAAATGAAATGTTCGTAGGAAAAGTAGATGTTGCCTACAGAAAGATCAAACAGAATTTTGGGGAAATGAAGAAAAGAGATATGAACATTAAAACTGCCGATGTGAAACCTCTTTTAAGCTCAGAAGATAGAGCTAACAGATGGAAGGAATACATTGAGAAACTTTATGTTGGGGATGACTTGAACAACAGTGTAAAGGAAAAGGAAGGCGATGTCAACATTTATGACTTAGGAGATCCTGTTTTGATGACAGAATTTAATAAAGCTGTGAATGACTTGAAAGCAAATAAGGCAGTTGGAATTGATGAGATCCCTGCAGAACTTCATAAATCCCTAGGAAAAGAAGGAATCGAAAGATTATTCGTGCTAATATCAAAAAGTTATGAAACAGGAGAAATTCCTACTGATTTTTATGAAAATATCATCTTTACACTTCCAAAGAAAGCACAAGCCGACAAATGTGAGAATTATCGCACCATTGGTCTAACATCACATGCTTCAAAATTACTGACTAGATTCATATCCAGAAGGATGGAAAGGGTAGTAGAAGAGATAGTAGGTGAAGATCAGTTTAGGTTTAGGAAAAATCGTGGTAGACTACAAGGGAAGCAATTCTGTCTTTAAGATTAATACTTGAAGGGCGGATCAAGAAAAACAAAGATACTTTTATGGCATTTGTTGATTTAGAATAAGCTTTTGATAATGTTAGGTGGGACAAGGTGTTCATAATTTTAAAGGTCTAAAGTATTGAGATAGAAGAATACTCTATAAACTATATAAGAATCAAGTGGCTATAATAAAGGTAGAGAATCACGAGAGACATGTATCAGTTAAAAAGGGTGTGAGACTAGGCTGTAGTCTATCGCCGTTAATATTCAACGTGCATGTAGAAGAAGCAATGAAGAAAGTCAAAGAAAAATGTCCATGTGTCATAAGTTTTCAGGGAGAAAAAAATCAATATGCTACTATTTGCTTCTTAGTAGAGAGAGCTGATAATTTTTAGAAGTTACTGAATGGCATGAACAAAATACTGAAGGAAGATTTTGGACTGAATATAAATCAAAGCAAGACTAAAGTGATGAAATGTAGCAGAAATGATACCAATACTAGTAGATTAAATATAAAAATAGGATCGGATGCAATAGGAGAAGTAAGAGTGTTCTGTTACTTGGGAAGCAAAATTACAACCGATGGCCGAAGTAAGAACGATGTTAATAGCACTAACAAAAGAGCCATCATGAAAAAGAGAAATCTTTTAGTTTCATATATTGATCTAGGAATTAGAAAGAACTTTTTTAAAACTCTTTGTGTGGAGCACAGCACTTTATGGTAGTGAAACATGGACTTTAGGAATACCGGAAAGAAAGAAAATTGAAGCATTTGAAATGTGGTGCTACAGAAGAATGCTGAAAATTAAGTGGACAGACAAAGTAAGAAATGAACGAGTTTTGGAAATGATGGGTGAGAAAAGAAGTTAGTGGAAGAAGCTTACAGAAAGAAGACAGAGGCTGGTAGGTCATATTTTGAGACATGCAGGATTGGTTAATTTGTTAGTGGAGGGAACAGTCGAAGGTAAGAACTGTAGAGGAAGACAGAGATTAGAATATATGAAGCAGATAACTGAGGACGTGAGTTGTAAAGGGTATGTACAAATGAAGAGGTTAGCACAGGATAGGAAGGGATGGAGGATTGCATCAAACCAGTCAAAAGACTGATGACAGCAAAAAAAAAAAAAAAAAAAAAAAAAAAAGATGAGCTCTATACATCTACACGCCATAAGCTTGGATAGGATTATTTTTTTCATCCCTTTTAAATCAATGGAGCGCACCCAGAGTTCAATTATACAAAAAAATGTAAAAACAATATTTGGTTTTTTTGGTAATCAAACACGCAACATCCACAAATTTGAAGTTAGGAACTTCACCTGTTCAAGAGCATTAGGTCAGTGATGGACGCACAGACTGATGGTCCGTTTATGGTCAGGACAAGATTTTTGCCCGCTACTGCGAGGAGGTGTGTTTAGTGCCGACGAGAGAACTGCTATGGATTTCAACAGCAAGCAGAAGCAGCCTCCGCGTGGCCCTGAAAGCCCTAATTTACAAACTTAACAACAATCTGTGGTGGGGAGATTGATGTGTCGCAAACGAGAGAAAACTCTCACATGGTTCTGCCAAAAGATGGACTTTTCGCTTTATCTGAGGCACCAGGGTTTCTAAATAGCCTCAGGTATCAGTGAAGGATTGCAATTTAAAAAGCTTTTTCCTTCGCTGGCCGAAAACGTTAAACAACTGGGTGCTATAAAACTTCGATGTCACTTTGGTCAGCAAATTTACGCTGACGGGACCGTAAATAAACGTTGTTTCTGTAGAGAACCGCTCTTCGGAAAACTTATTTTTTCTTTTTTTTATGCATCGCCGAAGTCGAAGTTATTATCAGTGTAGAAGGAATGTGAAGGAATTTGCCTATGACATTCTGAAGGAACCTTCCCTGCATTCGCATGGAGTGGTCCGGGGGACAATGGAAAACTCAAATTTGAATGGCGGAAAGGGGATTCGAGTCCGCGTCCTTCCGAATACGAATCCAGAGAATTACCGGTCACCTACCACACTCGGTAACACATTGTTATTCTACTTGGCGAAAATCTCGCCAGTGTGTCATATTTTCCGAACCAATCATGGCACCCGATTCAACAATGTTGTAACGTTTGTTATTTCTGTTGAATGTGAGCGAATTGGAGGAGCTATTTCTCTCACATCATCACCGATTGACTTGTCCCTAACCGATCACTGGAGGAAGCTGTGGGAGCTGGTTGTGTTACAGATGAAAGAGACATTGATTCCATCACAGGCAACCATATGGTGAACCTCAACTGGGGTACACCCACAGAAGGATCGCATGGGATTTCAAAATCATGTAACAGGTGTCGGCAATATTTCTAACATAGGGATGAAAACACGGAAAAATTTGCACAGGCCTTGTACTGAGAAATTCGGATTCAATGCAACGTGCTGTTATCGACATACACGAGTTCAGAAAATGGACGCACTCATACCAATTACAAGCTGTAACCACAATAAGGAGCGTTAAAGTATCCCATCGCTGTACCAAGGTTTTGATTTATATTTAGCAAACCATTGTATGTTCTAAGAAACATTATCAAGGTATCATCAGCGGAACAGTGCAAATAATTAGGTGGAATACCATTCCCAACAAGTTCACTTCATTTAAGACTCATTGAAGACATAGGGAATATTTACAAGGGAGATATTGTTAGTTAAATCAGTGCTTTTATGGGTGTCGTTGTATTAGTTATAACATTCTTATCGCTTGGAATTATGGTAGACTGACTTCTAAACTGTGAAATACTATTTACTTTACTTTCCCAAAATCAATCGCCGTGATTTTTCTGTGTTACAGCTTATCATAGGCTGTCTTCTTAATAACCCAGTGAAGTGCCGGCTGTAATGACCAAGCTGACTAACAACCCATAACGTGTCTGCGAAGGACACACTCGCCTTCAGCACAGCGGTCTTTCCTGAGAAACATCGTTTACACACATACATATAAGATAACAATTTTTCTTGCTGAAGTTTTCTCTTGTAGAAAACTACTTTCATGTAAGGCAACTTTAGTCTTTTCCAGACTTCGAAAAATGATTATAGTAACTTAAATACTATACTAATATATTTTGACTACCGTTCTGATTTATGAGTCACTTCAAATTTCGTTTTGTTTCTTGTATAACAAAATTTGTTAGTAATTTTTTGTATAAGTAGTAATTTCTAGTTTTTATTATTATTTGGGTTAAGTGATCATATAAATGTCATAATTTTCTGCAATCAATTTTATGTCTTTCGTTAATACAGAAGTTCAAGTCATAGTGCTTTTTTTGGTATACTTGCCAATATTTAATAAAAATGCTTACGGCGTATAGTTTAGATTCTTATGTCTTGCTACATGTTTAGCGGAATCATAACATCTTTATCGAATAACAAGAAAATTGCAGTGATAGATAATAATGGTGTCTGTGATTATCATAAATTTAGGGCTTATTTAAGCAGGCTTTATTTCAATTCAGAGGTAATTTAAAAATAACATTTGCTTTAATCAATTTTCTTTATTTTGTAGGCTTTCGGAAACTGACTTCTTTCATGTGTAGAATCCTACTTCCAATGTTATGATTAGCACATGTGAATTCTTTAACTAATTCTCAACTGCAATGTATGTAAAACGAGTAAAATTCAGGAGCAAAGTATAGTGACAGGATATGCAGAATTTCAAATCTGACACAGATAGTTTCGAAGCAAAACCAATAGATTTACAGTTCCTTGATTATTTTGTTAATGTAAATAATGTTTAGAGGCTTGGAAAGGAAGCTTTGCAAGGTCGTATAAGGTAGGATTCTTCCCTTTCATACCTGATTAAGACTGTGGTGGCTTCATTTCGCGACAAATTAAGCGCCAAGGGCGAAAGCTTTTACGGAGAATAATAGGAAAACGTGTGTTGCGCACAGCCACAGCCTACAGAAAACTAAAATATAACGCAACAAATAAGCAAATGGCTCCCATATCGACTAAATTCCACAAATGGAAATTTTGTACATGTGTCCGGAAACTAATGTAACATGGCCACGAAAAAACATAAAACAAAAGAGAAAAGTGTTCGTTACTTCTGTGTGAAGATTTATGAAGCGGAAATTATAGTGCAATGATGAAACTCGAATTACTAATTATCATGTTCGGAGTATACGCTGCTTAATGGAGACCTGTTGCATTAGCCGGACGGCACTGATCATTCATGAGAAGTTATGAATGAAAGTTTATACCCATTGTATCAAAAAAATGAAAATTAGAGATAGGAATCAATCTTATTTTACAAGATGTGATCTTTCATGTAGAAAATAAAATCAACATTGGCAGAGAATATGGTGTTATTTAAAATATTTTAATGCAGCAGCCTTCACAGTAATGCAAAAATAATCGTTGAATTTAATTTCACGGCTTTATCGTTATTAAATGGCGGCAAATAATTTGACGATCCTCATTAATATAAAACATCTATGCAAAACTTTTAACAACACTGTTCCTATATCATCACATGTGCCTGCAAAAAGTTTTTATTATACGAAACTGCCAGTAAATGTGAACATCGTCAATTAGTATTTTGTATTCAAAGCCCGGTATAAAATGAGAAATCAAAGACTTGTTTTATCGATGAAATTAAAAGCTCAGAAAGGATTAAGTCTATTTTGAGTGTGCAACCTAGAAGAGCAATAAACAAATATATATCAAAAATATTAGTATATAAGATACAAATTTCTAACTGACAAAAGTGGTACCGTGCTCACTTCCTATGCCAGTAGCGAGAATTCAAGTTTGTATAGCTGTGAGAATTTTTAAGCAAGCCCTCATCGAAGATTATTTACACAAAATTACTGTCTACTATATGTTACTTAAGCAACATAACCAAGGAGATAATTATAAAATACGAGTTTTACAAAAGCGCATACTTTTTCTCCTGATTTGCAGGCAGGATTATTTTCACAGGTTATCATCCATTTACCGACTTGAGTCAATGCTACAGAGGATTTTGTTAGTTCGTTTTGAATGCATGCATGGAGCGCGCACTCACCGGCCCGTGCGCTCGGTGTTACGCAGTGTTGCGTGGTCGCCAGGCGCAGCAGGTGCTGCTCCGCTCCGCTCCGCTCCTGGCGTCGTCCGCGGCAGGACTGGCGTCTCGGCGCTCCGCTGGACCCTCACCCGCTACCGTCGCCTAGCGACCAGATGTGCCCGTCCGGCGACAGGCGGCGCGCAGGTAGCGGCTACCCCCGGCACGCGGGTTAGGGGCACTTGGTGGGCGGCCGGGGGTGCGAAATGAGGTTCGCAAGATCCGTTCTGCTAGGTAGCAGGTTACTTCCATCTACTGTGATAGTATGATTTACTCCTACCTGATTCTAGGTCTGCGTAACCACTCTGCAGTCCTAGAGTTAAGTGCGTGACAAAGGGAGATAACAATTTAACTGTCTCAGAGAGTTTCATTTGTTGAAGGGGGGAAAAAAATATTATTTTGGTGGCATCTGCGACAGACTTAATATTCGTGTATAAAGATGTGTTGTACCATCTACTTACGTGAATAAAAACTCTATGTTTCATCGGTAACGGCGTCTTCATGCGATCCATGATTTTAATGTGCGCTGACGTCGAATGATGACGATGTTGCAAATAAATCAACATTTTCTTTGACTGAGGATCAGCTGTAATTCAAGGATTCTGTACTGAGTACTGAAATACTCTCATAGATGAAATTATTTCATTTTAACAATGGTAAATCTGATGCCTTCTATTAACACGAAGCAGGCGTGAATGTGTTCCTTTTATATATCCTTTCGCAATATTCATTATGTGGATATATTAGATTTTCGTATTCCTGTTGCGGTTCTCCAGATATGGAATTAGCAACGCATTCCGCTGTTGGAGAGTCAGTAAATATTACGGTTGTCCTACAGCCACGTATTCTACTCACCATCGTCATCAGCAAGTTGGGCCTGCTTTATGCGAAAACTTCTACATTTCCTTCTCGCTTCTCACCACCTCTCCGTCACCACTTTGGTCCAGACAACTCCTTTCCTCTTCTCTCTTCCATGTTCACTTCTCCGTTCCTCTCAGCCATCCATCCCTTGGTCTTTCTCTTTGTCGTTTACTATGAATCTTTATTTCGTGGATTTATCCTAAGGATTCCCTGCTCCTCCTTTCGCTTAACATGCCCATACCATCTTAGTCTAGCCTTCTCTAGGGTTTCCTGTTTTACAGTATGTCTGATCGTTTCATTACTTATCCTGTCCATTCTCGTAAGACCTATTCTGCCTCGCTTGCTTGTACCCTGCTAACCTCATCATTGTCAAGGTTTTATTGCCGTACGTTATGATAAAAACGTAGTATGCGTGATAGATTACACCATTACTTCTTTGTGGCATATCCCTGTTCAATATAAAACTTTTGATGTTTCTTAAAAATGCCTCTGCTTGCCTGCCTCTCTCACTGATCTCACCAACTTTTAGATTTCCGCTAAAATATTTCTCGCATACTTGCAACTGTTCATCTTCTTCAGCTGTTCATCTGCCATCACAATTTCTCTGTTTGTCCTGTTCTTCTTTCTGGTTGTTACCATGTACTCACTTTTCTTCACATTAAATTTCATATCATATTCGTCCACACTGTCTGCCATTGGACTTCCTCTTTACGACTGCAAAACCCATCACCTCCTAACCTTACTCTCACCTTGTCCATTGTATCATCCATGGTTACGATGAAAAATAGCTGTGAGAGGGCACTTCCTTGTTTTATTCCGTTTCTTTGTTTCTGCCAGTCTGTTCTTCAAATTTATCTGGTATAATTCTGTTATTATACTGATGATTTTTTTGGGACTTCCCTGTTCTCCATGACCTTCAATACATTACATATATTTACTCAAACACAAGCTTTCTCAAAATAAATAAGCTGGTGAAGCATCAGAGCGTTGGTTATTAATTGGGAGATTAAAAAATTTCCTCACAACGGAAAAATTCTGTATGGGGTCCCCATGAAAAAGGGTTAATTGAGGCATTAGAGAAGGTCCAAAGAAGAGCCGCCGGATTAGTGACAGGTATATATAGTTGGAGGGAAAGCGTAAGTGCCATGTTGAAGGAGTTAGGTTGGAAACACCTGGAACACCGAAGGCAGAATCTAATTGAAAAATTCACGACTGACATTTTTCGGAATGACAGCAAACAAATATTGCTACCAGCAACATTCATATCTCGGAATTACCGCGAAAATAAGATAAGAGAAATCAGGGCCAGAACCGATTATTTTCTGTATTCATTTTTCCAGGAGCGATTAGGCAATGTAATAGAAAGGATTTACCGGGCGTGTAAACTTAAAATCCGACAGTAGTAGCTTTCGATAAAGCTCTCCGGCCATCTTGATCTGGGTTTTCCCAGATCACTCAACGCGAATGCTTGTATGGTTCCTCACAATAGTCCATGGGTGCCTCCTGCCATATCCCGTATATCCTTTCCAAACTATTACCCTTTCGGATAGGTGCAATGCACCCTCCGCCACACACTTTTAGTGAATCGCGGAGTAATAATAATAATAATAATGATAATAAAATTCCAATTCCTTTGTAGATTTTGTTTTCTCCATTAGAATTCGTATTATTCATTACTGGTATTTTAACGTTTATATCCCAATTCGTAATGGTGACTGTAAAACTTTGAAAACTATTCAATTCACCCACAAAAAAAAACTTTTTTTTTAAATACGATGCGAAAAAATCGTTGCATCAGTATATTTAAATTAAATATCAGATAATATTTCAATTGGAAAAATTAATGCAAGCTTAATTTTTTTCGATAATTCTCAAAACAGCATTTTCGCGACACACTTATTATCCGATCCATAAAATTTTCCATCGAATGATATACATGATATTTTGTCGAAATAAATTACATTCCGAGTATCAAATTTGTTTAAATCACTCAATTAGCTAGTTTCAGAAACTATAAACTACAAAAATATCCTGTAAACTACAGCCAGCCACTTATTACTTAAAATTTCAAAAGATTTTTCGGTCCAATAGTTTTTTTTATGGTTTCCAGGCAAAAACGTCCACAAAAAGTGGAATAAAAAATGAAATCTAAAAATTTCGATAGTCAGTGAGTTTCGAGCATATATTTAATTTCTATGAATATTATGAAAAAAAACCGCTTCTTCAGCGTCCCAGTGAACCTTCTAAAATTACTTTCCCCACTGATTTTTTTTTTTATTTTATGTTTAATACTGGTATGATTAGTAAGAACTAAAGAAGTGTGTAATTAAAAATATCCAATTTCAAGAGAATTTAAAGAGAATTTCTGTGGCAGATAGACTAACGGACAAACGGACAAACCAGCGAAACCATAAAGATATTGAATTTCACTCAGGAGGTACGGAACTTTAAACTTAATTAGAATCTGTTTGTTTTCGCTGGCAATGTAAATACATACCTCAGATCGAATTCAGGCTAACGGAAATTAAGCGCGTATGCTTTCGTTTATGTTTTGAAATGATTTTCATTTCCGGCTGTATACGTACGAGAAGTAGGCGATGAAATATATTTTACCTTGGATTTGAAGGCTCACACGGCGCTTAAAGCTGTGAAAACACTACAAAAGATTATTTAGAAGTTTTGTAGTTTATATATATTTTTAAAAATATATTTGGAACAGATTTTAGATTCCTGTTCAACCGCCAGATTTTTGATCAGACCACAATCATTCAGACTGTGAATACACTGATAACCTGTTTTTATGTGTAACCTCTGCAAACAGACAGACATAAATTCTTTTTTTTTGTTTTGTGTAAGGGACTCCTAAATAGCAGTTCGCAATAATTTATCTAAAAAACATTTCCAGTGTACTAACACAGCCCTTTATAATTTTTCAGTAATATTCATTAACCGAAGGAAAGGATGCAGGCTCAGATTATTTTGATATTTTGCTGTCATTTCCGTTGGTAATTACCAGCATCAATATTGATTTATGTTGTACTGACATGTATTTAATTCAAAATTTGAGAATTTTGTCTAAATATTCATACAAATGAGTAACAGAAATTAATTTTGCTACAACGTACAAAATAATTGTATTATGGACATTAGCCCAGAAATAGGGCTCTCAATTCAATTATACATCAGTACTATCTATGAAACGTGACCTGATGAATTAACGTTAAACGCTCCAACATGTTCACAGGTGTCTTATTTATACGTCAGGTAGCAACATCAACATGCATACAATGTGGAATCAATGTTATTACAACACGGAAAATTGAACTGAACTGAATAGATTTCGAAAAAGAAGCATATATTCACTAAATGATCTGACAATAGTTGAAATCAAACAATTTTGGATAGGTAATCACAAATAATTGTCTTTTTGCTCTGAAAGTTGAATTTCTTTCGAAACTGCCTTACTTTCGGTTAAATATTCCGGTTACTGAAGAAATAACTACTCGATATATTTCGAACAAATTAAAAAGTTTTTAAGAGTTTATAGCAATCTTTGAATTTATGTTAATTGATTGCAACGGCTTCTTGAGCATTTCCACGAGTCAGATGGTTTTATATGTCAACATCATATCAAAATAATACCAGTCACTGTATATTTGTTAATCTTATTTCGTAGAAAATATGAATATGAATTTCTATGAGACAATTATCTTCTTTAACTCCATGATATCACCTTATACCTATCTTAAAGCTGACGATTTTAATTTACTATACGTAAGGGAGCGTCCATATACCACGTAGCTCCATTTTGGAATCCTGTGAACACCACCTCCCCTCCACGTTGCCCTACGTGGCTTTTGCCTCTAACCCCCCCCCCCCCATATAGCACGTAGCTTTCTTCCCTCTTGAGTCCAGAAGACATTTTTTAATGTTTTCTCCATTCAAAGTAATGTAAATTACATACAGAGATAATTAACTGAGGGAAATAAATATTCACATGGTGTTGTGTGTTCTGTTCCTCATTTTAACTGTGACAAAAGTTATGAAAAGAAAGCTACGTGGCCTGGCTCCGAAACCCCCCATCCCCCCACGTAGTCCAGCGTAGCCTTCAAGCCAACTCCTCTCCCCCCCCCCCCCTTTCCTGGATCGAGCCACGTAGTTTGTGCACGCTCCCAAATGATGAATTATTGAATACTTCCCAGTTGTTGCTACTTCAAATGATATAAAAGTTCGAAGTGTGAGACGGTTATATTGATTGTCCGATTTAATATCTGTGCCATAACGGGAGTGAAAATCACAGAGTTGTGCCAGCGTAAACTCGCAGTAGCAGTCAGTCATTCCTTTGTGCACTGGCAACAGTGGTGGGCGGCGCCAGCACAATACCGCAGGCTGGTCTCTGGCATCCGGCACGGACTATTGTCAGGTCACTCGCTGCGGGCTTTCACCCGCGAGGATTCCAATGTGCACGAAGCCGCGGTTAGCGCCCCTCTACCAATCAGTGCAGACACAGATTTCATTAATACCAAACGTTCACACATGTGGCAACAGGATATTGTATTGTAATTGTTAACCAAGGAAGAGTATCCTTACGACACTGAATTATGAATGATGATACAGTCCAGCAGCCACACAACTTTCTCCGTGTTGTAGCACTACGTGGTTAAATGACACCATAAAAACAATACTATTTAATTAATAGATCAAACACAATGTTAACACTTACGTCCCTCACTTTTTTTGCATCAACAAATGGTAATAAACACCTGTACTGATAACGGTATGTATGATGTTACGAAATTAAGACCACACCTACAAATTGCAGACCACGCGAGTTCTAACTACTCAGTATTTCAATGTATTTCTCAAATCACTGCTTATAAATGCTGAGAACATCTTTCACGCAAGTCAGTTGAGACCTCCCCACGATTTGTTGAAACAGTTCTCTGCTGATTACAGCGATCCCGCTGTAGAGAAGGAAAAAATCACCATTAGTAAGATGTACAGAAATGTAAAATTAACATCTTTTTCAAATAATGAAGTTTTCAGAACGAAACATATTTATGAAAACTTCCTTACCTCAATTCAGTTGACGTTATCATACGGTTTTAATATTTGAACATATTATCGTATTTGATGTTTTACGTTGTTATGTCGATTCTCTCCCTTCTGTTCCTACCTATCTTCTTTACTCCTACACTCTCTCAAATCTCATTTCTGTCCGCATGAGTAAACAGTTTAGCTTTTCGTGGTTTCAATTTTTGTAGGTACCATCCTATACATATATTTCATTCAACGTTTGTGGAAGAGGCGAAACACAGCATAAAATAGCTTTCCGTAAAGGTACTAGCAATTTTTAAAACTTTCAGGTTCGTTCTAATAAAATGATCTCTATAATCATATGAAGTGAATAATAGTAGAGTTGATAAAACTTAAGACTCCGGCAAAAAGAGCTACAAATTGTGGTACAATGTCTAGAAGCTCGTCGAACTCTTGAAGTTACTCAGTCTGTTAGTTCTAATCGTGGTTAATGACCTAGATGTCGACGCGCCCCAAAAAGCCAGTTCTAATCGTCTATCTAAAGTCACAAAATTCTGAGTTATTGAATATTAGTCTAGTTGCTATATGCGAATAAGTAGGTACGCTCCTGAATTGACCTTAACGCTGTTTCTGAGCGTTTTCAGCGTGAAGGGATCATCGAGTATTGTTTTCTGTAGCATTGTTGACACCACTTAAGGCTCGGTCACACAGGGCGATTTTTGAGGCTGTTGTTTGAATAGCAGCAATCATCGCCTTCACTACTACTGACTCAACTAGCAGCTATCAAAAAGTAGCGGCGACTTGATTTGAATATTTTAAGTTCTAGTAGCAAGTAGTGCGCGAGTGTCGTGGTCGTGTGACATAGTCGTCAGTACACAGCGCTGTTGCCGCTTAGTCTGACAGCTCAATTTCTAGTCGTTTTGGGCTGGTCTCAAACTGGACGCGACTAAATCTGACTTTTGGTCGGGTAGTCGCACGACTACGGACGAAGTTTGAGGACCTTCAGCGCTCTTACAGTGGAGCCGAGCTGGTCGTGCTTCTACATGCGTCTTGTTCCGACCTGTGACTCGATCACAGCAGGCTTGCGATTTTCGTCCGTACAACGCACGACTTGGTGCCATTCTGTTTAGCCTGACCTGACAGTGTAGGGGCTAGCACGCTGGCCTCTCGTTGCAAGGTTCGCCGATTCGAGTCCGGCCTAGGGCATGAAAGTGTTGTGTGTTTGTCTTGTATTGTCCACATTACAGTGTTCCGTATGATTACATGAGCAAAACCTGATACAGTAGTCAGAATAATACAAACAAATTGCAGGTGGTCAAATGGTCGTATAGACCGAAGGACATTTTTATAAGTTTTTCTTTGATTCATCAACAATAAAAACGTTCTTCTTTGCTTCAGTCAACTTTCGACCACGTAAAGCAACCCTTTTAAAGATATTCGAATACGAAAAAAGTTAGAAATACGAAATAACTATAATAAAAGTCCTTGCAACATTACACACCTACCGACTATGAAAGAGAAACCATGCCGACAAGAATTCTGCATTGTGAGAGCTCAAGTCGTCCGTTCTTTGTCCGTATTCGGCTGTCGGACGTGAGACCAGCCTTACTGTTGTCAGTAGTCGAATTAAAGGTTTTCTTTATTTCTTTGATTTCATGTTTCGTCGTCATCATGGCAAATCGAGAAGGAAATGTGTCCAAACGGTCAGGCAAGGAAGTATTGACTTTTTTCGGGAAGATGAGAGGATTGTGGGAGACAAATAACGATAAAAATTAATGAAGGAGAACGCGCTGCAAAATACGTTTAGAAGGTTACTTGGATTGAAAACTGCCTCTGAGGAACATCTGAGAGAGAGAGAGAAAGAAAGAGAGAGAGAAGACATTAAGACTGCATACTGAAATGAAATAAACTCTGAACAGATACTCCAAAGACTTCAGGTTATCTCCTCTTGCCAAGTAACGCAAGGTGATTTCCAGTTTGGTCTTGCATTGAATCGCTCTTCTCATCAAATTAACTTTTTTCATAATTTGAACAGCAAACAATTGAAGGAATAAATAAATTTATCCTTTTGTTAGACGTAGAATATTTTTGTAGGATACTGGATCTTCCAAAGCTATTACCCTCAAAAGAACCCTTCGACTCATTCAGTCGCGGACCCATTAACCCCGCCCCCTTCCCCCTACCCCCTCCCCTCTCTTCTCCCACCGAGGTCTTTGTATTTCACTTAATAAACGTTTACCCAACTTAGCACAAGCCGAACGAATCACTCAGACGAAGTGATTTGTACGACGTTGTACACATCGAATGAGGTTTATGCAACACTTCACTAACTACTAACAACTGGTACAAACCAGCTAGTTGCTGTTACGCGAAAGCGCGTGTAGTAGTAGCGACAACAATCGCCCCGTGTGACCGAGCCTTTGGCGACACTGGGTAGAACGTGAGCAAATAACACAGAGGCGGAAACAATTGTAATGAATGACGTACATTGGTATGCGCGCTTGTGATGCGCCATAGACGTTTCTCCCATTGTTGTTATCTCCGCTATTAACTCATGATAAGGACTGCTTCTCAGTGGATCATTTACAGTTGCTGGTTCCGCATTACGATTATGATGTTTCACGTGTAGGTGAGGTTAACGCTCGGATCTGGCAGCCGGAAGAACGCGGGTTCGAATCACCATCCGGCCATTAGATTTCGATTTACACGATTTAGGGAAAACATTCAAGGGGAATTCAGGGATGATTCCTTCAAAAGACCATTGCAAACAGCTTCTAATCCCTTGGCTCCAATGCACTACATCAACGAGACGTAGGGCCCTAATCAGAAAACAAAACAAAAAACTGTTTTCTTTTTTTAATCAGAGAACAAATTTTTGTTTAATAATAAATATGTAGAGCTTCAGTAGCAATGTCGGAAACTGTTAGCTTTAAAGCTAAGGAATTGTTCATTGACAGCAGTAACACCCATAGATATGTTAAATTAAGTAAATATTTCTTTCGGCACTGAAACATGTACAAAATTTTCATTGTACAAGGATAATGTAATGACAGAACTGTATATCCATTGTACTTGTTTATTAAGTTTCTTTGTATGGATCGTACATACAGTCTTCCGTTAATTGGCTAATTATACCACGTTACAACTGTTGCCTTAGACCTAGCTAGGTGGGTGAACGGCAACGTTCTGGCTTCGCATTCGGGAGGATGCGCGTTTGAATCTCCATCTGGCCAGCCAGATTTGGGTTTTACATGGTTTCCCCAAATCACTCCGGGATTGCCGGGATGTTTACTTCGTGGCAGAATTCCTTCCCGTTCCTTGCCACTAGTACTTTCACGCCTCTAATGACCTCGACGTCAAAGAGGCGTAAAATCATAAACAATAAAAGTTTCTTCAGTGTGTCTTGTTGGTTACCATGCGGGAAACTAACTAGGAGTTGAACAATTAATACAGCCGAGTGACACCGTGTCATACATATTTCAAGTAGGAAAGAATTTCTTACAGACTCTTCCAGGTTTAGGGTTTAAAAGGAACCCTGAGATATGTTAAATAAAATTTTTCTTTCTCTGGATATTACAGTCAGTTTATTATAATAAGAGCTCTCTAATACTAACGATGAACATTCAGAAAGGAACAACTATTCTCGTTACACGATTCTCATACATACTTACTGATCTACTGGATTATTTGATAATGTTTTAAAGAAGTCTGAAAAAAGATCTAATACTTTATTAGTATACGCGTAGAATGCGTAGAAGATAAGAAGAGAAGAAAGCACTATGGCAACACATAGTCAACCGATTCGCTGTGCTGCATTTAGAATAAATGAAGTATGACAAAAATTCTTAAGACATTTTTAGAAAAGCTGTCTCTTTTAAAAAATATAATGCGAGCCAACCACCGAGCGTGGTGGGTTAACGGTTAACATTCTGGCCTCGCATTCGGGAGGACGCCGGTATGAATCCCCGTCCGGGTATCCAGATTTTGGTTTTCCATGGTTTCCCCAAATCACTCCAGGTGAATGCTGGGATGCTTCCTTCAAAAGGCCATGGCCGAATTCCTTCCCGTTCCTTGTCCCCCAGGCCCATCCCGCCTCTAATTACCTCGATGTCAACGAGGCGTATTTTTTTTAATGTGTCCTACTACAGGTGTATTATAACACCACCTTGTTATATACACATGAGCAGCAAAAATTCAAGTGAAACTGAGTCTTCGGTTTTCGTTATTTATTGCAAGTGAACATGTTCTTTATTATGAGCAATTAAGACCTACAGTTAGCCAAACATTTCCTCTCCAGACTTAGAAGTACGATATTCCATATTTGTTCGAGAATGAAACCATAAAAACCAGATATGTTCTATGTGTTTATGGAAGGTCGGAGTTCATTCCGCAGGACCACAAAATACCGTGTATTGGAGTAGGAGACAGAGGTTAAACGAAATGAAGTTTCCAGTACAGTAATTAGTTTAATGCTTCGTTAAACGGTAACAGTTATCAGAAGTTTCCACAGGACCCCTGACCTTTAGATCGTAGGCGGAAAATCTGCTTTTATTCTCCCACGTTAAACAATACAATGTGGATGTTCCATATTTCACTTATTCTTTTTTGTTTTTTCAAAGTTTGTAAAGAATTACGAAGGAATACTTTATTCAATGTTGACTAATTTTATTTCCTTCGTAAAAAAGAACTTGTCAGATTTACCGTAAAACGACGGAAAATGTTATTATTTGAAATGAACGCATTACATTACGTTGTACCTTGTATCCTCGTTTGAACGTTGGCAACCATAAAATAACTTGTTCTCCGCAATACTTGTGCAGTCTACAGTCCACAGCCAGATTGGCACAGGTTCGCGACATTCAGATGCGGGAGGCGACCCGAGGAAAGTAATGCGTCACACCCTGTCAGTTTTCCATTAGCAAAGGTAAACTATTTAAAAACATATTCGAGATACAGAAGTTAGTGGTGGGCAAACGTTCTAACTTAAAAACTTCCTTTGCCGTTCGAAGGTAACAACAATAAAGCATGCTAATAGGTTTTTGGTGCTTCAAATCACATTCTTTGTCTGTTTCATGTTTCAGTTTACACCACCATAACTTTTCTAGCATTAAATACACTGTAACGGTTTAATTCGTAAATTCTCGAGTTTTTTTTTTAACTTTCTCAAGAAGTGGAAGAGTAATCTCCACAGGAGGTTTCCTGCTGCTTGTCTCAAATATACAAATAAATCTCTTTAATCGCGGTTTCCTTATTCGCGTTTTGAGTATTCGCGGATAAAATAATTGTGACTACTTTCTGTATTCCTGGGCGAAAATTTCATTATTCACGGATGCGAAACTAATTGTGATTTCAACAATTGCTCCCTATTTATTTACTAGCAATCGAATGGCAATAGCTTACCCTTTGACTTTTCGACATTCAAAGAATTTGAATCACTCGTTACCGACGATAGCAACCATACTGCACGCGTCCTTCTGGCCTTCGACGAATCCCGTCTCATCGCTAGCGATGTTCGTATGTTACTACCGCAATTTTGTTATTTGTCACAATACATGTTTTTTTAGTGAATAGTGTGTGTTTTTTTAAGTCTGTCCATTTTCACGATTTATTACATTAACTCATGACAACAAAAGTTAGTTGCTTCTCGAAAAAAAAGCGTTTTGTATCAGAGAAGTGAGGGAATTTGATTACAAAAACTATTTCAGATCACTGCTCGAAGATGGAGTTGTAGTTTGCGTATTAAATATAAGAGTAAAGTTGGGGGACGTACTAAGGAGAGCAGCTAGATTTGTTTGTGGAAGTTACCGCAGGGTCCAGTCAGTAACTGATATGATAAAGGAGTTGGATTGGGGGTCAATGGAAGACAGGACGAGGCTTAAGAAGTGCTGGGATAGTACAGGGCGTATGTTGGTGATGGAGCTCGAAGAGATTTTGGTCGAGGATTTAAGAGTATTGCTTGGAAAGGGAAAGATACCACGACTGCAGATTGGTTCTCGATTTCATGCATAAGGCAGAAGAAAAATTTTCTTTGGTGTTTAAGTGTCTGGAGTTGGAATAAATTATCAAGGGAAGTGATGAATAATTTACCAAAATAGCTGAATGAATTTAGAATTAAAATTCGTAAATGGTAAAAACAGATGGGTGGAGGAATTTGATACTCAAAATATATAAGATAATAATAAAAATAATAACAAAGGCATAGTTGGATGACTAACGATGTTTCCAACGTAGCATGCACTCCACCACAGTTCAATTCAATTCAGATAGAAATGCTTGACCATTCACTACATGATGAATAATTTTCTGTCAATATTAATGGGTCTACTGTACAATCACTCAACGAATCAGGAAACAAAGTAAGGAGTTCTATGCCTTCAACTTAACTTTCGCAAAAACTTTTATCGATCCAGCTGTGGAAATATATGGGTGATATTTTAATCATATCAATCGAAGACCACGATCAGAAGAGCGTGTTCTTGAGTGGTACTGTAATTCGTGAGAAAGCTAAACGTCTTTACGCACATTTTAAGGAACCTTCTGATAGGTAAATTCAGCATTGAAAGAGCTGTCCAAAACTGGAACAAAGGGACGCAGGGAATTGAGTTCTAGCTGTACAATGCAGTACATCGTAGACAGCAGTCAGGCTCGCAGTAAATAAATTACAATGGAACAGGAATATGAGAAACAAAGTTACAATTCACCAGCACAGATTCATCTTCTAGTAGTCTTACAGAGCGTGGCGGGTTAACGGTCTGGCCTCGCATTCGGGAGGACGGCGGTTCGAATCCCCGTTCATACATCCAGATTTGTGGTTTCCATGGTTTCCACAACTCACTACAGGCGAATGCCTGGATGCTTCCTTCAAAATGCAATGGCCGAATTCCTACCCGTTCCTTGTCCGCAGTCCTTTCACGCCTTTAATGACCTCGACGTCGACGAGGCGTAAAGCACTAAGCAAAAAAAAAAAAAAAAAAAAATATCTGGTCTTCGTTAACTTACGTTATATTCCCAGCTTCAAATGGAAATTTTGACGCCAAGAAGATACAGCTTGCTTTGAATTTTTTGCTTTCTCCTGGTTATAAGGAGGTAAGAAAACTATTCTTGTTTATATTTTGTATTCTGTACAAAACTGTTGCCATTTATTTGGTAATTTGCAAGCCACCTTAGTGTTGAAGATATCATAGAAAAAATATTAGATTATTCACGCAGCGTGACCGCGTGTTACCCCATGATGAAAAAAGTGCACTTCACCTCCCAGAAAAAAAATCTTCTTAAGCTCAACGTTTAGGATTATTTACTTATTTATTTTAATAATTGAAAAGGAATATCACAAAAGTCTAGCTTCAGAAGTATTTTTTCCAGCATGTGGCCGCAAGTTGCATCATAAAAATGTGCATTGTAATTGCTGGGAATCCCTATTATTACTTACCCTCTGATCTCAATTGTTACCAAAAAAGAAGTTCATATTTTATATTTAAATTGGAATGTTGAAATCTGAGTACATTTCAACCAGGAATGCATCCATTGAATGAAAACACCGAAAGTAATACTGAAAACTAATAGGGAATTTGAACTTTAGTAACTGATGTCACGTTTTGAGTTTGTGTAACGTTCAATACTATCGCAGCGACAAGAAAAGAAATAATATCAATGTTTTAACCAACAGCTTAGAGGTTCCTTTGGATTTTGCTATTGCAAAGTTTTGATCGTCTTTTGGTTACTAGTTTCCACAAATTTCAACGTTGAACAATTCTGTTTGCCTGCTGTGGCAAATCGGAAAGATATGTTGCTTTAAAAATGAAAGCTACAAACACATCATTCGCTGACTTCGTTAAAAAACCTTAACGGATCTCCTCATTACTGATTTAATTACCTACTTATTAAACCTTGATCACGTAGTTTTTTTCATTGTTAACAGCCACTAATATTACATCATTTTAATTTAGTTCAAAAAATGATGATCATAAAAATATTGCAATAGTGTAGAAATCGGACTTTCAGTTGATCATGTCATTATTCATGCAGCACTTTATATTATAACTATCCTTCAAACATGATGGCTTGAACGAAGTGTTCTTGGCTAGTAATTTCTTGCCTAACTGAATAGAATTATCATAAAATAACGTATAATACAATTCCTCGTTCCTAACGCTGTAGCAATCAGTTTCAGTTACCATCCTGGTTCAGCTTGTATTTCAACCTAACCACAAATTCCTCTAATACCGACGCTAATAAATCGAAGCCTCAGTCACACGCGAATTAATACATTCACTGTATTGCTTGTTAGTGACATGCATTGTGGTATGAACTTGACCCAAAATCTTCACGACTTGTCACATTTTTATTTGTTCATGATTCAGATCAACATTTCAACGTCTGAACGGCTGAGTCAGTTATAACTGCTTACATGCGGCTAAAATAATGAAGTCAGTAACATTGTGTTAGTAAAGCAAACGAAATTAAAAACAAATCTTAACAACTTCCGCGTAATATTAGTTTTAATCGCGTTCTAGGCCGCATAGATCACGATCAAACTTCATTCATTAAAACGAAGTAATGTTTTCAACAACATGGTGCTCAGGAAAACAATTTAATTATTTTAAACAAAAAATTAAATTGTTCATACCCTCCTCCGGAACTTCAAATGGCAGTTGTCATTCTGACCCAGGCTAAACTTTAATCTAATTAAAACATCCTTTCACATTGTTGCTCGAAAATTAAAGCATGTGCCCTACATGATTGTGGGCAAAGAATTGAACGAACGAATACAAATAAAATGTTAATTCAAAGGCAATACATAGTTTCTTTTCAGTGTTTTGGCAGTTCATTTGTTCGTGGATGCTTAACTTAATAGGACAGTTGTTAAATAACGCTTATATGTTAACATCTCTAGCCGTTATTAGCCCAGCAACAAAGGCTGTGTGTCCTACGTTATCGTTACAGACATGGCTACACGATGACCAAGCTTTATTATTATTATAGATTATTATTATTGTAGATTAATGATAGATTAATCTTCGTTTCGTACATACGCAGTAAAAAGTTTCAGTACAGAATTTATTGACGCCACGTTTTTTGCTCTATACCCGTCGTTATGTCATATTATTTCTTCTGTTATAATTATGATAAATCTAGCAAAATTTGTAAAGAAACAATCTAGTTTGCTTATTTTTAATATTTTTTGCGTCACAGTTTAATGGTTTATTTCAGTAACAATTTATAAATTTTATAGGTAGGACTAATTGTTATAACTTTGGTCCTCAACCAACATCTTCTTAATAAAGCCAATATGGTAGAATAGGCTCTCATTGGCCAGGTGTCGTATAGATTGTCGTTTCATTCCCTATCTGTCCTGGTGTAGATGCAGTTACGAAGAAATTTTTATGACGTGAAGAGAGCGGCTGGCACAAGGAACTGCAGCCCGAAAGATTATTTTTAAAGAGTGCGTTCTATAAGTGGCCGTAAATCAAGTCTCAAGTAATATTCCGTGCTGGAGATGTGTGACTCGAGAAGTTGTTGGATCGTGGTGTTAAAATAAACAGAACCATTGGTTGCTGTTGAATGTGAGCGTATGCCCGCAAGGAAACGTTAGTCAATCATGAAGTTTTGTTGGAGTTAAGAATTATTCTGAGTAAATATAATTTGCATATTGGTGTCACAGTGAAAACTCGTAATTTTTATGTAGAATTACTATCTGCTCTTCAAGATAATTAGAACAACTTAATTTATTTAAACTATGACGTAACTACAGAGACAACTATAAAAAATACAGTGGTATAAGTATTCTCTATGAAGAATAGAAATCAAATAAGTAGCACCGTAGGTAGTAGTCTAAACTGTAACCGTATGGACAAGTACTCGACGTCTCAACAGGCGGTTTTATCCAGCCGCAATCGTTTAATGGCTTTAGTATAGTAAATTTTTAATTTACAATTTTTTAGCATTGATTTATTATCAACGTAGACGTCACCGCGACAAATGGCGTTAGCGAGAGATATCTTAGATGTTATACCGCTACCATTTTCTTGCTGAAGGACTGTCCTTGCCAGCTTATAGAAATAATTGAAACAAGGTTGCTAAAAACGTTAACGTTAAGAACGGATTTTCGTTTTTGCTCCAGCGCTTGGTCGTGAAGTCTCTTTAAGATATACCACAGATTTTAAGCTTTGAGACTGTGAAAAACCAATCATTAATTTGCTCTGTTGTTTTTGCGTGACGCTAGTACAAATAAATCCTTGCGAAACGGCCCACTACAGATTTATATACGTAGAGAAAACCAAATTACTAAAGCTCCTTTTAAGTTAAATATCGAAATGTCTCAAACATCGAAAAGTATCTAAAAAAAAAGTGAATTACTACTGAATATTCTAGAATCTGAAGCTTCATAATTTCTCGAAACCATGTTCATAATTTGAAAACCTAAAGTAAATTACAGTTGCGTGAAGTCTCAAACGTTTTTACTAAAACCAAACACAATAAACAGCAACAGAAAAAATTATTTGCGTAGTGTGGTGACGAGATTATCTCACCCGTTGTGTGCCTAGTGACAGAGTTTAATTTAATTTGATATAATCGTGATTGAGCGCATGCTCCGGTGGTAATCTCTCTACATACCCATCTTTATCCTTCGCTCTTTACACCTTCTTTTGCCCCCTACTAACTTTAGCTTTAAATTCTTTCAGTGTTTTTTGGTAAATTATTCATCATTGCTCTTGGTAATTTATTCCAATCCCTTACCTCCTTCCTTCCATTTTTTTTTTACACCCTAATGCCTGAAATCAAGTGCCAACTTGTGGTCATGGCCATGCTTACCCTTCCACGTAGCTCTCTTAATTCTCCCACTACTATCTTTCCATGTCTCATCAGCAATATATGCCTTGTACACTCCCATGACCCTCTTCCCCCTCCTTCAATCTTCCAACGAATCCCTCTCCCGCTCCTTTATCATATCAGTTACCGATTGTATTCTGCTGTAATTTCTGAAGAAAATTCTAGGAGCTCTTCTCTGCACCCCCCTCTAACACCTGTATTTCATACAAAACAATGTGCGTCCCGTACCACACCACCATATTCAATCAACGGCCTGACCAGAGTTTTTGATATGCCGAGCAGTGCGCCTCCTGTCATGACCACCATAACCTAACCCGGTAATCCTACTGCGAACAGAATGTTAGGTGGTTGAAGATGTTCAAAATTTTAAAGAAGCCAGGTCTCAAATACTGAGATAGAAGAGTAATTTGTAATATACATATAAGGACTAGGTTGCTGCAATGAAAGTGGAGAATCACGACAGGCAAGCATCACTTAAAATTGGTGTGCGACAAGATTGTAGTCTATCACCGACTATCAGAAAGTGAAAGAAGTCAAGGACGTAACGTGACACAGGCGACGAGTATTAAAGTTTCCATAAGGACGTCGGGGAAGATGGGGTGGTTTCCCGACGCTTTATAAAGTGAGGCAGTACTCGTAAGTGTGGATGACTGTTATGGTTTATGTACTCAGTGTAGTGTGTTCTTGGTGAGTGATGAAAGAAGGCAGATGGTTAAATCCGGTGGCGGTTTATTCAGGCCAACTCTCCCAGAAGACATCGATGGCCGAGAGGCTTAACTTCCCCATCCGAGGGATTAATCACCACCAACAGTGCCGTTTGTACTTACTCCATTCGCACTCCGGCGGTGTTTGAAATTGAAGACAAGACTTTGGTGCACAATTTGGTGATTAACAATTGTGCACCACCTCGTCTCCTATACTACCGGCCAATTCTTTATGATGGAAATTTCTTCCATCACCTGGACTCGAACCAGCTAATCCGAAAACCATCACCGTGTTGCAACTAACTGAGACATCGGGGTGGGATTTGAATGGTTAGTTTTAATTTATATTTTCAGGTTTTGTGCTGTGTCGCTGGTTGAGGACAATGAAGGCACAGACTGTACATTCTTTTTTTTGCTTGGGCTTTACGCCTCGTCGACAGTGAGGTCATTAGAGGCGGGATGGGATTGGGGCAAGGAATGGGAAGGAATTCGGCCATGGCCTTTTGAAGGAAGCATCCCGGCATTCGCCTGTAGTGATTTGGGGAAACCATGGAAAAACCAAATCTGGATACCCAGACGGGGAGTCGAACCCGCGTCCTCCCGAATGCGAGTCAGAACGTTAACCGCTCACTCACCACGCTCGGTAGACCGTAGTTGTTACCGATGATATTTCTGTTCACTTTTAAAACAAGTCTAGAGAAGTTTAACCTTAAAATGGAATCTCGACGGTCCAGTTTAACTTAAAGGTCGCTCGTTACATTTTTTTTTTTTTTTTTTTTTTTTTTTTTTTTTTTTTTTTTTTTTTTTTTTTTTAAATACTAGAGTTGGGACAGGGTTGGAGAAAAAAAAACAGGTCCAAATTTTTCCATGGTCTGTTGAAGGAATCGTTGCAGCATTCGAGTGCAGTGATTTTGATAAACTACGGAATACTGAAAAAGGTTGAGCGGTCGGGGATTTAATCAGCAACCTCCCGAAAGGCAGGCGTATCAGTTGTAATACGGCTAAAGGAAAGAGTTGTTTCAATTGTATTCATCGCCTGGTCGTAATTCTTGTCATCCTTAGTCACCATTAGCTCGTTAAGATTTGAAAATAATAACGTACTTTTTGATAAATGGAAGCGACACGTTTACCCTAGTTATACATACAGTCTGGTGAGCAGCGGAACTGAAAACTTAATGTTCAGAACAAATTTCAGTTCCATACTCTGCATCCATTTGGCATAGCATGATGGGATGTGGGTGAGACCCTAAGCTTTTAAAGTGTATAACTCCGTCAAAATCGGATCAGTAATTTTTAACTAGAGCTGGACGAACAGACCGAGCTGGGCGGTGTAACGGTTAGCGTTCTCGCCTCGCATTCGGGAGAACGGCGGTTCGAATCCCCGTCCGGGCATCCAGATTTGGGTTTTCCATGGTTTCCCCAAATCACTCCAGGCAAATGCCGGGATGCTTCCTTCAAAAGGCCATGGCCGAATTCCTTCCCATTCCTTGCCCCCATCCTTGCCCTCCATCCTTTCCCGTCTCTAAAGACCTCGATGTTAAAAAGAGACGTAAAGCAGTTACAAAAAAAATAAAAAAAATAAAAAAATTTAAAAAAATGGACGAACAGGCAAACGGAGAAATAGACTAACACATATATATTTAAAAAAAAAAAAATTAGCTTCTGCGACCTCCAGGTAGCCGATAATGATCATATTTTTTTTTTTAATTTAATGTTCAAACAGACTCGTTACAAGTAGTATACACAGATATCAATTTAGAGAAAATACTGGGTACAGATAACCAAAAAAAAAAAAAATCGAATACTTTCTAAAAATAATGTCACGATTTATTTGAAGGTAGGAAAGGACTGTGAGCAAGGAAGCAACGCGACAATGGCCTTTTTGAAGGAACCATCCCGACATTCGCCTGGAATAATTTTGGGAAACCAAGAAAACACAATCTGGATGCCCGGACGTTGATTCCAAAGCACTTTCTCCCGAATGGTTGGTCATTACGTTACCGCTCACCCAACACGAAGAAATGTATGCAAATTTAGTTCATTCAACAATTAATTTGTAGTTAGTAAATTCTTTTACTCTGCCTACCCGGATAACAATTAGACTGCAAATATGTGACGAAGGACTCAAACCTTAAATTGTACAGTGAACCAGTTTTTTTTTTTATTTATTCGGATGGGTGCAATATTCGTATCGCTGTTAACCGTAAATCAGGGTATTTTCGCTGTAGTGCCGAACACAGTTCGGCTGCTACAGTGGGCGGTAAGGCAGGGAATCTGACCGGAAATGGCGGCACGTGGCCGGCTGCCTTGTTTTTACGTAAGTGATCGATGCGTGGCAATACACTCACTGCTCGGGGCTCTCAAGGAACGCTACGCTCGTGTCCATCCCTGATTTCTCTCTTGCATAACCTATTAGCGTATGATGCGAAATTGCCGGCCAACCCTGTGGTAAGAGAATCAATGGGTAAGAGCATAACAGTTTACCAAGGCTTTTAGATCTCGCAGTTCTCCGTGTGAACTAACTGTATGAGTGGATTGCGGTGCTCTGATCAGCTTCTAGAGTGGTACAACTTTTTGTCATCACTTGATTTGTATTCTTCTGCAGCTGCTAAAGCTAAACAGAATGCAGTTTGAGAACGCTATTACTATGATTGAGCCGTATCATCCTAATGCTGCAGGACATCATTCGTTCACTTTTGGTACTAAGTTTACAAGTCTATCAGAAAAGGTATCTGTTCATGCAACTGCACATATTTCTTACTGAAATGTTCTACTACAGATGAAATGTACATTCTTTATAAGTAATAATTAATGAACACTATTATTGGACTACAGAAACCTCAAAATAGTTTTATGCAGACCTTTGTGACGAATTTCGTAGGGATTTTTTTTATACATGGAGAAAATAGAGTCTTTTCCCAGCTAGAAAGTAGTACTGCTGCACAACATGCACGTCAAACCAAAAACAGACAGTTCGCTGATAAAAATTTTTACAATAACAACAAAACAAATCTTACAATCAAGATCAATAAACAAATTTAACATAATGAAACAATTTTATGTTCACATTAGTGCGGATGTATGACAGTCTGAGATTGAAAGTTTGGTAGACTCTAAGAACAGTGATATCTAAAGAATTACCAATTGTTTGTAGCAAACATATCAGACAGACAATAGGTTTCTTTTTGTTTTCTTATGGCTTTGCGTCTAGTCGATGTCGAGGTCATTAGAGGCGGGAAAAGACTGGGCACAAAAAACGGGAAGGAATTCGGCCATGTCATTTTGAAGGAAGCATTCCGGTATTCACCTGGAGTGGTCTGGGGAATACATGGAAAATCTAAATCTGGATGCCTGGACGGGAAATCGAACCCGCGTGCTCCCGAATGCGAGTCCAGAAGATTAACCGTACACTCACCACTCTCCGTACAGACAACGGAAATAAAACTAAAACATCGCATAAGTAACATCATTTCCTTGTAGTAAATGATGTGGAAGAGCTGATACCGAGCGCAGTGAAATATGAATTCAAATTTCTGAACCAGTTACTTCGTAGTTTAAAAATTGAAAGTTCGCCATCTTTTCGAGCATATTTAATAATTGACCCTTCACTCGTTTATTATACATTCATTCTGTTGATCACCTCTTCTGCCATTTAATGTCTCATACTTCTTCTCGTTTGTCTTTTGACAATATATTCGCATTGTAACTGATAAGAAAATATTTAAGAAAGATTATAAAAAATGTTTATATTCTAAAAAAATTACGGTGCTCGGCTGTTAGAACGTGAACTGTCGTTTACAACAGTTGGAGATCTCGTGGGCATTGTACACAATGGTTCCGAGCCCTGTGCTCCTCTGCACTAAGGAATGGGAACTCTGGGCGCGGAGGTAAACATAGACGTGTGTGCACACAACGGCGGCAAGTTTGTGGAGCACAGCTCGTCGGCTACCTTACCTGCACTGCCAGTGCCTGAATGTAGCCTACGCCCAGAGTGAAGTGGTAAGACACCCGTCCCGTCAGCAAAAGGGCTAGCACGTTGGAACCTCGCGTTGCTGAGGGCAGGCCTCAGGCTGAGATGGTTTTAATTAAAATATGTTCTGTGTTGACTATAGCTACCGGAAACATTGTACTATAGAAATTCATTCACTGTGAGAATCGCAAAAACGCTATTGATATCGTAGTTTTCAGGAATTAGTTGCTTAAGAAGTAGAAGCTGCATACAGGGTGTCCAGAAATGAAAGGATAATCCCGCAACAGCAAATAGGTCACATCATGTCCTAACATATGACAAAAGTTTGTTTCAGTAAAAGTCTCACTACGTTTGAGTCATCTAAAACGTTAAATCTTAAAACGTTAAAAACACCTCATGTGTGTGTGTGTTTTTTTAAATTTATTATCATCATTTTTTCACTACATGTTTAAAATGCACAACGGTCTCTTTAGCACATTGAACTACCAAAACAATCATTTAAAGAAGTATAAAACAATTACATCATTTAATAGTTTTATAAATGTTTTTAACGTTTTAAGAAAAAAATAACATTATTTCAGAAGACACAAATATCTATGAGTAAAATAAAAAATAAAAAATAGTGCTCAAAAAGTCTTAATTTATAGAAATGGCATGGAATAAACTGAACAAAGTCACGTGTTTCGAAAAAATATTTAAAAAATCAATAACTCAAAAATGGTGAGACATTTATTAAAATAAAATTTTGTCATATAGTAGGACGTGATGTGACCTATCAGCGGTGGCAGGATTATCCTTTCATTCGTGAACACCCTGTATACTAATGAATCAAAACATTCATTGGTTGAGAGCGTGCTGGTAGGTTTCTGGAGGTATCTGGCACCACGCGTCTACGAACAGGCCACAGAATTCCCTTACATTGCGAGCCTGTGAGTTGCGGGCGCAGAGCTAGGGCGCGATACCGTCCCAGACGTTTTCTATCGGGTGAATCTGATGGCCAAGAAACCAACGTGAGTTCACTAGTATCCTCCTCAGACCACTGCAGCACGACTCATGGACAGTTATCCTGCTGGAAGATGCCATCGTCCTCGTGGAAGAAATGAAGTATGAAGGGATGCAGTTCACTCGCAATAATTTCTTGTAGTCCACAGCGTCACGATGCCTTCGGAATCCCAGGTTAATGTCTCCCATTGCACTCACGGGCTTGTGTCCGTGTAGCTGTGCATGTTTCGAGCAGCCATTCGCCTGGTAGACGGCGTATCCGGATACGATCATCGACCTGGTTTGACGAAATAGGTGATTCATCCCACCAGGCGACAAGTTTAAATTGATTCTCGATGATTCCGTGCCCACTGCAATCGTAATTGGCGATGTTGTTGGATCAACATGGGCACACGTAGGGGCCGTCCGCTGCGGAACCTCATATACAACAATGTGCTTCGAGACACTTTTTCCTGCACCAGCATTCAACTTTGCCGTCACATCTGCCACAGGTCACCCCTTATCCTGCTTCACAAAAGAGGCCAGCCTCTGACCTCCACGTTTTTTGATGAAGCGTCAACGTCCATACCCTCGAGGTGAGTGAATGAGTAAGCTCAGGAAATTATATAGTAGATTTTATATAATTAAAACTGAATGTGTCTCATTTCATCATTTAAGAGTGTGTATTCAAAGGTTTCACAACGCTGTTGCAAGTTTAAAATCTTTGGGGCGGTAACAAGTTAACAGAAGTATCTTTCGACAAAGAGATACGTGTATGCGTGACGGCGGAAAAGCGAAGGAGTATAGGGAGAGCCACTGTCGGTAAAAACTGGTCAGGTACGTAAATTGTAACTGTCACTAACCGGGTACCGCTGAAGAATTTGAAGGAATGTATTTACTTTCTTGTGTAGTATCTACATCTACATCTATACTCTGCAAATCACAAATACTGTGGGTGGCAGAGGGTGCTAAGCACCAATCCTAATTCTGCTCATTCCAATCCCAAACAGATAGAGGAAAGAAGGAATACATAAATGAATCAGTACGGCATCTTATTTCTCTAATCTTATCCCTCCTGTCATTGCGACCTAAATAGGTTGGCGGAAGAAGTATTTCGTTGCACTCGTAACTTAAAGATTTTCGCATATTCTCCAACAAATTCAAACGAAAACGACGTCGTCTGTCCGCCAAACAATCCCAGCCCAACCCACGAATCAGCTCTGTGACACTTACGTAAGGACTGTAACTAGCAGTCACGAAACGAGCGGCTCTTCTCTGTACTTTCTCTAATGTGTCAATCAATCCCTTGCGATAGGGATCCCAAATTCCACAACAGTATTCCAAATGCGGACGCACTAGTGTTTTGTACGCTATTTCCTTTGTATGAGCATTACAACTTCTCAAAATACTTCCTATGAATCGTAGTTTGGAATTAGCTTTGCCTACAACGGAAGTTATGTGCAAGTCCCATTTCATGTTGCTTTGTACTGTTACGCCTAGATACTTCAGGGAATCCACAGTGTCAACAACTGAATTGTTAACTTTGTACTCCTGAGCAAGCGGGGTCTTTTTATTACTTATATGCATTGCCTTGCACTTTTTACAGTTAAGTGTAAGCTGCCATTTACGGCACCATTCCAAAATAACATCCAGATCGCGTTGAATTTCTAAGCAATCGTCGGAGCACCTCACTTCCCTATAAATAAAAATCGCATCCTGCAATTAACGTTGTCACCGAGATCGTTTATAAAAATTATGAAAAGAAGTGGTCCTATTACACTTCCTTGAGGAACGCCCGAAGTAACATCTAGTTTAGAAGAGGCTTCCCCGTATACAACGGGTCTACCTTCTGCGTCGACAGTAAATTAGTTTCAGTGTATTACGGTGTTGTAGAGTACATGGTTTCAATATCTCTTTAAATCAGTAACACTTTCAGGACCAATATACTAGGTGTAATTGATGAATTTGGAAGAACTGATTCACCAGCTGACTACGAGGTTAATGAAGGGGCTCGTCATTAGGCGCAAGTACGGGGGAGTCGAAATAGAAACAATTCAATGAGATAACGTGAATTAGTATATAAATGTTTATTCAAAATGAGGAAATACAGAAAAGTGTAACTTACTTACTACAATAGAGAGGGTAATAGTAAAAAGAGAACGAAACAGGCAGCACGGCAATACGGAAAACTTGGAACTGCCAAACAAGAAATTTTAAGAATTTGAAAAGGCAGCAATATTGAGTAATATTGGTTTAATGAAACAATTAGGGACTATAATTCACAAATCAGAGGAGGAGTTTGTCCTCAGAAGTAGAAATGACAAGTGTAAAAATTCTTAATTCATTCTGAAGATGTTCAGAAGGAACTAAGAAAGCTAAAAAAGCCTAAAGGGGCTGGTATAAACAATATAACTACAGATGTCTCAAAGATAGTGGGGTTCGACATTACTCCCTGCCTTGAAATGTTATTTGGATTGAGCACGGAGACTTGCTGCTTACCAGAGGGTTCGAAAAATCCAACAGTAGTACCGGTTCATACATGAGGGGTGACAAGTAGGGTTGAAAATTACAAGCCAATCAGTTTGACATCATTGGTAGGTAAATTAATGGAGAAGTGTCCATGAGGAAAGAAACTGGTTTGCAAAATGGCAATAAGGCATTAGGCAAGGCTATTCATGTCAGTCTCTATTAATGAGCAATGTGAAAGGTATATCGGATGAAATAGACAAGGGAGTAGAGCTGCAAAAGTAACGAGAAATTCTGTACCCTTATGTATTCGTTACTAAACCAATCAATACCCGTTACTTTCGAATCGTTACTCGTTACTTTCGGTACAATCGAGTATCGAGTTACTATCGTATCGTATCGTATCGTATCGTTTCATTACTCCTTACTTTCGGTACAATCGAATACTAGCATGAAGCATCGCATCGCATACGGTACGACTTCGTTCATACTTGGTTAAGTTTTAGTAAATTGTTTATTTAGTAAAATAAGTTTAGGTAGATTGTTTGTTTGGATAAAACTTAAGTAAAGTAATTAGCACATGGATCTTACGGAAAACCTCTAAATGTACAGGGGAAAAAAAATCTGTTTGCACACACAGAAAAAAGACCTTACCATACACCTGACTGTGACACATCTAGTGACAATAACTAATGACGGTTATTTTTTAAAGTAGCCTACTCAAAATCCTGCATACAAGCCTGAAATGAAAATGGGACACGTATTTAACAAATATTGTAATTTCATAAAAGTATTTCGTTTTAAATAGGACGTTTCACCACTGTCTTCCTTTACTGTTTTCATTTATTTTTGTAAATTCTTCATCCTTTTGTGATAGATTTGTTAAAATAAATTTGGACATACCATCAAATCGGGACTGCAGGCAGAGTGCTACTGACTCCCGCTGTATTTCATATTAATATTCAAAACTTTTAAATCAATAATAAAGGTATAGGGCAAACAGGCGATTAGATTCGTAATTGTTGTTGTGTCGCGGTTACTACAAACATTCAACATCAAACCCAATACTACATTGATCACATGGATCCTGCGGTAATAATGCAATAACTAACCCCAGAATAAAGTTATTGTACCATGTTGTTCCTTTATAGAATTCTGGAACTGCAAAAAGGGATTCTAGATCATTTTTTTTTTTTTTTTTTGAAATTATAACAGAATGCAATCACTAAGAGATATGATAAAAAAGCTGGAATGGGACAGGATACAGGATAAAGAGGGTCATGGGACTGTACAAGGCGTATATTGATGATGAGGCATGGAAAGATATTGGTGTAAGAATTAAAAGTAATGCTTGGAAGGGAAAGGATGACCAAGACCACAAGCAGGCACTCGATTTCAGGCACAAGTGTGTAGGAAGATTCTCTTTTTTGGTAAGGCTGCCAGGGATTGGAATAAGTTACCAAGAGAAATTATGAATAATTTACCAAAAACGTTGAAAGAATCTTAAGTTAAAATTTATAAAGGGCAAATGTAGGTGGATACAGGAAAAAGGAGGGAGGGGGGGGGGGGGGAGATGAGTGTGTAGAGAAATTGCCGCCGGAGCGCGAGCTCCTTTGCAATTTAATTAAATATTATTAGAACATAACAAATGCAGAGATTCATATCACAAACTATTAGAAAATTCTTTTGTATTGTAAATTAAACTATGAAATAAAATCTTAAAATAAACACATGTTTGAAATCAATAAACCTCACTAATGAACGATAAATGAAATACCAGTAACTATCTCAAATTATCCACACAAATTTTCTATTAACAAATTATGAACTGTAAATTTTTATGTTAAACAAAAAAACTACAAAATTAGTCTTTACGTTGTCAAAATTAGTTAGCTGTGAGAGCAGGAACGTGTTCGTATCTATACGACAAATGCGAGTAACGAAACATGCGAGTAACGGAATGAATTTGTGAGTGACGATTCGGTACTTCGAGTCAGGCGACGAACCCGTTACTCAGTAACGAATACAAGGGAGGTCAAGTCAGAGTCAGCTTTAAAATGTTGTTAAATGAAGTAAAAACCATTGGAATGTATGAAAGAGTTAGGGTAACTATTACAATATCAAAGGAAGTAAAACTGAAAATGGGAGTACCTCTGGGTAATATGTGTTGGAAACATTGAATTTCGTTATTCTAATGAATCTTTGCTGTAATGATTTAGAGTCGAAGTTAGGTTCTTTGCAGATGACATAACATGATCAAAACAGGTGACAACTGTGAAAAGCTGCAGGGTGCCCTGGTCAGGATATCTAGCTGGGTATTTCAACATGGGATGAAGTTGAAAGCCAAGGACAGTCAGCTTATTATATGTACAAATAAAAAACTAAAGGTTGTATGTGATCATAGATTGGAGAAGTAATTCCTTTTTGGAGATTTCATCCGTAAATATTTAGTCATAACATTTAGTAATAAACTCAATTGGTAAGGATACATTGAGCATATGGTGGGATAAGATTTCAAAATCCTTCATTTACTGGAGAGAGCGATGTGGAGATGTAAGGGAATTGGGTTATAAATCGCTGGTTAAATCGTTGACTGAATTTGGTGGAACAGTGTGGGCCATACATTTTGAGTATCAAATAAGGAAGTTGGATGGGCTACAAAGAAAGGCAGCTAGATTTGACTGTGGAAGTTCAGAACACAACACCTGACTAATACGATGATGTAGCTGTATTAGGATTCATTGGAAGAAAGGAGGAAAGAGAGTTCTGGGTGTGCAGGAGTCGCATATTGGTGATGAGGCGTGAAAAGATATTGATAGTAGAATCAAGAATAGTAGCTGGAAGGAAAAGATGAGTACCATCACAAGCTGGCACTCGATTTCAGGAAGAAGAAAATGGGGGTCAGGTATTGGATTAAATTATCAAGTAAAGTGATAAATAAACAAGTGATAAATTAACAAAAGCGTTGAAAGAATTTAAAATTTAATTCGTAAGGTAGGAAGGTGGAAGAAAAGGGAAAAATTGGTATGTAGGAAAACTTCCACCAATGTGTGAGCTCCATCGCAATTAAATTAAGTTGGTTGACATCATAGAAGCTTCCGCGAATGGCAAAAAGACATTCAGTAAAGAAATTTTCAGGACTTACTCGATCACTGTTTAGAATAGCCTACATTGTAAAGAATTTTCTAGTATATACTTGTCTGATGACACTACAAATTTTACTTAAATTTTCAAAGTAATATAACGTATTGTAAAATTTTGAATTTATACGCTTAATATTAACTATATTGATAACAAGATAAAATACGAATCTTTTGAACATATAATGAACTATCGATACGTTCTTTCATGCGAAAATGTAATAATTTCATTGAATGTTTTTCATTAATTTCATTTGTTGGTATTTGTTACCGACTTTAAATAGTCTTATGAAATACTGTTCAGGACTGTTAGAGAGGACCTAAACTAAATTGATCCAGTACGGCGGTAATTAAGTCTCGTGGGTATTGTTGGAATATGTTTGAACTGGAAACTGTCACATTCTCTTGGGAGCAGTTGGCATACATAATGGCCTCAGGGACTACAGCAGTAAATTTAGCTCTGGAAATCGTGAAATAAAGTCTACAGAGATTACCTACCATTTTTTTGTATGGAACCACAACAAATTTGAAAATTAAACGATCCTTGGTTGATAAAACGGAAGCCAACTATCCTGAAATCCAGAGCCGTTCAATATAATTAGATACCATAAGTGGAAAAAAATATCGGTCTTCTATCGTTTGAGTAGCACCTTGTCCTAAAAACTTGATCGGAATTCAGGTGTCAGAGACGTTCACGGATAGAAGTTGATGGAGGAGCTTTTTTCACTGTCTCTCCGGGTAGTTGAAGTGACGACGGATATAGTATTAATAGCATGCCTATCGTCATTGTTTTGTTCTACTTTTTTGTATTCACAAGAGATGTATTTGAGGTTTGCAGCGGATAAAAGTGCTTATAAGTTCACATCGGATTTATGGCGACACAGTGATGAGTATTTCATCTACTTGATTGGCATGATTAAGTGTAAAAGATACTTAGTCTTACGTAAACAAAACAGAGTTCTTTAAAAAGGAGAATCTAGCTTATCAGATGATAGAGGAAGTCGTAGCAGTGTCTGGCCGCTATTAAAAAGCCGTGAAAGTTACTGAATTTAATACAGTGACAAAGCTTGAGGAATAACTTAAAATATCAGATTTGTTGAAAATACGTTGATTGTTAGTTACATTTTGATCGTTATGAGGAAAATTTTTCATTAGATCAATCGATGACTTCCCTTAATCCAACTGTTACAATACTCATCAAGACTACGATATTGCAAAACATTTGTAATATATTAAGTAGAACTCTTAGAGGAAGGCCTTAGAAGGAAGTACTTGAAAAACAAATCTTGAAGCGCAAATACCAAACCGGATCAAAAAATAAAGAAATTTACGATGGAAATGGTCGTTAGTATTTTCGTTAACTTTTCGCAAATATAGTCAGACTATGAGGAAATGAAAATTATTCGTCGTTAATTTCCCATAATTTTTAGTTCAGCCAATCTTTGGAATCTGCATAAAACCTCTGAAAATGCTAAGTTTTCTTACAAAAATAACAACATAAATTCATCAACAGTACCGCATACACTTCAGATAACTTGAAAGTAGTAACTTCAACTAAGCTTAAACTTTAATGGCCGACTGAAATTTTAATGTTTAAACAAAAGTAAATAAAATATTTTTTGTCTGATGTTTTCGATAAGAAGAAATTATAAATAGTTTGCAGGACATTTCACGAACGAATCTATCCACAACACAGCTCCGGTAGCAGGCGCCTGTCAAGTGTTGTAGGCAGACTACCCGCAGCGCGTTGCCCACTCCGGCCACTACGGCGCCTGTGTGGTTAGCCGCCCCTGCAACAGACTTGTTGATGAGCACTTGCGTTGAATTACTCCGTATCTAAAGAAGACCCTGCTGAAGAAGACCATGATAGTCGAAATATTGCATGCTGCTTCACTACGCTCGCATCTTGAAGCTACCAGACCACTCAATAACCTTGGAAAAGATGCAGAACACGATATCTGGTACTCTTGCGAGATTTGAACTAGCGCCGTAATTCCTTCCTCGTGTCCCGTAGAGCATGACCATACCACGTCCATATTATCCTCGAGATGGATTTTTTTTAAAGTGGCATTTTAAAATGTCAGCCTAAATTTTGGATAAATATGCAGTAATTTTGTTTAAAATTCCTAATGATCTCGTGCGGACGTAAATACTCAGATGTGTATTATATTTTACAGATACCAGGGTTGCTTGAGTGTACATCTCGATCCTGGTTTGTGTTGGACTTTCACTTTCAGCAAGGAACGAAGGCTCACGAAACAATACTACAAGTTACTTACTTGCCTCTAATGGACTCCATTGCGCTTATATAAGAAATTACAGAGACCGCAGGTCTGAGAACTTCTGGAACTTCAAGAACAGCATTAAGAGTGCGCTTTATATTCGTCTAACAGCAGCAAAGTACATTATTTCGTAAGTCAGTACAATGAAGAAAGGTTCTTAAACTGCCACACGGTTGTATAATTATTTTACGATTAAACTGTCACCTGACAACCTTTGCAGCACAATGAACCACCGCAGTTTTTTTTCACTTTTATCGTCACAAACAGTTAAAATAAATAATAAACAGGTAAATTAAACTGTAGCTTTTCTTAAAATTTCACCTTCAGAAAAATATCGCCACCAAAAAATGCGTAGCGCTGTAAGCTGTAGTAAACTGAAAAGGGGGTTTTAATTTATTATAAGCTTTTATTTGCATTTTGGTTTTACACAGCCAACTCACATCGTCTACAGTACCTTTTAAATTGCGTATTAATGATTTCCGGAATTACTGTAGTTCTACGTTGCTATAAACATACACACAATTTCCCCCCGTGGGCTTCATGTTTTTCCGACACAAAAACGTGACAACGATGGAACAAGATTTGCAATTACCATATCGCCGCCATGAAAGCATAAAGCTTACATTCGTGTGCGTTTTGTCATTCTGAGTGTTGCCTGACGTCTCCCACAATCCAGGTTGGCGACATATTAACGTACAGAGCCAGGCTGGTAGGCGACAACGCATTGGATATTAAATACAAACCTATTAAATAATGAACATATACTGCTGATAGCTAGAGGTTTTACCATTTCAGAAGACAAGCAGTAAGCCATAGTTTTAGTTTATTCTCTGAAGTAAATATGTTTTATTGTTCTGTCGGAATACGATATACTTATGTGAACTGACAATATCACTTACACAGATATAGGTTGTGATTAACGTCTTGATAGTAATGATTTTCTCTTCACCCAAGGAAAGAAATATGCGACGCTCGTCACACTGTCGTATTGAGTGGTGTCCTAACCCATCAGTTACGATAGCATTTTAAACCTACGTCAGTCGACTGCCGCGGACTGCTACAGAACCATTCATAAACAACGGCGTCAAGTTAGTGCATAGAAGTTCCTAGAGGATGCTAGCGATTGCACGGTATGGCTTTTGTGTGTGTGTGTGTTTCTTTTTAATTGCTCTCACCGACTCGTCAGCATCTGGGTCATAAGAGCTGAGAGAAAATTGAGGAAGTAATTAGAACTTTTTTTTGTATGACTGAACGGGGATTCGAATCCACATCCTCCCGAATAATAAACTTGAGCGTTATGTTTAAAAAGCACAGATTCAATTCATACAACTTCTGGTAAATGGCGTAAGCATTAAAATGCCGAAAGCATTTAAATGTCGCACGATACTTTACTGTCTTGAGCTTGCTGACGTATATAGTCGTTGATTTAAGGGCTTAAACGGTCCTCATAAGGGCCGAACGCAGATAATCACACCAAGTACCACAATTGCCTTGCTTCCCTAATGGCTTTCTAACCGTACAGTACACAAATATTTGAGGTAGCTCCACTTTCTTTGCACTTTCATCATAATAACAATATGTTGAATGTGTGATTTTTAATATAACACTTTATTTTTTAAAGACTCAAATAATTCTAGCAATCTGCAAAATACATCACGTGTTCGTGAATATAGTAACACCAAGCTGCTTGGCTGATTTAATTCAAAACGTAAGAATATGTTATTCAGGTTTAGAGCATATGAATGTAAGGCATTAAGCATTGGTTACCAATAGAATGCTCTTTATTTAGTAACGAAATTTACTTTAACCCTTAATATTAAGAACATGAACTTTGAAAAACATACGAATCAGAAAATATTTCGGAAAATTCACTACCATATTTAAATTACTGCTAAAGCGTATCTGGTGTTAACTGTTGGTAACGTTTGATTTAACGTTGTTGCTTTTTTTTAGGATTGCCAGAGTTACTTTTCATAAGATTATACAATAAGACATGACACAATCAACAAAACTCGAAACAGAAACCAACGATACTGTGTTAGATGTCAAACCAGCGACCCTGGCAAAGAGCTAATCATTTCGCCATAGTGGTCAATACGAGCCTGGCATTCGGTTGATCATACAGATTTCGGTTTTTCCACGTTTTCTCTAAAGCAATCCAGGCGAAAGCCAGGACGCTTCCATGAAAAAGGCCATGGCCGAATTCCTTCTCATTCCACGACGTCAACGAGGCGTAAAGCCCTAAAAAACTGGAGGCATACTTATTTCAATCAGCTTATTTATTTGGTCTCATGTTTATCAAGTGAAACATTTTGCCCTCATGAAGAACGAGTGGCTCAGTAGAGATACACGACACATTTGAACACGATGCGTTCTTTTAGCCATCTAAGTCCTAACGCGGCGTTGTACTGTATTTGGTAAGTAGTACACACGGGCTTTGTAAAATCTTTTCAGATTTGCGCTATCTTAGTTTCGTTTTTCTTAATTTCCTCTAACCACATCACCTTACTGTCATATTTTGGCACAAATATATATATCGATATATTTTTTCAATTTCCAATATATTGTTTCAAGAGGTGATTTAAACTGTCGCCGCTCATCATAATGAGACGTCACTAAGCAATATTGGCCTCCATTACTGTTTACGCAGCAAGAATGGGGGCCAAACACCTACAGAAGGTTATACCGAAGGAGCTACTGTGTCGAACACAGCGAGGAATTCTGCTCATTCCCTTGGGCTTACAATATAGAGGAATGTTCACAGACGCACCAACAGTCAAATTCGCTATCTGGCTACTGGAATTCGAAGGGAGCGAGGAGCGTTATACTGGATAAACAGAGGAATGTATGAGACCAGGATACTGAAATAACTGGAAGTTCCGTTGAAACCAAAGAAGATGTTTGGGACGCGCTAATTGACGAATGACAGCAAACGTGGACTAACAGCAACGCGGGAAGTTCGACATGCTTTATTGGGAGAAAGAGAAAATTAACGTGGCTCACCTACAACCATCTCCAGGGCTCATAACACTACGTATCCAACCATTAACCTTAAACAATGGTTTCTTATAATGGTGACCATCAAAGAAACAATCATGTGCGCATATAGTGAAGTAAGTACCCCCGAGAATGTGGTTTAGGGTTGCGAACAAACCGAAGAATCAAGAACACGCTTAAAATTTAGCTTGAAAGTCTACGAATATACAATACAGTCCTTTGACACTGGCTGGATCAAGCTGCCATCGTTGAGAGATAAGTAAAAATTTGTTGAAATGAAATTTACTTAGTGTGGGAGATGCTGCAAATAGGAGGCGTCAGAAACGAAAAGAAGGACTATGTAGGAAGAAACTTAAGTAAATAAGAACTACGAGACTGTGATTAGAAGCGCTGCGCAGGAAGACGGCCAAGATTCAGTTCATCGCAGTGCCTCCGGAAACCAAAGGGTCGGGGAAAAGCCTACACTGATGTGTGAGTGTGAAAGTGGGAGATTCCAAGGACAAAAAGGAAACGGAATATGTTCGTACGTTGAACTTGAAGCTGGTAGACGACGCATGGTAGTCAGCATCAGTGGAGGCAGCAGGCGGTGTTGGTGTCAGGACGTGTCAGCAGTGATGCTGAAAAAGTTTCGCGGCAGTGTTAGCAAGAAAATATCATATGTAGACAGTTCATTTGCTTGGTGGTATGACGATACATAGATACTATTTCTGGTGTGAGGATATTAATGTAGATGATAGATTAATTAGCAAAATACTTTAGAACCTTAAATCCTTTAAAATAATTATCCAATACTGCTAACTATACAAACAGAAAAGAAAATTTTTAAAAATTTGTAGAAGGTTTGGATCTTCTTTGGATAAGAAGATAGCAGACTATTTAAAATTAGCAAATTAAAAACTAAAATATATATATTATTTCCGTTCGTCAGCACTCGTCACTGTTAACTATGTCTAGTCCTGAAATATTGCTAAACGCAAGTACACTTTTACACCGTCCATGTGGAAAAAGTGTCTGCTAATATTCAAAATTGCCACTATCTGGCGCCGAGGTATTGACACTCTTCAGTCTGTGATGAAAGCGCCGTGTATATTAACGATGTGCCGCGCAGCCCACTGTTGTATTCGGCAAATGGAACGGCGACGAAAACATGTTGCCAACTAGAGCGGAAGACACGCGTCTTCCTATGTGCATTATTAAATAACGCCAGAATTCATGCAACCTCCATATAATGCTCTTACTGAGGCCAACATAAGAAATTTGCGAATCTACATTGAGAGGTCAGGTACGTAACATAAGAGCTGTAAGGAGAGCAATGAAGAGCGGCTAGATTTGTGCTTCAGTAAGTTATATATTGAAAACGCTGGGATGGTAGTAACTGGTTAACGAGGAGAACTGTTGGTTATTACTGTATATTGACACTTGATTTCAGGTACAAGGGAATTACAAAGTTCATTTGTAGGTAAGGGAATATGCACACAAGTTATCAAAGACGGTGCTGAACAATACACAATGAAATAATTTAAAGTAAAATATGCACACGTTGCCGTACAGGAAAATTTACACCAGAGAGTTAGCTTCGCCGAATTCATAATGGTAATAATAATAAATATTTTCGAGAACTCGCTGATTCTTTAATTGAAAGGTAAGTGACGTACAGGCTTTCAACCGAAGAAAAATTCCGTATCACGGTTACGTAAGTAACTCTATTACCAGGACATTTGACAACAAAATTGGCATCTGTGTGTATAGGAATTTACTGTGTAATGATGCTCGGCGTTATTATTTTTTACAATATTGCAAGACTTGCACCAAAAGTTTATACAACCTGCTTATAGTCATGATATCACTGTTATATCATTACCATATATTTAAACCATTACAAGAATATCCCAGTTTGTACTTTTTTATGATCGATGATCACGTCAAGTTCAGATGATGAAGAAGTTGGGGAACATTTCACAGGACTTTAAAATCAGTACGTAAAACAAGAAGTAATCCTTACATTAGTAAAAGCGTCCTGTTATTTATTATGGTTACGAATAATCCTCGTGGAACACACATACTTAGGAAACCAAATCAAGACGATACTATGTAAGTTCTCTCAATGGGCGCGCCACCATATAGCAGTGACGTTTTCCCCTCCTACTATTGCTATTAGTCTGCAGATCACTACAAAGTGAACGGCGGAGGGTGCGTTGAACCTATCCAGTTCGTACACGCCTATGCATAGGAAGGGATGTTCGGGATATGACAGCAGGCTCCTATAGGCTATCTTATGTTGTCATCCAGACATTCACCTGAAGTGATCTAGGAAAACCCAGAGTAGAATGGATGGAGAGGTTTGTAGAGACCTACTCTTGTCAGATTTTATTTTTTTCTCCCCCTAAATCCTTCCTATTCCATTGCGTAAAAGCTCGTGGAAAAATGAATATAGAATAAAATCGGTTCTGGCCTCTTATCTTATTTTCTAGGTCATTCCTAAATATGAATGTTCCTAGTAGTAAAATTCATTCCCTTCATGCTGAAATAGATCTGTCATTTACTTTGCAATTGGCTACCGACGAGTGCAATGCTTACGATGTTCTAGATCTTCCCATTGCCACCCATACAACATCCCACTTTGGTTTCCCTTTTACTACATATACAGTCCGCGATTCTGACAGCTCTTCCTGGGACTTTTCCCACGCCTGTATTAACATATCTGACGGGCGGTCCCTTACAGAAATAAAATATTAATCCTATCTAACATATCGTCGACATTTACGTTCTTGAATGATGTGGTATCCTGAGGGAGGGCAGTGAGAATCGGCATCTCTTTGAAAACCGTGTAAAACTGCGTTATTGTGTTTTCTAAACCTGTGTTTCTCAGGTAAAACTTGGCGACATTCCAGAAGTACTGAAAACTACCTCAAAACTGAAGTCGGAAAGATCCAAACACCTGATCCGAGATCTGAATTGGCGCCAAGTGTTCACAGTCGAACTTCATTGTCATAAGTGTTGGTTAAGACATCGAGACATTATCTGCTACTCATTCCATTGTGATTTGGAATGAATGCTTAAGTGTAAATGGCTAGCATTCTTCCATCAATGTAAACGATTACTGTCACCGATAGTGTAAGAACTAAAAAGATGATTCCACTTGCAAAATAATATCAGAGAAGTTAGTGAAGTATGAAGTGATTACGTGTATTATTACAAACGCTGCTACCTTTCACAGACCCTTTCGAACTCAATCGAGTTGTGTAGGTCACCCTGTAACAGGTTATAAACGATAAAAACCTCAATCTCATCAGTGGCTGTCCAGAGTGGTCTTTCACAAAATAATACGTTTACGACCGCTCCTAAAAGGCCACCAGGGTCAGCTCACTCTATACAGGGACACACATATTGGTCGTACGACTTCTGCGGCTTATCAAATTTCCGTAACCTCGATTCGAAAGTCTTAAATCCACTAGAGAGCTGTAATACATTTTAACTCAACCCGTTTAAGTTTAATATAAATTGGGCTAGCAATAATACGCATTAAGGAATCCTGATTAATGTTGAACAGTTTAGTCAACGAAACCTGCGCATATATCTCTGTTATTAATTAACAGCCCTGCCAGAGAATTCTTATTTCGCATTCCTTAACGTTTGCTAATGAATTACACTTGGAATACAGACCGAGGTGGGAATAAGGTGAGTACACAAAACCAAAAAAATTACGCTCATTCCAATAGAAAATCAAGTAAATGGGAAAGATTTTAGTTTGCTGGTATTCTAAAACACGTAAAGTCGATTGGATCCAGTGAGGAAAGAGCCAAGTAAGAAGAAGTACAAACCATTGCGACTAAAGGACAGGTATAACATGTGTACATAAAATTTTCATGCATGAAGGAAGTTGAATTAAATAGTATCCTCAAAGTGGAATACACTAATAAATCAGTTTTAACAACAACAAAAAAGAAGAAACGAAAGGCACTGGTGACACGAGAAAATGCGTATTGATTTTTAAGTCAGACTACAAAACAGATGATTCTCATGATGTGAAAAACTTTTTACAATAATACAGTTGATAATTAAAATTTTAAAATATTGAATATTGTAAAACCTCCTTTATATGAATATAGCTTTTGTGGCTTTACGCCTCGTCGTGGTCATTAGAGGCGGGAAAGGACTGGGAGCAGGGAACGGGAAGGAATTCGACCATTGCGGCTGCATATAATAATTACCTTCGTTCTTTCTCCTTCAGCAACTGATAGAAGGTTAAACACTCCCCGCAATGATTTAGCGCTATCAGATAGTTTTGAACGACTAGTTGAGCTTTACTCTACACGTATTTACCTAGCGTCACAAAATTAATCTATAAAATTTAAGAAGGACGAATAAAATACTTATTCACTGAGCTCTGCACAAATTATAAAATTAAATATCTGAATTGTTTATTAATCTTTTTCTATGTTACTAAACGATTATTTAGCAACATGAAATATATTAGTCAAGAACTGCGAAAAATTGTAGTACGTAATTAGGATAAGAGAGACTTCAATCAGTCGTTGAGTTCTACCTGCCATTTAAGACACTGACTAATACTTCGTTCAGCATTAATGTGACATACATAGGATTGTTGATCGGTTCTGAACAACCACTTAATTTTTTGAGCTTTACTCTCAATTACTGTGGATTAATTAGCTGCCTATAATCACCAGATAGCTCTACACGACACACGTAGATTAATAGTATTTCCACACCAAGTGCGATAAAAGTGTATTATGGGCGAGAAAGGCCCCAATATTGTCTCGAACACATGCCAGCTGCAGCTCAATTTTGTTTTAATTTAAATTAATTAATAACTTATATCCGCTTAAAATGATAGGTATTGTTGTTAACATTGGAAACGATAATCACTGTTCAGGAAGAAATATTACTTAATTTATTTAGCACAATTACTTGAAATAAACATTTAAACTGTGCTGGATTTTAACAAGCTCCCTTACTGTGGAGCCCAAACACGCGCCTAACATTTTGACAGACCGGGCGCCAACCATGCACTGTGCCCGCTCAGCTGTGGTTGACCAGAGATAAAGATTCTTTCAGTGCTGGTACGCTATCCAAAGAGATTACAAACTACGGTTTGTGGAGCCCTACAAAAAATACAAATCAATTTACAATTATTCACAATACGTATAATTAATCAAGGAAAAATAATGTGATGTGATTAATCTGCTATATAATTTCCTCACTCACCTCGATAGCTATTGGCTGGAGAACGGTGTCACGTGTCAGCCTTCGCTCTCAAATCAACAGCCAGCCGAGATATCATTAGAAGAAATTCGTGGTTATGTCCACAATTTAATAGCTAAGCAACTGCTGCCAAATTAATTGTCATAATACATTCATTAAGTTTGCTTTTCCTAGCCTCTCATAGTTAAAAAAATATCGATAAACTTTAGGGCTGAAAAAATTTGGGTCTGATTTTCAATAACATGTTGCTAATGAAAGCAACTTTAAAAAACTTTAAATTACTCATGGTCTCTGCTGTAACCATGAATGCCAATTGTCATTCCAGCTTAGGATAAATTTCAATTTAATTAAAACTTTCGCTAATGTTGTTGCTTGACCGAAGATTATACACTACGGTTTATTTGCTTTTTATGTAATTTACTAACAACTTTCGTTAATGGTCTTTCTTCATGTTCGCTGTACGTGAGTTATTACTTTATTTTAAGTGAACATCAGACGAAATATGTTACCGAATCAACTATTCTGGCAATTCATTTCTTCGGAGTTGCTCAACTGTTTAGTAATATGGAATGTGTATTAAGTTCCCTCGCCGATACAGATACTATGACCAAAGGTTGCGAGTGTTTGCCCAGTCTCAATAAAAAACAACTTGATGCTTTCGAAGCAAAAAGGAATTTTTTTATATTTTGCAGAGTGAACTCAAAGAGTCAAATACAAGTCAAGTTTGTATTTAAGCAATTATACGATTGCGCTATCGTCTATGTTCATGTTTAATGGCTCCCTATATTAATGCTTCTGAGTTCTTCAAGCTCAAGAGATTCTATTCACCCTGAAACACAGGTCAAGTCTATATTTGTTCAAATAAGGTCAACCTGTCACAATCTTTCGCCCTAAAAACTGGAACTATTCTAGACCCGTGACGATACGCAAAAAACGGTCACGGGCTTACACTAGTAATAATAATAAAATGATTCTACCACTTCAAACAGAAAATTGATCAAAACTTAATAACAAGATCTTAGGTGAACCTAAATTAACAACAAATACCTCCGCAGCATTTTTTCACAATTATGACATAACGCTCCATTAGAATGAAACAGTCGAGGTTTACCAGCTGCTGTATGTCGCGCTTGATTGCCAACGCGAACTTTCTCAATAACATGTTTAGATAGTACTTAAAAGGGAATTTTAAAGCAGAATTATCGTTCCTCCGGTTGAAATACTCTGTCAACGAGCAATTATTTTCCTTTACGTCAATGCTCCGCAGTTTAAAAGGCTATTTAAGGCTTTATGATGCTTTTGACATTTGTTCAGCACAGCGTGATGATTTTTTTTTTTTTTTTTGGCATGCATTCCCAACAGGAATCACTAACCGAACCGTGTAATCAAAATTGCTGTTTTGCAATAAGCTTTTGATAATCCAGTGCATCCAACAAAATGTTTAGCACCAGTTTCTCGGTATTAAAACATTCCACATTTATTAATTTTTACATGAAACATTGGCTTACAGAAAGACAAATGTTTGAAATAACATAGCTGTTGCCATATTGTAAAGTACAATGGCTCACTTTTTTAAACATATTGAATTATATATAAAAAAACAAGGTTTAATCAAATTCCGTTCCCGCATAACGCGCAGACAAGTTACTTTCATTTCGGTAATTCATTAGTGGAATTTAACAATTTTAATCGTAAAAGAACGGAATGGAACGCACTGGAACCTCCTTGTAACTCGTTTTTGCATTGTATCAAATAACTCACGCACACTCAGCGCCAGGGTCGTCAATCTTCAGTATTCGTCCGTTACCAAGAAAAAGTCAGTAATTCATTGATGATCTGCTTATTGGGGCAGTAACACACTTCTTATCTCTGTTTTAAACTGGTTTTTCCCTTATTTCAGTTGAAAAAGTTGCTCCTTTGATAGAGACCTCAAACTTTAGACATTTCACAAAGCGAATAATGGATATGCCGTGAAAATATTTTTTCCAAGATACCCCATAAATTTTCAACAGATTTTTTTGTGTTTGATTTAATTATATGTAATACATAAAAGACAATTTTGAAAAATAAATTTAATTCACTCGTTCTTGTTGATGCTAGTTCTGACAAGCACAAAAATTTATATTTTCAATAACGCGCTAAAAACTTAAAGGTTACTATCATATTTGGTGAATAGTTCCATTAGACTCTTATTTTAATTAAAGTTCTATTAAAATATTAATAAAAGTCGCATTTATTTTTACCGAACCATTCTGCAAAACATTATTTCCGAATCATTAAAATTGTCCTTCAAAACATGTACAGTTGTTAGAATCATTTTAGTTTTATGAAGTTTATTGCTACGAGTATTTTTCACTGTATTACAACTAGTACGAAGTTTATATTTCTTTATACTCTGCATTTTAAACATTTTGAAGCGGTAGAGAGTAAGTTGGCATAGCGGTCTATGGTATCATTTATTCGTATATATGTTTTAGTGTACTATTACTGTACCGAGAAATGACTGTGAAAATACTAATTCTGTTACTGCTTTGGAGGTAATTTAAACTGTATAATTGGTACCCAGTACTACAGAACTTCTCACTACTGTTGCTGAATATGTATAAGTTGAATTCCGTATTTAACACTCATTGAAGAATAGCTGCAATAAATATGAAACGAAAATAATCTTTTAGACAACTTTGGATTGTTAAGGCTAAAAATTTCCTTTGCCATGAATACTGTATTGTAAAAATGTAAATGCTTCTCTAACAATGCTCTAATTATAATTTTAAAAAGTTTTATTTAATTTAATTTAATTGCAATGGAGCACAGGCTCCGGTGGCAATTTCCCTACATACCCATCTTCCCCCTATCCTGCACCCACCTACATTTGCTCTCTACAAATTTTGTCTTTAAATTCTTTCAAAGTTATCGGTAAATTATTCATCAGTTCTCTTGGTAACTCATTCCAATCCCTGACACCCTTACCTAAAAATGAGAATCTTCCCACACCCTTGTGCCTGAAATCAAGTGCCAGCTTGTGGTCATGGTCATCTTTTCCCTTCCATAACATCTCCAGGCTACTAACAAATAGTCAGGCATATTTATTTTAGTGAAACAATGAGGAGACAGAACTGTAAGGCACAAATCAGTTTAAGTAAGAGTCAGTATTACGTGAGCGTTTTAAGGATGTGGACCTGAGGCGAATCAAAATTTCGGGAGAAACTGATGTTATTCGAACAATGATTTTGTGAACCGTAGAGATTTGGGTAGGAGACATGACAGGTAACAAAAACAAGAGATTCGTGCAAGACAGAGGGCACGTGTGCCTTGGCAAATCATGTAAAAGGATATTGTAAAGAATATTAATTTTTTAATTGTTTATATGGTCCGCAAATCCCTGTGACGGACATATTGTTGGAATGTGATGATTGGAGAAAAAGCTTTTTGCTGACAGACCATAGGCACAAACAATGGACAGCGAATGAACGAACAGAAGGGAGGCACGAGGACTTGGCATCCGGAGGAGCAGTGACGTCACCAGACCCTGCCACGATTGAAAGCAGATGATTTTCAATGAGTTACATTAAGTACAGTCGCTCTGCTCGGTTTCTAACGCTAAGCGCTGGGAGTGTTTGAGCGTTTACGAGCTGCATATCACATGTGGAGCTCATGTCAGTTATGTGTCCGATCTTCATTCCTGTAAAACTATCAGATTGTACCGTACAAAATTGTATATGGCACGTGTAGTGCACTCGAAGATGACGACGCAGTTTAGAATACATCAGACTGAATGATAAATAATGAACAGTTCAGTGTACTAAATTTCTTCGCGTGTCCTGCGAAGCTCTTGTGACAAGTATCACGAAAATAAAGACTCGTGCTTTAATAAGTGATGAACTTTTGTTTACTATGGTGATGTGACAACTTCGATTTTCCAGCGTTGTATGTACCGTGGTTAATTAATCAAATTGAATCGCTTGCTATCACAATAAAATCAGAATCCGCTTTAAATTCTGTATTCGTGTATTTGTTAAATTATTCAATCATTGAATGTATTAATAAATCGATGTTTAAATAATGGTGACTATGAAACTGTCAAATCTTTCCCCTTCTACATATATATCTCGCCTATAACATGTGCAAGGATATTCACCGATGTATTGTAAAGTGTGTTCGTCCTGGACCTCTTGCCATCATCTGTAGAAAGCTACAAATGTTTAATATTATTAAAAAAAGTATCGCTATAAAAAAGAATATCCCATTCCAATCTCGTTTATAATTCACAAGCACTAATTCAGAATTAATAATAAGGACATAAAAACTCGTGCAGAAATATAGGTATTAACTTTGACTTGGTCTCCATCTCCATAATAATGGATTGGCCAGCTGCATTACTTGCTATTGGGAGTCCAAACTGTTGTAACGGGGAGTGTGCTTGAGTTACCTTACAGAGTATTACCGTGACTGTTCATCGTTAGAGGCAAGCTGACAGCTAAAACATAGCACAGGCTCAACGCTAAGCTCAGCACACTGTATTAATTAACCATACTTAGCTCTTAATCGTCGTCAATAGAGCGGTACAGCGTGTTCTCCAAACCCAGCCGGCATTGGAAACGGTGCTGAAAATAATTAATACAACGCTGTGTACCGAGAAATAACAGAGCAAAACTTCGCTGTTGTAGTTTTATGCAATTATTGTACGATTATCAGTCGTTGGTATCCACTTATTTGATATATCTGAAACGAATAACAGAATCAATCGATTATAATGAGCTTTTATTTTTAAAATTGGATTGCTGGAATCGATCATACTGAAAGACACCGACACAAAGAAGAAGGTGCATGATGAATAAATTCAAAGAATATGTAACTAAGCATCTTATTCACGTTAAAGTTGGGTATTCCTAAGATTCACTGCTTGCCTTAGCATTCGTAAGAGGAGATATATGCCCATGAACAATGAACAGTCCAATAGAAATGTCTATTATACCACCAGTTCTTTTTTTTTTTTTTTTTTAAATAACTCGACTCTTAAATGTCCACCCCGTTGGCTCAGTTGGTTATGGCACCGTGACGATGTCCGGCGCTGACACAGAGTTAGCTGTTTCGAGCAGTGACGGAAGAAAGTTTCGTCATCAGAACTTGGTCGTCACGGTGGGAGAGCCGGTGATGAGCATTTCCTAGTCACCAGACTGTGCTCCAATGACCTAGGGTAAATCCCAAACCTCTCCACAGAACTTAAGCGCATACGACATTCTGACGGTGACTAGTACACCGGATGAGGACGTCAAGCCTGGTGGCTCCTTTGGTGTCTTTTGGAAGAGTAGGCCTGAATGGACAGTCATCGCCTTCAACCTCTTCCCTCTTCATACAAAACAAGCAATTCTCTCGATTGAAGACACACTTTACCACAGTCATTTACACCTAGAATAAAACACATAAATACACATTAGGAAAGGCAACAGCAAACAACCTCATTTCATCTTCCCAACAGTGTTTCCATGGTGGGAGTGCATCTCCATGGCAGCCACCTACGCCAGAAATAGGTTATGGCATCATATTTAATTAGTCACACTTCTATCGGACAATACTGCTGTTTATGTAACCCATTACGCAAGATTGCTTTAGAAGAAACCAGTAGTTCCTGTAAGAACGGATTTTTTTTATTTAGGTTCTTTACGGAGGTAATGCAGATTTTTCAAATTTTACTGTTATGACGGACGTAGGAGATTGACGCAGGTGGGATTTGTTGGTAATCTAAATCTGGTAATATCGAACGTTGTTATCTTAAAGCCTCTCGCACTTAATTTGCCTACTTAATTTGATATTTATTATACAGATTTACTTTATAGTGGTAAAATGCCGTTTCTGTTATTTTTATTATGTTTAATAAATTATGCAATAATGTTGGGTTGTCATCACAGTCACAATTATTTTGAAGGGTTTGTAAGTATCAGAAACAGTTCATCTGCTGCAAATTTTAGTTACAGAGTTTTAATTATTTCCCTCAATCTTTCAATTCACTTTTCCTCATATGCAATGAATATTTATGACCAAGCTTATCGGAACTGTTGGTCCTGACAGGTAAACTTTGACGCTAGGATCTCGAATTCGGAAGAACGCGGGTTCAAATCCCCGTCTAGCTATCCACATTTCGACAACTGCGAGCAGCTATCAAGAGAAAGAAGAGAGCGAAGTTATCAAAGAAGGCGTTGTTTGATCACGGCAGAATCACATGTTTCTCATTTCCATTCCTGAGAGTAAGTTTCAGTTGGTGCAGCAAACACATCTCCACCCGCCCTCCGATCACATGTCTGGCCCCATAGAACTCTTTAATCCTTTAAACGGTTTTGTTCAACCCACACTTCAAGTCGGGTGATGATGCCATTTACCAACTCATAATTTGACACCCCTTGAGAAACCTTTTTTAGGGTTCCCAGCCGAATGGGTAATGTAGTATGTATTTCTGATGCTTCGCTGTTTCGCCGTCTGCCATAGGTCTCAAGCATTTAAACGAAATCATATCGAGATTTCGAACTGCACGTATTATATATTTCGTTGAACGAATGTAATACTTAAAAATTTGTAACATCATGTTTTTGGTGAGTTAAAATTGGACCAAACCCTTTTTTTTAAAAAAAAAAAAAAAAAAAAAAAAAAAAACACTGCAAATTAAAGAATCGAGCATACTTCTTTTCCGGAGTTATCTCAAATACGATATTACTTAGGTAATTTAAATTTGTCCCCATTATTGACTATAACATGTATTTATACGACTAATACTAAAAAAAAAAAAAACTTTTATCCAACACACTTCGCAAGTTAAGAGCAAAATAAGAAAAAGTTTTTATTTTGAAGTTGTCGCCCAGGGTAGTAGCAGAGCTAAATAAATAAATTAAAAAAAGGTCGCTGGAACTTAAATCACCACCCTTCAAATGCGATTTTGCCGCCCCCCTCAAGTACCGGCCGGGGCAAACGCCCCGATTCGCCTCTCCTTAGACCGGCTCAGTTGCCGTATAATATCATAATTTTATTTCAAATGCGCTGAATTCAAGCTTAATGGTATCTGTAATACCGTATACTAAAGTAATTTTATTTAAAATGCTCAAATTCAACGTGTATTAGTTTTTAAAGTTATCTACAATAAATTTATTGAAAATTTACAGAACAATAGCGTCAGCAACGCTCGCAGCAACGTGGTGCGACGTTGAAGACCTGGTGTCAGGTAATGATTTTTGTGCCAAATTATTTTATTTAATTTTAGTGCTTGCTCTGGTGGCAGTTTCCCTAACCTTTCCCCTTTCTTTTTCCCACCTACTTTTTCCCTCTACAGATTTCAACTTTAAATTCTTTTACCATTTCTGGTACATTATTAATCACTTCTCTTGGTAACTCATTCCAATTCCTAACTCCCTTACCTACGCAAGAAAATCTTCCCACGCCATTATGCCTGGTTTCGAGTGTCAGTTTGTGGTCATGGTCATTCCTTCTCTTCCATGCAACTCTCCTAACTCTTCCATCAATGTCTTTCCATGTCTCATCACCAAAATACGCATCATACACTCCCATGATTCTCTGTCTTCCAATGTATCCCATTCCGGATCCTTTATCATATCACTTACTGATTGTGTTCTACAATAAATTCCAGAGACAAATCTAGCAGTCCTTCTTTGCATACCCTGCATGTCCTGTTTTCGATACCCAAAATGTGAGTCCCATACTAAATCACCAGATTCAAGCAATGGTTTGACCAACGTTTTGTAACCCGTTTCCTTACTTCTTTAGTACATCCGCTCATCACTCTCTCCAAAGATTTTGAATCGTCCTCCTACTACCTGACCAGTAGATTCTGTTATCAAATGTTATGCTAAGGAATTTAAATTTCAATTCCTGAACAATCAATTCTTTACCCACCTTATAACCATAATCAATCTTTATTTTTTTTTATATGTGTACTTAATAAGCTGACTCTTTTTCGCATTTATCTTCATCCTATGTTGACCTACCCAGCTGGATATCCTGTCCAGATCACCTTACCCTACCGTTTTGATCCTCTTATAAAGCATTATGCCATTTGATAGTAATCCACCAACTCCATCATTCATTAGAACGACGAATATTATTTATTACGAAATTACTTACCGCATGCGTCAGATGTGACCACTGAATGCGCAAGTTTCAACAGGTAATTGTTCGTTTATTTGTGGTTAGCATTAAATCGCGTGACCCCAAGAACTGTGTGGAGCGTACAAGGCACTATTATGAAAATTTACCACAATTTTTATTTTAATTCATGTGTATCATTGTCAGGCCACGATCCTCGTAAGTACTGTTTCGCAGCAAACATTGTATTAACGCGCAAATATTGATAAGCAAAAGGAGGGACAAACATACTGCTGCTCACCAACAATAATTTAGAATAATAGGCTTCGTCCTGTATCGCTGACTTTATGATAGGATTAACAGGTAACCCTGTTTACGATTAACTCACGTAACGAGCATTGTTTTTTTAAGTCAGGCACGGGTATAATAAGAATATACTATTCAGTGTATGTAGCTGGGCACGAAACGTCATCTAATTCGTGATTTCAGTTCACTAATAAGGTATCGAATAGATGTTTCTTACGTAGGTACAGCGAAAAAGTAGAAGAACAGCACTTTTATTCCCTCTTGCTTAATTCTCTTTCTTTCCTTTTGATTCTAGGTTACGTGTAAACGTTTCAACACCATTTGAAATTGCCGCTAATTCGAACAATGTTAGAGCTATGGATTATCCACATGGACACTTCGCCATTTCTCAAAAAGCTTCTCTGCTAAAAATATTTGAAGTGGTACTTCCTGATACGTATACAGATTCTTTCCGTCGCTGATTCGCGCGAGAGCTGACTGGTAAAGGAGAGGCTTAAGTTGACGGCACTTAAGTACTGTCCCTGTACCTTGCTGATAATGATTACAGTGTGACTGGTGTATTAACTGTGGTATAAAAACTCTAATTGTACTGCAAAGTCAATGCGATATATTATCTATGATTCTGAACACATCGTAAACGCGAATAGAAGGCCAGTATCGCGATCGATTCGCAAGTATGTGTGTGTGTAAGAAAACTAAACGTACATATACATATATTTTATGACGATTACTATGAGAGCTTATTACCATATATAAGAGGAGAGAAGGTTCTGGAAGAGGCTTACTGTATGGTGAGTCATATTTTAAGACATGCGGGCTTATTAATTTGTTAGTGCAGTGAAGAGCCAACCAAAATAAATTTAGAGACATAGAATACGCGAAGCAGATAATTCAAGAAGACGTAGGTTGTAAGGGGTTGAAAAAGTAATCTATGTTATTTTGCATTAAAATCCATTACTGATTTAAGGTACGAGAATTTTTGACGATTTCTTCCGGAACTATATAAACCTGCACGTTTACCGATGTCATAAACATTAAGTTTCGTTGAAATCCGTACGCCAGCTTTTGCTTCATGCAGACGCAGACAGACAAAAACTCCAGTCTTATCGGTTTTTACCTCCATATCATGATGAACTATGTAGCTTATCGGGATAAAAAGTAGACTAATAACTTAAACTGTCAGTCAGTGAAGTTTTGTTGAAATGCGTTATTTAGTTTTTACTTGATGTGTGCACAGACCGACGAAAATTTCAGACTTCCAATTTTCGCTTTTTTATCAATTGGCACTATATAACTTATCGATATAAAAAAATATCCTGTTTCTTAACCAATAACATAAATTATTTTCAGGTTATTTTCGTAAAAAACCGTCGGCTAGTTTTTTCGTGATGTTTGCGCAGACAATATCGTCGGTATTAGACACTGAAGTTATTTTTCTTAAAACAAATTAAATGTAAAAAAATGACTTTATACAAATTTATAATATTTATGAATTAATTCTGAACTGTTTTCGTGTCTAGATATGCCCAAAGATTATTAGCTCTTATCTTATAATAATGCTAAGTGTTTGCACTTAAAGTGAATAATTATTATTAGAGACGATAACACATCATGGAAAGTCATATTATTAGATGATTTTTGTCTATTTATATTTGTTCAGTGTAGATGGTTTTATTATATTCTCTGATCGCTGTTATACTAAGAAAAGAAATATGAAATCATGTTTTCATCGCGATACAGTGAATGTATTAATGCTCGTGTGATATTGTTTAATCGTATTCATTTGATGGATATGATTTCTTTATATTCTCTAATCACTGTTATAGTAAGAAAAGAAACACTGGATCAAGTTTATATAACGATGCAGTGAAAGTATTAATACGCGTGCGATAAAAGCTTTTATTTTAATGCACAAATATTAACATTGGTCTTAATAGCAGAGGGAATGAATTATAAATTATTTAAATTATGAGTCAGAAATCTGCATTCAACCCATTATTTTTGACTGGCTTAGAAGTTAGCCATTAGCGAAATTTTTAGACACTGATACGTGCTCGAGTCTGTTTAGTTACTAGACAGATATCTTGCGCTTAACTCGTCATTTTTGACGGGAATTTAAGGTAGTTATTAACAAAAATTTACCGTAAGAACAGTTATTAGATGTTGCATAATACACAGGAAGTCTGTAACAAATTGAGTGGCGACCTCTACAGAGTGTTCGTGTCCACAGCAGGTAGCTAGTAAAAGTTGGGACGAGCCACAAACCAGGGCAGCCGCTATTGGTGGATTGGCTGTCCTTGGATCATGTAACGACACGCTGGACAGTATCTGTCGGATGATGATCACATTTGCATAACGTCGAGTCCTTGGAGGATACCAAAACATTGGTCTCAGTCCCCTGGGACAAAACCCAATAACGATGACACGACATATAACATCAGGCATTTTTCTACTCAAAACGTGTTATAACGCATAAAACGCTCCTTAAACCACGACGTATCAAGTATTATACAAGGAAAAAGTGGACATTATGTGTAGGACGAAAGTAACTTTATTACAAAGCTATGAATTTATTCGTGGTTCTCAACCATCTTTGCATTAAATACGATGTTGTACACTTATACCTAAAATCCTTACCAACTTTACAATACTTCAACTTCACAAAACCACCAGCAAAATGTTCAAAGAATAACTGCTCTTCGATGGAAATAAATTTTATAGGAAAATTTGTAGTCCAATTGCACAGCGAACGTTACAAATAGCTCTTGTTGAGTATTTAAACTGATGAAGATTGAGGTATTTTAGTTTCTTTCCAGTTTCCAGTACTGCCTCTGGAAAAATAATATCATTTGATGACACACTTTACCACGAAGCTAACACGTAAAAATTGCCGGAGGCTTAAAATATTGCAATATTTTGTGCCTATACTCATAAGATCCGCTAGTACGTTACAATCGTATGCACCAGCATGAGAAAAGCTGAGGTTTATAGGAAGGAAAAAGAAAACAGGAAAAATGAAAATAATTGTTTTATTGATTAGTATTGGTAATAAGATAAAAGAACATTTGTAAATCAAAATTTGAGTAGCCTTGGTTGCTTTCCAAATCCTATAGTAACTTTATCAATGAAGTCACTGTCCTCTTGCAGTTTTTTAATGAACGCCGACCATGCACAATACACTTACCATTCTGTCTACCAACTCCGGCATAATGTAATGAATGAGCTTTCAGTTTTGTTTGTTGTAACTGGAAATGCCAGACGATTCTTCACTGCCCCGTCAATAGCGGGACAGAACGATGTTACTTGACAAATCAGATCTGCGTTCTCGAGAGATTCATTTGAGATATCGTGCCAGTATTTTATACAATATGGCAGCCTCTAAAAGAAATTTCGGCATAGGATCTCCGTAGAGATGAATATCTACGAGTACCGTAGAGCACACTGTGAATGCACTCCCCGTAGGCTAAATTATTTTCCCGGTACTCACGTTCAGAATCTTATCTTTGTTTCCTTCATCATTCCTGATTCTTCCCTTAATGTCATCCCTAAAGGTCTCGATTCCAGCAACGGCCAGATAAAATCGCTTATTTTTCTTCTCTCCTATAAAATAATTATTGTTTTAAAATAATTATTGTACAGAAAACTAATTACTGTTCTCTATCTCCTTCGTAAGCTTTGCTGTGGTACCGACATTTCCGATCCCGCAATGTCTCGGTAACATCGAGAAAGTATTAACAACGCTTTCAACTTATTTTCTTGACATGATACTTTATGGTCCTTACTAATGGATCCACGGCATCATAAAAATTATCCTTTTACGTCAAATCTAAATTATAACGGTACAGCGTATAATAAACTCCGGACGTCAGTGGACAGTCATACAAATATAGGCTCAAAGTACTGATTATGAAATCCCCAAGCCGGAAGTTATTAGCATTCAGCAAGCATCTGACTCTTATGTTGAACTGATGGTTTACCACTTATGTCCATAAGCTGACACGTGCCTCAGACTCTGTTGGATACATGACAGGAAAGACCTTCTGAGATTCGCTACGTACGCTCGACACGGCATAGAAAATTGATTACTCTCGGTGGTAGCAGTTGTTTCTCAAAGTCGACGACCATTCAGATATGTGTTACAGTGTATAAGTGAACACTGCTTTAAGTTGCGTGCGGCAATAAAACTATTTTCTGAGTTACAACTATAATGATTAGATTAATAAGAAGAGTTTCCCGTAGACGACCGAGCGTGGTGGGTGAACGGTTAACATTCTGGCCCCGCATTCGCGAGGACGCGGGCTCGAATCCCCATCCGGCCATGGGTTTTCCATGGTTTCCCCAAATCACTCCAGGCGAATGCCGGGATGCTTCCTTCAAAAAGGCCATGGCCGAATTCCTTCCCGTTCCTTGTCCCCAGTCCCATCCCGCCTTTAATGACCTTAGCCGTCGAAGAGGCGTAAAGCCGTAATTAAAAAAAAAATAATAATAAAAAAACGTGGTCGATGGTGTAGGATGCATGTTATATATTACTAACAAAATGACATGATCTTAAGCCAATCTCTGACTTACCTGCCACTGAAGACCTTATATTGTCTCTGCTGAAGACAATATAATCATAAATCGATTATTAACCTTATTTCTCTTGCCTCTTTTAAGAACTGGAACTACTATGTTATTATTTACTTTTCATTGGTATACAGTTTGTCTCTAAAATCAATATAAATATTTTGTCTCAATTATCTTTAATTTATTATATGTATTGTTTTGTTCCATAGCCTGCTCAATCAAATTGCATGGAAAAGGCTTCTGCTCTGGTTTCCTGGCAAATGAGGATTTAATGTAATTGCACGTCCACACCAAAAGGAGCACACAGGAACATCTTGTTGGTGTTGCTTGTTCCTGCAACTTGTTCTGTCATGTTTCCCAATGTTTCCAAAGTTGCTCATTCTTTATGTCTACAGAAGCAAAAGTTTCTTAAAGCAAAAGTTTTCAAAAGTAGCGGTAAAGATGAAAGGAAATATGAGAACTACGGTAAACGTGGTCGTGTTTGAAATGTATTAGTTTGGGGTAGGTGCTTATTCCTTATTACTGCTCCCTCACTTGTTTGTACAGGGTGATTCAAAATAATGTGACAAAATGGCATGGTAGATCAGTCATGCAATAAGAAGAACCAAAAATCGTAAAGGAACAGAGGGTCGCAACTGCGATCCGGAGCCGCTATAGGACGTCTAAAATAATAATGACACAAAGAGAAGAAACAAAACCATTAGAGATCATTTTATTGATAATTACTCACTCACATGCCACTAATGCAAGCCAAATGTTGAGCCTACAGCAGATGCTCAAACCGACTGCCGCAGCAACGATTCTTCTTACGAAGTCTTCCGGCGTTTCAACAGGTATTTCATACACAAGTCCTTTTAAAAATCCCCACAAGAAAAAATCCAAGGGAGACAGGTCTGGTGATCACGGTGGCCATGCCTCTCGTGGCTCTAGCGCCCTCTATAGGCATTTTCGACCCTCTGTTCCTATGCGATTTTTGATCCTTATTGTATGAAAGATCTACCCTGTCATTTTGTCCACGCTTTTTTGAATCACCCTCAATAATGAAGAGTGGAGGAATGAAATTTGATAAAAATTTAATTAATTTTTAGAAAGAAAATATACTTTAATTTACAAAATAATTCATGAGCTTGAATAAATTATTAACCAATTCAATTGAATTTGCCTGTTTTTGATCTTGGAGAACTGATGCAGTAGTATCACAAACTTATGCCACAATTTTGGATACTGATTGTTTCAAGATTCGAAATTGGTACATGAAAGAAGTACATGCATCTCCAGTACCTATAACTCTTAAGGCCACCAGTAAATGTTCCATTGGAGATATTGCAACCCTGAATAAATGGTTCAGTTTTGGAAAGTAACCATTCTAAATCAGTAAGGGAGGAAGAAGAACAGCTATCTGGTAGCTAAGTGGCTAAGCTGCTTGATTTTAAAAGTTCAGGGTCTAGTCCCAGATTCAAAACCCAGTGGAGCCAGGAATTTTTAAGAGTTGTGATTCATCATACGAGCTACGCCAGGACATTCCATGTTAATCTGTACGTCCCAGAGGAAATGACTGCCTCTTGACACAATAGCTTAGTATGCCTCCTTTGGAAGGACCCAACAAAACTTCGAGTTGTAGACTAAGTTAGTTCAGTTTTTTTTTAAATCCTCCAAAAGTCTCATCTGGCATTTATTTTTAATTTTTATTTAGTTTTATTTATTTATTTTTACTAAAAATAATAAAAACTGCATATGCTGCTGGAAAAACATCATTATGACACATCACATAATAATAAAATTATAATTATGATAAAATGTTTTTATTTTGCACAGAAAAATAAAGAATGTTGCTCCTGTAGAGACTTTTTTATTTTTTACTTATGGCTTTACACCTCATCGACGGCGAGTTCATTAGAGGTGGGGGAAGAATGGGAGCAAGGAACAGGGACAGCCATGGCCTTTTGATGGAACCATCCTGGCATTCACCTTGGAATCATTTTTGAAAACTATAGAAATTCCAAATCTGGATGGCCGGAAGGGTATTCAAACCCACTTCCTCCCAAATGTGAGGCAAAGGTGTTACCACTCACCCACCATGCTCGGTTTGGTTTAGACATATCACAAATGTAAACACAATTAAATTGTTCCTAAATTAGGTTTTCTAGTGTAGACGAAATGCTTCTGAATGTTTCAATTTGTTTCCACAACAATTAGAGATAAAAAGCTCCTATGTGTTCCTTCAATTTGGATGTGCCTTAAGGATTGTTCTTATATCCCTTGTTTGAATTTGTAAATCTGCAGCTATACATGTTTTGGATTAACTTTCACAATTCTAAAGTCAGGTTATAAAATCAGGTAAATCTTCAGCAGACACTGGTGAATATTTTGGACACACGAAACACAGACTATGAACTTGAAAAACAACAGTAACATCTGATGATGAGTTCTTTCTGTCTTATAAAAATGTTTAAATTGCCTCCTGGTCCCTTACCCTGTTTTAAATTTAATGTTTCAGTTTTTTTTCCCCATGTGACATAAATCTACTAAAGCAGTTACTTATTGTCTCTGCATTTTTTATTTCTGCAATAACTTTTCTTTCCATACTCATCCTCAACAGTCCTCTCCTCAGTTTTCTATCATAGCCTTGAAAATTTCTAGATACATCATTTACTGATTCCACTACATCCGTAATTTTCTTCACAGACCTCTCTATAGCTTCTATCTTTATGGCTGTTAATTCCTTGTTTAGTGTTTTTATTGTTACTCCTACTGCCACTGCACTGATACTGAGTAACAATAGCTGCTGCTTGTTTTCAATCTACAATAACATGTTCAACTTGCATTTATCAGAATTTACATTTATTTGATTTTAATTTCTGTGATAAACATTGTTACAAAATATAGTAAATCACACATTACAAGAGTACATATATTTTTCTAACAATTATTGGTATTTTTAGGCACACTTATGAACAAACTAGTTTCAATATTCATTTGTCATCTCTTCTAGGGTAACACAATTTTAAATAATTGAAACATTGATAAGTAGGTATGCAATATGAGAAAGTTTTATTTTTAAACATGGAACATTATTTCCAGAACATTATCACTATTTACACTAAACTGAAATAAAAACTAAAATATGGTAGACCTATATTACCTGTATAAATAGTTTAACTACCTGATAAATTAAAGTTTATTACCGAACACCAGTAAAGCGAGTTGAAAAAGACAGGCAAAATGGGCATGGTGCCTTTATTTGTCTGTATGTGGTGTATGTAGGAGGAAAAAATTCTGAAGGATTCAAAGAAATCAATTACACTGTGAACAATGCATTTGGGAGATGTTTCAGCTGTTAATAAATACATTAGAAATTCTTGAAATAATATTATTTTAGATGTTAGATACTGAAGATATAAAAGTAATAATGAAAAGCAAAGAAAAAATGGCGAAGAGATTATTATATATATAGGCTGTCAGGATTAATGTTTCTGGTTTGTTTCATGATATTAATAAAAAGAGTTAACTCACTGCAGAGAAACATAAACAGTGATATTTTTTTTTGTAATTGGATTTGTGTGCTATCACTTCCTGTCACTATTTAACAGGCCCTAATTTGTTGCAGTGGGAATCAAAAGCTCTTGATGCAGGGAAAGATGCCTTGAGGTTTAACATGAAAAGGAAAAATAAAGTAGACTCTTCACCTGTTGAAGGAAGGAGGGCTGTAATGGCAAAAATAGGATGAAAGTGAAAAAAAAAATCAGGCATAGGCTTTCATGATAATAGAAAATGAACCACATATCTGTGCAGATTTTTTTCCTTCTTCTATGGTAGGTGATGGGTCTAGTCTACATTATCTTTCATTCCCATGTTAGCGCTTAATATTTATGTAAATAACATCTCCCATAAATAAGAATAGGAATAGAATTTTTTTCGCAGTATTACAATTTGTTATTTGCCTCTTTCAGTTCACCCATTTGGATAATTTATTGTTCATAAGATCAATAAAGAAAGCAGATCATAAGTCAGAGGAGTATGTGAATGAGTTGTAATAACATTCAAGTTGCATGTGAGAAGACGGAAAGAGATCCCTGATGCAGCAGCTGGAGTAAGTGTTCCAAATTCTTTCTTCTCTCAGCAATTGATGATATAGCACTGTAAATCTTTGGGTGTTTACAAGGAGTTTTCAGTTTCATCATTACTGACAAGGATGTTTTTTAATTTCATGTTCTGGTTGAAGTAAGAGGGTTCAATAAACAAATGGCCAAAAATGAACATGTAAATAGGTCACACAAATCAGAACTGAAGAGATATTTCAAGTGAAGGTTCAGTATACAGAAAGAAGGCTCAAGTACAGTGGTGTGGAAGTGGGAACAATTCAAGGAGGTAAAAAGAATAAGGAAAAAATAATTTACTTACTTCAGAAAACAAAGAAAAGTACATAACGGAGATACTATATTAGGCAGATTAGGAGGCTAAAGAGGTTGGTAAGAAGAGAAAACAGCAACACGAGGAGACTTTAAGGCAGTGGGGAACACTTGAATCAAGCATCAATGAGTGAAGATAAAGATTAGTTTATGAAGAATACAATAGGGGAGGATGGGGACCACCAGTTATGGATCTAGAAATTTCTGTAGTTGTGTTACAAAACTGATGGAAATGGAAGCTATTCAAATAATCATTGATGAGTATGAAGAATAAATTACTATCGATTCAAGAAAATTTAATGAGACAATTAGAGACTATCATTAATGGATGTTAGGATGTAAATCAGAGGAGGAGTTTCTCCATGTAAGTAAAAAAGAGCATTCTAAAAAGTTTGATATACATCCTGACCTAATTATGAAGAAATTAAGAAAACTAAAACATTGAAAATGCAAATAACATTAATACAGATATATTAAACATAGAGGAATATTATTAAGACTAAGGATGCAGAATTACTGCCTGCCAGAGGGCTGGAATAGTAAGATCCAAGTATTAGTTCATAAAGGAAGGTGTACAAATAGCACTAAAAATTATAGGCTAATTACTACATTCAAACAATCCTCCTTTTGTAAAAATAATACCTCTGGGTAATCGAATCTTTACTAGTGATTCAATAGTCTCTACAAGAACAGCTAGTTGCAACACCAATTTCTAGAAGGTTTAGTGGGTGGCTTGACCACTGGGGAAGAACATATACATTGTCTAAAACACTGGGAGAAATGAGGGGCATTTGAATGCAGTGTAAATCTCACAAAGTTATTAGCAACATTATGACAGTTGTGGAAACCACAAAATCTTTTATTATTGGAAACAGTGATGAGGGAATATACCAGAAAACTGGAGGAATTGGGTTACAAAATCTAGGTTAGATCATTGTTTGAATATGGTGGAATAATGTGAGACACAGATTTTTGGTATCAAGTACAGTAGTTAGAGATGACAGCTAGAGCTGTTCATGGAAATAACGACAGAATATACTCAATAACTGCTATTCTAAAACAGATGGATTGGAAATCCTTGGAAGATGGGAAGAGGGTGAAGAGACTGCTATGACTAAACAAGAGCCCTGTTGGTGATGATGAATGATACTGGTAGAAGAATCAGGATGAAAAAGAAGATTTGCCCAGGGCACTCAATGTCAGGTCTAGGGAAGTAGGAAAATTTTCTTATATAGCAGAAGGTATTCAGGGATTGGTATAAAATACCAAGGAGAGTCTAAATAGTTTGCCAGGAATATTGAAAAAAATATAATTCTTAATGGGTAAAAAGTAGATATATGGGAAAATTATATAAATATAATCATGACAACAATAATCCTCATCTCATGGCAGGAATATATCAGAACTCATGATCATTGCATAAAAAGTAAGACAAGATTGCAATGTCTTATGGGAACCATATAAGGAAACAAAAACAGAATTTGTTTTAAAGGATGGTAACATGGAATACAATTTGTTTGGAATGATTTATAGGTATCATGAATTTTTTTTTGTATGGAATTGTTTACTGCAGTATTCTTAACTATTCATTATACAGAAGTTTGAGGGATCAATGTTTTTAATCCTAAAAGGTAGTCACAGTTGATTAGGAAGGCTGTAGGATTTTTGTAGATATGGCACTGCAAGAGTTTATGTGTTGTTAAAAATCAGAATTTAGGAATGTGATATAAATTTAGAAGTAATGGCTTATAAAATGACAGTATAGGAATTATTGTTTTATAATGGAATTAATAAAGTAATGCACTAAAAATGATGTCATCTGACTTCCAAACCATACAGTCTCTTAACTGATAATGTTTCATATGCTAGATCAGGCCTATTATTGGAACCAAACATAGAGACCTCCTACTTTATATTCTCTTTTGACTTCCTTTACCAAATGCAGACATGTACATTGTATATGTGCATTATGTTACCTCTATTTCAGTCACAAATCCCTTGAAACATTCAAAGAAATTTATACTGCCCCCATATCACCAAAACTACCAGACACATAAGGAAATTTCTTGAGACACATCCCTATTTCCAGTCCTTACCATGTTCTTCTGTCAATGAAGAACTTATGTGACAATTAAGTTTTTCCCGGCGTATGGTAGACAGGAATTCTTCACGGGTCTTCTGCCGGATAAGATCTTCTAGACACCCGAACCGTCGCGGCAGCTACTTCGCGATGACAGCTCACCAGATGAAGGCAGCAGAGGTGACTGCCGAAACGTCGTGTCTAGAAGATCTTATCCGGCAGAAGACCCGTGAAGAATTCAATGAAGAACTTACACAGTATTTCATGCATTTCTGTTTCTCTGTGACCTGCAATCAAATATGATAGCTTCTTTGTCTACATTTATATATTCTATAAAAGTGTTGATTCAGTTTTTCTCTTTCCTGTTAGATGCATATATATCTAAATAAGAAAAAGAAACATAATTTTCTCTAACTTCAAGTAGAGAAATTCAAAAACTTTACTGAACTAAGGAGAACATATTCTAAGCAGTATAAAATAATAAAATTTTCAGTTCTGAGGATAAGTGTATAGTAGGAGTCATGTAAGATAAATGTTACATGGATTTCAGATAAACTAATTGAATATAATCATTAATACAACACACCACTGGATAATCATACTGTAATAGATAAATCAGGAAGAGGAGTAAGTATATTTTTCCTAAATCATATATTTTTTATCTATAAAAGTAATTACACTACTGTTTGTGAAATTGCATCACCCAGATGAATAGCTTGAACTGCTCAAAACTGGAGGATGAGTAAGACACTGGAACCCTGATAAATGATTACAATGTCAGAGTGATGGCATGTATGCAGGTCCTCTGTTCTGTTACCAAGTTTGATAGTGTATAGCCAGACTCAGTTGGTGCAAAGCAATCAAACAAAGTGGAAATGTGAAAGGTAGTATAAGTATGCCTTATTCAAATCAAAAAATGCAAAATCAGCATGAGAGTGAATTTTAACAGAGGGTTTTTCATACCATGACACTGTAGCTCATACGGGGTGTATTGCTATGATTGTGATGTGTGTGTGTGGTACCAGAGGATATAACAGGATCGTACAGAACAATGAGGAGTTACAGGACAACACCCTGTGACAATAGTGCAAGATGACCACCAACCGCATGGCCATAACAGACAGAACTTCTTCGTTCACAGTGTTGGTTCAACATTGGATCACTGCATTGTTTGTTGACATATCTGCATCAATTGTCTGATGCCATCTGCTGAGGACTGGCATGGTTCCGTTTATGCCATGACCAGTAACCACCAATACCTCAGACTGCAGTGGGTATGTGAAAACAATTGCTGGCTTCAGGAGAGGCAAAATGGAGTATTTACAAATGAGTTCCACTTCATTCTATCATACAGTGATGGCTGCATATGTGTTAAGATACTAATTTTGTGAAGGCAATTAAGCATAAATGCCAAGTGTGACAATTTGTGTTTCCATTGCAATAGCACCTCCTATGTATTGAGGATGAACGGAACAGCAACCACTACAGAAGGGTGGCTTTAGAACCCGAGGCTTCCGCTCCTCCAAGGCAGTTACACATGCCATCACATTCAGGAGGACATGAGTTAAAATCCTTCTACAGGCATCCAAATTGGGTTTCCCATGTTTTCCTCAAAAAAATCTAGGTGAATACAGGGATGCTTCCTTCAAAAGGCCACAGCCAATTTCCTTTCCATTCCTTGCTCCCATTCATTCCCACCTTTAATGCTCTTGACATAAATGAAGTGTAAAGTCTAAAAAAAAAAAAAAAAAAAAAAAAAAAATAGATGATGGGAACCACTGCTTCTACGGCATGCATGTTCTCCTAACAATCACCCATTTAGAATGTTTGAAACTTGTTCATTCTGGTCCTCCTGCAACCACTCTTGACGCTTTGTGGAGGTGTCTTCAAACTGTGTGGCAGTGTGTTCCCCATCAGCATGTAAAGGCTCTCATTGATTCCATGAAACAAATTTTAGAGGCTCTTCTCACAGCATAGAGCAGCTTCATTCTGTAATGAATTATCATGGTCAAAGTTTATCCACAGTTCTGTGTTTCTAACCATTTGTGTATTGCCATGTTACTAACTGTCAAATAAATTCTATTCTAGTTATTTTGTATCCTCGTTCTAGGGTTGCAGTTTTCACAAACACAGGTATTGTTTAAAGACATGGAAGTGCCAGCACTTACTCATACAACACATATAGTTGTTCTTATGGAAATACCATCCTTTTACAGCAGTGAAGAGTGGGGTGACTTCGATTTCTTTTTTTTTTTTTAATATTGTTTTTTGAATTATTGGTCCTACTTGCTAACATAAATTTTCATTAATATTCTCCTGATTAAACAGGGAAATATTCATATTAAATACTTTATTAAAAACTTCCTATAATCCTATGAGTTTGTGGCTTCTTTTGTAAGGAAGTTAAAGAATTCTCAGACTTTTTTATTTTTTAATTAAAATGCAACAGCTAATTGAAGAATTTATGTACAAGTACTATATACATTGTTCTCATTTATATTTTGAAATCATATAAAAAGTACAATGAAACTGTAATAACACTATTGTCAAACACTATAAACCATTTCTGGGACAGTATTCACAAAGCTGTTTTGTTACAATCACTGATGTTAGTTTTGTTATTAGAAATACTTGTTTATAATCTGTTGCAGCTTAAGCTGACTTATATTATATTTATTATAATTATATTATATTTATAAATTCTATCAGTGGCTGCATCAAATGCGAGGCTTGCGCAAGCCCAGCCACTTCTGTTTACTAGAAATAGGTTTTACCCAAAATATTGTATTTTCTTTGTTTGTGTGTTGTTTCGTGTTGCTGCTGCTCTCCTCCCTTCAACTTTGGTGAGTGTTGGGTGTATTTTATCTGTCCTTTCCATACAAATATTTATAAATTCATTACTTGGCTCGTAGTGTTTACCTATTCTGCACAGTTGCTGTTACATATTTGTTTTCAAACTGTTATTATTTACCACTCATTCTTTAACTCCACATTTTTACTTCAAAATGTTTTTATTAATAGAAGAGATTGTTCAGCTTGCTTCATATAGGGAAGTCACAATAAATTCTTGCTACTTATTGTAAGAAGATGAAACTTTTGCACTGGCTCTGAGGCTGTACCAGTGTATAGCGAATAAAAAAGGTATTGTTGTTGCCTAGCCCTCCTGCCTTCATCTGTAGTAAGTGACAGATGATTTCCCTATCCTATCTTATTTTCTGTGCTTAATGGTAGTTTCACTATCACTATTATCCACAAATTATAGTTCTTAATGCTATATCATTTTAAAGACTTCACTCAAAATTTTAAACATTATTAATGACTATAGTAATACTCTGATTGTTGTCTCTTAGATATTGCAAATTTTTCTACTCATATTTTGCTACATTCTGAAGGAAAATTAAGCCAGCTTGTATCAGACCAAGATAATGGATGTCCTCAAAAAACTTTTGAATTTGTCATCTTATACAGTTTATAATTGCAAATAAGTCATCAAATGAACCAAAATTTATGGTTAAATATTCCAAACATTCCAAGTATTATGGTACAATTTATATTGTGTGGTTGGAATATTTGAATTTCATTCTGAAATCATGAAGAATATCTGAGTTGTATGTTTGGTAGGTCATTTTCATTATTTCATGATGAAGGGATTAACTGTGTTTCTAAATTTCACAATTAAATTGTGAAAGGGGTTTTATCTCACAGTCATAGACAGTCCTGATTCTTTTAATCAGACTATGTTCTAAAATATATATAAATTATAGATATAAAGATTTTTAATTTATCTGATATAAGAGAATAGAGTGCAGTTTGCTTTAAGAGTTGGAAACACCAGACTCTTTAGGTGTGGGGAATGGCAAAGTGGACGATATTCTATAGAGGTTGTTGCTAATAAGTTTTGGAGGATCTTGTATAGAGTGAAATATTGTGGAATGTGTTTTAAATTGAATATAGTGTATTTGGGGATTCTTCCAACAGTTTAACATTTTGTATCTGATCATGGATATTAGTGGAATGATGTAACCATATTTTTAGATGGGAACGTGAGAGAGTTGATAGTTCCATTAGGAGGGATAATTTATAAATTGATTTAAGGACTTCATAATTAGGAATTTTAACTAGAAAGTATAAAGTAAAGGAAAGATTCATTTAGCTTGTACAACAGAGGGGGTAATGATTATTACCAATAACTAAAATACCAGTTTAGATTAATTAATTGGGAAAGAAGGTTTTTAAAATGTTTATAGAGCTTGAAAGAAGGTAATTGTTTACAGTGAAAGTATAGATTGTAAGATTTTGACAAGTAGGAGTTATATAACATGATTTGGCTAATTAATTATCACTGAGAGACCACATGGAGAAGTCTAAATTTTGGGAAATTATTACATGAAAAAGAAGCTATATTTTTTGATTTTTAAAATAATGAAAAAGTTTTAAAATAATCAGTGCTACCTAAAGCAAAAATTTGAGAATGATTAAAAGATTTTTAGATGATGATGAACATGAAAACATTAAAGTACTAGTGGTTTTGTGAATGTGTCACCTCATTAAATTGATTACCTTACAATGTAAAACGTCACACTTTTACGTAAAGGTATAAATAGGTGCATCCAATGACAGAGTTAGTTCAGTGCATAAGCAGCTTTACATTGCTACATTTGCAGTGAGCGTGTGTGTTTCATTGAGGTATTTTTGGTGAATGTAGAAGTTGAGTATGATAGGATGGAAAGGTTGAAAACTTTGATTGAATTTGTGAAGGAACGGTGATTTTTCATGTTTTAGGGTGAAAATTTAAATGAAATTTGACTAAAAAACTTGGAGACAATGTTAGTGAACTAAGAAAGAAAAATTTTGGGCTATGGTTTAATGAATGACACTGTGTTAATCATTACAAAATGACTGAAGAGGAACTTGCTATTTATATTGTTGATTGATGACATTTGATACACCTACAATACATAAACTGGTGCTTGGACATGTTTTGCACTGACAGTTTAGTAAATTTCAGTAAACTTTTAACTTAACAACCTTCTCCAGTTAAAGTGGAGTGGCAACCAACTACTATTATTGAGCATTTGTGGACATTTACGAAAGTATTCAAACATGGAACATTTTCACACCCCACTGAACACTGTTAATAGTTATTCAATTAAATGTCATGGAAACATAATATCACTTCATGTAGTTTACTATGTTGCAAACTGTGATATTATTTCCATAAAATAAATAGTAGTAAGATATAAACAAAAACAAGAAACTACTTGTTTTTGTTGGACATTAAAATCTAAAAATCAAATGGAATGTATTACTCTTTGAATATTAATATTACTTTTGAAAGTGCTGTTTAGTTACACAAGAGATCAATATTTCTCAGCAAACAATTTTTGTTCTATGAATGAGCAGTATAACTTGTTGCAGAAGAACTCCAGCTAGAAGAACAATGTTCTGTGCCCATTCTGTGCCCATAACTAGCTGCACTTTATTAGATTTTGCCAATAAGTTCAATCAAATTTGCCACAGAATTTTTTACTATACTTAAGTTTATGTAGAGTCAAAGTGTGTCACTAATCATACTGTTTTATGGAGATTTTTGAAGTTATCTGAATTCTCAAATGACAAGTCAATTAAATTTCTCAAATAACGATTACTTGTTTCATTGTCAAACGCATTTACTCACTTTACACCCTTGAATATTTAGAGGGAAGTATTTGTGACAATATTAGCTATTAGCAACAACTGTACTCCAATTATTAATAATAGCAGTAATAATAATAAGCCATTGTTTGATGTTTGATAGAAAAAAATTACAAGGTTGTTCCCAGGCATCTGTGATAACTATTGTAAAATTTTATAGAATTATCAAACAAAAGTATGATGCTCCTGTTAACACATATTTGTAAGGTTAAATATTCATGGATTGTCTTTCTAAAAAAATCAATAAGGAATAAATCTGATTGTGTGCTTTGTGAATTAATTTGGTATCGATTTTGCAAGTAATATACGTATATACACATATAAAGTAACAATGAAATCAAGATTCTAAGTAGTGGAAAGGAATCAAATTAGGATAGGTAAAAAAGCCACCACTTACCTTTAGATGATGGATGTTGGATGCGAACACACAGAAAAGACACAAACACAAATAATAAAGAAATTTTCGGGATAAACCATTCGTCAATGGGAGAACATTATGAGAGGTGGGCGCAGCTGGAGACTGCCTCACAAAAAGACCGCTGGTCAGGAGGTTGCCTTGTGCATAGTCTGTTGGCAAGTTCCCTCATAATATACCAGCTAACCTGCAAACACTGTCTGGCTTCCTATATAGGTTTGACTACTAATCGGTTAGCCATTAGAATGAATGGCTACCTTCAGACAGTTTTCACTCGGAATCCAAAACATTCAGTAGCTATCCATGCCATCACCCATGACACTAATAATTTTAATTCATGTTTCATGGTCTGTGCTATCACAGTACTCCCTAACAACAGCAGCTCCTCTGAACATAGAAGGTGGGAACTTGCCTACCAATACAAACTAGGCAAAAGGCAACCTCCTGGTCTCAATTTGAGATAATACTCACTCAGTACTTTTCCTTCCCTCTATCCTCTCCTTGACTCCATGTCCTCTGTCCATATTGAATCACCACATAGCAGGAGTGATGTTTAACTACATAGATTCTTTTATTTTTATTATTATTGTATTTTTTTTAATTTTGTTTACTTTTACTTTCTCAGATTTATGTTATGACCATTTTAATGTATTTTTTCTGCACTTTTTGCAACATTTTGCATTGCTCAGGACCCCCTCTCCCTGTCCTCTGTTTGAATTTATCCCCACCATGTTCCAGACTAACATTCATTTTGTGAGACGGACTCCCACAGCACCCTCCCTCCATAATGTTCTTCTGTTGACGAATGGCCAACCCAAAATCAGTGGCGTAGCTAGGTCAACAAGGGCCCCGGTGCAAAAAAATTATTTTGGGCCCTCAGGCCAGACGGGCGACCTTTTTTTTGCTTTGTGTGCTGGTATGGGCCCCCTGAACTGAGGATGGGGGCCCTTGAATTGTTCTTGAGGGGCCCCTGAGCAGTGGTGGGGCTCCTGTGTTCTCAGGGGCCCCTTAGACGACGGTAGAGCTAAAAAAAAATAAAAAAAGGTCGCCAGTTTGCCGTGAAGGCTCGTGGGCCCTCTAAACTGCGCTTGAGGGCCCCTAGAGGTGCGTTTAGGGGCCCCTTGAGGTATGCTTGGGGGCCCCCTTAGCGTGAGGGCCCCGGTGCACTGCACTGCCTAGCCCCATAGTAGCTACGCCCCTGCCCAAAATATTATTGTTTCTCCTGTTCTTGTGAATTTTTATGTGTTAAGCCCATGAAACTATCATCTAAGGTAAGTGGTGGTTCATTTCATGATCCTTTATATTTATATATATCGGTGAGCACAGTTAATCAAAAAATTAACTTGTTAATCATTAATCTGCTACCGGTACTGAAATTGTTAACTTCATTAATCGTTAAAGTGTTATATTTTTTAAAATTTAACACAAGTTAAAGTTAATTGTTAAAAGTTAACCATCCAATAGTGGAACTGACATTTATATATCGCAATAGACATTACTGCAAGTATGTATGTACGATGATGTGATTCAATAATACATCTACCAAATGTCCTTCTGGAAATTAAATTTTTACTGGGGTTCAACACTTTCACCATCTCAAATGTATCAGATTCTTCAACATGTACTGGAATCATGTTGGCAATGAAAAGGTTTGCAATACATTGGTCCACACTAGATTGGAATATGATGGTTCTGGTAGCTATGACATAAACTTTTATTTGCAGATGGTGATGAAAACAAATCAATTCTGCTTCTATCTACATCAGAAGAAGCTACAGCATTGAAGAAGGCTTTGAATTATTTTTCTTTTTTCCCCAAAGTTGGCTCTGCTTTTTCTTTTGCTTCAAACTGTTTATATTTGGATATATGCATCCTCTTCATATGTTGTTTAAAATTATTAAGGCTAGACAAGTGAACCTTGGTTGTAGAAAGTTTAGTCAAACACAGTCTGAATCATAAATCAACTGCTCTCCCAGTCTTGATTTAAGTGCAACATAATAACATAAAAGTGGCTGAGGATTTTTAATATTCCCGTTGCTATTCTTAGCATTGCTACTTTCACTTATGGATTGAAGAGCTTCAGTTTTAATGACAATTTAACAAATGTCAGATTAACCTATTTCACTAATAAACTCCAAACCAATACCAACTAAAAACTGAAATATTCCTGGCAGTAAAAAAATAGATTATAAAGATATCAAAATCAATCACCGATTGAATTAGAAATGAGTATTGTGCACGTTTATGAAGAAGTAAAATAGAAACACTCCAAAACTCTAGCTTTCCTACTCACACCCACACCATGCCTAGCATAACAATTGTATACACATCACACTTGTACTTCATATTATAGGCTATATTATTCATTCGCCTTCCATCTCACTGAAAGAACAAGCATGGCATGGTGCACAATTCAAACATACCAAACAACATCAACTACCAATGCAATGGACTAAAGTTAACAGTAGTTCAATTTAACGGAAGTTAAGAAGATCGTGAATGGTTTTTTAACTTGAAAGTTAAAATTTTGTTAACTTCGTTAACTAATGATTGACAGATAAGCAATTTTCTGCCCAGCTGTGTGTGTGTGTGTGTGTGTATATGTGTATATATATATCAATTCATATAAATTAAGATTCTGAAGTTTTTCATATATTCTGTTTATACACATGGCTTTAACGTTCCATAATTAATTAAATTTGATACATGAATTTTCCATTTCTGAGGAAGAAAATTGCAAGCACAAGTATTTTCCTTGACATTCATAAAATACATATTGCAACAATTAATAACAATATTTTAGGCCTTCATTGAAAATGAATACATACTGCAAACCATTTGTTTCTAGTTGTAATCATAATGATTATATAACCTTAAATGTCTAAATGAAAGGCAAAATTGGTTTCAACATTTGAAAAAAATCTAAAATAAAGTTAATGCTAGAACTTTGTGTAATATATCTTCAGAAATTCTAGCCTCATAGGTGAAATGGTGACAAAAACATATTCATTTCTTATTAACAAAGGATACTGGTATAGTATAAAATTTGAAAAATTAATAATCACAGTCAATATCTTTTAAGAGACACTTTCTACTAATCACACAATGTACATCAACAAATATAAATAGTTCTCAGGTACGAATAGCCTCACTGTGAGTTCTGTTTGAAATGTTAGTCTCACATGAAACACTGTACAGTTTAGTTTGACTAGAACAAAGGGCTCTGATGAATAATGTGGGATGGAACCATTTTCATTAAGCCCACATGTGATTTTAGAGAACTAGTTCAATAACGGCAGGGATACGTGTCATCCCGGAGCCGTCTCATGAACACAGGCTGAGAATCTACCAAGATTGTGCTTAAATGAGCAGATCGTGATATGCCTCCTTCTTTACATGTTAGCCAATAGGTGTCAAGTAGACCTTTTCCCTGGAAATATTTAGAATATATTAATGAACCTGATGTGGATTCAACAATAAACAAAACATGTAGTAAAACTAGGTACTCAATATAGACATAACATACAGAAAAAGAGGAAGCATTGCTTATGCTTATCACAGGTGATAATAAAAAGGTGTAAAAACATGAACATGGCACATATAAAAAATTTAAATGTTCCATCAACAGTAGTGTGCAGAATTATATTTGTATTGACTGCAAGGAAAGAAAAGCTGAATATAAAAACAGAAACATAAATCATGATAGCAAACAAACTATTGTTTACTATACATGGTGTCAACACTCAAAAAAGACATTAACACATGAAAAATTGTAATTGTCAGGCATATAACCCTTCCTCATCAGCATAACATAGCAAGCATAAGGTGTGTGTTGTGGGCCATTTGCTGCACTTTGTAGTAGTTGGAACAGATCATCAGATTGTCTAAAGAAATTACAGCCACAATCCATACTTGACACACCCCTTCTTCCCCAGAACTATCCTCTTCTTGTGATACATGATTTCTTATCCTCTACTTAGCTATTACACAATTTCCTAAAATCATTATCCAACAGTAGCAACTTTTGCCCTGCCTATACCTGTGGTATGAAAGACCTATCAACTAACCCAAATCTAATCATCCTTCCAGCAGACAATGGCAATAACACAGCAGTCATGAATTATATGACTATTTGAATTAAGACCTTCATCAATTATTACATAGGAACACCTACTTCCCTCTCAACTTTGATCCACACCCTCTGCCAGCAAGAAGATTGATGAATTCAAATGATTCAATGGGCCACTCAAAGGTCTCATCCGATAATCAATCTCACTTCCAAAAATCTTCATACTCCTATGCTGTATTTGCTTTCCAAAATTCATAAGACATGTAATCATAAGCAGCCTGTAGTTACTGCTTATGGATCTGTTACATATTTCTTCTCTGTCTTAGTGGGCTAATATCCACAACCCATAGCTAATAAGCTTCCATACCATATCAAAGGTACACAACATTTTCTTGGCCATTTTGCTACAGTTTCCACTCCACTTAGCACCTAATACATCCTGGTGATCATTGGTTATTAAATCACTGTTCACCAACATTTCTACTGCCTTGAACTCAATGTATTGGAACATTTCTTACATCAGCACCCTCACAATTGCATCTCATGCTCATACTTCCTCATCACCTAAATACATACTACATATAAACTATTTTTCCTTCAGCAACAAATAATTCAAATTTTCAACATCACAATGTATAAGGATCTTTCTCATCTTAACCTCTTCCTTGACTGTCTGGAGCAGTTATTTTTTATTTAGTCTATCCAAAATTCCTCATATGGCTGAGGTTCATAGATCATATTTTTATAGTCAGGACACGTGTGGAAAAAACCTTCTTAGTTTCCTGAACACTTTCAATTCATTAGTCATACTGTCACATCCAGGTCATTTTTCAACCGCAAATGGCCTTTTCAGCCCCTCAGTCTACATCACACCTACTAACCCACAACAGTACTTCATTTTAACAGTTATCATCCTTATCACACCAAATATTCCCTCCCACAGAGCCTTGGCATTCATTCAAGTTGTATATGCTCTTCATATGCAGTCCACACACAGTATTTCAACAATATCTTCCAAGCTCTGATATCCTTCAACTGTCCAACAGATTTAGTTGAAAAACAACTATCTCATGTCACATCACAATCCATGCAGTACTGCAACCATCCTTAGTCAAATCACACTACAAAAGCCTCAAATCTATCAAACAAATGTTACAGCAGGGCTATGACTTCTTCTGAGAATGTTCTCCAGTAGATCCCCTAACATCAGCCATCTCCTAGTCCAAAAATGCTGTAATCCTGGTCCCAGTAAACTGTCTGATTGCTCCTTCCCAGACAAAAGAACACACTGTAAGATGTGTAACATGCACCATGCTTCAAACACTTGAATTAACTGTGTGGATACATATGACAAGGATAATGTGAGGATAAAAAACCATGACCCATGACCCATATGACCCACTCCCCTACCCACTCTCTCGTATCCCTGTTGCGATATCATACTTAGTGTTTGATTATATCAGTTATTTTCATACATAGTGTTTATATGGTCTCTGCTTAATTGTTTTATTATTACATATAGTTAGACTAGATGTATCCATTCAATTTTACTTGCTTTTTCATTTTTTATTGATGTTCTTAAGTTTTAGCTGAGACAGATGATTTGAGGAGCTGAGCTTAATGATGTAAATATGAAGTAAGGAATTATATACTAGGATGGATAAATGATGACTGTGGAGCATGAACACACAAAAAAAGACAAAACTACATGTAACATAGGAATTTTTGGGTCTAGCCCAGACTGCCTCACAAAATCACAGTCATTTGGTGAGACAAACTCTCACAACACCCACCCTCTATAATGTTCTCCTGTTGAAAATGGGCTAGACTTGAAAATTCCTGTATTACACATGTTTCTGTCTTTTTTATGTGTCTCACACCCCACATCCATCATTAGCAGGTAAGTGGTGGCTCATTTCCCTACCCCAATCTGTAATTTCTTTTTGCTACTTTGCACCTTTATTTCATTGTTTACCTTACAAAATGTGATATAATTGTGATTTGATAAACTCCTCAGAGAAAACAAAAGCACTGCCATTCTAGGTAGATGAGGTAATCTAAGCTAAAATTGTTATTAATGACAGAGTAATAGAATTTTTTTTTGTGTATTTAGGACATCTGGAATTATGATGTCAGTACCAAAATACAGAAATTTCAGTACATGACTAGAGTAATTATAAGAAATTTTAAGAACATTTTTTTGCTACTTTGCACCTTTTATTTCATTGTTTACCTTACAAAATGTGATATAATTGTGATTTGATAAACTCCTCAGAGAAAACAAAAGCACTGCCATTCTAGGTAGATGAGGTAATCTAAGCTAAAATTGTTATTAATGACAGAGTAATAGAATTTTTTTTTTGTGTATTTAGGACATTTGGAATTATGATGTCAGTACCAAAATACAGAAATTTCAGTACGTGACTAGAGTAATTATAAGAAATTTTAAGAACATTAAATGAGACACAATTGTGAAAGGTTACAAGGTTATGGCTATTATATGTTTGAGAATCAAGTAGATTAATTAAACAACTAATAAAGAGGAAAGAAACAGGTGAGTTGTAATTTATGAGAGCTCTAGCTGGATGCACTTTACTAGATAGAAAAAGGAATGAAGAAATAAGGAAATAACAGAAATTCTTTTTATTGAAACAAATAATTAGATATAGGGAGAATTGGATGGAATATGTAAGATATGTGGAAGACAACAAATCACCAAAGGTGCTGCTACATTACAAGCCAAAACAGGTAAAAAAGAAGATGTGTTGACCTTAGAAATGATGGGTTCAATAAAATGATGTAATCTTCCAATTTCAATGTTTTTTAAAGCAGCTTAGTTACAATTTTATGAATGTGTTTTTACCAAACAGTATAGCCACATATTTTTTTGGTGTAACTGTTATTTTGTTATAGTTATAATGTCATGAAGCTAATAAGTCCTCCACCTTCCTCCTTCAATTCATCACATCTTATGTACTCCCTCTTTCCCTGTTATCATATGACATTATTTATGGATGGTTCATTATTATTATAATTTTTTATTCATTTATACATAAATTTAAAACTCATTTTAAATTTAATATTGATATCCAATTATTTTATAAACATATTTTTGCTGTGTTACCCCACTTGCAGTGATAATATTTCCCCATAATTATTGATACACTATATCCTTCATCTCCCATTAACTGATTATTCCCTCACCATGTGGCTCATCTATTCATTGGATTAAGGTTTATCACTGAAATATTGTAAGGTATTAATCTTTTTTATGATCATCACTGTCTTCATGCCATCATTTATGGTAATTGTTTGGTTTACGTTCCATATGCTTTACCATTTTCATTGCTTAAAAGAGCTTTGCTCCTTCATATATATATATATATATGAAAGATATATATGTATATCTTTCATGAAGAAGACATGGTCATGAAAACATTCCACTTAATATTGGAGAATATTGCCCAATTTTAATTTTTTTGGTGTTTTTTCTGGGTGTTTGTACTTATCGCTCATACATTTGCACTGTAAACATTTTTTTCAGTTTTTGTGGTGTTAAGGAAATTTCTAAAATAAGTAATTAGTTTATCATTTATTAATCACTGAACCTTAAAAGCTTTACTCTTGACGCCAGTTCATATTAAAGTGTGGATAGTTATTAACTCAGTATCCATTAACACATGGCTTGATTGTATAAATGAATTTTAAGATATCCAGGAAAATATTATCTATTGCTGAGTAACTATTATTCATTATTCTAGTGAAAAATTAACTGGTTGATTCAGGTTGTATGAGCTGAGAAATGATTCAAACATTCCTAAGGGTAAGTTATTTAAAAAATCTACATTAAAATCACCACATAAGATTATGTTAGTTACTTTTCTGCTTAGAAATGTTGGTTCAAGTCAACTCAGAAAAAGTTACCAGAGGGTGCTCTGTACAGAGTTTCTATTAAAAAATTTCATTACTGGTGTTGAAATTTAGTCTTGTAGCACAAGCTTCAAAATGTTGATCTCGACAATACTTGCCAGCATTTATATCAGCAAAACTATAACCATTTATTATATAGGTGACAACTCCTCTTTTCTCTATGTTAGTTCTATAGAAGTGAGTGGCTAAATGAACCCTTTCCTACCGGCTATTGGAAAAATAGGGAAATTTATAATTTCAATTATATATTTGTATAAAGGTACTTGAAATTAAACACACATAATTTTTTCAAATTTTGTTTGGAACTCTAAGTGCTAATTACTAAGCCGGTACTTATAAGTACCGTCAGGGACTTTGTGTATCACATGACATACAGAAATAGCAATTGAAATCAATTATGTTCATATTGGTATGAAATGTTTGCCTCATGATATTTAAAAAAAAAAAAAAAAAAAAAATATTCTTTTTGCTCATTCAGACACAAAAGACATTGTAGTTCAACATTTGGAATGATGTTTTGACTGTATTTTCTTCATTCTACATAGTTCACATCTTCATCTGATTTTTACAAATTAGGGACAGTGTATACCTCTGTTTCCCAATCTTACATCTCTCATTGTGGAATAGTATGACTTGTGTTGTTTGAATGGATGAGGGCTTGGTGAAATATATATAGATGACCTTTTCTTCTTACCGATATCCTTCATAGTCATCATACCTTGTGCAAAGTATCTTCTAAAAAATTTTACAGACTTTTTTTCAAATATCGGACCATTTATGTTATAGGAATTGACAAATACATCATCCAGAATTCCCAAAAACAATCTTTACCATGATTTCGGTAATCTTCTGTCAGCATTGCACAAAGTTATCAGCTGATTAGCAGTATCATCCCCACACATGAAGGTATTGTAGTCCTTGACGACTCCTGAGCATGAAATTGTCGACTTCAATCCATCTTTTTCTTTGCATATAACTAGTGGTATAACAACAGGGTGGCAGGATGGGCAAAATGCTACGGGACCTACTGCCGGAGGTGGCCCCCGACGACCGGCCAGAGAGGCCCTCTGGTCCAAGGTCCACCAGGTCACCAATCCAACCCGAGAGAGGGCCCATCTGTTGAAGTTGCCATTGACCCCAACCAGTGTAGTGGTGTTTCACTTCTGCCATGAAAATTTGATACTAAATATATGACCTTTTTATCCTTCCATTTCCAGTAGCAAATACATAGGTTTGTAAATTTATTGTCACAATCTCCTCTTTTTAGTTTTCCATCAGCACATAGTTGGAAAGTCCCTTGCAGTAGGGTCTGATTCTCCCACAAACAAAAGTTGTTTCAGTTTTTTAATAATGAAACTGATGAAAAATAATGATAATACTAGATAACATCGGCATTGCTCCATTTTTTTCAGTCAATTCTAAGGCCACTCTTTGGCCTAATGAGTAATCTGAGAACATTCCAGTCATTTCTTCATTTTTGCCTTGATAAATTATAAACTTCTAAGAAAAGAGCTGATAAATTATAAACTTTTAAGAGAAGAGTTTCAATCAGAGCGTATTTCATAAAAATATCCATTTGAAAATATCAAAAACAATGATAAAACCAATTGTATACTTGCTAAATTTATTGACCAATAATCTGTATAAAACTACCCAGAACTCCCTGACGGTACTTATAAGTCCACGTTGGTTTTTCTAGATTATTTAGTAAAGAAACTACAAAAACATATTTTATAGGTAAAAAATATATGGTTAAATGATCAAACTAAAAAAGTAATAACAGAAATTGACACTTACCAAGTAAATTAAAACTAAAAATTCATTGTAATGTACCACTTGTTACTTTGGTCAGTATGCTGTCAAGCCCCAACTTAGAAAATTAATTTCTCGGCAATTTCACCCAGAAATTTAAAAATAAATGTTGTCATTGTCTGACTTAATCATACATCAATAAATCAACAGGCTTAACAATGCAGTGGACACTGGTATTGTTGAATTATATGGCGGTAAATACAGTGGTACTTATAAGTACCGTCAGGGAGGAAAGGGTTAAAGTCTGTTATATTAGTCAATCCTATTCCTGTAGTCATATGGTGTTCAGATAAGCATAAAACGTCAATTCTATTGAAAGTATTCAATTCATTACATGAACTAACAATTCATCCACTTTGTTTGATAACCCTCTGATATTTTGATGTAGTATATTAACACAATTTTTTATTTAGTTTTCTGAAATCACATTATTGCTTGAACTCTGCCTAAAACTTTAATCAAAACAGGAGCTGCTCTAACACTGTTAACTGTAGGAATCGTTTCTTGAGATGTGAAGGCTCCAATTAATTATTCAGTTATCAAACTTGAAAGAAACTTCTTTCCTCTCCTGTTGATGTGTAGGCAACTTCTTCTACATTCGAAACCACAATTGTCTGAATTCCTTCCCCTCAGTTTTTCTGACATAGCCATATAAATTTTGAGGTGTAACATTCATTTATTCCCCTGCACCTCTGATATTCTTAATAAACACATTTTTAGGTTCCTTCTGTGCTGTTATTAATTGTTAGTTTAGTTGTTTTATGAATTTCCTACTGCATTGCTGCCTCTTAAATCTGTAGAGTACTCTTCTCCCTAAACTAACCAACTCCCTCACATCTGTATCGTAGGTTCTGTACTTTTCCTTACTTTCTGTTTTGGAATAAGTATTTCCTTACTTCCTTGAACTCTTCCCACTTTGTTTCCACTATACTTCCATTCAGCTGAAAAATTCCCAGAATTTTCTCTTAAATTCTGAAATTTCTACATTTTTATAACTATTCCTATTTCCCCTTGTAATTAAGGTTTGCTTAATTGTTTAATAACCATTAGAGATATATCCAATGAGTTTGGTTACAATGTGTTCTGCTATACACTGATGAAAAGCCTCCTTCCCTTACTCAGGTATTTTCAAATCTCTGTTCGATTGTGTTAATTATCTTATTTCCTACCCAATTATAACTTGGTAAATTTAAATCCCCACCAATAATGACTATTCTATTTTACCTTTGAACTGCAAATATGAATCAAGTTTCTTCACAAGAGCCTTGTCTTCATCATTCCTCCACTACAGTAAGCAGCCAATTTTTTTTTTATTTTTTATGATCCCAGATATCTGTGCTAATCACAATACAACTGTAGCAATGTTTGTTAACCAATATGAATACCCCTCTACCAATTGCTCCTCTATCTCTACAGTGCACTCTGTAACCATTGGGGAAAAGCTCATTGTCTATAACTCCTCTCCCCGTCTATTTAATTGTGGTTTGTATGTCTCTATTAATTTCCGAAATTCTATCACCTTCTTAAATATATTCCTACTCTTCATCAGTAAAACTCTTATTATTGGCTTTGTAATATTGTCAGATTTAACTCTCATATTCACAGTTATACACTTGTCTGTTATTGTTTAATCAGTATCATCCCTTCCATCACTTATTTTTATCCCCACACCAGGAGCCACTAAAAAGGCACAATCCTGTATCCATCATAACTGGAAGTGGTCTTACTTACAGCATTATGTAAGAGGCCAAGATTGATATAGGGGTTAATATATCAGTCTAAAACTCCTTAACTAACAAACTTACTTCTCCTAAAATTCTTCACATTAAAATATTCTTCTGAAACAGCACAAATTGTAGACCATGAAAATGGCCTTGGAATTTAAGCAACTGTACATTAGATTGGCTGCCACTCTCATAATTACTCTCTGAGAGACAAGGAATAAGTTCAAACTAAGAAATAAAATCACTGTTGAATTTGTCACTATTGTTATATTCTTAAATTAAATCACAAAGTTTGATAGTTGATTTTTAGGCTTTCAGAAATCCTTTTCTGGAAGCAAGTAGGAAGCAGAGAAAAAACCCCTCAAGTAATTTAAAGTTACTTAACCATCGCTAAGTTTGCACTCGACACTTCAAAATCCATCATGGCATATACTTAAACATGCTTTCAGTTACTGGCCCAAGGTAAAATTTCCTGTTTACTACCAAAAGTTAAGTAGTTCCGACCCAATCAACATCCCGACAGTTTCTGCTGAAAACAACCGCCACCACTCCTAATATAAGCTCATGATATCCTTGTGCATCACATGACTTGCTGAAAATAATCCCCTAAAATTTCATCTCACCTTGGCTTCAGTTTTTAGCAGGATTTAGGACCAAAAATTCTAAGCACTTTTCCCCTCTTATTGCTTCCTGAAAAAGTTAACAAAATTAGCCGTAATTAATATTATTTTGAAGCGATGTGCCACTGTGATGTCACCAGCAACGTCTTCTAGTTCCAGTGAATACCTGATGTTCAAAATAGTCACCATTGCCAAAACTTCACAAAACCCATATGTTTCCTTGAATTGTATAAAAAGTAAAATTCGTATCCCGAAATAAAAATTTGTTTAATGTCCCTTATTTTTGGATACATGTTTTAAAAGTATCCCAAACCCTGTATGGTGTCTGGTTTAGCTGTAAAAAATTTATTTGTGTTTTCAATGTATGTTTAGAGATGCAGTGTCATTTTAGAATTGCTGTCCCACTTTATCCTCTGCTCAGAACTGCTTTAAAATTTGCCATGTTATTCAGAAAGGATGAAAGTTAAGGAAAACATATTGTTTATATTCAAAATGTGTTTAAAAGTGTCCATTATAATTTTCGGAAGTTGCTGGGTAATTAAAATTTAGTGTTTTACTATTGTAAACGGCTTTAAGTGGAGTATTTCACATGAAATGCTACCGAATTCTGTTTCTATGAATTTATTATTATTTTAAATGTTCTTTACCGTGTTGAAAAGTGTGTGGAAATACTGATTTTATCTCGAAATGAACATTGACTATTAACAAGCTGGATTATGACTGATTTCACTAATTTTGGTAAGTCTGAAGATTATTTACTGTTCTTAAATGTTTACTTATGGCTATTATTATATGTTTAATTACTTTTCTGTCTTTAAAATGCTTTCTGCTCTGAAATAATCTGCAGTATCAGCTTCTGTATGAATTCAAATCCCCATATCAGTGGCACTGAGGTTAACAATTTTGCAATCTGTAGTGAGTTTACTCCCTACCTCCTATGCTATCTTTCCAAAAGTGAAATGCTAGGATGCTTACAGTTAGCTAACAACTCAGAATGTATCCCCTTCCCTATTCTGTTTAATTGTAGGCCATGCATAGTGAAACCTCATGTAACAATGGTGTCCACAGGCACAATCCTCAATATAAAACTAATGCGATTCTGAAGCAGCACCTCAGTCTGCCTCAAACATGGTTCAACTGTGGTTGATCATGGTCACTCAAGACCTGCATAAGCTCCTCCCTTGAATGCTGTGCCTCCTTTACCACTTTCCTCAGGTCAATAAGTTGATGGAAAAATAAGATCAATGAAAACAATGTGACAAATAAAGATGATTGTTTCAGTGTATGATACTGGAAACAACAAAGATAAATAAAGTAATGGAACAGGGTTAATTTAAAGATAATTTATGGGAAATCCCTGGGCAACGGTATAATGCCGGGCAAACCTTTCACACCAGAAACAGAAACATCAATAGAAACCATAAATATTCAAATGCTGCCAATGAAGGAAACCAGTCTCTTTACCAAGGATGGAATTGGGAGGCTGCGCTAACATGAAATAAAAGTTTGATCTAATTTCATAATATTTTGTGTGACCTGTTTGGAGGCACAAACATGATGTATGCTACATCATTTATTCTCACTCTAACTTGGCTAATTGATCATGTAAAATATTGTGTATTCATGTTCATCTAATGTTTCATGTAACTGCACCTCTCCTATTTTTAGTTTTATTAAGTTATGATTTTACTTTTCCAATCCTTCTTAGGATTCACATTGTCTTGAAGCATTTTTCTTTATTATGATTATTATCATCATTCATTTAGAGAGAAAGAGAGTAAGAAGGAAAGATCAATATTTTGGATGGTGAAAGCCATAAGCTGTTTTAAATTTGAAAACTTGATATAAACATGAACCTCATAATGAATTTTTTTCCAAGATGGAGATGCTTTATGTACACAATACATTCCCAAAAAAATCCTATAAAATTCCAAGAAAATTTCATGACAATGATCAGTCAAATAACTGAGATAGTGATGTATAGCCATGGACATGTGTTTCCGTAAATATCTTACTGGTTACAGTTAACTGTGATTTAAAAGGTTTTTCATTGTATTACTAATGTTTTCTTTATTTTGGTTGTTCCTATATCAATCTGGCTTTCAATGTGACACATTTTTAAAGGTGTGAAATAAAATTATTGTTTCTGTATAGATCTTTGCAATTAAAGTTTAATTATTGCTTAAAATTCATCATGAGGATATTATGATGTAACTAACAAAGATAAAGAAAGTGCAAAGGAGCAGATGTAGATAATAGTACCACAGATGCCTTAAAGAGAGCAGGATATGACAGTGTAGTTTATCTTGAAATGCTATTTAATTTGTGCCTGGATACTTGCTGCTTAACAGAGGATCAGAAAAATGTGACAGTAGTAGCAGGCTATATAGAATAAGTGACAAATATTGTTGAAAATTACAGGCCAATCAGTGTGACATCAGTGTTAAGGAAATGAATGGAGAGATTGATACACAGTAACACCAGAAATGTCTGTGAGTAAAGAAATTAGGTTTCAAGGTACGTGACATTAGGCAAGTATATTCATGAGAATCTCTCTTGGTGTGGAATGCTAAAATATTTCAGACGAAATGGACAAGGGAGGCAAATTTGATTACATAGCAATAGATCTTTCTATTGTATAGGTTCCCAGCTGGGGGGTGCAACCTCCTTAGTGGAGCACAAAGACATCTCAGGAAGTGTGTAGTGTTTGAGGTAGCTTTACCACCCACACGGACAATACCGTAGCTCTACACCAGTTGAGTTGAAAATCTTTATTCCAACATAACATTCATAGTGTTTCCTCTGTGATATTATTGTTATTACTGAGAAGAAGGCATTTACCTGTTTAACAATAAAACTTTTGTGAAAGGGGGGGAGGGGAAGATGGGGTAGATGGGGGCAGCATGAGAACTTTCCTTTTAACAAAAGAGGGCATTGTAAGAAAAAGATTGGGAATCTCGTCTAAAGTATTTGACAGAGTGAGCCATAAAATGGTGGTAAATATGAATAAAACCATTAGTGATGCTGGGTAGAAGAATTCTTAAATGACAAAAAGCAAAGAATTATGGTAGTAAATGCACTATCAAAAAAGTGACAGTGCATATGGGAGTGGTACAGGGTAGTGTATTGGGATCATTATTAATTATTCTAATGAATGATTGTTTTAATGACTTAAAGTCAGAAGCTAGGATTTTTTGCAGAAGACATAATGTTATATAATAGAATCAAAAGGGGAGAATGTGAACAGCTGCAGGGTGACCTTGACAGGATATCTAACTGGGTAGACTTGCATGGTACAAAGATAAATATATAATAGAGTCAAATTGTTAGGTACACTGATAAATAACTAATGGTTCATTATGATTGTAGGGTGGGGAAGGGATTGCTTGCTGAAGATGTGAAATACATAAATTGTGAGAGTAAACTCAACTGCACATAGCACATTGGGCTAAAGGTAGGGAAAGGTTTTAGAATCCTTCATTTACTGGAGAGAGTGATGAGTGGATGCAAAAAGAGGCGAAGTTATTGGGTTACAAAACTTTGGCCAGATCATTTCTTGAAGATGATAAAATGCTAGAGGACCCACATTTTGGAAATCAAATATAGGAGTTGGAGGGGCTGCAAAGAATTACTGTAAGATTTGTCTCTGGAAATTACTGCACAATATAAATTGTAACAGATATGATAAATGAGATTGATTGCAAGTCAAGAGGAAAGTGAAGGAAAATTATGACTACGACCTCAAGCTGACTCTTGATTTCATTCATCAGAGTGTGGAAAAATTTTCTTCCTTTGGTAATGGGGCTAAATTACCAAGGGAAGTGATGAATAATTTACCCAAAATGCTGAAAGAATTTAAAATTAATATCTGTAAAGAGCCAAAGTAGGCTGTTACAGGAAAGGGGGAAAATTAATACGTAGGGAAAATAGTGATAGGATACATTATCATGATCATATAAATCGGGTAAGATTCTAGACACCTACTAGATTTGTGATATACATTTTCAGAACATTTTGAGGAGTTTCCTTTGGTCACACATCTTCATGTTCACTTTCAGCACAGAGGAGACACTTGTAAGATATTTTATGTTGGCTATTTAGTTTAATGTTTTACTGTGAACATTTAACTTCTCTTACTTGACAAGGCAAATAAAATTATAGGTTTCATCAAGTCACTTTTATTTTTCACCATTGATATTTGATGAGAAAAGTTATTTGAAGTGGTAAAATCAAATTAACCCCATAAATCACTGATATAATGTTTGTAGTTTCATAGTTATTTTAATTAAATTTTTTGAGTCAAGTTTTTACCCAATATGACCAAGCAGATTAAAGTGTTTAAAATCAAAGATGCACATTCTGTTACACTTCACATAATTTGAATTTGGAGGAACTGTTGTATAAGGAAGGACTTTAAAATGTGTGGCCGCATGTGCCATAAAAGGATGCTCAGAAATTTGCCCGAATACTGGTAATGTGTTCTAATTTAGAACTGTGGAAGAAGCATTACACTTATTGCTAGCTAATGGGTAGATCACAATGGCATAATCAATAATAAGAAAATACTTACTATTCATGAAACAGGATGCTTGTTGTTTTAAACTTGTATTTGTAATAATAGTCTAGTTAGTTAAATGTGTGTGAGGTAGTGATGTATAAATGTGAAACAAGTTAAAACAGTAAAAAAAAATATATCTAAAAAAACTATCTTTACAAAAAAAACAGGAAAAAATTACTTAGCTTAAAATATTACTTCATTTATACCTTCACATCAACAAGTCCTCTATGCTCTGTTCGGAAGCCACCAACAGCATCCAATGCTTGTTTTAACTCAAGGCTTATATGGATTCGCATAGCTGTTAAGAGAAAGAAAAAAATGTTTAGTATAATAGCTACTTTCTCATTTTAACATGTACTGTGTTATACTTATGTTAGTATGAATGCTTTGTAAACATACAATTAATTATTGTAAACACTCAATAAAAAATAGTACTCAGTATTATCACAGGCTGAAACTGGAAGCAGAATAATAAGATACACAAATTTTGGATGTGAAACACAATATAAAGAAGAGAAAAATATAAAAATAGTGCAAACATGACCTGAATCACAACTAAATGCTTGAATGGTCTGTTGGCTCAGTGGTTAAGCTTTCTGACAGGGGATCGAAAGGTCCCTGCTTTGAATTACTATCTCAGTGGGCAGGGTCACATTTAACCATAGGCTGCCTAAGTTGCAGCCTAGGGGTCCACACCACAAAGGGGAGCCCGCACCACAAAGAGGGGGCCCACACCACAACCCCGGGCTCCCACCTGTGCCAGTAGTAGAGCCATAATTTTTTGGGCCGGATTTCGAATTTAAACATCGATAGCCGGAGTCAACCTCCGGTGGTCTGAGGGGCCACTGCTGACAGGGGTCCCACACCACATGTATAGGCTAGGGGCCCACAAAGCCTAAATGCGGCCATGTCAGTGGGGATTTTCATAGGCCCTTAACATGACTTTCATCTTCCACAGATTGCTGTGTAATGTGAAGTATGCCAGAATGCTTCTGTGGTTCAGATTCCCTGTTAAACTGTTGGTCCCCTGTATGCCGTAGGACTACTGTGATAGGCTAAGGTGGCTATGATAGGGTTGGAATGCACAGCCAATGGAAACCTTGTCACCAGGTCATTACGGCCACATGGAAATATTATCATAAATACATGCTTCAACTGATATGGCAGCTCAATCTGGTAATATCAAAATTCCTGCAAAATGTATTGGTGGAATATTTTAGTTTAAAATGTAGCACATGGAACATTCAAGAATTATAATGATGAAATTGGTAATCTATGTCATAAGATAAATATGGTTGCCATACAAAGACAGATGTAAGGAAGAAATGTAATTTGAGAACAGTAGCAGCATCTCTTTATCCTCTCATTACATTCTTAATACTGGTTAAACCACACTTGCTTTCACTCAAAGCTCTGAACGAACTGCTATAAAGACCGTGTCCTCAGGAGCTACATTTTCTGCTATGCTATGTTTGTTATGTTTAGGAATCTTGGCAGCAAGAAGAATGCCAATACTAGAATACTTTTGTAGAAGGAAGTGTGATGGAGAAATGAAGAAATGGAGTACAAAAGCTTAATGCTCTTATTATTTTTACAGAAAAATCTGTGTTGAATCTAGAATCATTAATTTTTTCCTTAATTTCCGAAACCAGATGGTTACTGATGATAATATTTTGGGATCATCAAAAGCCAACAGCTGTGATATGAGGAATTTTTGTTTACTTTTTGCTGCAGAGTATCCATGGTTTGTGTTGGAATGCATCTATCACTTATGTAACTGAGAGTATGTAACATCACACAATTTTGTGTAGTTTCATAAGCAATTGGTATTCCATCCAGTTTTTCTCCAGAAAAGAGAAAATGAGTGTCTTTCTGAAGCTTCAACCTACCAACAACAATGTTTTGAAATTTCAGTGTCATCCTATTAGAATTGAGAGTAGAACTGTATACACCTTGCAAGTAAGCCACCGACTTCTGACAATATTTAAAAAATTTATGGAACTTTTATTGCAGTGTGTATGGGAGGAAGGGGAAAGGAATTTTGGGAGGGGGATGGAGTTGTGGAGGGAGGAAGGAAGCATAGGCAGAGGATGAAGGGTGGAGGAGTGGGAGAAGAAATAGGAAAGAAAGGAGAGAAGGCTGATAGGAGGGAGGTGGAGATGAGTAATCAAATGACAGTAATTCTTTGATAAAGATTCCACTGAAATCACAACATGTGCATAAGGTCCATCAAAATGAATAATGATAAAATAATAATAGCTAGATTATCTGTGCAAAAATTTCGCAAATACAATGAATGGTAAGGTTGGTGGCTTTTAATAGGATGAAAGAAGAAATGTCTCATTTGTATTAATTACTTATTTGTTTAGTTTAATAGGTACATAACAAAAATTGATGCCAGTGAAGCAGTTTATTAATATTTTTGTGATATGTGCTACTGATATCTAGTGGCTTGGCTCTCACTGTCCTCATATGCACAACTTTAACAGTTATTACTTTTGTCCTCCAAGTGTCAAAATACAAAAAAAAAAAAAAAAAAAAAATTGTTCTTAATTTATAATGTTGCCTGAATGGAGACCTTAATATTTAAAATGATGCCTCATCTATTGATTTTGGTAACAATTGAGGTAAATGGGTCATAGAAAAAAAAATGGTATGGCAGAAGTTGACTAACAATTATTATAATCTCTGTAATGGTTGATCAAAGTAAAATGAACTGAACAGAAAATAATAAAACAAAAACATTTTTTAAATAAATTTAAAATAAATAAATAAAAATTTAATAAAAATGAACAATTGTACATTTTTAATAAATATGACTGATAGGTTTCCTGGTGGGGTATTAAAGGTGTTAGAAGCCAGATTTTACAGTATTGAGGATGTTCTGGTAAGCTAATTCCATTTACTAAGTTCTGAATGGCAGTATCAGAAAAATAATCACAACCCTCATTGTAAACAGTTGTTGAGAGTGTTGGAGTAGTTAGAAATGGGCAACTACTGGATGGTCTACGTTTCCAGTGGCCATTCGTCCTGTGTACTCAATGCAAGTAATGGCTGGATCAGTATTGCTAGTTTTTCAGTGAAGTCTATCTCATGGGAAAGATCCACATGGCAGCCAGAGGTTGGTTATTAATGCTACCACTCACCATTCGGGGGCTTGAGCCCCCTAGCCCCCCCCCCCCCCCCCCTGGACCCACCCCTGCCCACAACTATCATTCTGCACCTCCTAAAGTTGACCATAGCACCATATTCATCATCCAGTTCTCTCTTGGCCTCAGGTCCATTAAACAGAGTCTTCACCAAGGTCACAGTTCTCAACTTTCTTTCCTTCAAATGTGCTTCCTTCTTCCCAAAATCCTACCCATAGCTCCATACACATGCTTCAGCAGACCACCGATTTCCCTGAACCTTGCTGAAAAGTTTGTCACATGATTCTAGCCCCCACTGCCTGTTTCAGTTGCAATGTAGGGAAATCTATACCTATTATTGAACATGCCTCTTACACTATTACACACCTCATTCACTAATATGTCTTCCTTCAATGCACAACTTCTTATACAAGTCTCACCACAAAACAATTGTCCGTCAGGATGATGGCGACAGGGAAACATTTTATATTGGCAACCTAGGCCATCCAGCAGCAGCTCATGCCTGTCCCCAACACTTCATCAACCTCAGCTACTATCTTACAGTAAGAGCTGTGAGAGTTTCTGCCGATACTAGTACTATAACTATTACTAAACTGCATAGCAGTGAGAGTGAAAACAAATACCTTTGATATAAAAATGCAGCCAAAGAAACCTGCTTACACTGGAAATAATGCATAAATACAAATGAACATGAAAACTGCTGATTGTGCTTCAGAGAATGAAATGAAATGTGTTCAGAAAAATAAATAAATGAATGAATAATAACAATAATATCAATTGCACTGGTGTTATATTAATTTTGAACATGTAAGTATAATTTTTTTTTGGTAACATTTCTATGTATGTTAAGCATGGATAAAAATCAAACATATTTTGATCTTTAAAACAAATAATCTAAAAATAATATGTTTTATAGTAAGGTAAAATATTTATTAGGGCTATATTTAATTGTATTTTTCATTATAAAGTCAGAGGACATAGGTCTTTACAGACACATTTGCAGGAGAGTTACACTCAATTATAAATATTTATGACACTTTAAGCAAACCTTTCTATATATATATACATTATATTTTTAATGCTGTCTCGCTGCTGTTTGAAAGTGTGACAAAAATATCTTTCAAGTAGTTGCATGTGATGAAATTCGCAAATTGCTATCGGCATTATTCTGGCAATGAGAAAGTATTGGAGCAATCAGAAATGCTTTTGGTGGATGTACAGCAAGACCGAGTCACCAAAACGAAAAATTTTGGCATCTGAGTATGTTGGCTTGACAAGGTGAATGAGTACTTCCAGCAGTTTTGTCGTTGTACTTGTTGAAGACAGTAAGAACATTGTTTTTCACGACTCGCCCGGCTGAATACCCTTTACTATATATGTTACAGCAGCAATCCTAGAATTCCTCAACTTGTACTTGAGTTGATTCTGCTTTGTGACGCACCCTCTCCGGTGGACTCCATGCGCGAGGCGGTGTTGACGGTGTCCCCGAAGAGACAGTATCTGGGCATCTTGGAGCCGACGATGCCCGCGACCACGGGCCCCGTGTGTGCCCCGCTGCGGATCTGCAGAGTCTCCTCGGGCCGGTGAGGCACCGGGAAGAGAGCCGCCGCAGCCAGCAGGTCCAGCGCCATCGTCGCGATCTCTGTCACGTGCTTGTCTCCTGCAACAGGGCGACACCACGCTAGGACAGCCGCCGTCAGCGGCCTGCCGAGAGAACACACTTGTCATGTCTGTACCATAAACATTTACGACTCGTTTTGTTTCGGGAAAGTTACGGATTAAATGAATTTCCTGCGACTTCAGTGACCTGACAACAGGGTTTAAGATGCTCTACATTCCACCTGTCGTCGCTTAACTGAAACAATGCAATACCATCAGAACTACAAACTGACCAACACTTTTATCTACAGAGAACGCTGTTTGTTGTAAATTAAACTAAGCTCTAAGTTTATGAAGTTCATATCGACACAGTGAAAAGCCGATTGGGACAGAACAAAACAATAATTGGAACTATACTTTGAGTCACATTCCTTTGACAGAAGTTGAAAGGGAAAGAAAGTAACGGACTTTCTAGTGTTCAGCGCCTTCCGAATGACAGAGGAACCATTCTGGATTCATTCATTTGTCCGTCTGTCTGTCACATTTAATTTAATTTAATTTAATTTTTTTAATTGCAATGGAGCACAGGCTCCGGTAGCAATTTCCCTACACACCCATCTTCCCCCTATACTGCACCCACCTACATTTGCCCTCTACAAATTTTTTCTTTAAATTCTTTCAAAGTTTTCGGGAAATTATTCATCATTTCTACTTTTAAACCCTTAAACTTAGATAGGCTCTTTGTAATTGCACACACCATTCGTTCTTACCAATATAAATGATTAGGATAGATATAGGGGTGTTAAGTGGGAAGGAAGAGTGAAGGAAAATGTTTCATCAGACAGTTTTCGTGGTCGTAAAATAATAGCTGGCAACTCTCCGACTATCAAAAGTCAAAATGATTGAATTGTCCTTTTTATTGCATAATTTTATGGAAGTTTTCTACAAAAACTTTACAATTCCTCCCATTTGTTTCAAAAGCTACCGATCCGAAACTTTGAAAATTTACAGTGATATAAAGCTTACATGAAATACTTAGCGATATTTCTGGAGCTAGTGTTTTTCACAAAAGAACTACATCACCATCAACAGAGATTTATGAGATGGACACATCGTGAAAATAAATTTTAAAAAAGATTTTCAAACTTCATCTAAACGCAATAACTTTTGTAACTGATTTTTACTTTTGTGTTTGCTTTACATATACCACTAGATAGAAAATTTCTTAAATCACTTGATATGATTTTTTGTATAGATTTTATTTTGTTTAAATTCAATTTCATACATCATCTGTTTACGCAGCGCTGTGCACTTTGGACTAAATTCCACTTGATGGAGCATTTTACATTAGTGATTAAATTCACCCCCTACTGCCGACATTGAAAACCGTGCCTAACCGTATCGAGCATAAGTCATATTACAGAACTATTTTATCTTTTTCTTCTTTTTTATTCATTGGAAACGTATATACCACGGATATAATTTTCAGTAATCTATTCACAGACTCAGTGCTGCCAACCACTTGGCTTTGAATATCCGTAGACGGCCGCTAAAATTTCCGTAGATTTGGTAAAAAAATCCGGAGACTCGCTAACTGAAAGACTCAAACAATAATTATTGTAGAGAGAGTCAAAATTATGAATTTACAGGTCTTTAAAATGACAAAAATAATATTCTACATTGAAAGTAAGAAATATCTCTTAACATATTTTATACATCGTCAGTTTCATTACTACTGCTGCTATGCTTAGCAATTTTTATTTTTCCCTGGTGACCATTCATTTTCTCTGTTGACATTAAATTTAGCATATCTTCTGTAACAGGAAACGTTAAAAACTACGAGTCCTTTGATTCTCGGATATCGATTAAGCCTTCTTGGAAGACACTGCTTTGTAAGCCGTGCCAACGAGCGTTTCACCGTGGATAAAGAGTGCGCCGATATTTTGTGTTACCGTCTTTTAAGGTCAATAAAAATTGTAACCAAACAAAATATGAGCTTTATTTAAATCGTTGGTTCCCACAAGCGGTTGCAAGGAAATTCTGTAATGTATTAACACTATACGCTCAATGTTTAACAAAACACCAATATAAGAAAAAATCAACAAGTGATGAAAAAAGTGTAAAAAATCTGTAGATACTTGAACAAAATCGGAAAATCCTAACTTTTCCTAAAAATCCGTAGATCTACCGATAAATCCTTAGAAATGGCAGCTATGCACAGACTACTGGCCACGTACATCGTCCTTGTGGTCTTTCTCAGATATCGAGCGACTTAAATCCAGAACGACCCGTATGTGCCGTTGACATTTCGCTTGACGGCGTAGTACTCTATTCTTTATCCTCACTGTAAGTTTGTCTGCAATTACTTTCAGAACTGTCACTCTTGCATCCTAGACTTTTTTCCCCTGTCTATTGATCCAGCATCCATTAACGTATTCATTTATTTCACAATCTGTCTTGCATGTTGTAAAAAAATAGTCATACCTTCTTACTCTCTCCTTTAGAACGTGTGTAGTCTGCCACAAGTGCTCAAACTTTTTGTCTACTACACTATGTATCTGGACGTTACTTTGTTTATACAGACAAGGTATTAAACACTGATGTTTAGGTAGTTATCATTTTATTATTATTAAAAAATATCATATGATCTGGTAGATATATTTTAGTTTACGTTAGTGTTTTCTGTTGTTCTAATTATAATTATCTGATCTGAAATTTTCTTTGATCTCACAAATTATTGTTGGTATAGACAATGTATAAAATCATTTTATATCTGCTTCCCTTTCAGTTTATTCCACACTAGACTTACCATTCTTTACTGGTAGTCCAGATGCTACCATGTATGAATCACCAATCGTCTCTACCTTGTACACATCATAGCATTCTATACGAGCGTCGAACAGTTTGTAAATAGAATTAAGGAAAGTGACAACCTGAAACAAAAAGGATAAATAAATGCACCAATATATAACGACCGTTTCGGCTGTATTTTATTCAAATAATCAAATTATGGTAACTGAAATCACAAAGCGAAATTTACTTACTTCCAGAGGCGTACTGACTGCAGCAATCTCTGTGAAGCCAACAATATCACTGAAATAAACAGTTACACCTGCGTAGTACTCTGCGGGAACCTGCAACATCCAAATACGCAGACGAAAGGATCAATTACAAAATCGTGATAGTTTTATTTTCCACTGGTACGAAGCAAAGATTAAAAAATGAGGCGATATGGAAATTGTAATACTCCCCAAAAACATTAAATTTTATTAAGACTTTTGAGAAATTTATTAGCTGCACTTTGAGCATGATATGATAACTATCGTTTAAGTATTGTTTAGTGATAATGCAATTGCGTTACGAGGATTTCACCATAGGGGTAGCAAACACACTTTACTAGTTTCTGTAATAACTAGTGTGTTTAGTTGGCATCAAAGAAAATAAAGCCCCGATAAGTATGCTAACATAGAACTACTTTTGGTATATTTATATTATATCCTGGTGAGTTATGCAATCATAGAGACAAAATGCAGTCATGAATGAAGGAGTTCGAAAACATAACATCCCCTGTCTTGTAAATGCATAATTTAGTAACAGGGATTTAAAACCGCATTCCCTCTTTAGAAATCATAAAATGATTTACCGAACGTATAAACCAATGTTCAAGTTAATATAATTACACTCCTGGAAATAGAAAATAAGAACACATTGGACGCCGGTGTGTAAGACCCACCATACTTGCTCCGGACACTACGAGAGGGCTGTACAAGCAATGATCAAACGCACGGCACAGCGGACACACCAGGAACAGCAGTGTTGGCCGTCGAAGGGCGCTAGCTGCGCAGCGGTTGGGCACCGTCACAGTCAGTGTCAGCCAGTTTGCCATGGCATACGGAGCTCAATCTCAGTCTTTAACACTGGTAGCATGCCGCGACAGCGTGTACGTGAACCGTATGTGCAGTTGACGGACTTTGAGCGAGGGCGTATAGTGGGCATGCGGGAGGCCGGGTGGACGTACCGCCGAATTGCTCAACATGTGGGGCGCGAGGTCTCCACAGTACATCGATGTTGTCGCCAGTGGTCGGCGGAAGGTGCACGTGCCCGTCGACCTGGGTCCGGACAGCAGCGACGCACGGACGCACGCCAAGACCGTCGCATCCTACGCAGTGCCGTAGGGGACCGCACCGCCACTTCCCGGCAAATTAGGGACACTGTTGCTCCTGGGGTATCAGAGAGGACCATTCGCAACCGTCTCCATGAAGCTGGGCTACGGTCCCACGCACCGTTAGGTCGTCTTCCGCTCACGCCCCAACATCGTGCAGCCCGCCTCCAGTGGTGTCGCGACAGGCGTGTATGGAGAGACGAATGGAGACGTGTCGTCTTCAGTGATGAGAGTCGCTTCTGCCTTGGTGCCAATGATGATCGTATGCGTGTTTGGCGCCGTGCAGGTGAGCGCCACAATCAGGACTGCATTACGACCGAGGCACCCCCGGCATCACCTGGCATCATGGTGTGGGGAGCGATCTCCTACACTGGCCGTACACCTCTGGTGATCGTCGAGGGGACACTTAACAGTGCATGGTACATTCAAACCGTCATCGAACCCATCGTTTCTACCAATTTTCTAGACCGGCAAGGGAACATGCTGTTCCAACAGGACAATGCACGTCCACATGTATCCCGTGCCACCCAACGTGCTCTAGAAGGTGTAAGTCAACTACCCTGGCCAGCGAGATCTCCGGATCTGTCCCCCATTGAGCATGTTTGGGACTGGATGAAACGTCGTCTCACGCGGTCTGCACGTCCAGCACGAACGCTGGTCCAGCTGAGGCGCCAGGTGGAAATGGCTTGGCATGCCGTTCCACAGGACTACATCCAGCACCTCTACGATCGTCTCCATGGGAGAATTGCAGCCTGCATTGCTGCGAAAGGAGGATATACACGGTACTAGTGCCGACATTGTGCATGCTCTGTTGCCTGTGTCTATGTGCCTATGGTTCTGTCTGTGTGATCATGTGTTGTATCTGACCCCAGGAATGTGTATATAAAGTTTCCCATTCCTGGGACAATGAATTCACGGTGTTCTTATTTCAATTTCCAGGAGTGTAGTTGTGATTTGGCGCAGCAATTGTGAACGAATGGAGAACAACCTACCGCATTCAGCAGCAAATTGCGCATAGCTCTCCGTGAATAGAATTGTGTTAACAGAAATGTATATTGGCCAGGGAAAAGAAAAGTAAGCGAAGTCGCACATGCCACAGTGCCTCTCTGGGCTTTGCCTGGTGTTTGCTACTGTACGTCGTCTGACTTGGGCTGATTATAAGATGACCTGACTATACGCCATCGTTCTTTCGGAAATTTACTTCGCTATTCAGATTGGTTTAAAGTTCTGACGTAATTATTTAGGATGAGGTAATTTGGGGCTTGGATGTAGTTAGAGCCACACTTGGCTACTGGGTTTATTTGGATTTTTAGTATGGACTAGGAAAAAAATACAATGACAAGAATTTTCCTGATGGACATTTGGATTACCGGATGAAGATCTGAACCGAGGAATTCCAGAAAACCAGCGCAAGGACTTAACTATTATTCAGACTACCGGTGGCAGTTCTCGACTCATTTTAATGCCTTTTTCTGATTTTATTTATCACATTTTTAGCTGTGGGTTCATTGCCTAAAGCAATGCTTTCTGTAGCTTAGGGGTTAATGGTTCACCAACGTTGAGATTGTTAGAGCTGGGATGGGAATGGGGGTCAACGGGAAGGAATTCGGCCATGGCCTTCTGAAGGAAACATAGAATTTTGAAAGAAACTTGAAAAACTTACATCTGTATGGCTGGACTGGGGATCCAATTCTTGTCGTCTCCAATGTCATTCTCGAACATTAACCACTCACCCAACACGCTTGGTGTTTAATTATGGATTGCTGCTGGATCGTGTGAAACGATAATGTTTCCGTGACGCCATTTCACAAAAGGGCTTAGGGCTTTTGATGCACAGTTTATATACACATATTCTGCACACGAATACTTAACAGTGTGAGAGGCTTTTCAGGATTACCTTTGCTGGATATGTCTCACTCATATTCTGTTAACAACCCTATTTCATATCTAAATGTTTACCTGGCCAGCTCGTTAAAGTTCAGCGTTACAACAGCATATTTGTTTGAGAACGATCAAAATGTTTTTACAGTTTCCCATGTATTCATTGAAGGTATTTGCAGTGGAGAGGTAAGTGACGCACCTGCCTGGTCTTCTTGAGCTGCTGGGCCACACTGGGAGGCAGCATCTGGCACAGCAGCATGTCGCTCGTCCGCTTCTCTCGCTTCAGCTCCCGCGCCTTCTGAGCCAGGTTCGCAGAGTACATCTGCAACGGGACAAGAGGCACACATCAGCACATTTTTTAACATCTCTGTAGGCCTACCTATATAAATTAACACTTATCGATGACTGAGAACAATGGAAGTATATTTAGTTTCATGTTGGGAATATTTTCATAAGTGGGCCATCGATGGTATGAGTCGTCGTCTTATGCAGCAGCATTATATATGCATCGCCGAGTTTGTTGGAGAAAAATTAACTTTTTTTTAATACTCCTAACCAAACCACCCAAACTTTCGCGTTTGCGGCATTGTTTCACCAGGTTTTCAATACATTCAACAATTCTCATTCATCAAAGATTTTCGGGCGCTTTTTGTTAGCAATATATGTTGTTGTTGTTGTTATTTTATTTTTTCTTTAATGTGTCATGACAATTCTGCTTAAAAATTCAGAATATTTCAGTTAAAATGGACATTTGACTTTCAACATTCGTGACAGAATATAGTACCACCACACAAACACGTCCATTTCTTAAAATTCATTGAATTTTACTTCTGCACTAAAGTTACAGCAAATAAACCCTATTTTTAACCGACTTCAAAAAAGGAGGAGGTTCTCAATTCGTCTGTATTTTTTTTTTAGTTTTTTTTTTTTTTTTTTTTTTTTTTTTTTTTTTTTGTATGTATGACCAGCGATATCTTCACCAATTTTGAATCGATTTAAAGTGGATTTTAGTGGATAGGGTATACCTCCAAAGTGGTCCCATATGAATTTCATTGAGAAACCACCCCTTATACACCCCTCCGTCCCTAATTTTTATACACATCCACATTTTTTATTCGATCTCGATGAAACTTTGGACATATACAGCCAAAAATAAAGAGAAAAATACTGTCAACGTTTGGTTTAAAAAAACTGAACCCTTCTCCCCCTACCCACCCCCTTAATTTTTGCCATTTTTTAAAATTCAAAGCTACTTTCGACACCATTTAACTGATCTCCATTAAAGTTGGCAATTATATGTAGTTTTTCATGGAGAAGGATTCTGACCAAAAAAATAAAAATAAAAAACCACCCCTCTCCCATTCACACCCCTTAATTTTATAGGAACCTACATTTCTTATCTGATTTTTACAGAACTTTGCCCATGTATACTTTACAACAAAGAGAAAAATCCTGTCAAAATTTGGTCTTCCAAAATTCAAACCCCCCACCTCCTTGCACCCCTTTAATTATTGTCAATGTTCTTCATAAAAAGCTACACTCGACACCGTTTGACCGATTATCATCAAAGTTGGCATATACATGTAATTTTTCATGGAGAATCTGACCAAAAAATAAATAAATAAAAACTAGCCATCTCCCCTTTACACCCCTTAATTTTTATACAAACCCACATTTTTTATCCGATTTCGATGAAACTTTGGACATGTATAGTAAAAAAAAAAAAAAAAAAAAAAAAAAAAAAAAAAAAAAAAGAAAGAAAGAAAAATGCTGTCAACTTTTTGTTTGAAAAAAACTGCAGCTCTATCCCCCTATCCACCCCCTAAATTTTTACCAATGTTCTTTATACAAAGATACAGTCGACACATTTAACTGGTCTCCATTAAAGTTGGCATATACATGTAATTTTTCATGGAGAAGGATTCTGAAAAAAAAATAAAAAATAAACCACCCCATGTCTCCCTTGACACCCCTTAATTTTATAGAAATCTACATTTCTTATCTGATTTTTATTGAACATTGCCCATGTATACTTTAAAACAAAGAGAAAAATCCTGTCAATATTTGGTTTGCCAATGCTCAACCCCTTTCGTCCTTCAACCCCATTAACTTTTGTCAATGTTCTTTATAAAAAGCTACAGTTGCAATCGTTTGACCGATTACCATGAAAGTTGGTGCTTATATGTATTTTTTTCACGAAGAAGGTGTCTGACCCCCTTGATTTTTGTCAATTTCTTTTTAGAAAGCTACAGTCGACACCATTTGACCGATCTTTATTAAAGTTGGCACATGTATGTGTAATTTTTTATGGATAAGATCTCTGATCAAAAAAAAAAAAACTACCCTAGCTCCCCTTCCCTTAATATTTGTAGAAAATCCACATTTTGATTCGATTCGGTGGAACTTCGCATGCCTATACGTTAAAAGAAATAGAAAAAATAGAAAAAGAAAAATACTGTCCACAGAACTTTCACAAAAATGCAAACCCTATCCCCCTTTCTACCCCATTAATTACTGTCAATGTTCTTGATACAAAGCTACCGCTTCTTTTTGATTTTGAAGGAAGTATGCACATGTATACTGCAAAACAAACAGAAATATACTGTCTACATTTGGTTTCGAGAGTCCAAACTCCGCTCCTTCCTTTCCATCCTTTAATCTTCAGTTTCTATCCGATTCTGAAGGAAATTTGCACACTTATACTTTAAAACATACAGAACAATTGTGTTTAAATTAGGTTGCTGAAGCCCAACCCCTCTTACCTTCTACCCCCACCCCTCCTAATTTCCAATGTTCTTTATAGATACCCATCGTTTTATCAGATTTCCATGGACCACTGCACATGTATACTAAAAAAAAAAGAAAAATAGTGTCTACATTCTGTTTACAAAACCCTACCACTCACTCCCTTACCCCATTTAATTTTGGCAAATATTCTTTACACAAAACTACAGTTTTTGTCTGGGTTTGATTGAAATTTTCACGTGTATACTTTAAAACAAAGAGAAAAATACTGCCCACACTAGCTTTCTAAAAACCAAACTACTCTTCGTCTCCACACCCCTTAATTGTTTTTTTTTATTATACATATCTACAGTTTTATTTGATATCAATACAAATTTACACACATATACTTTAAATCAATCAGAAAAGGCAGTCTACATTTGGTACACAAAAGCTCAATCCCTCTTCCCCTTTACCCTCACCCCTTTTAATTTCCAATGTTCTTTACAAATATCCACAGTTTTAAATCCCGTCAAAAGCAGTTAAGCTATTTTTAAGTCATGGTATAATATTTATAAAATAAATGTTTCGTAATGTCTCAACATGTACTTCAGGTTTCAACTTTGATCCCAAGCTTTCACGTTGTGAAATTCAATTAAAAATCTATATTTTTTGTGTGATGCCGGAGCAAACAGATATATTCCAGAGAGATTTCTGTATGTGGTATGTATTAATGCCCAAATGTTACATGTTTCGGTTATTGAGCAGCAGCTTTAACAGATGTTATGATAAGATCGAAACATAGCCTTAACACAACGCCAAATTCACCCCGTTCTGGAAGTGGTTGTGGTATATAAAGACAGAATTATTCTTTGAAAGCAAGCGCTTTAATCTCTGAGCTACCAGAAAGTTCGCAAAATGGGAACTGCTGCGGCATATTTAAAATACCAAACGAACTATAATACCACTAAAAATTTAAAAATAAAATAATTATTTAAAAAAAACCCATAAAAACCGCCTTAAAAAAACACTAAAAATTTTAAAATAACTTTATACCTTGCTTAGGAAAAAGTAAATCTAAATAGACAACATTTTACATTACTTTCATTGAAATTTTGACATTAATTAGTTATTTTTGGAGTCTGTGCCAGTGAAAGCCAGAAAAACAAAAATATAAAAACAATAAGGAATAAGAATAATACATAAAAAAATCATGTTACTGCTTACCTACAATTAATGCTAGAAACATTTTTTAACAAAACTGAAACATACAGATGATACGCCGATATTATACTCTGTAAATCGTTTACTGCATGATGCAACCTACCAACTGACACTGTAGCGCCAGAGATATGCCTGGATGACCAATAAGGCCAAGCCACTGATTAAAATACTGTTAATTTGTTTCCCTTACCTGTATCCCACAATAACTATCTGCCTCACGACATGCTGTAAAATTTTGGGAAATTTTGTTCGTACTCCCCGTTTCGCCTTTAACGCCAAAAGAAGTTCAGTAATTCAATCTTCGCGATGTGACAGCTGGCACTAACTAATTAATGTCAAAATTTCAATGAAAGTATTGTAAAATGTTGTTTACTTAGATTTACTTTTTCCTAAGTAAGGTACAAAGTTATTTTAAAATTTTTAGTGCTTTTTTTTGAAGGCGGTTTTTATGTTTTTTTAAACAATTATTTTATTATACTATTTTTATTTTCCAGAATCAGTTTCACAGATCAATAATCAGCTAATAAGTACAGTATACATAATATTTCAAATATATTATGAGTGTATTTCAATTATCTTTTTGAAAGAAGTAACGATAAATTATTTTCAAATTACTCTCTGGTTTATTGGAAGTTAACGGAGCGTGCACATGTAGTGAACATCATTTTATCTTAATTACTAAACGTACAAAATTTCAACAAAAACTGTTTACTGTATTTATTTGGGCAATCAGTATTTTTGGTTCATATCTGAAGAATACGAGGCAGTGTACAAAAAACAGTTTTACACTAAAGTTAACTGTCTAGAGATTTTCTCTACCTGTATGGTGGCGACGGCGTTCCTCACCAGGATGATGATGATCGGTGACACTATGAGCACCAGCACCAAGATAGCTATGCCGTACGCCTCCTTGTGGTTGGCATCCGACAGACTAATTCCCACGTATTCCCTGCAACGAGAGGGGAGAATATACACATACAAATTTTGTTAAACGAAGTTGTTGTTATGGGGATACGAAAGCCATTAACATTTTGTCAAATTACTGCTAATTCGCCATCTCTTTAGACCCAAACAACACAGTTTTAAAAACACATTTTTTCCTTGTGATATGCTGCAATTACTTTTTCTCTCGCAAGTTTAAAGAATAAAGTTTTCTGTCAAAATATGTTCTAAAAACTGCATAATAGCACTTTAATGAGACGCTCACCTTATCATCCTCCTCAGCTCGCTCTGCAGTTTGCGCAGCTCATCAACGTAGGACGCCATGCTGTCGAAGTAGTGGATGGCTTCTTCCACGCTGGGAGAGCGCTTAGCATTCTGCAGGATTTCTTGTTTCCTACAACAATTAAAGTGCATAACGAAAGCTGATTTACATATTATAAATGTGAACAGGTACAAAATGATAAACAAATGATTTTTAGTAAGATTTTTCATCAACGGCATGCTTTTATTTTAGTTTGCTGTTACAACTAATAGTTTTGCTATGTTACACCTCTTAGGGATTTATTTTATTACAATAAAACTGAAAGAAAATTCCAGATGTTTGTCTTCGCTAACCTAGTTAAAAAAGTATTAATCCATAATTCATAAATTACTTGGGCGGCATATTGCTAAGGACTATCATATGAATATAATTTAGCACTGCGCTACTAAAGCATCACAGAACATCTACTCTCTTAGGAAATTAAAAGGCAATACTATAAAACAATTTTGAATTTGATTAAGTAATGCGAAAACCAGTTAGGATGTATGTTTAATTTTTTTTTTTAATTTAATTTAATTGCAATGGAGCACAGGCTCCGGTGGCAATTTCCCTACACAGCTATCTTCCCCCCATCCTGCACCCACCTACATTTGCCCTCTACAAATTTTATCTTTAAATTCCTTCAAAGTTTTCGGTAAATTATTCATCATTAGTAGGAAGAAGACCTTGTTTCAAGGAATTTTCTGGTTTTCCCCATGACGTCATAGAGGTGGGCTGGGGACCTCCCTCCCCTCCCCGCCGCGCCGCGCCGCCGCGAGATGGCAGCACTGTACGGCGGTAACCTGAATCTATCTGTGTATTCTGTGAAGCTTAGTCTGGCGCACACCCCCGCAGGCGACAACGGTTATTGCTATTCCCAGCGCGCGCCACACATGACGCGTCGGCGAGCAACGGGATCCCGTTATACTCTTATTCCTGGAGTGCGTAGTTTCCTAGCGCAGCGCTATTTCCGGGTGACGCGTTGGATCCCGTTAGGCAGTATTCCTGGAGTGTGCGTGGACTGGGACCTACTTTCGCCAACACAATTTACTGTTCGTGACAGGGTATAAATTCTGTGCCAAACTTCTTCTCAGCCTCATTGATCACCAGTATCTTACAGAGTGAACATCATGGATCGAGTACTGACTGCGGAAGACATCGAACAGTATTTGGCAAATGGTGAGTGAATTTTCTATTATTAATTATTATTATAATTATTATTATAAATAAGTAAGTTTGATTTTAATTTTATTTTATAGGTCTTCCCGGCATCTCACAACTAATCAGTGATGAATTTGTAGATTCGCGATCGGTAACAATGGAAAACCTTGAGGTGCGGTACAATCTTGCAGGCGGTAAGTGATTAACATTGTAAATTGTTTTTCATGTGAATACTTAGTGCATATGTGACTGATATTATTTATTTTGTTGCAGATGCCTCTGATGATGTGAATAATACTGCTCTTGCCCTTACCAGTAAGTAGCTAATACATTAAATAATTTTTCGTGTGAATACTTAGTGCATGTATGACAGACATTATTTATTTTGTTGTAGATATGAGTGAATGTGCTTTGCCCGTGATTACCACTCAGGAAATTATTGATTGTTTTTACTACTGGCAAGTGTTTAATACTTTAAATATTTTTTTATGTGAATACTTAGTACATATGTGACTGACATTATTTATTTGTTGTAGATGTGAGTGAATGTGCTTTGCCTTTGATTACCACTCAGGAAATTATGGATTGTTTTATTACTGGCAAGTGTTTAATACTTTAAATAATTTTTTATGTGAATAATTATTGCATATATGACTGACATTATTTATTTTGTTGTAGATGTGAGTGGAGGTCCTTTGCCTGTGATTAACAATCAGGAATTGATGGATTGTTTTACTACCGGCAAGTGTTTAATACTTTAAATAACTTTTTATGTGAATAATTATTGCATATGTGACTGACATTATTTATTTTGTTGCAGATGTGAGTGGAGGTCCTTTGCCTGTGATTAACAATCAGGAATTGATGGATTGTTTTACTACTGGCAAGTGTTTAATACTTTAAATAATTTTTCATGTGAATACTTAGTGCATGTGTGACTGACATTAGTTTTTTTGTTGCAGATGAAATGAATGCTGTTGGCCTCACCAGTAAGTAGATAATACTTTAAATAATTTTTTATGTGAATGCTTAGTGAATATGTGATTGACATTATTCATTCTGTTGTAGATGTGATTACCATTCATGAATTGTTTTGCTACTGACAATCATTTGGTACTTAAATTATTTTTCATGTTAATACTTAACGCATATGTGACAGACATTATTTATTATGTTGCAGATGATGTGAATACTGTTGGCCTTACCAGTGTGCAACCTACACACAAACGGAAGGCAACCCATGATGACGGTCCATCAAAAAGCATTAAAATGTCAGGTAATGTATTCATTTTTTAGACTGCTTTGTTTTCCATACTTGTAACTATGAATCTAATTTTTGTGTCTATTTTCAGATGTTTATATGTCACCCGCCAGACATGGAAGAACTATGGGGTATTCCAATACTGGACATAGCCCAACCCAGCACCAGCGTGGACATAGCCCAACCCAGCACTAGTGCGAGGAGTATTCCAGCAGTTGCAGATGATGTGAATACTGTTGGTCTTACCAGTGTGCAACCTACACACAAACGGAAGGCAACCCATGATGACGGTCCATCAAAAAGCATTAAAATGTCAGGTAATGTATTCATTTTTTAGACTGCTTTGTTTTCCATACTTGTAACTATGATTCTAATTTTTTGTGTCTATTTTCAGATGTTTATATGTCACCGCCAGACATGGAAGAACTATGGGGTATCCCAATACTGGACATAGCCCAACCCAGCACCAGCGTGGACATAGCCCAACCCAGCACTAGTGCGAGGAGTATTCCAGCAGTGGCATATCCCATCCCAGCACCAGTCCGTGGTAGATCCAATCGATGAGGATCTACTAGCCACTCTGTCGCCAGTAGAAGCACTTTGGGCGACAGGCGAACCATCGACCCAGTGGCTGCCCAACACACCAGCAACCATTAACGCGGGTGGGGAAAAAGGTAAGCCAGATGCTACGCGCTTGAAGCCAACTGTCAGGGCAAGTGCTTTCGGGAATAGGTTACTCCATGTTTTCAGTTATAAATTCAGAAAATTTTAAAGACCCCGAAAATTATATTAGAGCATGTTATGGAATTTTTAAAGACCAAATTTCCGCGATTATTAACAATCCTTCATCACCGGCTATAAAATGCCAGGTGGGGTTGGAATTGTCTTTTCCAAATTCAGAAGAACAATGTCACTAACGTCAGCCGTATTTGTTTTATGCCAAAGATGCGAGAAATAACATTAAGCACTCACCTGGAAGAATGGTATGATGTCTATGTTCGTCAAGATATTTTGAAGAGATATAGTGAATTCCAAGACCGGGATAGTGGCAAAACCCTCGATCAGATTAATGCCATCGATATCCATGTAGCTAAATTCGAACCACTGCATCGTGGGTCTTCATTTATAGCTCTGCCATCCGATATCCAAGCAAAGAAAGCAATAATCAACGTTCAAAACAACGACGATCGTTGTTTTCTTTGGACGATCCTGGCATTTCACGAACAGGTGAAAGTTCACGCGGAATTAGTTAGAGTATATAAATCGTTCCAAGTACGATTTAATTTTGCAGGCATAGACTTCCCTGTAAAATTGTCAGACATTTCTAAATTTGAGAGGCAAAATCCTGATTATTCGATCAATGTCTACGGCTTGGAACCAGAAAATGGAAAACATAAAGTTGTAGGCCCCCCATCATGCTGCAGTCAAACGCGAATTCCATATCAACATGTTGTTGATTTCAGAGGGTGAAGATAAGTTCATACTGCTGGATCAAGAACTTGTCGCGGTTAGTCAGATCATCAATAACTAAACAAATATAACACACATATGTGATAGATGCTGCAGCATTTCGGCGCAAGATCTCTTGGAACGCCATGAGATTGATTGCGCAAGGGTAGGCGCTGTAAGAGTCGACCTACCCGGCGACGAAGACAAAACCTTAAAGTTTAAGGATTTTGTGTACCAACAGCGTGCACCATTCGTCGTTTACGCGGATTTTGAATGCTTGTTGAAGCCCATTCATACGTGCAGACCCGACCCTAATGCCTCTTACTCCACAGGAGTCCAGGAACACATCCCTTTTGCCGCGCATACCAGCTCGTTTGCGCATACGAGCCTCAGTTGAACAGATTCGACTCATTCTTGGGAGAAAACCCTGAGACGTGGCTAGTGAACAACTCGTGAAACTGGCCCATGACGTTGATGGAATTTACAAGGCGGTCATACCTCTTGTAATGTCAGCTGATGAGGAAGCACGATTTACTAGTGCTACGGTATGCCACATCTGTGGTGATGGCTTTGCACCGGAGGCCGTTAAGGTTCGCGATCATTGTCACATCACAGGTGCATTCAGAGGGGCTGCACACAATAACTGTAATTTACAGTACAAAAATCAACGATGCATACCCATCTTTTTCCATAATTTGTCTGGGTATGATGCGCACTTTATTGTTAAGGCTTTAGCACACCTCGATTATGATGGGATGGATGTCCTACCCATCAACACTGAACGTTACATTTCGTTTTCGAAAAAGATTAACGGTACATCAATTAAATTGCGGTTCCTGGACTCGTACCGTTTCATGCAGTCCTCGTTAGATAAACTGGTTGGAACCCTTGAGGACCGTTTCATGGGCATTACCAGTGCGTATTTTACGGACCCTGAGAAGTTCCAATAGTTAAGCGAAAAGGAGTCTTCCCATACGAATATATGGATTCAATGGACAAGCTCAAAGAGGCCACGCTCCCTCCAAAGTCTAAATTTTATAGTTCGTTGTCGGAGTCAGACATTTCTGATGAAGATTACGAGCACGCGACACAAGTGTGGCGGATTTTCCAGATCAAAAACTTGGAAGAATATGCAAGTCTGTACATGGGGACAGATGTACGGCTACTTGCAGATCTGTTTGAAAAATTTAGGAGTGTATGTTTGGAGATGTACACCCTGGACCCCGCACACTATTACACAGCTCCAGGCCTTTCGTGGCAGGCTATGTTAAAGAGAACGCGTGTCGAGCTGGATCTTCTGACAGATGTTGACATGCTTCTCTTTTTCGAACGTGGAACTCGTGGTGGTATTTGCCAGTGCGTCCATAGGTATGCCAAGGCAAATAACCGGTACATGGCGGAGTACAACCACAACTCACCTGAAAATTTCATCATGTATTTTGATGTAAACAATTTGTACGGCTGGGCCATGTCAGAGTATCTACCCTCTGGAGGGTTTCAATGGTTATCGGCCGAGCAGATTGCATGCATAGACATCATGAGCGTAGCAGCCGACTCACCTAGGGGTTTCGTTTTAGAGGTAGACTTGACGATTCCCCAGGATATACACGACTTTCTAGCAGACCTACCGCCATGTCCAGACCACAAAGCTGCCCCTGGATCTACTTACCCCAAGCTGATGACTACGTTGGAGGATAAGGTTCGGTATGTTCTCCATTACCGAGTCCTCCAACAATGTGTAGGCTTGGGGATGAAGTTGGGCACGGTTCATCGGGTAATATCTTTCAACCAGTCACCGTGGTTGAAAGAATACATCTCTCTCAACACGCGTTCTCGTCAGTCGGCAACATCAGAATTTGAGAGAGACTTTTTCAAATTAATGAATAATTCAATTTTCGGCAAAACAATGGAGAACCTTAGAAAACACCGCGACGTGAAATTGTGTACAGGTTGGGTGGGCCGCCGCAGTGCCCGCAAGCTTGTGGCTTCACCACACTTTAAACGAATGACTATTTTCGAGAAAGACTTTGTGGCTCTGGAGATGTCGAAAGTGAAGATACTTTTCAACAAGCCAGTCTACGTCGGGATGTGCATTCTCGATCTGTCTAAACTGCGGATGTATCGATTTCACTATGAATTTGCCATTCCGCAGTTTATACGCCCGAAATTACTTTATATGGACACAGACAGTTTCATCTATTTGGTGAATGGCTGTGATCCATATGAAGTAATGAAACGCAACAGGGAGGAATTCGACACGTCCGGATATAAAACCAACAATCGTTTCAATATAGAACCCTATAACGAAAAGGTTGTTGGAGTTATGAAAGATGAGGCGAATGGTTCCCTGATTGTTGAGTTTGCGGGTCTAAGGTCGAAAATGTATTCATTCCGACTAGAATCTAACCAGACCTCAAGACGGGCCAAGGGTCTGGGGCGCACAGTAACAAAAAAACTTAATATACAAGATTATATTGACTGTTTACATGGTGTCAAAGAGAAGCGCCACACACAACTCCGATTTGCATCAAATCTCCATATAGTAACAACTGTTGAAGTATCCAAGCTGGGTCTGTCTAGATTGGACGATAAACGCTATATTTACCCCGACGGGATTGGGACCCTACCTTGGGGGCACAAGTCTGTACCAGAGAGTGAATGAGTTTTGTAAAATATATGTATGAATGGAATAAATATAGCGTTTATCCCGTGTATATTTTACAGTGCACTGGAGGGTGGGTTGTGTTGTAAATATAATATTTAATTGTAAATAGTAAAGTTTTTGGTCATCTGTCTATCATGACGTGTAAATATCAATTGATGAAGTTGTCTAATGTCGATCATGATGTGTAATTGATGAAGTGTTGTTCATCTGTCTAATGTAAATAGTGTCATATTTTCTCTGGGGTTTTGTCAGTGCACTGTACTTAGTATTAGTCATGTACTGTAAAATGATCTCTATATTGTAAAATAAACTCTATATTGTCAAAGAAAATTGTAAAAAAAAGTCTCTTAGCTATGGTGAGGAGAGAAAAAAAAACAACAAATATATATGTTGTACTGATATTTATTGAAGAATCATAATTTGAATAAATCTTTTACATTTATCCATGTGTTATGTGATTTATCAAAACCTAACCACTTCACTAATGCCATATTCTTCCTTTTCCTTATTACTTGTTCAACAAGAAATGTACTTGGATGTTTTGA
>CM061920.1:148021141-148113085 GCA_031002005.1 Vandiemenella viatica
TTATACATGCGAAACATGGAAAGTGAAACTAGTCTAATGTTGATCTAGGGAGAAGATATCGACACATCAGCGACAGTAAGCGAGCTTGGGTGAAAAATGGGGCAAACAGACGAGGTGATGTTACATAACATGTTATGCAATACGCGAAACATCCTATCCTGTTCGTCGCTCTTTGTTATACAAATTGGAACTAGGGATCAACCGGTTATTGTTATCAAGCAATTTTCACGTTTACTTACACGAGTACTATGAAGCTACGTTCCGCGGCGACCAGTTATGTAAATTTTATCTTAAGAGAAACATTCTCGTTTCGGCGACGCGTTTATGGCACTGTGCGAGCCAGACGCCAGGTCGTTCTGCTCATTTCCTGGTAAAGATGAGAGTCGCCAGGGCCCCACCTCAACTCTCCGGTCCTTCCTCCATTGTCTGCCTCCGCCTCCGGCCATCGATTGGCTCTGTCCGGACCTGCACCGCCGGTGGCCTACCTGCAGGCGCACGCTGTAACTCACTGTGCCCGGTGACAGCCAATAGCACAAGTCGTTACTTGGGATGCTGTGGAAGGGGCGTTTCCATCGCGAAACACTGTTAGGCCCTGCGAAGGTGGAAATCCATGGTCGCCTAAATAACGTTTAATGTAAGCGATGTAGATTGTGCTCGATGAAGCCGTAGACAATTCATTTTTTTATGGCTTTATACCTCATCAATTTCGAGGTCATTAGAAGCGGGAAAGGGCCGGGAGCAATGAACGGGAGGAAGCATTCGCCTGGAGTGATTTTGGAAACCATGGGAAACCCAAATATGGATGGCCAGACGCTGATTGGAACCCGCGTCCTCTCAAATGCGGGGCCAGAGCGTAAGAGCAGTAGAATTTTTTTTGATAATATATTAACAGCACCACTTGAACTCAATCAATACAGGTGAGGAGTACTTTATGCAGAAGGAAAATTTAAAATTAAGAATTAACACTTTAGTATTGTTTTTATCTGTGGTTTAGGAGATCATCGTTTCCAAACAGTTAGATAGTTAGTAAGAAGTTCTGAAAATGAACAAAAAATGTCAGCATGCTGCCATAGCAAAGATGAAAATGAATTGTTAGGACACATAACAACATTAAATTCGCAATGAACTCTAATAGAGGAAAAGTAAAGACGAATACTGCGAAAAATGTTGATTAAAAATAATCTTCCAAACAAATCACAACACCGAAAGATCTCAGAAAACGTATTTTATATAGCTATGATTAAAAATCTTCATTGAAAAAGAAGAAAAATTTAATGTTAGCGTTGTATCCTATTTTTGTGTAGTTGCTTGTCAAAATAATAAAAACATTATATAAACTAGTGTCTTCGTTACTGTTGATGAATATAATATCATCTCACGCACCAGGCATCGCATCGAGATTTCATCAGCCACCAAAACTTTAATCTACGTTGAGCCTTGTGATGGACTTATAATTAGTCGAGGTTATTAAAGTCGGGAGAGGAAAATTGATCATGCCGTCTTAAAGGAATCATGCCGAAATCTGCTTTGCCTGATTTCGGAAAACCATGAAAATCAAAATTCTGAATAGTCGGATCCTTTGATATACCGAAATACGTTTGCTTTCACTAAACTAGTACACCCCAAGAAAGCAATGAAAATAAAATTACAATATTTAAGGCGAACGAGCATTCAGAAACAGTCAGTAACAAATGAATTGTTTAAGTTGAAGTGAAATAGTATTTAGCATTATCTTTATGAACTGTCTGCAGTGCGTATAGACTAAAATAACAGGGATTCTGTTAATGGTGATTCGTCAAATAGTTGGGGACATTAAGCTTGGCAGCCTCCTTGCTGTACCTGACCAAGTATAACTCATATATGCTGCTATATGTTTCCTCTACTTATAATTTTGATACATGACACTTCGTTTTATTTTTGTGCAACAGCTATCTTCGTTACGGCAAACTTATTGTTGATAGTTTTAATGTTAGTCAATTGGAATCATTCATCGAAAAAGAATAAAAAATTCTGTTTAAATTTCAGAGCAATTAGAACTGTGACGGATGCAGAAATGCACGATAAGCCTGTTCGTCGATAAACGAGCATAAGTGAGTAACTGATTGATAACCGTTTCATAAACTCCGCTAGAAGCAACATGTTTTGTGTGCATACGACGGACAGGTTGAAGCTGTGCGATGGAACCGCACATTCTGAGCAAAGCACTCAAGGATTTTAGTTTTGTCAAACGACAGTGATTGTCTTATATCCACCTACTCTGAATCACAACTGGCATTTTGAAGAACTTGATTTTAAAAACATATAGTTCCACCCCGGTTTTTGTTATGGTGAACAGAGTTGGACAATTTCACTTGCATTTACTATTAACAATCATCCCATTCTAACGACCGTGTTGCACGTAACACTACTTTAATAAGAATGAAGAAAGTACTTTTTCCTGCATCATAACTGTAGTGCCCGTTTATTATATAACTAGATAAGAGAGGTTTATTACAATGGACCGTAGTGGGTGAGCGTTTAAGGCTCTGGCTTCGCATTCGGGAGGACGGCGGTTCGAATCCCCGTCCGGGCTTCCAGATTTGTGTTTTCCATAGTTTCCCTAAATCACTCCAGGGGAATGCCGGGATGCTTCCTTCAAAGAGGCCATGGTCGAATTGCTTATCGTTCTTTGTCCCCAGTCCTTTCCCGCCTCTAATGACCTCGACGTCGACGAGGCGTAAAGCAAAGAGCAAAGAAAAGTTTGTTAAAGATTAAAATCACTCTCATACAGAATTACTGTGACAAAAAGCCAATAAACGTAAAAAAATTTACCAACGCATCAATAGGCAATTGTTTTATCTTATTTGTTATGTGACAGGCTTAATCGTCTTTGGAAATTTATTTTTTACTTCTGCGTCTCTATTGGCTAAACTGGATCATAAATCAAATATCACTGGTAGCGTCAGTTGGCTGTAATCAGGTTCCCGATAATTCAGTTTTTCTGTTGTTACTCGTCGTTGGGGCAGTATCACACACACATACGATACAAACCGATAGAGTCTACAACGAACCGTTATTTCGTAATACAATAATAATATTTAAAACTTAGTTAAATTTTAGAAGATAAACACAAATCCTATATACTTCGAAATTGATACAATTAATTTACTATTACTATTGGAATTTTTCACAATCTGTTACTAACAACGATTATCCAATAATACTAAAGAACTAAACAACGTGAGTTTTCAAAAGTTACGTTCGTTTATCGCGGGCATCCTTTGAAGAATAAGCTTCGGTTAATTTCCAGAAGCCACACTTCCGCCATCAGCGTTCCACTTAGTTGGCTATAACTATTGTCGTCCATTTGGGGTATTCCTTATATAGTTCTCTGTATCCTAAATAGCTGATGGTTATGCTGAAGCCGATATCGCTCCCTGGATGCATGTGTCACAGCATGTACTAGCTCGTCCAGTTCTTCCCAGAGGAGGTTGTCTTTCATTATTTCCGAGGTAGTTTTTTTCCGTGAGCTTCACTTTGTACTATTTTATTCGATTATCAAACAGTTTGTGATAAGGTTTTCCTGGAAACCCGCATGTGCATAGATCACTCTCTGGCCTATTGATCCTGTAGAGATATGTTTCATACGGGCTGTGACGGGTAAGGAAATGTATCTACCCTCAGGATGGATTGAAATGCTTCATACCCATCCTCTCTCTCTGATGTCAGGAAGCATTTTAGATATTCTCCTTACTGTTTCCGAATTGTTCCACTGCTGTTGGAATTTATTTAAAATACAGTTTTTAATGTCCATCTTCTTAGAAGCCACTTGATCCAGAATCTCTGTACCTTGTCAGAGTTTCCTTTTCGTAGCTAGTAACATGCTACCCTCTCTTTCTTATTTCCAGGTCTAAAGGACATATTCCGAAAATGACCATAAGTGCATCAGTTGGGTAGTTCCGAATGCACCTGTAAGACGCAAGAGAGTTGCTTGTTGCATTCGTCTGATATCCCTTGCAGGTTTAACCAATGACTTCCCGAAATCACTCCAGGAGAATCCAGAAATGGTTTCTTAAAAAGACCATGACTGAATTTATTCTAGTTACTTGGGACCATGGTCCACCGCCTTTAATGACCTGTGTACTGGATTGGTCGCGGACCAATCGAATGGCCACCAGACCTGTCTCCCTTGGATTTTTTTTTTTTTTTTTTTTTTTTTTTTTTTTTTTTTTTTTTTTTTTTTAAGAACTTGTGTATGAAACACCTGTCGAAACGCCGGAAGACTTGGTAGGAAGATTCGTTGCGACAGCCAGATGTGTTGGAGATACACCTAGTATGTTTGAGAAGGTGTGCCATTGAATGCAACGAAGATGCCGTGCTTGTCTCGATGCATCTGGCAAAAACTTTGAGTATCTGCTGTTGGCTCAACATTTGGCTTGCATTAGTTGCATGTGAGTGAGTAATTATAAATAAAATGACCTGTAATTGTTTTGTTTCATCTCTTTGTGTCAGTATTATTTTAGATGCCCTGTAGCTGCTCCGGATCGAAGTTGCGACTCTCTGTTCCTATCCGATTTTTGATTCTTATTGTATGACTGATCTACAATGTCATTTTGTCCACGTTATTTTGAATCACCCTGTATAAATGCTAGTGTAAGTTCTAAATCTTTTTCTTTTTTCGTTACCATCAAGGAATTTAATTTAAATCTACTTATTACAAATTCCTTGGAAAGGTAACGATATTTTTTTTGAACTTTCATAGTTACAAACTATATTTATAGCACGACATGTTAGCCACACGGCGGAAATCCTGCCTCGCTTGAGCAATGCTGGTGTGCGGATGTGTTTCCGTGCAGTGGTTTCCTTGCGTGGCGCTCTTAGTCCCCACGTGTCGTTCGCGTTACGTGTTAACGTATTGCTACTGATGAGGCGACGAAACAAATCATTTTAAGCATTGGTGGGGGCAGTTTCCCTATTTATAGTGTGATTTTGAATCAGGCGATCATACAGACTGTGCAACAATTTACCCAGACTACAGTGCTGCGTAACAACAAGTCAGTTTACTCGAAGGCTTGACGCAAAACCAAGACAGTCCTTGTGATCAAAGCCACTACCGTATTAAATACTACCAACAGCAGTGGTAACGCCAGAGTATAGTTTATAAGTAGCAGATTGAGCAACTAGTGCAGTAATATTACAGTGAGTGTTAAAAAGGCAACAACAGCCGCTGAATGCGAGATACCTCCCAGTACACAGTGCATCGCCACATCCTGAAGGTACCACAAACAGCGCTGACATGCAGGTGGAGGCCGCCAGTCAGTCGTCAGCTGCAGCGCTCTCTGACAGCCGACGCCGTAACCAAAGGTGATGTTTGAGTTTCCATTACCTTTGTCTTCCGTCATTATCGTACACCCTGTGTCGTGATAACTGTGCTACTCTATACTAACATCCTACGAATTAAAGCTTTCGCTAGAAACAGAAGTGAAGCTGTTATTAAGAATGCTCGATCGTCAAATAAAATTAAAATGCTGCATTCCTGTCACATAGTAGTCACTCGTGTTTAGGACATTAGAAAATGATTGATGAGATGGAATCTTACAGCTATGCAAAGCTTTAAACACCAAGTACTGTCATTTAAGTAAGTTTCAGTGGTAATTTTATGGTCTGTCCTCAAGCGTTACCAGATTGGATATGGTTTTATGGTTTACGATGCCAGGATTAATGCCAAATTTTTGCGTCAAAGAAATGTTTCACACAGTGCGGTTTAACAAAGTAATTCCTCAGTGCCAGAGAAATCGTAATGTACTCGAATCTCACAGCGCCATGACTAGTCAGAGACGCTAACCTTTTTTTGTTCATTTTGTCTCAATTCCTGAATAACCATAATAAGCGAAATTATGACACTCTAAGTGCCATGAATACAAAGGACGCACATGCAAAACTTACAGAACGAGTACATCGAGTTTGACAGGCAGTGAAGAGATTCCTTATTCTTCTTTTTCACCACTTTTTCGCAAAACTTTTGGTTCGGCTGCCTCTGATGAGTTACACTCATCGTTGCCATGGTCAGTTCTGGAGCTGTGACTTTACAGACGCTGACGCCGAAACATTTAATACCTACTGCCAGGACGTACTAAGTACTAATTGGGTAAATATTGCCATCTGTTTTGAAATGTGTAACTATGTTCTCTGTGTGATAAGTGTATTTTTCTGTTTTTGAAATGTGTAGTTTATGAGGCGAGATGGGAGACGGTCCCGGTTGTCGCCTATATGAGTGCCTATAAATAGCAGTCATGACGGCTGGTACGCGGGGTTCTGTGCTCGTGCCCGGTCCGTTGTTTCTCCCAGATTCAGTGTGCGGAGCCACATTGGCCGGAGTTCGATCCCTCATTGCCGATGGGATGTTTAGAATAGGTTGATGTCTCTTTCAGCTGCGGCAATTCCACAGTGACTATGGAGCACATTGGTACGCACTGGAGTTTATACTGAAGCATTATAGTCGTAGGGTAGGCGAGCCAAGATTGACGCGATTCGCGAGACGGGTTAAAATTCTGACATTTTTTCAATCGAACTACGCTTCAGTTGTGCCAGCTGATACTAGAATTATCAGTTCACCATTAGAAAAACTGGTGGTACAGATTGTAAATACAGGAGAAGCAAAATGACACTAATGTTTAAACATGTCATTTCCTACACTAACACTATTTATTTTGTTTTTAATATCGTAATGCTGTAATAATTTTGTTCTGAACATTTAATATTACAGGAGTTATACATAGCGCCTTAGGCAACACTTCTAATCGTACAATATTTGAATTCCCATAGTAGAACCAAATTGAGATTCATTATGCTTCTTAGCACTGTTCTATTTTTACAGCCGGAACAAAAATTTCTAAGTAACTTTAATTTTCTAGAAGTGTGTATAAAATTAATCAACTCAAGTTCCTTATCATATCACTTCTGAATGATGTCAAACAAAATGATTCATCACAACATATATGGGACGAATATGAAAACACACAAATAAATATATGTGTCGATTTTTTTTCTGTTTTTCTAAATTTAGATTTAGCGCTCAGCTATACAAATTTAACAAGTATGATTCTTTCGCAAAGATTGGAGGATGAAGAAAGTGACCACAGATTATGTTACTGCTAAGTTTTCTTCCTTACAATTCGCTTCATAATGATATAATATTCCTGGTGTTCACTTTCTGTTTTAGACCTTTACAGCGATACAATTGTCGTTTCATGGAGCTCGCGAATAGTTAATCTTTAACAGCTGTGACCTAACTGTAAACAAACAAGAACAGCATAAGCCTCTCTCTCACTTCCTTACCACCACTTCAAAAATGTCTACTCCGCACCGAGCTTAGGGTGGGGGGAGGGGAGCGATAACGCTCTGCCCTCGCATTATGGAGGATGCGGGCTAGAATCCCCATCCTGCCACCCAGATTTGGGTTTTCCATGGTTTCCCTAAATATCTCCACAAGAATGCTGGCAGGCTTCCGTCAAGAAGATAATGTTCGAATTCCATCCTGTTCCTTGCCCCAGTCCTTTCCTGCCTCTAATGACCTCGACGTCGACGAGGCGTAAACCTACATTAAAAAAAAAAAAAAAAAAAAAACTCAGCAAAGCATACTGGGGCAATAGAGTACAGAACCGTTCAATTCAGGTGTATCTTACGAACCATCTCTGATAAATCGATACTAGATATTATTTTACTAATTGTGTTTATCGTCTTCACATTCTGAAAAAATTGATGCAAATAAGTGATAACAAAATTTCCCGTTTAATGTAAAACTAATAGCTTTCACCAATAGCTTTCGCCACCTATCTGTCTTTTATTTTCTTAGATTTGACAATGATCTGTTAATTCAATAATTACTAACAAAGAAATAATTTGTATACCATTTTATAGGTAGTGAATATTTTTGAAATATCCTTAAATAAAACCAACCTGATTAAAACCAAATTAAACTTTTACTTTCATATTTTGTATTCTAATTTTCTCAAATCTGTGTACTTTTGATCACCTTTCGTTACATGTGGTACCATCTTGCCTTCTTAGTAAATACAGCCACCTTAAGCAAACAAACATGCATCATTTATATTCTACGATCAAACAACATTGAAAAGATTCTGTGACTTATGTTTAAATAGTATTTATTCCATCATTCATATTATATGTGACGTATTTTAAAAGAAAGACACAACTGACAATAAATATCAGTCTGCCAACGCAGGTTAGCAGGTGCATGTGCATTAGCATCAAACATGTAACCGCCATATTTTATCTAATCCGGTCGATTATTTTGCGTTTAGCGAGTTGTGAAGAGTAATACAATGAACAATCCTACCAAATGTGAAGTCCATCCAGAGATTTCTAAACGTAAGAGGAGTGGATTATGCCGAAATAGTCCATCACTTTTTCTAAACATACGGTCCTACCCGCCGTGAAGGAACGATAGATGAGGCAATGATCAAAGATTTCCGTTCGGATGATAACTGCGAGGAGAGGAGTGACCATCTCTTTGAGCGTATAAATGCGACGTACAGAGAAAATCGCCGCTTTAAAATTATCTGACTGTCCATAAAATTCCCGAAAGTTTCAAAGAGAAAATCGTTCGGAATTGTTGACAGTTTAGAGAGTGATCAACTCGTTGCTACCGCCCACTAGTGGGCTTTCCAACTTTCGTCATGCGTGGTTGGAGCTTTGTCCGAACTGAAACACTTTCTCTCTCTCCCTTTTTTTACTTTAATTAACTTTTTTAGAAAACAAAATTGTGATTATCTATTGGAAACAGAATTTCATCAGTTTCCTGAATTATCATCTATAAAAGATAAAATTACCACAGAGGATTAAATTGGACATGTAGAAACCATTTGAAGATATTTTTAAATTGAAGTTTTGTCATTTCACCGAAAATATTGGAGAGTCCGATAAAACCTGCCAAGAAGAACTGTTACAAATTAAATATGATAAAGAAAACTCTTGTATCAGGCTTTAGTGGTGTTACTCATATTATGACCAATGAAAGAAACCGCCTGGACTCTTCCGAAAGAAGATATCATCTTATGTCCCTTACAAAAATATTCAATATTTAGTTTCGAAGCATCAGCCTCAGGGATCTTATTAATAAATTTAAAAATTATATGTAATTCTACCAGATTTCATGCTTCTATGTATCCAAAGTATAAATGAAAATTTAACTAGAGTAAGTCGTTTTATAAAGAATTACCCTGACAATCTTAGTAAAAGTCTGACAAAGTATTTGGTAAGTAATTATTATTATTTGATTTGACATTCTGTAATTCTGCTTTATAAATTTTACTTTCCCACTTTATAAATCACCATTATTATGGAACCGTTTGGTGGTGAGAAAACTTTGCTACTAACAGAAACACAAAAGTGGATAAAAATGGTTGACTATTCCTGGTCTAGAGGATCGCAAAATATGTTCACGGCCCGTGGCGTAAAAACTGAACACAAAGACGACACGGAATACCAGCTGCAAATTCTGTCGTAGGCAGCTACCGACGAGTGGCGTCTTTCTTCTGGTTATGAATAAAACGTTAGAAATAAAGGGCGAACCGTGGAAATGGAAGTTTCTCAGAAACGCCACACTGAGCGTTGAACTCTGCTGTCTTTGTGTAGCTCTTTGTGAAGACAGCGCTGCGCAGGCAGTGGAAGCTACCAACTCAGCCTCCTCTACGTCTCACACAATTTACGGCCTCACTTTGGAACGATCCCGGATATTAGCACTCACCAATTCACGTTAAGCCAATGTAGGTCCCCGGGTGACTTAAATTTCTCTCTTAATAAAAAAGCCCTTTAAACGGGACTTGGGGGTTTACGACAGCAGATAACCGTAAAAGACCCCGGTTTAGAACTCCATCAGGAGTACCAACCCACTACTCTTAATTAACTTTTTTGTTCCCACAATCCCTCGACGAATACTTTTTACCCCACTATGTGCTTCAGATGATAAGATCTAGCACGAAAGCTTCTCAGTATTTAATATCTATTTAGCCAGGCAAAATTAGACAGCCCACTCTTACATCTAACCAGGTGTTTATGAAGAATAATTTGCGCAATACAGCATACAATACTTATGTCATATTTTGTTTAAATTAAGTTAATAACCAAAATACTAGCTAAAATCTTATATAATATTGACGTTAAAGTGGTAAATAAAACAGTAAATGGTGTAAACCAATGCTAGTGAAGGATGAAGAAGAAAATACTACAAAACTAAATACTAAGGCCGGAGAAACATGCCAGAAAGGTACAAACTAATACACGAGAAGACAGAATAATTATGTGAAAACGGTATAAATTAATACAACTGAATTCTGAAGTAATACATTCTCAATGTGTATTTAAATGAACCGGTTTCTTTGGTAGTTCTAATTTTCCTGAGAATATCATTTCACAATCTACCTCCTGAAATGGAGAAGGAACTGATACAGTCTAGCTGTTGCGCTCATAGCGAGCACTTCCGTGTTCCGGAGCTTAGCCAGTCTCGTAAACAGACAAGTGAACTTACAGTCCGTCAGTGTAGTGAAGTGGGAATAAAATTTGAATTGTCCGAAGATATACTAAACTAGGCTTCAATTCTTAGCATCTACTGAAAGCCTGGGCCGTGCCCTAACATGGAAGAGCCCCCAGACACGGGGCAAATAATCAACGCGGCACTGCAGCCGTGTTAATTTCCAGAAACAGCCACTTCAGCCCCGCCGATGATGCACTTCCAGCAAGGTATCCAGCCACAGCCATCTCATTTTCATCCGCTCAACTACCCAGGTAACGACGCTGCTTCTGCTAGCTGCCCCTCGATCGCAGTGTTGAACAATATAAATTCGGAAGAAAGAACTGTTAAACGGTCTCGCATAGAGGGAACCCTACTGAGCTACCGAACGAGGAAATGTCCACAGAAACGTTAAACAATCCAGTGAGTGTGCCCCAGGAGTTAGCTTCTTTATGTCTTCAGCGGTGTTCTACCCAATTACTTCAGTCGCAGAATTATATCATCAATATGATAGCCGTGATCCAACCCAAAAAAAACATTAAACGAGGGTACGGGCATGGATATCACAAGCATTCCCGTGGATCATGAAGGAGTTCAAAGTATATTATCGATCAATCGGAACCCTACTAACCAAAATAGTACACCCCAGGTGCCAAGCCTCAACTTAAATTCCAATAAAGACAGGAGTAAGAATAACCGATACATCCGCACAGACAAGGGCCCATACTTCGTCTTTGTAGAAAGTGTGGATAAAAATATTGGTAAACTTCACCCCATGTCAACAGGGAAACTTCTTTATTCACATAACCCAGCACATAAGCATGACATTATCAATATCATAGCGGCCGGGAGGAGTAGGTTAAAAATCGAAACCAATTCAGCAGCCTCTGCTAACTTGCTGGTTCAATCTACAGTTTTCAAGGACAGAAACCTAGAAGCATTCATTCCAAATTTTTTGATAAACAAACAAGGTATTATCAGGGACGTAGACACCTCCCTGTCAGAAGAAGAACTCCTACAGGCGATAGAAAGCCCTTACCCAGTTATCGCAGTTAAACGGTTTACCAAGAAGAATTCATACCAAAATAATGATAGGAGAATACCGATACCAATATGCATGATCACCTTTAGATCACAATCCCTTCCGGACCACATAGAAATCTTTGGAGCACGTTGCCCAGTCGAACCTCATGTCCCACAAATTCTCGTCTTTGATAATTGTTTACGTTTTGGCCATCGTATAACTCAATGCCGCAGCTCTCCCCGTTACAATAAGTGCGGAGGCCCACATACTATGGAGATATGTGCCAGCACAGCTGATCCACAATGTGTGCATTGTCACGGTCCTCATTTATCCAATGACAGAATATGTCCCGTAATTGTTCAACAACAAAAACCACGTGAGGCAGCGGCCCATAATAAAGCCTCTCCCACGCCGAACTGGTATCCCACCCATCGTCATACATATTCGCAGGCAGCCCCAGCTCCGCTCCGCTGTATTACGACGAAAAGCAATTCCCCCCGCTCTCTCCAATGGCAGTGCAGCCATCCAATTTAGCCTCAACGAGTGCATTCCAAAACTGTCCTATAATCCCAATCCAACAAAATCAAGAGACACGTCACCAAAGTAAAGCGCTCTCTCCAAACCAACAGATATATACTACTACTACCGTAGGCCGCAACAAGCAAAGGCCAGCAACCCCAAAAGCACAAAAGCCCCATTACCCTCCTGTTTATCAAAGAATGTATGTACCCCATCATATACCAATAACACCTATCACACAGAATCCCTACCCTCCTCAACCCAAGGATAAGGAAAAGTCCCCCTCACCCGAACAAGTAGCACTCATAGAGAAGATATCGCAAATGATTCTGAAGATGATTCAAGAATGTCAAGCAGCTCCATCTGATACTTCCCAACTCGACCCACTTCGTCACTTTCTTACCAACCTAGTACGAACCAATTAAAGAACCGAATACTCTCTCTAAAACTAGTTAATTGTAAGGATTCTACTAAAAAAAAAAAAAACTATAAGGAACTAACAATAATGTATATTTCACTGTATCATTTGTAATTATGTCTGAGCAATTGTATTTAAACATAATGTGTCAAACCCCTTTAGGGGATAAACAAAAATGTTCCTTTCTGATTAATCAGTTTACCTTGTTCTATCCTTAATATTTTACTAATCATGTCAAGTATTGCTCTCTTACCTATATGTAAAATGTTTATATATGTATGTACAATTGGATGATGGTTGTATAGTGCCTAGGCGCTTAAAGCCAAATAAAAATTAATAAAAAAAAGGAACTGATAGTACTTTCCGAGCTATGGGGGGAGATGGTTAGCGTATTTGGGTACAGAGACGTGGTGGTAATGTAATGAGAAAGTCGTAGGTATTTAATGTTGAAATAGAGGTAGGCGGGATGCTTCAGGTGTAAGAGGTGGTGGTGTGGAACCGTAGTTGATCGCATGCGTGCAATCATTGTAAGCGATCATATGAAGGAGAGACATGGTAGTACAGCAGCAGTAGCTGATGGATCGTACACATCACTTCATAACTTGTTCAAGCTTTCTTACGCGTGTCAAACTTAAATTTTGTTGAATTACGTAGTAATCGAGATGGTGGGGCACAAAACCTGCAACAGTTTTTTTAAATGTTTGGGGAAAATCTTCTTACACGTATATAGAACATGAAGAGAAGAGAAGGCTTTACGACATCTGAGACAATGTTGCCGGATCAGTTTTACATACTGTCCAATGTAACTTCATGTTTTGAAGGAAAATCTGAATAATACGATAATGCTGGTTTAGTTTTTCTTTATATATTTATAGTTTTTTTTCACATCCACAGTGGTCAGGCAAAAAATATATGTGACAACTCCTGTATGTCTCAACTTTGTGCGTTTCTCAAAACATACTTCTCTGATGCTTTAGCTGAAAAAAATGCTGTGGTATTCGTTTAAGTATACTACATCTGGGAGAAACCTTTGCTCGGACCAAATGAGATAGTGAGAAGTTACACAGTTCCTGTAGACAACAGTGTCTGCCATAAAGGAACAATACTCTGTTTTGACAAAGTGGATACCTGCACTTTGTTGAAAAAACTTGTGTCACTGGACATAAATCCAGCCTCTGGCGATAAATCACAATTTTTATTCTGTTAAAGGCTCCACGACAATTACCGTTTACTACTGGCTCTAACTCTTTTGTAATAGCAGAATAAACCGATTAATGGCACTGTCAGCTGGGATTTGGAAGGTTTATCGATAGCTGAGCAGATAAGGGAGTGTACACGAGTGAATACTGGGTTTCGGTCTTTATTTATATGTAATAAATTCTAACTCGTGGTTGTTGTGTACCTTTAGTTCGTCGTAAATATTTCCATTTTTTTTTTTTTTTTTCAAATGTCCCTTAGCACATCTACCTCAATAATGATCTAGGAAATTTATTTTCAGCGTTTGTAAACTCTTCGATAGTATATGCAGAAATAATAACGAGTAGGCAAAGTCTGCGGTAGATTACTACAACCATAGCCGTTCAGTCAATATGGGAATATGACAACGATTAGCTTCAGGGTTAAATTTTCTATAAGATGTGCGATCTAACCTTACAGCTTTGAATATATTTCTAAAATACTTGATCATACATTCCTTAAAGTAGTCAAGATCTGTTTTTTAAATTCAACAAGCTGCAGAATGGGTTCTTGTCATTTATTCGTTAGAAAAGTTGGAAGTATTTAATAGTTGGAAAGATTGGACGAGATGATCGTCAATTATTTCTTCATTTCCGACGTAAGGTAATGGTCAATTTCTCATTAGCAGCAAACGGATGCAAGTTACCGTGTGAGTTCGTGAGCAATGAACACCAAGCAATGAAAAAAGTTTAAGGTGTAGGAAAGGCATAAATAGAATATTAAGGAAATTTTCATATCGAAATAAGCAACACAGCAATTGTGTATAATAAATAGTATTTGCTTTGCTCATATAGACCTAGGCGTGTAGACGAATTAGTGTGTAAGCCAATTATGGTAAACATAAATATGTAATTCTAAGAACAGCAAACAGTAGCAAAAAAGAAAAAATATTATCCTAGGTGGGGATCAAATCAGCAATCCTAAGGTTAAGAATACAACGCGATGCTGAAATACAGTGAGCAATTTTCTATTTACAATTTTTAAAGACTGATTTTTTATAAACAAAGAATTTTTCACGATGAATGGCACTAGCGATAGTTAAAGTGATATACTATATCCATGTTCGTACTCAAGAGCTCTCCTAGCAACATACTGAAATAATTGTAATATGTCGCTAAAAATGTTGAATTTAAAAACATATTTTCTTCTACTGCTCTGGCGTCCTGCCGCGCAGAGTTGTAGGATATCCCACAGAATTTGAGCTGATGCCCAAACAAAGAAACAGACATAGCCCGCTACACATCTATATATGAAGAGATATTAATCTAAAAAGATAATAAAATTCATTTTAGAACTATTAAAAATTTCGTGGTGCAGCTAGATTTGTCCCTACTGGAACACAATCAGTAACGGACATGATAAAGCAACTGGAATGTTATTTATTGGAAGACAGGAGGAGGGTGAACAGGGTCGTGTGAGTGTGCAAGGCAAATGTTGGTGATGAGGTGTGGAAAGGTGTTCGTGGAAGAATTAGGAGAAGTGCATGGAAGGGAAAAGATGACCATGACTCCAAGCTGGTACTCGATTTCAGGCATAAGGGTTGTGAGAAGATGGTCAGGAATTGGAATAAGTAACCAAAAGGGATGTTTGCATTTAAAATTGAAATCTGTAGACGACGGAAGTAGGGTACAGGAAAGGAGAAAAATGGATGAGTAGGGAAATCGCCACCGCAATTAAATTAAGCCTTCCACGCTTGTACGACAATAAACCAAACTCCGTAATTGACCAGTAGCAAGAGAAGATCGTGTGCTGAATGATATGGCACGGGTGTTTTTACTTACATAAAAAAGTTGACACTTGTTGAATTGCAGTCTGTACACTTCTGTAAACAGTTTTAACACAAGTATACTTGAGCGTCGGTCGGAGAGATGTCAGTTGTGTGAATGTCGGCAAACATCTTGGTTCTGTATAGAGCGCTTTTTGTTTTTGATTCGCTTCAGAATACTTCTCGTTGAACTAAAGGGTCCTTGAAAGGTTAACAATATTTACAGTTATCTATAAATAACTCTGGCAGAACAAATTTCAGTTCATTGGCTAAATTTAGATGAGAATATTGTTTTCTATCTTTCAACCGGTCTTTACACAAAACTTTCCGTTATTTTCTACATTCAAGCTTCTTTTAACGATAAACCAATAGCAGCCAAACTGGAAAGTGGAGATGTTAGTTTAAATAACATTATTGCAGTCATGTATATCGTTATCTTTGCCTACGAAATATTAAGAAACACAAAGCAGCAACACCACCATCTTTGACTGCAGAATGTCGATAACTAACAAATATATTCGACCTGTGTACGATGACTAGTGTCGTCAAATATGCTGTGCAAGGCTTTAACGATGAGTAATTACCAAGCATGCAGTTACGTGTATGGGTGACGTAAGGAATCATGAAAGAAAAATAGTCGCTGCGCTAACCCAACACTACGCACTTGCAGTACGTGTCTGAATCGGCATAAGTTATAATTGGAGAAATAAATTCAAAGTTTTTCATCTGGTTGTTGTTTCCTACGATTTTGTTTGAAGGAAAACAAGTATCATTTTGGTCGGTATATATAAATATAAATTAGTCAAGAAATATCTGCCGCTGGACTAAAAATTTGGTGTTCCTTGGCTATTATTTGACTGGACTGAACACGACTTGCATTAGTGACTAGCATGTCACCTCACGTTAGCTGAATTTCTGTCTGGATAATTATTTTGTTCCGCACGAGATACAGATACAAAATATAACAGTGCTTTGATATTGTGCCAACAGTCTTTCTCCGATTTTCATCTTTTACAAACTCCAGAATAAAAATTATAATCGTCAGCAATTTCGGTGTAGTCGTGTAGACTACACTGTACTTTTCAGGTCCCTGTGAGGCGATTTCAGCTATTATAACCGTGGCGTACGGCTGGCTGTATGTGTGTCAGTACGTCTCAGAGCCTGTCACGTCCTAAACTGAGTGTTAATTAAAGTAAGGGGGTGGTTACGAGGTGCGAAGTAGCTTCGCCGCCCTTGTAGACAATACCCTAAAGGCTCAGGTCAGCTCAGCTCACGTTCCATGATAGCATTCACACTAGCGGTCAGGTCAACTCAGGTCAGGCCACATCAAGTCGTAAACGAGGCCATTTGATTTCAGTTGCTTATTGTTAACAATGCCGTTTTATACCCCAACGTCAATTAAATCACAATGATTGTGGATCAAGAGACTAAAAATACGTCAAGATCATCCAGAGTTTCAAGAGAAAAAAGAATGCTAACTACCGACTATGTCATGCGAGACGAGTGGTGGGAAATGCTTTTGATATTTTAGAGCTCAAAGATTTCTAATTTATTTAAAAAAAATTAATTCTGCTCCAGGATTAATTGATAACATAATTTTAGCAACATGTATTATGCACAATTATTTACGAAAGGATAAAACTTAATGCCATGTAAAAAGTGAATTTCAGGATGAGCGAGAGGAACCCTACTTTACAAATATTCTTTGTTTGTGGGTGCTAACGCTGGTACAGAAGCCTTTCTACATCGTGGTAGTAGTATGTCCTTTCACCGCCTCTTATACTGGAAAACCTTTAGTTTAACATCACGTATTTAGTGAGATTCCTATCAGATGTCATTGTCAGTACTGAGAAGCAGGCATTTGCCTTTTTAAGAATTAAATTGTGGTCAGGGAGGGATGGCGTGGGAACATTTCTTTGACGGAAGGGGGCGTGAGGACTTTTATTTCGACGGAAGGATGGCGTGTTACGAAAAACCTGTTCCAGAAGGAAGTGTGTGTATAGCAGTAACATATTACACTCACACGTATGTTACTAACAACTGACAGCCTCATATTTGACTTAATGTTGCACTGAGAAAAATATCTATCATACAACCAGTGGCGTAGTTAGGTTAACAAGGGCCCCGGTACAAAAAAGATTTCGAGCCCTCAGACTAAAAGGGTGAACCTTTTTTTTATCTCTACGCCTAGCACTCCGATCGCTACGTCACTGCATACAACGGACTAGCGTCATTTTTCTATCTTTTTTTGCATAAGTTTTTATGCCTCGTCGATGTTGTAGTCATTAAACGCAGGAGTTGATAGGAGGCAAGCAACGGCAATGAATATGACCATAGAATTCCGAAGTAATCACCACTTGTAGTGATTTCTAGAAACCATGGAAAACCGAAATCCAGATAGCCGAGAGGGGATTCGAACCCTGGTACTCCCGAGTTCCAGGTTGGAGAGTTACCGCACATCCACCAGGATTGATACGTTTAGGTTGATCCTCTGATTGATTGTATTCGCAATCAGCTTGCCACATGTATCTGTACAGGTAGTAATTACTTCAACATGACATAACAAATTGAAAGGAAAACCAGTTTGGCAGCTGACACCAGTTGTCCCTACCCGTAGTTTAAGTGGTGCTCAGTTCACTGAATAGATTCTGCATTCGATAAACTTACAGATTTTTAGTGAATTATTTCCACCCGGTTATAATTTCAGTCTCCCTCTAATTTTCATGACGATGAAAATTATGTAGTTATAAACTATAATTCCCATTAAATGGGCTGTGGATAAATGTTGTGTTAAAAGATGCTTTAGTGACAACGTTGGTCATTTGATACCTGCTCCCCTGTATTCTGACACTAATTGATATCAGAAATAAATAAAAACTTGCGCTGCAGCTGTTTGAGCAAGCTCGTGCGCAGTATAACCAACGTACCGCAAGTTAATCGAACGCAACAACCGGTGCAAGCAGGAATCTAGTCTGTTGTTTAGTGTGATTTAGATTTTGCGTTATGAATTAAAATATTCTAAAGCTTAATGAGAAATAAGTCACATTAATTCGAAACAGCGTTTAGCAAGGGTAAAGAAAAATTTATTTTCCAAATCACATTTTATAGACAATGTCCACGTGCTGGCAGTTGAGTATGTATAAGAAAGAAATGACGATGAGGATGGAACAACAAATCTGATTAAAAAAAAAACATTCTACGTTTTGCTATCACAAAAACAGTTTGAATCAATAAACTTGCACTAGAGTATTTCACTTTAAAATTCATTACATAAGTCAGCTTTTTCGTTTCACAAACGAACCCGATTGCTATCTCAACTCACGTATACTGCGTGGTGATATTTCAGAAACCACTTACGGAATGTATATATCGATTATTCCGCTCTGGCATTAAGGGCTGGAACTAGCACTCTAGATGCGCCCTTGTTTTTATAGACGGGCGTGCAAGCTTCTAAACACCGGTTATTACGTGTGGTGCAGTAACCATCACGATTTTTATGTTTAATTTTATTTTGATAATACAGCTTGATGATTAAAATATACAGTACTACAAATCTTCCACTTTTCATCACCAATAGCTAAAAATGTATGATTCTCAATAAAATATAGTTCATGAACGAAATAGAGAAATCGGTTTTCAACGTCCGATTTAATACCTGTCAATTTTTTCACCTTGCTCAGGACCATATGCCTCCAACCACCTGTATCAAACAAGTGATCGATGTGGATCAAACCAGTTTTTTTATTTATTTATTTACTAGACGACCCGTGCGAAAATTTCGCGAAAAAAATGATGTGAAAAGTGAGGTTGAATATGATGTCACCAAAATTGAGTCATTACTCTTCATACTCCTACTTCATTTATCGATTTTGGTTAAAAAAAACCAGGGAGATAAAAGGCTCGAAAAACATTAAACGTATTTTGAAAATATTGATATTTTTACCGTTTAAGGGTCGAATTACAAACAATTCCTTTCTTAGAATATAATGTTACCACGGCGGAAATCTTAGTCTTTAATATGATATCTCATTTATGTATATCGGTTAGATATTAAGGGAGATAAATCGCTCGTGACACAAAAATGCGTCAGAAAAAATTTATTCTTTTTCCCTTTAATGGTTGAATTCCAAAAACATTATTTCTTAAAATATGATTTCACAATGCTGAGCCATTACTCCTTATAATCAATCCTACTTCATTTATCGATATTTGTTAGATATCCAGGGAGATAAATGGCTCAAGATATAAAAAACGCATTTTACAAAAACTAACATTTTTCCCCTTTAACGGTCGAATAACGAAAAACTCCTTTCTTAAAATATAATGTTACCATGGCGGAGACCTTATTCTTTAATATGATACCTCATTTATTTATATCAGTTAGATATTAAAGGAGATAAATCGCTCGTGACACAAAAATATGTTATAGAAAATTTTATACCTTTTCCCTTTAAGGGCTGAATTCCAAAATCATTCTTTCATAAAATATGATTTTACAAAACTGAGACATTGCTCCTCATAATCCTACCTCATTTATCGATTTTGGTTAGATATCCAGGGAGAAAAATGGCTCGAGATATAAAAAACGCATTTTAGAAAAATTGACTTTTTTGCCCTTGAAGGGTCGAATTACGAAAAGTTCCTTTCTTAAAATATAATGTTACCACGGCGGAGACCTTATACTTTAATATGATACCTCATTTATCTATATCGGTTAGATATTAAGGGAGATAAATCGCTAGTGACACAAAACCGCATTGCAAAAATATTAATACTTTTGCCCTTTAAGGGTCGAATTTCGAAAAATTTCTCTCTTAATATATAACATCACTAAAGCGGAGATCTTAATCTTTAAAAAGATACTTTATTAAACGATTACAGGTAGGTATCAAGGGAGATAAGTGACTCGTAACACAGAAAACAGCATTTTAGAAATATTGACATTTTTGCCCTTTAAGGGTCGAATTCCGAAAACTTCATTCCTTAAAATATGATATGACTGAAGTGGCGACCATAAGCTTTAAAATGACACCTCATTCATTGATTTCGGTTAAGTTTGAAGGAAGATACAGGCTTGTGACAAAAAATACCTTATAGAAATAATATATATGATTTGGCTTTTAGATTAGATACAGTCCTGTGGCCGTTTACATGATTCATTGTACAGGTTATAACATATTACATACTACATTCTGTACATTAAAATATCTAGTTTACAAAATTTACATTAAAGTTTTAATTACATGATTCATTGTACAAGTTAAAATGATAAATTGTATACTATATTCGATGCATTAAAAAAGTTATAAAAAACTGGTTTACAGGGTAAAATTATACATTAAAACCTTTATAATACATACTGAGCCTTGCAATGATAGGATTTGCTTGTTACAATTATTAATACAGCTGTTTTTATAATTCCAGTTTGATTTGCCATAAGAAGGCATACGTGAGGAAAAATATATTGTATTTGCTAGTGGCTAAGAAGGTAGAAACATTTGTTGGCAGTTGCTGCCCCAGATGCACCAGTTTCTTAGTAAGGTTGTCGGATATGTCTTTGTTTAGTGGACATCCAAAGAATATATGGTTAACGTCTTCATCCTGACCACATGGGCAGTATGGATCGTCTACAACACCGATTCTGTGTAGATACTTTTTAAAGCGTGCATTCCGAAATTTTAGTCTATTTATACTGGTGTATAGTTTCCTGGGGCATCGAACATTTTGGAACCTATGGTCGTCAAACCAGTTTCGTCAGACCCGATGACGCATAAGGGGAAAGTCTGTGTCGCATTTTGTCTACGAAACGTGTAGCTTTTCGTATCCCCATTTTATTTTGTGTAATGTGTGGTTTATGAGGGGAAGATTGGGAACCGTCCCAGCGTTCGCCTAAATTATTGCGCGAAACCTCATAAAAACGCGGGGAGCAGGACTCGAACGAGGTGCCCAATACAGCGGGGCGCCTTAACGCGCAGCCACACGGGGGGTGAATGTGGTGGTAATGTTGTTCATTTTATAAATACTAATATAGAAACAAATCCACTTCAAAATTCTCAGCATTTATTATTTTTTCCACAATGTAAATAAAGACTCTTAGAATTTAATTAAAAATACAGGCTGTTAACGTGTAATTGCAAGCGTAAGTGAGATATATGCTATAAATCTGATTATTAATACTCAAGTTACATATCCTAATGCAGAACCATTAACCGGCACCATTTTTATAATTCTATATTTTAATATATCTGTACCATTTGTATAAGCCGTTTTGAATACGATTTAAATGAGAAAATTTTATTTTATTTTTTATTTTGGTACCTGTTCTTTTTACCAATTATACGTTTTAATGACTCCTCAATATTTAACGGCTTCTCATGAACGCAATCACTGATATTCTCATTTAAACGTCTTCTGTGAAATCAAATTCTTTTTTCAGTACTAGCGTAGAAGTACTCAACCAAATCGGACAATCGTCTATAAAATGTGCAATGACGATTGCCTAAGTCCTATAAATATCTACAAAGAATATCGATAATTTACGGCGGTGATACGTAATCTTTTTCAATTGTAAACAATGGTAAGCTATATTAAACATTATAACTCGCACAACAATAATCCATCTGTCGTTGCATATATCTGATTACAATCATACGGTGTTATTATAATAGCTGTAAGTCAGATATTTATATTGGAGATAAATATAGAGTTGACTTTGGCGGCATTAGGAAACTGAACGTAGTTAAGGTAACATGTCGCAACTGAACTGAACTAACAGCATATAACGGAATTTTCTAGAGCCATTTGATATGCAGTACACCACAATATACACAAGAAAAAAAAATGTTATGGAATTTATTTATTTTAAGCCAGGAAAATATAAATCATAAATAAAACAAATAAATTCACTCATGAGGTTAATATTCGCCTATGATCTGGCCGCAGTGCGTATCTTGTTGTAAGATACGGCGCTTTATTATGTATATTGATGAGTGAATGTTCATAAGGTGGTTGATGTAAAGGAAGCTTTCGAGTAAAATCACACACCTTTGTGTTCAAATTTGTCCAAGTTTCTGCTTCTGCAACTGAAGGTTAATTTTAAGGTACGTAAGATTCCCAAAGGGTTGCGCTGTATCATAAATATCCAGTGATTTATACAGTTTAGTAACAGCATAAAAGAGTTGTACTCTGAATAATATACATGATATACGCAGCTGTTTTGTTTCAAATAAATTATATGCAGCACCAAGTAGTAATAAAATCGTCTAGCCTGTACATTTAAATTATAACTGTTCGGTACTGAATTCTCTTGATAGTACGTCAAAGTTTATAGCTGATCTGAAAGTGATTAAATAGGGTAATTTATATGCATCACACCAAATAGGCAAAAGAGAAAAAGCTGTGGAAAAACATGAATACGATTTCCATGATATATAGATGTGAATATAAAATCGATACGTACTTAAAAATAATTTTTTCTATTTAATATATGTGTATAATCGGCAACGACAACGGCATAGGAACCACAGGTTGAAGAACATTTCAGAGTCAGCAAATACCACTAAACAGTCATTCTAGAACACACAGATAAAAATTAATTTGTTAAATGGACATTTTGGAGGACGCAAGTTCGAATCCCCATCCGAACACTCAGGTTTAGATTTTCCATAGATTCCCTAAATCAGTCCAGACGAATGCCAGGATGGCCGAATTCCTTCCCGTTACTTTCTCCCCAGTCCTTTCATGCCTCCAATGACCTCGACGTCGACAAGGTGTAAAGCTAAAATCAGAAAAAGACATTTAACAAATATTATTTTCAGGTGAAAATGATAGCCAACCAGTTGTATCAATCAGGTTGCTTTAACCTTGACCGCGGTTTCGCCGGTCATAAGATTGTCTTCTTCAGAAGGACACGTGGAATCACATATACTCAGAAAGGAGCCAAATAACTCTTGTCATATCGCAGTGCGATTATAACCATTTACATAAGTCCACATCGCACTGCGATATGACAAGAGCTATTTAGCTCCTTTCTAAGTATATGTGATTCCACGTGTCCTTCTGAAGAATACGATCTTATGATCGTCGAAACCGCGGTCAAGGTTAAATAAACCAAACTGATGAAACTGGATGGCTATCAGTTTCACCTGAACAACTCTCACCGTTGCTGAAACGCAGCCATGTTCAAAATTTTAAAATATTATTTTGACTAATGGGTATAAAAATCAAAGGTTAAAACAAATGCACGTATCATTTTTATTGCGAAAGTGAGCATATACTACCTGAAGCATATAGGTATACAAAAAGAAAGTTAAAACTATACGAAATTTATTTAGGATTAAATTCTGTAAGATCGTATTGTACCACGCTCCTTGTTAAACAACTGTTATTAATTATTTGTTTAACCCACCTTTGTTCTTTATAAATACACGGTTGCCAATGCTAACACCAAGTAGTAAATCAAATCTCTGTCGTACTCAAAATTCTGTGTGGATAATGCCTCGCGACAGCAGTTGATTTCGTTGCTCAGTGGTTTAATTATTTATTTGATCCATAAACTTTAAGATTGCTTGGGTACTGTATTAAAATACTGAAGGTCATACACATTTTAAATAACAGTTCAGCTTAAATACGTGGCTAGGTTTCTGCAGATAATTGCCTATCAAAGAGATTTCTTAACGATGCTTTAATAACATGTAAGCTAGCAGAATGCACAATTTAATCATCAGACAAATTTTTGGGGGGGAAAATGTTGTTAAATCTAACTACAAAATCAAGGCGCTCTGGTGCTTGGCAGCAGTAGTCGATATTACCCTCGGTGTCATCTGCCAGACTGAACTGCATCAAAGAACTAAACCATGAAAACACTCCCTAAGAATGAAATTGGCCAATCGAAATGATTACTCTCTTCTCGTATCGGAGCATGTTAAATTTCCGCAATATAAGGACTAAGAGTTTAATGTGCGGTGGTTGTACTACCCGATTATTGGACGATTCGAATTACACTGAAAATACGTAATTTTACAGCAAACGTGTTTAAAGACAGAAATTTTTCTGGGGTGTTCTGCCGGATCAGTATTTTCATTGGTGACGTTTCGACAACAGCTGACTGTTGGTGTCTTGCTATCGCAGTGTAAACTTCAACCTTTTCGCCTGATGAAGTCAAGAGAGGCTATTGTCGAAACGTCGCGAATGGAAATACTGATTCGGCACAACACCCGGGAAGAATTTCTGTCATCTGTTCGCCAGGAAGGACTCAGTTCTCACAAACGTGTTAAATATTAGCTGATTGCTCTTAGGTTGAAAATGGTTCAGGTGTGACCAGTAATTTAATATTGAAATCACTGGAAACAATTATAAAAAAGCGCTGTACTGAAAACAATTAACCAAGACCTGATTAACTGGAAGAATAGGTCGCAGTTATGCTTTATCTTCAGTTGACAGGTCACGCCACCTTTGAGAAACGGACTCCCGGAGAAGCAGTTCGTGTGGCGCAATAAATCTTTGTCGCCCCCCGTTCCGCTTAAGTATAAGAGCCACGGACCCTTCCTTTCCTCTATGGACTCCACTCGGTTGGCACACTTCCGGAAACAGATGGCTGACAGGTGGGGTGGCATAACACTCAGGGGTAATACGCACAGTGTCGGGTTGCATAACGCGAGAAGAGGCGCCGAGACAGATCTCCTCAGAGGAGCGTATTCTTCTTTGAGTCACATCCCAGCCCGCGTCTTCCGGATGGCGTAAACACTCCATCATATTATCCGCGCTGTGTTACTGCCACCCTTTACGTAATCAGACAAAAGCAAAACAGATCGATTCCAGAAAGAAGTATGTATATATTACTTGAGAATAGGTAGAAATACAGTCTGATTTAAATAGTTCTGTTTCAAAATGTCACAGATCAGTGCTACTGTGAATCACATTATTATTAAAATCAGTTTCTGAAGTTGTTTCCATTTTACAATAGTACTAAACAACAGACTTGTTCGATATAGGGCACTAGCAATAAAGTTTTAAAACATGATTTTTTCTGTGACATCATACACAAGCATTTATAGTTAATAACACAGTAATGATGAAGATTTGCTACACGTTTGAGGAAGTGCCCTCCCAGCATTCATGACTTTGATTTTTTTTGATTTTTTTTGATTTTTTTTTTTTTTGTTATGTCTTTACTCCTCGTCGACGTCGAGGTCATTAAAGGCGGGATAGGATGAGTGACAAGGAACGAGTAGAAATTCCACCATTGTCTTTTGTAAGAAGCATCCCGGTATTCACCTGGAATGATTTGGGGAAACCATGGAAATCTCAAATCTGGATTTCCTGATGGGGATTCGAACCAACGTCCTCCCGAATCCAATTCACGATGAAATAAAGCAACCTTGATCGAGATTTTTAAATGAATTTATTTTCGTACTCTAAACCACAGTATTTCTTTCATAAATCTCGAATTTGCAACATTGATTCTAAAATTAAATCTCTAATCAAATAGCGGGTTAATAAATACTTGTTGACATTATCGAGTACTCCTTTCAATTTTTTAATACATAAGAAATCCATGACGTCTGAGAATAAACCGGCTAATCAATATCGTCGCAGTTAGCTTCTGACCTAATTTCGTGTATATTGTTGTTCAGTAAAGTGGAGATTTCAACTGTAAAGCTTTTAAGAATAATATCTAAAACATCAGTATGAGCATTGAACCAAACGCTTCGGCAACAGAGATTTCGGTCCTCAGTTCGGTTATGAAGTCATTTTCCTCCGGTTGCGAGCGCCGAGGAAGAGTTTTGCATATTCTACGGAATAATGTGCCGTTATCAACACTGCCTCTTACAAATTATGGATGAATTCACTTTACTACAAATAACGACCGACTACATACTGTGCGTGTCGCAAAAAAGGAGAAGTCTTTGTATTATTCTCATCTTGAACTGCCACTATACCTCTTTCTCTATTCAAGCAGTGATAAAATAGTTACTTATGTTTGCTACAATTCTGCCTGCCTGTTTTTGTTGGTTTCATCTATTCCAATCAACCTTTGGCCAAGTAGAAAATTCCAAATCTAGATTCCGCCAAATGACGATATTAGTTGCCTGCAATCTCACGTCACTAACATAAGAAGGTAGGTAGGGTCAAATTCTTCCTTGATCACGATTCGATACATCCCAAACATTGTATTTTTACAGGCAATGGCCGATAAAGAAGGCTACAACAAGTAAAAAAAAAAAAAAAAAACATTACCCAGAGCCACCCCACATGACACCAACTAAACGATGGTTAGACTACTATCTTCCTTTCTACTAAGCCTGTACAGTACACTGTAACGCTAGGGCTTGGCATTCTGTTTGGAACACCCGTCCGCCAATCCGGATTTTGGTTTTCCGTAGTCGCTCCCCGTTAATGCCGGGTAGCTTCCTTAAAAATCCCATAGCCTTATTCAATACATTTCCTTGCCTCAAATCTTCTCCCGTAAGAAAAAAAGGTGGTAAATTTCCGATAACTCAATTATAATTCCAAAATTTAACTCTAACACATTCGTACCGAAAATATTAACAATAGCAGTCAAAGTAAAAATGAAAACTAATACGAAACGCTAAGCACCTGTAGTCTAAAACACAACAATTCATACTTTCCATTTAGATTCCTAAATTGTCTTACCTCCGGTTTTTTCACTGCACGGTTCGTTAGTGTCAACCACTAATGCCAAGATGCTATAGAACTAAATCGCTTCCATTTTCTTAACAATTATAAGTACCGCACTTTGCGGTGTAACTACTTAACAAGTATTGTACTGTCTCATTGACCCGATCGGCACTTTTTTAAATTTATTTAGCGTATGATATTACGTGACATTTTTGATACTCAACAACAACTATGCTGTAATTACTGAACAACTTTGTTTTAAAATAAATACATGTGCATAGGTGAGCGGACAAGGCCCACAGCCGACAGGTGATGAGGCCTGGTTGGCACAGCGTGCAGTATGGCGTAGCAGCTCCATGATATACTTTTTGCTCACTCCAGGCAAATGCCGGGATGCTTCCTTCAAAAGGCCATGGCCGAATTCCTTCCCATTCCTTGCCCACCATCATTTCCCGTCTCTACAGACCTCGCTGTTAGAGAGACGTTAAGCAGATAAAAAAAAGATATACTTTTTTGCGTTTCGCAGCCCGTTCTAAATACGTGTTTCATGTTTTCTTATAGATTTGGGCAAAATTTGACTGCGTAAATCATCTTCAAAATTCGTCTTCCACAGTAACGTCTCTTTGTTGATTTCCACACACTATAAATCCAACTATCAATCATTACAAATTGTTATTATAATGTGCTCTGCATTTGCTGCATGAGTACGAAGTTCAGCGTAGACACTGATTAATCGAGAGGAATTATTTGAAATGCTCGAAAGCAATATACTTTTAAATTAGATCTCTAAACGGCGCTGTAAAGTCAGATTATGGTTTAAACTTGGCTGCAAATTTATAAACATATAACAACAACAGTCACTTATTTCATAATTACGTACGTTTAATCACTTAGATTAAGTATAAGATAGCATCGTAGATTCTTATGTAGAACGAAACCTACAGTGATAATGGAAACCTTTCATATATTTTATTTCAAAGTATTTCTGTGGATCTGAGTAAAAAAATTGAACGAATTTATTGTAAAAGCTAATTCAAAAAATCTATGATTCACAGAAATATAAAAAAAACTCGATAATGTGGGCACAAAATGCTTAGCGATGCTATAAAACGTTTTAGGAAATATTTCACGACGACATTGCTTTGTCTATGTTCAATGTATGAACTTATTGATCGTGCAAATACTCTCCTCTTGCTGATTACATGTCACGTTCCATTTACTGCAGTTCATTTTAGAGGACCTGCAGTGATAAATGTTTGCCATGAATAAGACTTTTTTTTTATTATTGCCCTGCGTGAGTTTATTAGACGCGGGAAAGCACTGGGTTCATTGAATCGGAAGTAATTCGCCCATGGAAGGAACAATCCTAGTATTCACGTGCAGTCATTTGGGAAAACCAAGGAAAACCCAAATCTGGACGGGGATTCAAACCTGCGTCCTTCAGAATGCGAGGCCGGGGCTTTATCGCTCACCCATCACTTTCGGTCCGTGAATTAGGAATGACTGAAGTAAAACCATCGAGACTGAAAATTATTTCAGCATTTTTTGTTTTATTTTAGTAAATAGAAAGGAAGGGAACCTCACGATGCTGCACGCTATCTGCTCGTTATAGGCCGTTGCCGCTGTCCCGCAGAATATTAGGTTATCTCGTTAACGAATCTGCCCTTCCGGCGCTCGGCCGGATTAAAAGTCGCCGATTGTCCGCGGGGCATTCGTTCGTGATCCCGCAGAGACACGCGGGTCGTAATCGCATTACGAGCCGCCTCCGATCGACGAATTAGGTCCACGGCCACTCTCCATTATCAGCTCTACCTGCTCCCCAGAGCTCTTCTTTACGGCGGCGGAAGAACACCGCGCTCGTCACGCCACGCCATGGGAAGACGGCTAAATGAACGATAATGAAGCCCCATTAGAAAGCAATTTGCCAGTGGGCTCGTAATTAAATGCGGGAGCATAAAATACGCGGAGGCAGTAGCGGGTACACACAGAGGGGGAAATACTCCGCCGCTGCTGGGAATACCCCAGCGAACGTCGATAACACAAGTGGAAGTTACTGGCGGAGAACCTACAATCCAATCAGCTTTCCCTCCGTATCGATGCATTCTAGTTTAACGCTGACGCCTGATATCCCGCAGGCTCTGCAGGAAACAACGTCTAAATGGCCCTCTGTTCCATGTATATACGATGATCTAAACAGTTCTACAATCGCTAAAGAAACGCATAAGAAACATATATCCTTGATCGAAGTTCGATCAGTTGAGATTATGGCCACTTCATGAGCATAGAAGAGCGTTCTGTAGAATTATGTGAGTTGGATAGCAAAATGTGGGGCAGTACCTTTATCGCTACTATGACGTGTTGTGACAACCAAGATCAATTTTTTTGCGATAAGCCATAGCTATGTTCTACGTTCAAGAAAAAAAGGTTCCTCTCCATATTATCTCTGATAATGGAAACAGCTTGGAAATTAATATTGATAACCGAGCAAAGATTAATCAATTTACCGTTATTTTCACATTTTCACTATCTGCACTTAGCTTCTTCCTTAATTCTTCATTTTATATTTTATGGGGCTTTGTGACATCAACAAAGAAGTGGTTTTTTACGAGAGTGGCTCGTGAACAAGGAACAAAAACAAACGCTCGCATGAAATTTTTTTGAGCAACCATCTTTCATATGCCTGCAGTGGTTTGGAGAAATCGTCGAGAATGCAAATCTGGATGTGCGGATAAGGAATAGAATCAGGTTCCTTGCCATTCTCACATTGTACTTTGTTCGTTCTGATGGCTTCTCATACAAACCAATACAAAGACAGTTTCAAAACTGTGGTTTAAGTTCATTACACTGTTAGTTGGAGTTGTTTCCATTTAGCCCGGGATAAGAGTGCTTAGCGATTACGCCTGGTATCCCATAAGCTGAGGGTCAGAGCCCAGATTTCAGTTTTCCTTGGTTTCCTGAAATCATTCCAGGTAAATGTTGCGTTAGTTTTTTTTTCCAGAATTTCTTGGACAAAATCGTGATCGTTCCCTGTCCTCTTCCCTTCCCGGCTTTAGTGAGCAACACCGTTCAGCCATAAAGATGATAATGTGTGTTAGGAATGTCTAAAATAAAATGCTCAAATTCTGTTTTATTTATTTTTACTGTCGGCTATATTTTGTTGTACTCTCTCTGGTCGTGTTAGGAGGCCTACTACTGTCAGTCAGTAATTGTGGAACATGATTCGCGGTTTATGTGGATAACTTGACAATAGTATCTGGTAAAACGCACATGCACGCTACGGCTCACGTAGTGCGTATACACGAAGGAAAGGAAAAAAGAAGAATTTATCGTACTTTCGATTTCCAGGAACTGGAAAACAAAATCGACACGACAACATGCGAGATAACAAGTTGAGGCAGTTTTACGCACTACATGTTAGTTGGTTTTTAATTCATGCTTTGTTTCGGTGATGTTTTCCTACTGACCCCTACAAGACTCCGCAGAGCAGCCTGCTGTGTCACAGTATCCGCTGGAAGAAGAACAAGTTATTTCAAACGAAAAGTTTATTTTTTATTTGATTTATTACTTTGCTGTATACAATTAAACTGTTTTTGGCATATCATATATTGTTAAACCAAGTCTTTAACTACTAATACTATATGATACTATACATTACCAAAAATAGAAAAGATGTAGGAAGTATGATTCGATCCACTAATTGCTTGTTTTAGCTGGTTAAATTCACAAAAATGTGTTTACATATAACACCTATCCCAACTAGACCGTCGTTTCTGATCATTATTAAACTAGTTTAAACCTTAGATGAAAATGACGGGGCGTATGAGATGGTAATAGGAATTTGTTGTGGAAAGGTTTGTATGAAAAACGAATAAAGATTAATTATTATGTTTTTTATTGACATTTTTCGTGATGTGGGTAAACTTTCACTGATCAGATTCTCTGAATTTTTAGTTAGGACGTTTTAAAATAACTGCATTTGATTTTAAGTTACCAAAATTTGTTAGGAAAAAGTCTTATAAGTAGGCTATGGTATAACTTCAAGAATGAATAACTATTATTTATTTCGTGATTACCTACGTTTTGTGTGAACTTTCTCTAAGTTTTTAATAAAGTTCCCTGTTTATAAATTTCCGTAAAAAAAAAAAATAAAAAAATCTTAGGTTCTGTTGTCACTTGTTTCCAGTTTGAAATTTGTCAGTTAGCCAAGCAGTGCTGTAGTGGTGGTCAGTATAATTAAAACTTCGGATATCATCGGAATTTCGGAATGTAGCCGAGCTATCGGGGTCAGGTCCATTCCCCAGCTGTAACACATTTTATGGAAGTGGATATGTTTTCATCCAGTACATTTTTTATTTATGTTCTGGCTAAGTGCGTAATTGTACTTGGTTTCAGAGCGACGGGGCGGTCCCTGGGAGATGCAGGGCCACAACGGACTGGCGCCGACGCCGGCGGACGCGCGGCAGGTGGAGACGGGCTCGGTGCGCTCGGTGTCGTCGGAGGACGTGTCGGAGTCGGTGGCGGCCGAGGCGGCGGGCGGCCAGGGCTGCGCCTGCAGGGCGGCCAACCCGGCGTACAGGCGCGGCCGCCGGCTGCAGCTGCTGCAGATGCTGGCGCTGCCCTTCGTGCCGGTGCTCGCCCTCATCGTGCAGACGGCGCTCAGCCTGCAGGACATACTGGTCTACCGCCAGGAGGTCGCCGACATAGAGGCCCAGGTCAGCTGCCCCACACCACGTGACGTTTATGCCTAACCCCTTGTACAGTTTTTTTTTTTTTTTTTTTGCTAAGTGAATAATTATTTTTGTATTAATACTGTGTGTTCATCAATGTTCCTAATATAACTAATGTAAATAATTGTAAGGAAATGTAAATAGAGTTCCACAGATAGTAGTGTGTGTAGAGAGTGGGGTAGAATAATATCTTAGTTTAAAAGTCTACTTATAATGTATCTTTGGGCAAGAGTCGTGCTCGACAGTTTGCGCGAATGAGCTCCGCGAGTGGTTGTTATACAGGAGCATTTATTTTGTGTGTAGCATTGAAATTGAGTTTTAAAACCATCAATCAAGCCGTGTGTTTTGATCTCTTGAAGTTACTTTAAGGAATCCTGAATATCGTGGGCATGTTTGACAGCATTGTGTTAATTATCGGTAAATAGAAACAAAAGCTGTTCGGCTTGCAGTGTGAGGGGTAGTCAGAGGGTCAACCACCCACAACACGCCGTACTTCTGGGAGGAGATCACATTTGGCTTATTACTTCTCAGATAAGCAGCTTCCATTTGGCTCAGCCTTACAGGATTGGTTAACAGCCGAGAAGGTAGCAACCAGCTGCTATTAGTGTGCACCAAATTCACTGACAACCTGCCTTTACAACCAACCATCCAAAACTTCTTATTGTTTACTTGTTTATTTTCTTGGTGATCAATCATGCTACTGGTTTTAAATAGCTCTTCATCACCTCCTATCCTGAACTAGTCTCTTCGCCTTTTTATAAGCTTTACTATAAACCTCTTCCACTACCTGATTAATGTACCCTAAACTTCTTTTCATCTACTATTCTTCCCAGCATCTGCATGCAGTATAGTCCCCGTCGCCAGAACAGTCTTGCCAAAGTCGTGCAGTCTTCGCTCCATCCTCTGCCGTAACAAACCTCCAGGCCTAAAGTTGAGCCGGCAATTTTGAAAGACTTATCATTGCTGGAATTGGTTATGATGGTTTTTTTTTCGGTAGTTTAAAAGTTATATGGTTTCAGTTTATGTTGAGTGGTGCTGTGGAACAAAATACTTCTTGAAGAACGTCACCAGGAAGAGCTAGTATCGCTTTTCATGTAGGCCGTTCCTTTGCTTTTTATTGAGGAGACAAGACATTACAGGAAACCGTTTTTATATGTGCATTTTGTGAGGTAATTACAATAGTGATTCTAAGATGAGTTCGAAATTGAATATTACGTGAAGGTACAGGAAATATCTGGCTGTCAGTCAGCGTTGGGCGCGAGCGCAACGCGACAATTTATAAATTATGAAAACAAACCAGAAGAGTTCATTTGAAAATGCTACTGTCGTGCCTAAAATCAGTTTCAATATTTTCTCACAAACGTTCTCGCTTAAATTTATTAAGTGAACAAATAGAACGGAAGTTAGTCAGTGATAACTTTTTACATTACTAAACAGGAACAAACAAGTGATTTTTGTAACGTTTTGTTTGTTACTCTGTACTGTGAATAAAATAAATTCTGCACTAATCGGTTAATTTTACGAAAAGGGCAGACTTTTTTCAAATAGTTGCTTATCATTTGTTTAACTATTTTTGGTGGTTGAGGTGAAGAAATAATTTATTTATAACTTTCCTTGAAACTAGATTTAAAAAAAAATCAAATTAAAATACACATACCTTGTTCCACAAGTATTGCAACACTGTATGAAGATATTACTATTCTGGCAACGGGGACTGTAGCAATAACATAATAAGTGCGGATGTCCTAAAACGTGTTCCACCTCTTTGTAAGATATTTCCACAAATTCAGGACAGACGCTTCATTTTAAACTTGATCTCGCCTATTAATTTTCAACATCCACCTGTAACATTACATAAAAGTTAAACACACATTTAATGTAAAGTGTTATTGTCTCGGGTTAGTGTACTGGTAAATCAACTTCAACCCACTTCTCTCTTGGTAGGCTGCAGGTGAATCTAGGTTTGTTTTAATTCTGGAAATGAATTGTATGAAACTTGGTACACGTTTCTCATTGAATAAAAATAGAGTATTGGCAAATCAACGCCAACTAGACCGGGCAACGCCGGGAACTCAGCTAGTTTATCATGTAAAACAGGGTCTATGCTTGTGTTCACGACAGTCAGATACGTTGCGTGGTCGGTAACTCTACCTGAAAGTGATCTTCCACTTCCGTCAAGGTGATTTTCATAAAGTTTCATTAATAACATTAAGAGCGTATATACATATACCTGGGTTCTCCTAGTTTGCATTCTTCAAATACATGTATGAAGACATTCTAAGACAGAGAAGCTAATATATTTCATGTCATAGATTGTTTATTTAAACGAGGCTATTAAATGTTCCTATGTTCCAAACAAGTTCCATGATGCCATAGTAAATCCAGAAGTACTTAGAGTATCTTTTTGAACAAATATATCGGATAAAAAGTGTAACGACTAATAGAGCTGGAGTGACTATCAGAATACGTGAATACATCAGAAAGTTACCTTAACTGGAAATAAATAACAGCTATTAATTTTGAGAATTATTTCAATAGAGCTTTCGCCAAGTTAACAACAGTGGATTAATCACCAGATCTTCCACCCCTCGACTATTTTCCGTGGAGTGACGTGAAGTGTATGTTATGTAATGCTTCTGTAACATCAAAGAGGACGTTATCGCACGACCCCATCGAGCGACTGAAATACTGAGCACACAACCATAAGTATTTCGCCATGTGTCTGAATCTCTGCACAGCGCATGAAGGCTGTTATTAGCTAACAGGGTTAATCAATTCGATTACGTATGTAGGTATGGGGGCTTCTGACGATTTGAATTAGTGATAGCTGCTAATTGTATGATTATTGAATTAATGTCTCAGATTATATATTAAGCAGATTGATAACGGTTTTAATGTTGCATGTGACTGCTAAACAAAACCGATAGATTAAAAGTTGAAGAATCTTTCTAATTTTTCCGTTAATTACAATATTCTTTCAAATAAATGATTCACTTGCCTTCTAAGTGTAATACACGTCTGTAACTTTTCCTTTAGTTTAGCTACAATTAACTCCTTTTATAAAATGTCGAATTGTGACTTACGTTTTAGTTCAATGCTAAAATTCAATTTCTCTATAATATATCTATTTATATCGTAGAAAACCTCATAATTTGGCAGTCATTAAACAGGTAGGTTGTGGTATTCTCATACCACTAACATCATAAGTTTAAATCACATGATATGACATAACATCTACAAAATTCTGTCCTTATTCCATATTCAGTATGAACTTTTAGTTCATCTTAAGAGTCTGTTTGATAACTTCTCGTTTAATGAGCAGGAGGAATAGTCCGAAACGAATACGATATAGTCTATTTACTCCGGCCTCCCATTTTGGAGGACACAAGTTTGAATCTTTGTCCAATCATACAAATTCCATGGCTCTCCTGAAACAATGTAGGCGAATGTGGAAGTTTTTAATCGATTAATCCGTTATCAGTTAAAGTCGTCTATATTAGGAGCTGACTATCCGACATTTATAGAGAGAACGGGCACATGACATTAGATTGGTGTCACATTTCTTTCATAGTGCTCTTATCAGATACTAATTTTCTGCGGCATCCGTAGTTAAGGTACTATGATGTAATTTCAAATTTTTGGCCACACGCTAATTCTCTTGAACTGTGAAAACCCATCCAAAATCGATCTAATAATTAAAAATTATACCACATTACAGGTAAAAACGTTATGTGTTCACTGCAGATTTTTATTTCATGTTCCGTAGCCAGATAACATAGCGTTATTACAAATTTTAAGTCAGATTTTGAAGTTATTGCCAATAGGTTAGATCTCTTCTGAGATAGCACAGAAAAAATGTTCATTTTACAAAACCGCACAACGCAAAATATCGACACCGCAACAATTGTTACTGTTTTCATTAAACACCAACTATAGCTATGATTGCATGTGAGGCCATAATACAATATATAATTTCAGTAATAGTAAAAACTCACATGCCGAACAAACTGCGAATAAAACAACACGTTATCAAGATTTAGTATCGTTGTTAAGCCCAAACATGTTTATTGTAAATTAAATATTACAATTTCGTTACACTTATTGAAGAGTTAATCAATGACATAATAATTTAAGAAAAGAATTTCCTTTACTTTAACCTAATGTATAACAGAAAATTTAGAAAATAAACAATCAAAGTCAGAAACCAAAATCGTAGAATCCAAAGAGTAGTAGTGTGAAATTTGATGAGTATCTCTAAAAGCACAGACTTGTTTACAGTTAATAAATTTTTACATATGCTTATTACGTTTGATTCTTCGATTCTTTTAATGTGGTACATTTTAGAAAACTGAAGAAGTAAATAACCGAAGCAAAAAAACAAAAGAATATCCCATGAGCCGCAGTGTCGTCTTTAGTTTCTCTTACAGAAGTGCCCAGCTCGGATACAGAGTGATCTCTGGCGTCTATCTGTCCCATCTCTATATGACTGTAATGTCTTGATCCGCTTCCCGGTCACGTAGCCTCATTAGATATACCGTAGAATTTAAGCTAGACCATTAGCTTACAAAACGTGAATAACCCAAACAAATTGTTACAGTAGTTTTTTCGCGAACCTTGTCAAAACCCTCAGACAGACCTAGTACACAAACACACACACACACACACACAAATATATATATATATATATACACGAGAGGTCTTTAAAAGAACAGTATTACACGGTCATCAGTACCAATTGAAGCAATGACATTTTAGAAATGATACAAAGCTGTGGATGGGATTTTCATAGACCCTTATCTCGACCTTCAGCTATATCATCTTGTTTTATATGAAGTACGCCAGAACGGTTCCTGTAGAATCACCGGTTTTGATTAGTATAGCCAAGACAAGAGGCGCATGCGTTAGCGAATCGAAAACACCGTGCGAACCCTTCGGAGACACCCCGGTCGACAATGCCATAGGCGTGAAATGCCTTGGCTCTTTTGACCAGAAACATTTGCGTTCTCCTGCATAAGATGCAAGATTCGATTTTAAAAAAATGTATTTTTTATATTTTTAGTCCGAATGGACAGGATGCAAAATGGGCTTATACACTCTAATTACATAAAGGTACTCGAATGCAGAATTCAAAAAAAAAAAAAAAAATCACTGAAAGAAATACATGTTTATTATAACAGTACACCAAAAATGGACTCATTCAGTAAATGCAATACTTTTAATGTTTAAATTGTTCCAGGGCCAAGAAAACTGGGCTAAAATAGGCTCAAATTAAATTGTCACTTATCAGTTTCGTCGAGACGGTGGCTGCAGACTACACGCTGGAGCGGTCTCCTGTTGACCATCAGGTTCCTTTGAAACAGGCGTGTCTCACAACGCTCCTCACACGGAGAAAACAATCACGACAAAACTATGCCGTGACAAAACGTGGCGTCCACGTTGTTGTCCACACGCACACACTAGACGTGCGTGCTAATCCAGTATACACCACACGTGCGTACAGTGTCGGATCTCACCCACAAGTCCCGCTACAGCTTCTCCACTCTCACCCCCCCGATCTCAGGGAGCGGCATCTCTACCTGCGTCAAACAAAGCAACCAAGCCGATAACATGACGCCAGACAGGAGTTTTCACCTTCCGCTGTCTCACAAAACGGCTTGGCGAAATGTCTTATAAATATATGGATTAGCGACGCAAAATTAATGACAGCGGAGGCTGGACATTGCAGGCGTTTACCTTTACTGAGTAATCTAAAAGACGAAACAATGTTACTCAAACATAAATCTTTAATTTACAGGCATTTTGTCTATAAAATAAAATTTCTCTTTTACTAGATGACTATTACAACAGACAATTGCTGTCTTAAATGGTCAATTCAAATTTTTTTAAGTATTGCTGTTTATTCTTGTATTGAGAACGTGGTACGGCTGACACGTCTACACAAGCAATCAGATATCAGAATGAGTACTGCATACTAGCAGCGAATACCCAGAAAAGCGTTGGCCGCAATGTTAAAAGAATCTCGTTTTCCCACTCGGGAGTCTGATTAAAACGCTGCTTCAAATACCTCCACTCCCTCCATAGAGCAGTTCTTAGCTTTATTTGAATAACTGTTTGCCTTTCAGGGTAGCAACAAAGAAAGTTTAAAATGGCTTTATGTACTTCCTTAAGTTGGTGGAAATATCATTTCAGAGGTAAAAGTTTAAAGCTGGCGCTATCTTTACGACACAACATATAGAAACGCTCCTTAAATTAATTTTTTTAAAAGCTCTTATTCTATGATTTTTTAATAACAACAGCACATACGCTGACACATAAATCTGTAGTGATAGTTTGTTCGATTAGAAAAAAATGTTACTCTCTTTGTAAATACTATAATTATGAACTACTATGACTATCAGAAAATTCCGAGGCATAAAAAATGCTAGGATGATATAAAGTTTTATCTTTAGACAAATAGATTATTCTTGAGAAACATGACATTTCACGAAAGTTCAGATATGAGATCTCACTCCAAATAAATGTAACATTTCTAAATTCTGTAACTTTATTTACATTCATGAGAAATAAATATGATTGTGCTACCCGTATATTTAATAAGAAACACGAGCCAATTATTTACTATATCGACCTCAAAACACACATTTCACGGGCACGATGACATATCAAGTAAATTCAAGAAGATTCAAACGACTGTCGTTTATGGGAAAAAAAATTCCAGTGAACTGTCATATTGAACTACTTTAGATGGACATATGACAAGCACTAGAAAATATAAATTGTGATGAACCGAGATAATACTAACATTATTAAAAAATCTGCAAAATCATTGAGATAACTGGTTCATTAAGACATGAGCGAGAAAACGAAAACAATATACGAGAGATCAAATGAAATGATAAATATTTTCTACATGTGTCCCGGAGACTTGGTTCTAGAGACTAAACAACATGTGTGATGGGGAAATTCTACGTCTTGGCTTCAGGATATCGATCATTAGAACTTTCTGTGTTCTTCCAGAGGATTACCAAAGTGGCGCAGGATGCTGTCACACGCTGTCCCTCGGGTGTCGGCTTGTTTGATCCTACTTCAACTTCCGATGACCTCTCATATTTAAGTGATTTTCTTCTCCACTTTTGAGATCTAGTTACTGTAATAATATCAAGTACATTAGTGGAGAAAAAAGTGGGAGTTGTAAACCAGACGGCACTATTGGAACGCGACCAGTGTGAATTATGGGAAGGATCAAATCATGACAGTATGACAGAACACGTGGTACCTCTATTGGCCGACCACAGCTGATGACAACTGACCGCTCCACACTGCGGGCGACCGTGGAGGCGCGATGGGAAGACAAATAGCTAGCAGCTCGGGCGAGGAGGGCCGTATTCACTGGACGCGCTGCCCACCTCTGGCAGCTCTATCTGCATCGGGACAGAACACAGAGCTAGCGACTGGAGAGCTCCACTGAGACACGCGAGCACACACCACGCCATCAGTCTTCCTGGACAAAAACGTTAGCGACCACTCCTCACCTCCCTCAGATTTACAACGGTTGTGTCCTGAGTTACAAATAACTTTAACATTGGAGTCGTAAACTCATTCAAAGTATATTGGTGTTGGTTACTACTGTTGTTAGATACGAATTTGCTTAATTAATAATACTTGTTGCTATGCTAGTCACTAGTAACATATTATATTTATCTGATGATTTAAATCTATTGGCAGCCATCTGCGACGAAATTCTTTAGGCCTAGAAGGGTTAAGCAAGAAATTCGATACTTATAACAGAGCAAAAGCCGCGGAAGTTCTCAGGACAACTGGTAATGAACTACATCTAAATTGCAGACAGTCGATAATTCATCAGCAACAATAGTTATGATCAGATTGAGATTACTTTAACAAAATTCAGAATTTAGTAAAGAAATGTTCCAACACCAAATGATATTAGTAGGGGATATAAAACAGAAGCAGAGAAAGTGGTGAAACTGATTAAATTAAAAAAATTCAAAATCTTTGTCTAATAGAACGTATGAAAATTTACATATAGAAACACTTACGTCGTTCAGAAACATACATTATTCCTAAATAATAAACGTGTTTCAGGTGACGCTAAATCACAAAGGTCTGTTGAAATCTCAAAATAGCTAACTTCTACTGTTTCTATACACTCACACATAGTTATATATAGTGTAGCGCAAAAAATATCTGCTAGTATCGGGTGGAACCTCCATTTGCGTGGCAGAGTGCAGCAACCCGACGGGGTATTAACTCAACAAGTCGTAATTCCCCTGAAGAAATATTTAGTCATGCTTCCTCTATGTCCGACTATTATTACGGAAGTTTTGTCGGTGCAGATCATGTGCACGAAGTGACCCTTCGGTCATATCCGAAATATGTTCGATTAGATTCATGTCTGGCGACCGAAATGGCCAGATCACTGACTGGAATTGTTCAGAATTTTCCTTAAACCAATCGTGATGGATTTTGGTCCAGTAACATTTAACCGTGCTGTCCTAGAAAATTCCATCGTTCTTTTGGCAACACGAAGGCTATTAATCGCTGCCGATGTCTCCAAATAGCTGACCAAATCTATTGTAAGTCTATGATCGTTTCAGTTGTCCCAGTGCATGTCATGTAAACACAGTTAGTAGCAGGACGGAGCTTCATTAGTGCCTTCCTGATAACCTGGGTACATGGCTTCGCGTAGTCTCCGCCACATTAGAACGCTACCATCAGCTATTAGCAATTGGAACTATGACTCATCTGGCCACGCAGCCTTTTTCCGGTCATCTGGAGTCCAACTGATCTGTCCCCGAGCCCAGGAGAGGCGCTGCACTCGTTGGCGTTTTGTTAGCAGAGGCACTCGCCTAACTGTTGGTACGGACACGTCTGCGGTCCCATATTCAGAGGCTCTGTTTCGTGACGCAGTGTTGGCTGCCTGTTAACACTAACAACTCGACCCACACGTCACTGGAATCGGTCATTAATTAAACACAGCCGACCACAGCTTGTCCATTCCAGGAGGTATTGCAGGTAATTACATATTCACGCCACACTCTTAACACTGTGAAAAGAGTTTCTGAAATGGAATTCTAATTAACATTCTACGTACAGAATCTGTTAACTCATGCCGTGCAGCCATAATCACGTCAGTAAATCTTCACACGACTCACGAGAGTACAAACGATAGCCCCGATACCGCGCGGCGCCTTTCTTCCGAGGTGCTGTCTCCATCTGGATATTTTCGTCTAGAGATGTGCATTATTTGAAATACATGTATTTGAAATACTAAATGTAAAATACCTATTTTCATTTTGTATTTAAAATGCTTTGTAAAAAAAGAATTTTGTTTTTTATTTGAAATACATTTTCAGGTATATTTTGTATTTGAAAAATGCAAAATACTTTTCTTGGTTCTTCATTTCCTACTGACGGTATTGCATATATCATGAGTACGTGTGGTGTGGTAGCTCAATGGTTAAGGTTCTTACTTTCAAAAGCTCGTGGTCTGGTTCCAGTTTCAAATCCCAGTGAGGTCTGGAATATTGAAGAGTTGTGTTTGGTCATATGAGCCACGCAAGGTTGTTTCGTGGTTCGGACTCCGAGTTAAATTGTAGATCCCAGAGGAAAGGAACTGGCTGCCCTACATCTGACGCAATGGCTAGGTATGCCTCCTTTACAAACATCCAGACAACCTAATTTAATATTATATCATGAATATTGATTTACTAACTCATTCAAACTATTGGAAACATTGCCAAACCAAAGTCAAATGCCAACATGGAATGTTGCGCAAATAAAAATGAATTTGACAACACTGATACATCTAAAGATGCCGCCGCCGACCTGCATTTTGTGATTTTTTTTTTAATGCCAGTTTTGTTTTGCTTGATGGATGCATCTTATTACAATGTAAGTAAAACATCAAAAATAAGTTTTTATTTACTACTGCACATCACACAAAACACATCTTGTTCCTAACATAAAATTAGATGTCCACTTTAATCACCTCTGTTGTACGATGTCTGATTAATTCTTGCGGATTCGCCAGATTACAATTTGCAAAATGTTTATTAATTGTTTTCACTGTTTTTGGGATGACAGCAAAAATATTCCAATTATATTGAAGCATTGTTTAAAGATATGAAAATATCTATTTACTAGCTGATACCCGCAACTTCGTACGCGTGGATTAAGAATTTCTTTGCCAGAATTGAATAATGAAAGTTGTTGGTAACGAAGGATTGGTCCCAAACAACACCGAGTCGGCATAATATGACAGGAAAGCTATCACTGTATCAATCTACCATCGAACATCTCTCTTGAAGAGAATCAATTTCCAACATATTTCTGTCACCATTCGATAAGTTCTCAAAAGTTCATGACTACAACTGTTAATCATAACGGAAAAAATGTCCTGTGCCCTTACTACAGACTTTCTTGTCAAATTTCATCAATATCGGTGTAGCCATTTAATCGTCAAAACGTAAAAAAGACACAGACTTACTTCCGTATTTATAGCATTATTACTGCAGATCACACACACACACTGACTGCAAACAACCCCTGAGGGATCCTTATAACGTAAAAAAGTGTACACCTACAGCATTGCAAGACTACCTACGATTTGCCCCGCATTGAACCCCTCAATTTGTGACATCTATAGTTTAACATTCAATCCGAATTACCGACGGTCCAGGCGTAACTCTTACGATCAAAAACAATTTTTAAAAACCTTTGCTTCCACGGAGATTTGAACTGGAGACCACGAGCCAAACAGCAGTAAGAAAGCGTTTTAACCACTCATCTACCAGACAGCTATATGGAAAAGCAGTACAGAGACCTTCACATCCTATGCGTCTGGCTATCATCGTTCAGTAATTTTTCGAAATTATAAGACAACATATATCATTTATACAGAAAAATTTTCAACCAAATGTAGACAGTACTTTTCTCCTTATTTCAAAGGATAAGTGTGCAAACTTTCATCGAAATCGGATGAAAACTGTGGATTAGTATGAAGAACAAACAAACCAACAAACAAACAAACAAACAAACAAACATACAAACATACAATAATTCATCTTTATATATATCGATAAGATATGTCCAAATTTCTTAAAGGAAACGTTACTGCTACTACAAACTTTTTGAACCACATAATCAGAATTCAATTTATTTGCTATTCTTGTTTTGAGTACCAGTACCAATAGTTAAGTGCCCAGGATCAGTGCTAGGATTCTCGGGCACCAGGTAAGCGTTCTTAGCAGTGACGTTACCAGTGGGGTTCCGGCGTACATTTTCCTCGCTTACCCACCCCCCCCCCTTTTTTCCACACACACACACACACACACACACACACACACACACACACACACCCTACTAACTCCCCTAATGCCAGCCCTGCAAGTGCCTCAAGTACCTACTAAGAAATATTTTGTTTGTTTTTAATGCAGTTGTCTTGGTAGTAAAACAAGAAGTAAAGTGCCGCGACTTGACGAATAAATCCCGATTCAAGTCCCGGCACAAGTATCCAAGTGTGAACGTAGCTTAAGAAAAGGCACATTATGTGTTTATTTTGGGAGAAAAGATGATGGTGAACTTTAAGAGGAGTACAAAAAATTCAAGCCTCAAAATACAAACTAGGAACTGTGTTACCGAAATAAATTAATTGTGAAAAGTTATTTGTGAATTTTGTAGATGACACTCTGCCACCAGTATGGACTGTAGGAAATGATTTACTTAGGACTCTAATTACAGATGTTATTCTGTAAATGTCAAACCCACCAAAAATTATATGCCGTCACACTTGCAATAATAAAATTGTTGAAGAATTTATGAAATACAAGGAAAACACAAAACGATTGATTGTGCACTCACCACGACAGATATTTGTTCTTCATCCAAGCTATCTGAGTATGACGGATTATTGCATTGATCATAACATATCTGAAAGAAAAAGAGGTACACTTCAAAACAAATACAATCCAACTTTTTTAAAAAAGTAAAAGATTGTATCTTATTATATATTTGTAGAGTGTTCAGATTCTTCTGTAGCAGGGTCAGTGGAAACTCTGCCATAGACCTAAAAACAGTGCATTATTTAAGGGATAATGATACTAGTTTAAACTAAATAATCAAACAGTAAAAAAAGTGTTCCAAAAAATACTAGTTTTTCTAGTTCTGCTCCAGTAGAAGTTTATAGTAAAAATGTCTCATAGACTAATCATGAAGGTTGACTTCTATGAACAAGAAGTTGTGTTAAAATCAATTAATTTTGTAAAATAAATAGCATAGATAGTAAGTGAACAAAAAGTATTTTTTTTAATAAAAGTTTTTTAAAAATACCTATTTTGTATTTAAATACCAACGTTTCAAACCATTTTATATTATGTATTTGAAATAGAAAAACAAGAAAGTATTGGCATTTTGTATTTAAATGCTTTTTTAAACTATTTTGTACATCTCTGTTTGCGTCTTCCTGTACCATGACTTTTAGCCCTTCTGTGTCTATAAGAACTCTAGTATCAGTAAATCTGAGAGGACTTATATGAAAGCAAGAGGCGTAAATTAAAATGAGTGCAAGAAACGAAGGAAAGTTTAAATTTAATTAAAAAAATTAATTCGTTAAAAAATGTGTCATGAAATCTACCTGTACAACAGAAGAATACTATGCTATATTTAATCTGCCAGTGTTTTGCGGATTAAAAGCTATAAAACGTTTATCATCCCAATCCTTACCACTTATTGCTGAGAGTAATGTTTGTATTCCCTACTATACGTGTTGGTAACGCAAGGATGGCTGACCCCGGTAGCGCGGGCCTAGTGAGCTGGCTTCTGGTTGCAGGTGTCGCCGGTTCGAGTCCGGCCGAGGGCATGGGTGGTTTTAGTTAAGTGTTGTGTCCGTCCTGTGTTGTCCTGTCACTTGTAGTCATCAATAATACGGGAAGACTCTACATACACAAAAAGAAACTCACCTTTTGCCTGAATGGCTACAACACCGAATGCCATTTTTTAAGTAAAACAAAACAAAAACGATGGGGTAATTCTAATTATTTTAATAATTAACCACTTTCAGGTGGTTATATCTCTTGAACTTTCCATTATTACATCAGCTAGCACCGAGTGTGGTGATTGAACGGTTAACGTTCTGGCCTCGCATTTGGGAGGACGGCGGTTCGAATCCCCGTCCGGGCATCCAGATTTGGGTTTTCCATTGCTTCCTCAAGGCGAATTCCGGGATGCTTCCTTGAAAAGGCCATCACCGATTTCCTTCCCGTTCCTTGTCCCCACTTCCATCGCGCCTCTTATGATCTTGACGTCGACGAGACGTAAATCCATAAGTAAAAAAAAATCAGCCAGTTAAAAAAGAAATGTGTAACTTCGGCTGAACTGAGGAGGTGCTCTTGTGGAGGAAAGGGGATGCCGTGAACGGCTTAGCCACAGAGAGGCGGAAAGCAGCAGAATGAGAATTAATGACCCAAGCCGGAAAAAGTAATGGTTCTTTTATCTGATTTCAAATCTGGGGACTACACCAACTAAATTGGAAAATCCCCATTGGTATCATAATAAACTGAGAGATATCACTGGTTCACGGCGATATGGTTTACAAACGTGATCTCGTACATCGACCTAATAAGAGAACATGTTCAAAACCATTAAAATCTATTGTCCTCTCATATGAAAACTAAAGCGAAACATACGGCTGTTGTGTTGCAAAAAGTTAAGAAAGAATATTACATTAAATTCAAAAATGGACGCTGCTTTTCACTTTTATATTATTGCATACTGGATTACATTAAATACTTTCATAGACTTTTTCTGTATTTATTTCGTTTAGTTTGTTCATTCAGTTGTAGAAAGAAGTTCATCAAACCTTAAAGGAAATCAACTCTAGAAATGGTGCTTTTGGCGACATGAAACAAGTACTCTCAAACTATACTGTATACCAGCTTACATATGCCCACCATCAATGTGCTATTCGACAAATTGTCAGTCACAGACTGAAGCGTAAGTATCATTAAAATGGTTTTACTAATAGATAATAAATTTAGTTAAAATGGATATTTCTGATTAAGATTATAAATCGTGAGTATTAGATCTGATTTAACTTCGCTCGTTTGGGTAAACTGTAGAAATGCGTATTAGATAACGCGCTCCGGTAAGGTCAACAGCCTCATTTCAGATTAAATCCGTTGCAGTATCTTCTGCTCGGTCGCTGTTTTATACCTGAAACACTCTCTCGAAATTAACAATACAGAGGCCGACAGTACGCTCTAGTTCAGACCTACCCTCCACGAAAACCTTGGTTTTCAAGATGGAATACTCAACGACGGTACATTACTTCTATTATTCGTATGAGATTCCACCACGGCGCCTTCCGTAGTCATCTTTTTCGCATCAAGGCGGTAAACACACCTTACTGCACATGCAACGGACAGGAAATACAGGACCTTAATCACTTATTTTTCAACTGTTCCAATTTTCAACAACAGCAATCAACATTCATCAAGTCTCTTGTGCGAGCACAGCAGCCATTTCCAACTAACATTGCAGTACTACTCGCTACAAATAACAACAGAATCTATTGTATCATCAAGGATTATATCAAAGACAGTGACCTACATATTTAATGTATCTGCATATTTTTATATACTATTAATATTATTACCTTGTTACTTTACCAGGCTGACTGTATGGTCTATTCAAGACCTAAGGTCAAATAAATAATAAAAAAAAAAACCAAATCATTATTGCTTAAATAGCAACAGGTGACAACAGTGACATAAAATGTCGCAGAGCAATGTGATTTTTTTCTTGCGCTTTACTGTTCCCTACACACAGGTATTTTATATTTCTTATTTCCTCAGCGATTGTTTTTATATCTCATCATTAAATTCTTAGAATATTAACGATCACGCAAAGAGAAACCAAATAGATTAGTTATTGGCTTTGGAACTACACATCCAAGTATCAGCTACTCTTCTTCCAATCGTCAGCAACTTCACGCTGTTTAGTATCGAAAATCTGTACCGGTTATTATAATAAATACTCCTCATCATCGTCATCGTGAGCATCTTGCAACCGCCGGCCGGATCTGCGTCGAACAAAAGCCTCTCCAACGTTTCCTGTCCATCCACCTTCCCTCTTCTTGTACTATCAGCCAATTTCCTCCTCGTTCCTCAACACACATTTTAACACCTTTCATCCAACTACGCCTCGCTCTTCCTGTGGACCTCTTCCTTATCAGCTCCATGTCCAGTATATTCCTTGGTATCTGCTGCTCTCCCATTCTTTTCACATGACCCTACAACTGTAAACCTGATTTCTCTATCCTTCCTTGTAATGGTTTCTCCTTGATTATGTCCCTGATTTTCTCATTCCTCATTCTACTTCTTCCAGTTATCTCCACAATTTCATTACCATTGCTTGTACTCTCATTTTATCCCTCTCTTTCATCACTCATGTTTCTGATCCATATGTCGAAATTGTCATATATTATGTGTGTGTGCAATAACGGTTCGTATCAAACTGAATATTTAATACTGACTAAAGCGACGAAATATCTATAATTTAGAAAAAAATAACTAATTATACAGAAGCTAATTTTGGGATGATAAGTTTCGGATAGATGAATATTAAGCACACTCAGTTCGAAGAGCCGATTGATAGTATTTGAAGGAAAGAGGTTGTGATTTACAATTTTTTCTTCCAACAGGTCGAAATTATGTGTTGGTGCCTCAGTTTTCACTCCATCTGATTACAAAGAATGATAAGTTAATTCGGTATGCAATAAATACATCCCTATTCATCTTGATTCTTAATTATGTTGCCTTTCTTTATTGTATCCTTTTACGTAATACTTACACACGAAGTATATATAACAGAATTAAATTCAACTTTCCTGTGGATGAGTTGAAAGTTCTACGACGTTAGGAGTGAGACTGTTTTCTGGCAGCTGTTACTGTAGTTAGAGGATCTTTCTTACCTCTCATTTCTCAACTCATTCACAGGTGACAATCACCACAGACCTGGGGAAGGTGGTGACGCGGATGCAGCTGGAGCGCTCTGAGGTGGCCTTCTACATCTTCACCAACGGCAGCACGCTCAGGTGAGAAAACCGTATTCACGTCGATTTAATACATCTGTTTGTTACTGCCAATTTTCTCCCGGTCTTTAATTAAAGAGAGACAGCAAACATTTTCTCCGCGATTGATGGTTGCATGGTAACGTTATGAAACAGTATTTTGAAAGGCTTTTTTCGATACCTGATAGGACCGTCGAGATTGCCACCGTATCTCAGAAACACTGCATCTCGTACTATATTGATCCTTGTGCGGGGAACGCTGCTATGACTGTGATGAGTGTATGGAAACACTGAATAGACGCGGGTCTTACACAACTACGAGTGGCTACTGGACCATACAATGTGACAATAGAGTCCCAAACCAAGAGTCACTGATCTATTATAACTGAAACATATCCGTAAGAAGTAGATAACTATTTTCAAAATATCAACAATTCATAGATAACATTCGATCAAGGTTTATTTCATAATACACTTATATGTATTTTTATCTCTCCTTTATCGGAATATTTTAAATCTATTTAATTTTATTTGCAGAGTAATGAAATATTCTGTTTTTAGTACAAACTCTTATTGCTATATACTCTAATAACTTGATTGATTATTTATAAGCCCGTGACCGTTTTTTGCTTACCGTCACCGGTCTAGAATAGTTACAGTTTTTAGGGTCAAAACAAAGATTGTGACAGGTTGACCTGATTTGACCAAACACGAAATTGACCTGTGTTTCACCCTAAGGGTTGAGAAAATCTCTTGAGCTTGAAGAACTCAGAAGTAACAAACTTGATTGTATTTAACCCTTAAAGTTCACTATGAAAAATTTGAAAAATGCCTGTTTGCTTCTAAAGCATTACGTGTTTTTTTTTTTTTTAAATTGAGACTATAGAAACGATCATAGTATAATCTTTGTTCGTAGTGTCTGTAACGCCCAGAGAACTTAATACAGATTATTAAACAGTTGGGCAATTCAGAAGAAATGAATTGCCAGAATACCCTAGTCGGTAACATGTTTGCTCTGATGTTCACTTTAAATAACCTAATAAATTACGTACAGCGAACGTGAACATAGACCATTAACGAAAGTGATCAGTAAATACGTAAAAAGTTAAATCAATCGTAATGTATAAACTTTGGTCAAGCAACGACAAGAGTGAAAGTTTTAGTTAAATTAAAATTTAGCCTAGGCCAGAATGACGATTGGCATTCGTGGTTACAGCAGAAACCATGAGTAATTTAATTTTTTTTTAAGTTTTTTTATGTTGCTGAAAAGCAGTTCCACTTTTTTTCTACCGTAAAGTTTATTGATATTTTTAACTATAAAATTCAGCGAAAAGCAAACTTAATTAATGTGTTATGACATTAGTTGGTAGCAGTTGCTTAGCTATTATATTGTGGAGATAACCTCGAATTTCGTCTAGAGATATCTCATATCTCTGGTGGCTGTTATTTTGCAAGCGAAGACTGACACGTGACACCGTTCTCCAACCCATAGCTATCGAGATGAGTGAGTGGGCTTAGGAAATTATTATAGTAGATGAGCTTTGATACTGGTATGCCCACTATTCCTAGATACCATAAATGATTTGCTTTTTGAAATGCGTGATGTTCAATACCCACAGATATATATGGTTTTTGTTATAGCTTAAAAACCCTACACCGTTTTATAGTAGGTAGTTTTCAAATCATTTCAGAATGTCGCTACTGCAAAGCAGTACTTAAAAAAAAAATAATGCAGCACATCTTCTTTAATTTATTATCATACAGGTACCTGTCACTTTAAAGTATTTGTAACTATCAGAGTGAGGGACAACTAAGAGGATATGCAGCATTTAATTAAAACATCTCTTGCCTTTATATGGAATCGAACCGACAATTCTCTGCAAGCCTCTATGCTACCGAAGTCAGTGGCAGTGATCTTATTCTAGCACTAACAACTCAGCCATCGACGAGCTATAATGCCAAAAAATAGCAAGCTTATATACACGCCTTTCTCGTTTCGTGAATTATATGAGGAATTAATGCAGTTTAAACTACGACGTTATCGTGGAGCGTTGGTGGTTTGAAGAGGGCCGTAGTGGAGGAGTGATTGCGGCAGGACACGGGTCGTTTGTCGATCACGCCTCCTCTCAGAGGGATTACTGGCGCTGGACGCCGCAGATAGAGTGACCGAGTGGGATGGGCTGCGAAGGCATAAAGCGGCCAGATAGGCTCTCATCCGCCGCGCCACTCACAGCACGCGTTGGCCCTCCCTCACCACGTGCAAACAATAGACGACAACCAGGCAGTTATATCAGTCTAATACCGATATCCGCTTCTCAGTCAATACAGAAATGTTGGTACCAAATAAAAACAACTTCTTTACTCCTGTCAATTCAGAAAGGAGAATTATTAAAATGGATTTCTCGTCATAATTACATCAGAGTCACAACATTTTCAGTGAAACACATAGAAATTTGCTGAGTAGTAAAAGGCAAAACAATCTTGTGTTAGTGCATAAAGTTTGTTGTCTAACTCTATGTATAGGACATTTATAGACCCAAACATTACAGAAAGAGAGTATTCTCCCATTTCTGAGGGCTAGAAATGACAGCAAACCGACTAGAGGGAAGCCATAGCGAACAGTCCACGGCCGGGAAGAGATACAGGATCACGTTAGGAACAGTGTTTGAAAAGTTTTACGTATAGTCAACAAGAAGAGATTGACGAACAGTCTACAATATTTACTCGTTGATAGATATGCTATAGACGCAGGTTAAGGATAGTTACGACATTACACGTTGAGGATCAGTTGATTTTAATAAAGAGTTAGTTAAGAAGGTTTAAGCGAGTGTCTGTTTGATAGATCAATTTAGGAAATAAAGCAAAGATTATTAAATGTCAGTTCTGAAGAGACGATATTTAAGTTTAGAGAAACTTAGGGAAAACTTGATAGATTGGGTGCTGGCCAAGCTGAGAGATTAAACTACCGTAGAGACAGAAGGTTCGAAAGGTAACTAAGCGTTTTCTGATTTTATCGCAATCTTTGGAATAATTTTAGAGAAACGTTAGTTGCGATATTTCGTTGGAAGTGGTGATAAATGGCGGTAAATAGATAGTAAACGATTTTATAATCCAAAGACATCATTCAAGTGAACGCAAACGGTAGGCGAGTTTATTACCATCCTAGTATTCGAACATTTTGTTTCAAAGAAGTAACTGTTGTTTTATCGTCCGCTCAAGGACAGTTTTATAACGGTAATAATTTTTTCTTCACTTCATAACAACCAGTACTATTTTAATACTGCACGCAGGTTATTTGATTGGTGGTATTCGATCTTCGGTCTAATGTATGTTAACCGTTCAGACATATATGATCCATTGCGTAGTAGATTATCTGTAAACTTTGTTCTAAACGAGAAAACTTGCAGTGCCCGTCGATTTGATTTGTGCGAAATCATTTAAATTCCACAAATCATTGTGCAACACTCTTTTGTTTTTGTTAGCTCTACCTCTATGAAGTGTCTTCTTAAATACTCAAGGTTTGTTGAGTGAGTTCTATAATTCCGAGACGAGATAAAATTTCAGTCTGCAGCTCAAAGAGAGATATAATATACTCCACTGCCATTTCGAAAGCTTCTTACAATCTAGGACCGAATTACTTTCTTATAAACACCTGTGTAGGTTTACTGTAAATTTTTACGCTTGAAGCGACGTCGCGCGTTCTGCGAGACAGCTTGCGGGCTCATTAACTGATTGCCTGGCCGTCATGCAAGCTGCTCTCATGGCCAGGTGATCACACGATCAATGAGACCAGTCCGCGCTTACATCTCAACCTCGTTAGATAACACACACTGTCCGCTGTGTGGAATACCATCAAGATGCCACACTCGGCATTCCGTCAGTCGTGAAAAATTACTCTCTGACACGATGAGTGAGACATTAATTTTACAAGTTACTATCTTCACTAGCTTATAACTTCAGCTCATTTGACGGCTGTTTTAGTTTGTTTTGAGCTCATAACTCATTCACGAGACCAAATATCTGTAGTGAATCGGTTGATCCACATCGGAAATCTAAACTATCATCGTCAAGTGCGAGTTACTTTCCGTGTTGAGGTAGTAAACACATTTTACCAAAAATAAGTCTAAAAAATACTTCATTGAATTGTGCATATGATTTTTATTGAAAAAATTATACGCTAGAGTTTTAAATTTGTCAAAAAAATCATTTTGTTATTTTTTTGAAAGCTATAAACTCCTGAGAGATTGCAACAGTTTTCCTGCACACTTTAATAGGCTTGTTGTCACCTTTAATATGATTCCCATGAAGATTGAATAGAGAAATATGATTCTTCACCCTCCCATTAAACCCCCTATAATTCTTTGGCCCCCACGATTTTTCGAAATTTTCTGCTATAATAATGTATAAGGATAGTGTGCAGTTACAACTTCCTAACCTAAAGGTATCAGTGGTTATGAAGGTATATTAGACTGTCGGACAGACAGAAAAGTGAGCCAGTCCATAAGGATACCGACTTTCCCAACAGAACGTGCGGAACCACAAAATGGTTAAGAAAAAATTCACTGATAGTAGCTTTATATTCATGAGGCCAGTGTAGAGGGAGAAAGCCAATGGTAGTGACCTCGAGTGCTCTCTTTTACAACCAGCCTCTCCTTACAAGAAAACAATAACTCAGTTGCCACAGACAATTTTAAAGTCTTTCCTTTTATAAAATTGTACATTCTAAGGCTGTAGTTAAATTATGCATTAACTATCTATATATATAAAGATGAATCTATGTATGTTTGTTGGTTTGTTTGTTCTTCATACAAAACCACAGTTTTCATCCGATATCGATGAAACTTTGCACACTCATACTTTGAAACAAGGGGAAAAATACTGCGCACATTTGGTTGAAAAATTATCTGTATTTAAATATTACATGTTGTCTTATAATTTCGAAAAACTACTGAACGGCGGTCAGGTAGCTAAGTGGTTAAAGCGCTTGCTTACTAATCTTTGGGTCTTGGTCTCCCGTTCAAATCTCCGTTGAGGCTAAGATTTTAAAAAATTGTTTTTGATCGTAAGAATCACGCCTGGGCCGTCGTTTATTCGGATTGAATGTTAAACTGTAGATAACAGAAAATTATGGGTGTAATGCGAGGCAAATTGTAGATAGTGTTGCAACGCTGTAGGTGTTCACTTTTTTTGCGTTATATTGATCCCTCAGGGGTGATTCGTAGTCAGTGCGTATGTGATCTGCAGTAATAATACTATAAATGCGGAAGTAAGTCACTGTCTTTTGTTACGTTTTGACAAGTAAATGCCTATACCGATGTTGGGTTTTTATTCTCCGTCTAGTGCAGCTATCAAATGAAAAAACTTTGTTATGGCCTATGCATTTCGGTTTATTAGACCATCATCAGTGCCCTAGAACAAGTTTTTTCATTTGATAGCTGCACTAGACGGAGAAAAAACCCAACATTAGTATAGCAGCTAAGGATATTGACCTAAGTATCAAAAAAAAAAAAAAAAGCCTATACCGATATTGACGGAATTTGAAAAGAAAATCTGTAGGGAGGCCACAGGAAATTTTTTTCGGTATGATTAATAGCTGTAGTCACGAAATTTTGAGAACTTATCGAACGGTGTCAGAGAGACGGATGTGTGTGTTACTCCGTAATGTTACGTCGCTTGCTCATGCTGTGCTTCTCGCGCATTATGTTAGTGTATAATTCGTTAATAAATTTCGTTTAGAGAGAAAACGTATTATTTAGTATAGATGTCGATTTTCTCTGTCCTTTTGCTTTGTGTCTGCTTAAATGTTTCTGGCACCAGTTTATTTTGCCTTCTTTTTTGACATGCCTTGCGGGCGTAAACTGGCCTAAGTTGTAGCTCTAGCAGAGCACGAGCAGCTAAAGTTATTAGAACCCAAGAATCGGATGCTCATGCTGAAGAAAGGAAAAAGTCCAAGCTGAGATAAAGCTGCCCTTAGATAACACCCCCCCCCCCACATCCCCTCACATTCGTTTGTTTTTTTGTTTTTAGTTTTTTGTTTTTAAACATGTTGGAAATTGATTCTCTTCAAGAGGTTTGATGGTAGAATGATACAGTGATGGCTTTCCGGTAATATTATGCCGACTCGGTGTTGTTTGGGACCAATCCTTTGCTACCAACAACTTTCTATATTCAATTCTGAGAAAGAAATTCTTAATCTACTCGTACGAAGTCGCGGGTACCAGCTAGTAAGCAATAAAATTGAAAATGTGATAATATCTGTAAATATATATCTCTCTCTCCATTTGCATTCTCAGGCCACATAAGAGATGAAATAAGAAGTTTACAAAATTCTATACAGAAACATTTCCTGTTATCAGTTCCTGCGCCATGTCTTACTCTAAATCTGATAGAGTTTAATTGTATTTAGTAATTCAAAAGAGATAGCCTTTGCAGTATAGCTGTAATATTAACGAAAGAAACCTGTCCTAGTTCTAGTCTGATGACCCATCATTTTGGATGAGGGTGGTAACGTACTTTTTCTCTATTAAGAAAGGCATCATTTTAAATGTCATTGGCAGACGTCCCGATAATAGTATTTAGTGATCTTCCACAGCAATGGAGCAGAATTATAGAAGGATACGTAACTTCTATTTCAAATAAGACGTTTCAGCGAAATATTACAATCGTGAGTCACCTCGGTGGTGGAAAAGACATATTATTCACATCGATATTCTTTGTTTTCGCACTTATAATCAATTTTATATACAAAAATCCACGGCCCTTTTAAATCAGGTATTTTTCTTCTTTTGTTCAATCAAAAATTGATTATTTTTAAATGCTGTTTTTTCCAAAATGTAAGTAATCTCACTCTCTATCCTTTTTTGCACCAGTCCACAATAATTACCCCTTTTCTGCTACAAACTGGATATCAGACCATATTACAATATATAAAAACTAGAAATTAAATATTTTATATATATATATATATATATACAATGGATTTTACATGAAATCACCGGTTAATGATTTGTTCAAACAATAAAAAAAGATTAAAATTCCTTATGGCTTTTGTAACGAGTACGAACGTTAAACTAAAATAATGAAGGAATTAATTATATTAGTATTAACTTCATTAGATCATCATGAAAAATGTTTCTACGATATTTTTCAAATAATCTTAGTTAAAGAAAACCAAACAAAGTCCATTGCGATTTGTTTTTTTTATTAATTTAATGAAAAATAAAATAGGGTATAACCTAATTTTTTTAAGTTCAAATAACTTTGTTTTAACATTCTACTGTTTTCGTTATATTCAGTTTATAAATTAATTCCTTGTATTTGCCGGGGTCACAACCTGAAAGAGAAAAGTGTTTTTGCCGAACGTTTGATGTTTATTCTGAGAACTGTTTACTGAAACTGCTTGAAGCAGGATTATTGCTCAAGCATTCGCACGTGACCTCTGCTATCAAAACACTCCTAATACCATTCAACAACTTTTCTTAGAAGCTTTCTATTTTAAGCAGCACCAAATTTTTATAGAGGACGACATTTCAAAAGCAGTAGATAGCTACAGTTTTCTAGAAAAATAACATATAACGATTCTCCTTCAACCTTGCCTCTAGCGAGTCAAGAGGCATTATAATGTACTTAAATATACTATTTTTACTTTTTCGGGCAAGTATAAAGTCCATAAGTGTTCTGATAAAGTTATAAAATTATATCGGGTTTATTATAATTTTATTTATATAAATCATTGCAACATTTTGCTCATGTACAGAGATTGTAGACGTCTTCTCCAATTTTCCGAATCTCCTGCATGTTCGAGTGATGTCCATGGTGATGAATTTAACTCTTTCCCTACACATCATCTGAGGCATATTGATAACTTACCAAGAAGACTGGGGTATCGATATATTAATTAAATAAAGTAATTTTAGGGATCGGAGTAGAGCTAGGTTGGACATAATTTTATAAAATTTCCGCAAGGGAATGTAATAATTTATACAAACCAAAACCATCATAGTCTAATCAACTATGGCATACAGATGAAATCAGTTTGTTTCATTTAATATGAGATTCAAATCTCTCGTCATAAAGCTATCTCAAAATGTGATTCACTTCACGTTGGTGTGTGGCTTGATCCAGGGAAGGATTTCGTCATTATTTGTATTGGGTAAAATGGATTTAATGTTCCTGAAGTGTGACACTAGTTATACAATTGCAGGATTATCTTTTCTCGACTACTTAGTTGTTCCGTTAACATAGTTTGCTACGAGTGGGTGGTGCACGGTTTATCTCTAATCCAGACTGTTTTCATTACTACCCATGAATACTAAAGCTGCCTTAATGAGCTCGTTGCCAAACACCGTAAATTCTGTTGTAAAACAGACCAATGAAACCTTAATGTAGCCAAGAATAGACACCAATTAAAACGCATACGTTTGATTAAACGGCTCTGCAGAGTTATCATTTGTTATCAAATATACTTTTGAAGTGCCCCTCCCTGATATAGAATCCAGCATACTCAAAGTCGTATGTTTAATGTTTAACCGCTTTTGAGTAATAAATATTTTGAATTACACTAACGTAATATATTGTGCAAGTTTTTTTAGGTCTGAGCACCATATTCGTTGGGTGTGTTTGCTACTTGAAGTGCATATATATATATATATATATATATATATATATTTATTGCGAACTCGTTGTAAAGTAATTTGTAACTGTCATGTATGATTTACTAAGGGAGAACATATTTTTGTAAGTTGTTAATTGCCGAGTCATCCTAAAATAATCTCCCATGTTTGTAATTGATAAATTTACACCATTAAAATACTCCATTACTGGAATATGCTTCGTTTCTTCCTTCAAGCTGAATTGCTAGAATTTGATTTGTTTTCTCAGATTTCGGTTTCTTTATTATAAATTACCTACATTCTTACTGATGTGAATTGTTGGTACAAAATTTACAGCGTGTCTACGATATAAGTGAACTGGATGTGAATTTTACGTTGGAGTAATCGCATGCCGACATGGCGTTGCCAGAGTTAGATATCCGTGTAATTCAGTTTTACATCTGCGGACAGGTCAATTCCAACGATGTGTTACAGTAATCACCGAGTTTTCTTACCACCATTATAAAACTCATGTGCAGTCGTCAGGCGTTGTAGATGCAAAAAGACTTTCATAAGAACCGATCAAAAAAACCTCCAACAATATAATTAAAAAATTTTAATTTATCAGTGAGTTTTTTAATATTGTTACTGATTTTCCCACACTGGTCACCTCTTAATACTACCTTAAAGAAATCGTTATCTCTAATTCAGATCGTAAAGTCCGTGAATCAAACAAGTCAGAGCTGTTGCCTGCTCCCACTTGAGAGATTAAGTGGTTTTTACTGCTCCAACTTGGAAACTAGATGCTGCTTCTTATTCCCCATCGGGAATCATGCCCTACTTTCCCACATATCGCGAGGCGAGGTGCTTCTCCGTCGTCAATCAGAAAATTTTGCTATGATACTGAGGGGCGTGGGCCACGTGGCCAGGCATGTTTTATAAAAGCCTCCCACTAATCACAACAAATTACATGAGTGACTTTTTTCTGGGGTTCCGCTGCCCGTTTGCTGTCTGCCATATATTCTCTCTCTTAACATTTAATTTAATTTAATTAAATGGAGATTGATCGCAACGCTTCGGTGGCAATTTCCCTATACACACATTTTCCCCCTTTTCCGTACCCGCCTACTTTTGGCCTCTATTAATTTCATACTTCGAATTATTTCATCATTTTGGTAAGTATTTATCATATTTCTCTTGGTACTATACCAATCCTGACTTCTTTACATAAGAAAGAAAATTTTTCCACAGCCTTATGCCCGAAATCAGTACCAGCTTGTTGGCCCTGGTCATCTTTTCCTTTCCATGTACTTCTCCTAAATCTTCCACCAAAATCTATCTACGCCTCATCACCAATAAACACCTTGTACACTCTCACTACTCTCTTCACCCTCCTCCTGTCTTCCAATGAATCCCATTACAGCTCCGTTATCATATCAGTTACAGATTGTGTCGTATGATAATTCCTATAGACAAATCTAGCAGCTCTTCTCTGTACACCTTACAATTCCTGTATATGATAGACAAAATGAAGGGTCCATACCACACCACTACACCCAAGCAATTTTCTGACCAGAGTTTTGTAAGCCTATTCCCTCACTTCTCTAATACATCCTCTCATCACTATATCCAAGATTTTGAATCTTTAATCTTTTTCCTACTGCCTGTCAAATGCCTTCTGCCCAGATCAGTTTATTAGAAAATCTTATCCCAAGGTATTTACATTTCAAGTTTCAATTCTTTCCCACTTTATAATCATAATCACCTTTTAGCTTTTTTTTTATCTTTGTACCTAATAAGCTGACTTTTCTTTGCATTTATCTTCATCTCACGCTGACCTACCCAGCTAGATGTTCTCTGAAGAGTCCCAAATATGGGTAGGCAAGGTAAGCTACGGAGTCTTTGTCGCGCAATTCTCTTCTGTAGTAGTTGCAGTCCAGACAACTGCATAAAATTTTTGCTTATCAACCCCGGACGCAAAATGTTGATAGAGCCTTTTGAATATTAACAAGTAACACAACACGTTACACTTATACAGTCATCCATGCCTCCATTGGCGTTTAGGAACTCTTTTTTTTGTTTTTAATCAAGATTTGCGTATTCTCAATCAACGATGGTTCAGTTAGATTGCGTAATCTCATCGTGCCGTCTGTTGCAGGTCTAACCTCACCCAGCGGTTCTCCGGCACGGACGAGGCGCTGTCCAACATGGACACGTGGCCGCTGGTGTCACTGCCCGGTCAAGATGGAGAGCCGCCGCTGCCTCCACTCAACAAGTCCAGCTTCCTCAACAGCCTCTCAGAGTTCAGGTAAGCACGCCTGAGGTAGCAAAGATATCGCAACGTGTCCTTCTAAGACTCAGTTCCCCGTGAGGATTTTGCTATTTCGTTTGGAAGAAACTTGTAATCGTAAAAACGCTCTCGCCTTGGATTCGGAAGGACGCGGGTTCTAATCCCGATCCGGCAATCCAGATACGGGTTTTCCGTGGTTTCCCCAAGTCACTCGATGCGAATTATGGGATAGTTCCATCAAAAGGCGATGGCCGGATTCCTTCCCGTTCCTAGCCCTGTCATCTCGCGCCCTTAATGACTTCGACGTCGACGTGGCATTAATACATAAGCTTTAAAAAGAAAAATAATAATGAAATCATGAATGTGTATTCTCTAAAGCTTAATTCAGCTTAATGTAGAATTCGGTCCACGGAAGCGTTCTGGAGTACTTCACATTACACAGCACAACAAGCTTTGATAGAGATGAAGGTTGGGTTACGCGGAAATGGAAATAACTTTGAATAGAATTTATTTATTTATCATTTACAACAGATAGCTATTTTATGAATTAGGAAGAAGAATGTTGTCGCATTATTTAATGTGCTTGGTTTTTCTAAAACTGTTTAAATAAGAATACTGGGGAAATCTTTTAATAATGAAATTTGCAAACAGTTAATGTAGTTAATACAGTAATAAAATTGCGATCCACTTCGATAGGGTATTTATTGAATTTGGTGTCTGTACTTTTTAATAAAGTCGTGGAGAGATGAAACTTTTGTCTAAACCTTGTCTATTTGACTGCAAACTTCACACTATAACTTTCATCTTTAATTCATAAAATATGCCTTCCTGAAATAAAGTTCACTATCACCTTTCCACCAAAACACCAGTATAACAGCCTGGAATACGGCTTTTTCCTTTTTTCGATGCGCGTAAAATTATTTGGAGGCTTCAGTCGTATTTATTCCTCTAGTAACCGTTCTTCACCCTCAGAGCGAAACAAATAAGACGAATTGGGTCGGTGTACACTGTGCACTGTAACTATAATAAGTTCATTGTAAATCGTACATCAGGATTATTCATATACAAAAACGAAAGGAAATTCTTGAGGAAAGATGTCAATAGATAGTCAACAGATATATGAAAACCCGTGCAGCTTTCAGGGGAATGTTTTGACGTAGTTTTTGATTTTCCAAAAGAAATCAAATTACATTAGTAACATCGCACCTAATGGTCTCTCGTATTGTCAGCAAAACATAGTGGTGGAGTCAAGGTGTTTGTCTCATATCAGCTGTGTGCAGCTATCTTAATTGATTGAGGATGGTGAGTGAGAGCTTACGCTAAGACCTGCCATTTGATGACGTGGCTTTAAATCGTCATCTACTCATCCATATTTCTATTTTCCATGGTTCCCGAAATCACTCCATTCTAATTGCGAGATAGTTTGTAACACTACAGTGGATCTATGCTGACTTATTTGTGTGTGATATGAACAGTACTGTATGTGAGTAAGAGAGAACTAAAAAAAAAAAAACGTTTGTATGGTGTTTCTTGGCGAGACATCCCGAAGGGTTTTTCGGCCGCCAGGTGACTGTGTTTTCGATTCGCCGCGTAAAGTGCCTTTTATTGTGGCTAGCTAACCTACCCTAGCAATCCTTTCGGGTATAGTAGACCTGCAGCTTAATGTCGAATTCGATCCACGGTCCATGGTTTCCCAAATCACTCCAGGCAAATGCCGGGATGCTTCCTTAGAAAGGCCATGGCCGAATTCCGTCCCACTCCTTGCCCCCATCCTTTCCCGTCTCTAAAGACCTCGCTGTTGATAGACGTAAAGCAGTTAAAAAAAATCGATCCACGGAAGCGTTCTGGAGTACTTTACATTACACAGCACAGCAAACTTTGATAGAGGTGAAGGTCGGGTTACGAGGAAATGTAAATAATTTTGAATAGAGTTTACAATAGATGGCTATTTTATGAATTAGGAATTAGAATGTTTATCGTGTTTGGTTTTTCTAAAACCTTTGCGGATTTGATTCATCGTGTTTTAAAGAATCTGTATTGCAACTTAGTATCTACTCTATTGCATCGAAGCGAGTAAGTGCCAATCGGATGTCAGTCTTGGCCGAACTGTCGAAGAGGAGGGAAGTACTGTACCTCCTCCTTAGCGGACATCCGTGTTGCGTCTAAACGCTTTAGTGGTGCATGATAACCAAACAAGATCTCTACAGCCACTTAAAAAGGAGTAGTTATTTATAGAATTGAAAGAAACTGATTGTCTGTGGCAGTTTCGAGAGGATTAAAAGCTTCTGAGAAACAAGATTACTTTGTTTTTGCGGAAGTGTTTAAAACATTGTTATGCCGGACTGAAAGTTTAATTTGAATGATATTGTGTGTATTTACTTTAAAAGGGCCTTAAGAACTAGCATCTAAATAAAGATTGTTGATTGATTATCTGTTAACTTTTTTCGTGGGGAGATAAATCACAGATTTGAGTTGTGCTAACTTGATATCTGAAAACTGTGTTGTGATTTTTCTACCGGAAGTGTTCCTAATTTAATCTTAGAACCCTTATCAGAATACCAATGCCAATCTGGGAATCGTGCAATTAACATGAATTAATTTTTCTGTTGCACAGGAAAGCAAAGAATCACAATAATCTACATAGTCTGATAAAGACATCAGTGACTGTCATGTCTGATAATGATTTCCGTTAGAGGATATCGCAGATTTCTGCAATACTCTAAAGTGAATATTTTCAATTAAGCCATCACTCTAATAAATAAGTCATCTTGAAGGTTCCTTCAAAAGGCCATCGCAAAATTTTTTCCCGTTCCTATCCTCCATTATTTTGCCGCCTCTAATGACCTCGACATAGACGAGGTAAAAAACCATGTATTAAGCATCTGTTTAGGTGGCATGAATCTAGGGATGTTGTAGCTGGTCATTTGAAGGATTAGTTTTCAGATATACGTTTGATATAATGGCCAAAGACAACAACATTTACACCAGCAACGCAATACCTTCGGCATGAAGAGTTACCTACAAAATACAGTACTGTTCACTTTTACTTCTGTAGGTTGGTTATGCCTTCATGTCTGAACTTATTTGAAGCTACCTGCTTTAATTTACAACATTTTTAGTAATTACATAATTCGTCTGTGTTGAGATGAATTTAAACGTTTTGTTTTGAAAGATTTTTCATCAATATCTATGGTGTATTAACCGATTTCACATATTTACTGGTGCTATATTATTTAACATATTGACACAAAACTTTACAATTATAAAAAAAATCTCAGTTTTTTGCAGTCGAATTTCACGTTTCTACCACGAAAGCACAATCTTGAGCAGAGCAGTCAGTCGTGGTGAGGATGATGATCAACCTCCTCGATCTCCCGACCTAATCCCATTCGATTTTGTGTGTGTGTGGGAGTGGGATTGTGTGAAAGATTCAGTGTTTAATCCTCTTCTACCAACAAACCTACCAGAACGGGCATCACCAATGCATTTGAGCAGATTAAAAAGAACGGGATGCACCGTGTGTGGAAAGAATTTGGCTATCGATTTGATATCTACAGAATCAGTAAAGGCACACATATTGAGTACTTGTAATATCTAAAAAGGAAGAGATAATATGTCAAATTATATAGCTACAGTAAATTCGTAAAATCTTTTCAATGATTTGTAACAACATGTATCCAATAAATTATCGTAAATCAACCAAATTTTTTCTGCTGTGTTGTGTTATCACCAGAGACCGGAATATAAGCAACACAAAAAGCTAGAAATATGCATGAAAATATCCATGAAATATGCTTAAAATATGCAAGAAAAGCGTCAAAAATAGTCAAAATATGCAACATTATATAATATAAAAATAGTAATTTTTAGACTTTTTATTTCAATATCAGTAAGAACAACATGTTTATCAATTCGATAATTAACAATTATTTAACTTCAGGAAGTTTTCCAAATATTTAATAGCAAGATTGTTTCTACAGGCAGTAACTGGGCAGTATTTGAAATTGGGTGCTGTGTTAGCAGTCATTGTTTTTGAAAAAGTTCACCCGTCCTATTACTAAAACTATCAAGCTTTTTAATACACGAAGGAATGTGAGACAAACGAATGCTGATCACAGCTATAGTTTTAATACTAGAATTGTTAAATCCTTGTACTGACAAACTGTCTTAGCCTCTCCACTATCAAAGTCCTTTACTATACCTTTAATGGCCTCGAAATAGTCATCGTAAAACAGTACAGCTTCCACATACGTTGCCCACCGAGTTACCTAGGTACCCAACGAAAAATATTGTAAATATATCGAAAATATTCAATAACCGGTGAATATGGGCTTAATATGCGAATGCATATGCAAACATGCAAATGCTTATAATCCGGTCTCTAGTTATCACAAACCTGTTACATTCACCAGAAAAAAAACCTATTCAGACAGCACTTATACATTGTAGCTAACAATCAGATTACACAAACTTTTGCTCTCAGGCAGAACTACTAACTTTTTTTAACTTATTGTTTTACGCCTCGTCAACGGCTAAGGTCATTAGAGGTAGGATGGGACTGGGGACAAGGAACGGGAAAGAATTCGGCCATGGCCTTTTTGAAGGAAGCATCCCATCCCAGCATTCGCATGGAGTGATTTGGGAAAGCAGAGCTACTGCTGAGAAAACCACTAGCAACAACAGAAAGCCTTTTGACACAAACATACGAGACAAAAACGGAAAAAAGTCACGCATTTTCTAGCAGAGTTATTACTCACATAAAAGATTACAACCTAGGGTTGCCAAGCACGCCATTTAAAAAACGAATACATGACCTGTCGCTTACTCAAGCTTCGTTTCATAACTACGATTAATAGCAGCTGTAGTTGGAGGTTGGTGAGTGTACAGTAAGGAATTGCATATGGTTTATCAAGGATGCGATAGTATGTAGGCATTATTAATTTACGTAAATTTATAACTTCATATTACTTGTGATTAGCTTAGCTGTAACTGAAAATACCTTCACGATTAGCTGGTAAAAACTGTCAGCAAAACCAAGCGCACGCAAGAAGTACAAAGGGTAGCCACAATTCCTTTAAAAAGCATTGCATACTATATATACCCTATTCACTCCAAACTGGTGGTTCACGTTCATGTTTCCATTGCCCCGTTCCTCGCCTCACCGCTTCCTCCCTTTCTATCTTTCCGAGCTAAACGTTATGTCCAATAAGGCGGTGGCAAATTTCCCCTTCGCATATAGGGGTAAAACAACCGGAGTGGGGATAAAGCACATTGACCTTCAGCCGCCTCTGTTAACTATAACACGTTATTTGCTAATGCGAATGTGTTTCTGATATCAAACTTTTTGATTCCAATTTTTGCAGTAGAATTTAACTGCTTTTCTGCTATGTAAAATTGAAGCTATATTATCAATGTCTTCTTTTTTCCCATGACACTGCGGCCCAACTTTCTTATCGGAGTGTTTGTCCATCTATTCCTTCCAGTTGTGCGTTAAAGCGGTGTATTAGTTTGAAATTAAGACTTATGACTAGCAATCAAGATGTCTTATAATTAAATATCGGGTTTCCTTCAAATTTCGATACACCTTTAAGCGGTTGATCACCTCTGACAAATCTTTATTTGTGTATGCGAAACACGCTGGAATGCTACCGAATTTGGTATTCAGTGTAAAACAGATCCACTCTAACCTGTGGGCTTCATTGAGCTTTAATAGAACTGACAGATTTCGTCACGACGTCCAGGGGGTTATTATTTGAACTTAGAAGTTTCGCTTCAGCACCTTCTGCGTTTTCTCCAGCATCGTGAGTGTTTCCATATGCTATATTAACTCTGGTTAGAATCTTTTTATTATATTTCTTGGAGTAAATTTGTTTTATTCTTTTGTATAGCTTGTTCATTTAAACCATAAAATGTAGCATTTCTTTATTCTCAATCAATCTTCAGCACTTTTTTTCTATTGGCCCTAGTAAATGTAATGCAATATTTTTTCTGTCATCCTAGTTTATCGGCTATCTTCTTTCCAAGTACCTATTCCTGATCCATCAGCTTTAAATATCTCTCTCTTAACGTGTTCCACTCAGTTTCTTTTGAACTTCCTTTAGTAGGTTTTCATTTGTCTCGCGTTTACAGTTCGTAAAAGCTTCTTATTCAAGTGACGCTCTGATAATTTACAGTACAGACCTACCTCCGAGTTTCTGTTGAATCCTTACTACAAATAAATTCACTTTGATAACAACCAGATTTTGTCAGAGATGGTATCGGTTTAAATGTACTATTTACGACCAACAATTTGAGTTTTCCTCCATTTTTATTAGTCAGTAATAAACGCTTAACTATCAATAAACATAACGTTAAAATTATTAATTTGAGATTTAAAAATATGTCAACTAACTGTGAATCAGCATCCTAATCTCATTTAGAGAGTGTACAGTTAAATGTAATATGTAGACGATGCCATCTTCAAACCTGTCTAACTTCGAATATGGGACTCACGTCAAGCGGTAAGTGACCCAACATGATTCTATATCCTTCGTAGCCAGCGGTACGTACAAACCCCGAATTGGCAAGACAAATTTCTAAGATTAGACCTACTACGAAACAAACAGATAACCTGAAGTCTCCATCACAAAGCGGTAAGTAAGAGAAGTTAGGAGGTAAGAAAGTGATTCTAAAAGCTGTGTTATTAAAATCGGGACTTAGGATGATGTCTCCTCCTATGTCGATTAGTTGGAAGAATGTGTACCGTTACAACAATCCAATAAAACAAGGCATATCCAAATCTCTTATATCCGGCTTTCACCCATTTGTTGTTCGTCATACTGATGTAGGAACCGACAAAGATAAGACTTCTCCCTATGGCATGGTTAAAGTATGGCACAAAATATAATAGGGTAGAGAATAAAGAACGATGTAAGGTCATTGTGAAGTAAAGGAATATGCTGAAATTATGTACGTTTACTTAAAAGATTGTTTAGAAATAGCAATATTTTTTAAGCTACATTGTGCAATTTAATTTCTAAGCCCTAGTACTTGTTAGCCATTATAGATTGACAATGGAAAATTTCAAACCGAAAAACCTAATGCGTATTAAAGCAAAGGTCTCTCTCGTGCTTCAGTATCCATTTGCCTAGATTCATCACACAAGCATAATTAGATTAAGAATTTCGCAGATTATTATTTTTTTTTTTTTTGAAGTTGCTATCAATGCTCTTGCAATAACGTTGTCGATGCTGTTTTTTCTTGAGCCAAATCAGTACAACATTGTTACTGGTTGATAATAAATCATCTTTTATCAGTTTTGTTAGTCATTGGTCTGCTCCTAGAACACTGTTAATGGATTCTGTGTTAATTTCCATATATATACAGGGTGTCCACAAATGAATATCGGGGTTTTAATGCTTTATAAGATTTATTACATTATCCTTACAGTTATAAATGATATGTCAAATGAAAGAGCAACTCAAACAGTTTTGTTCGTTGGCACTAGTGCGCATGTGCGTGAAATGTTTCCGCTGCGATCCGCTAGAATGCGGTAGTAGCAAAGATGGCGACTAGTGAAGAGAAAGCGTTTTGTGTTTTACAGTATGCAAAGACTGAATCTGTAGTTACTGTGCAGCGTGCGTTCCGCATTAAGTTCGGGCGTGATCCTCCAAGTGACAATACCATCCGTAGATGGTATCTTCAGTTTGAAGATACTGGCTGCCTTTGTAAAGGGAAGAGCGCGGGACGACCAAGAGTTAGCGAAGAGACTGTTGAGCGAGTGAGAGAGTCGTTCACTCGTAGCCCAAAGAAATCTGTTCGGAAGGCTAGTCGCGAATTAGAAATTTCTAAGTCGACTGTTTGGGAAGTTTTAAGGAAACGCTTGCAACTACGTACTTACCGTTTACAGTTGTTACAGGCTCTAAAGCCTGCAGACCATGATTTACGTGCCAAATTCGCTAACGAAATGTTGTTACATGACGATGAAGATTTTCTACATCATGTTGTCTTCAGTGATGAATCGACCTTTCACCTCAGTGGATATGTTAACACTCATAATGTGCGGATCTGGGGCTCAGAAAATCCTCAAGAGATCGTACAAGTGCAACGAGACTCCCCTAAAATCAATGTTTTTTGTGCCGTATCCCGGCGGAAAGTTTACGGACCTTTCTTATTTGATGAACCGACTGTAACTGGTACTTCTTACCTTGATACACTAGAGCAATGGCTCTTCCCTCAGTTGGAACAATATGAACCAGAGAACTTCATTTTCCAGCAAGATGGTGCGCCACCTCACTGGCATAACGAAGTACGCGGTTGGTTGAACGTAACTGTACCCGACCGCTGGATTGGCCGCAAGGGGCCCAATGACAGAGCTTGCTATGCGTGGCCTCCACGTTCACCTGACCTAACCTACCTTTGAGGTTTCATCAAGGATCGTGTGTATGTGCCTCCGTTACCAGCCGACCTCCTTGAATTACGACAGAGGATTGAAGCAGCTGTTGCAACAGTTACTGAAGACACACTGCTCAACATTTGGGAAGAACTCGGCTACAGACTTGAAGTGTGCCGTGTGACAAATGGTGCCCACATAGAACACTTGTAAGCTTGTATATAAAACTGTTTGAGTTGCTCTTTCATTTGACATATCATTTGTAACTGTAAGGATAATGTAATAAATCTTATAAAGCATTAAAACCCCGATATTCATTTGTGGACACCCTATATATTCAAACAAGCAATCATACATATCATTTCAGTTATGCAGTAATAACTGGGTGAAATCCATTTATCCCTCTTTTTAAATTTCCTAAACGTCCTGCTTTATTGAGCTTTTTGTCTATTATCTTACTAATGAATCCTAGTTGAGTAGCCATAGAGGAATAGATGTACCTTCCGCATTTTTCGATGTAATAGTAATGTAGAGGTTCACATTTTCTCAGGATATACTGTAGGTCTTTAAAGCAGTAGCATTTTTACTGCATTCTTCATTCTAATCTCTTTGATGATTTCTCATAGATCCATATTTCAACGGATCCATATTTTAGAATATACTAAACTCGTGTCCGCTTCCTCTTGCTCTTATTAAGAAATCCGTGATCTTTTCTCGAAAATGAACGCGTTTAAGAAATCCTAATGCAGTGTCTAGCAATTAAAGCTATTAAATGATGTCCGGAGCCAGGACCTTTCTCTTTGGAGGAATCAAGTAGCCGATCTAATGCTAACTTCGTCACCTCTGTTCCAACAACAAACTCTGCATCCATAAATCCCGACCATATCATCTTCATCGTCTTAGACAAGACTTTAAGTTATAAAAGAGAAGCTGAAATTTGCTTCCGTAAAGTAGTAATGGTGTCTGTAACAGCTACCACTAGCCAGCGTAATTTGTGCTTTTCTCAGTGATATTTATTACTTCAGGAATGTCTGCATGTTTGTTTTAAAGCCACGTACAGTATATTGAACAACCATTCTCAATTCATTGTAGAGGTGGATCAGTATGCATACTAATACCATAACCATAACAGTACGATACCAATACCTATATCCATCCCCATATCATCATCTGATTTCAGAAAATTTTATTCCCTGTTGTACTACTTAAGAGGAGATCACTAGACTTGGTAATTATCATGTTCGAAGATTCTTACACACGTTGCATGGTAGTATCCCCTTAGATACTGGTTCACGGGATTTTGTCCGGTGGTCACTAGTTTCTGCGATATGATATCCAAGACTTTACATACCTTCGTGGCTAAGATGTCAAGGTTCCCGACAACCACACTGCAGAATCTGTTTCGAGACAAGCTAATGCCATCCACTATTCCTAAATCTTTGATAGTGATAATAACAATATTATTTTAATACTAGCTGCCCCGACAGACTTCTTTCTGTCAAAAGTTATTGTCCTATCGTAGTCCAATGGAGAAAATGAATAAATAAAACGTATTACAGAGTAATCAATTTATTTATTGATTTAATGTCTCAATAATTAACAACGTTTACTTACAAAAATAAGTTTTCTGTTTCGTACTCTGCAAGACGTTAGCAATAATGTGATGATATTTTTATTGTAATGCTTTATGTTTCACGATATTTTTTGTTTGGCCACTTGGCGCGAAAACAAATAAACGCGGGAGCAGGCAACATACAACTGTCCATGAGAGAAGCATGGGTTTTCAAGATTAACGCCACAAACACTCAAAGACTCACCCTGGGATTTATTTATGGTCATAGCGAAAGAAAGCCGCATTGGAAATTGCAGTCGTTTAAATTCAAATGGTACGTCAGTTGGTACATTTGGGATGCCAGGTAACAACACATCTTCTCCCTTACATTTTCCCTTTGGAATGGTTGCTTCGATCACATTGTTCAGTAATTTTTTCACTGCTAGTCGTGTGCGATTACAAAAACGCGGTTGGTTGATATTTCGCAATATTATGACCACCGATCCTACTTCTAATTGAAGATTATGAGGCAGCAATCCTGGCAAATCCAGTGAGTTCAAAAATTCTGGTGGATAGTTGATGACATCATCTTGGTTAGTTGCGCAGTCAACTGATTTGTATGTCCTTAATTCACCGGCAATTTCATTTTGAATTTTGAAATTTATTTAATTTACATACGTGTTTTTGTCCCTGTAATATGGCTCCAAAAAAATTGACAGGAAATGTAATGCAGCCAGTCAAAACGTCTACAGGGATTTTGTCATTACCAATGCCAATGAATTGTTTTGAAAACATTTCTTCATACCGATCATTTTGCAATTCCAAAGATAATCATAAAGCGCCTTTGTTTTGTTATGATTGACTGGCAGTAATATTATTTTCGTTGATGACACGAAAACCCTTTTTTTCTTTCGAACTTTATTTTAGGCAGGCATAGACTAATATCCATACAATCTAATCAACTTGAAGGCATACCAGAGATAATCCTAAAGTGCCTTTGTTTTGTTTTGATTGACTGGTCTGTAAGGGGAAAAGAAAAGTGTTGAATTTTACTATTTTCCTCGCAATTTTTACGTTTTTTCTAACCATAAGAACCTTTATTGTGGATTAACAAAATATGAAAAAAAAATTAGCTGAATTGGTCGAGCCGTTCTCGAGTTTTGCGCTTAGCAACACATTTGGCAATTCATTTTTATTTATATAGATTTTAAAAGTAAGAAAGTATTATTACTTGCAGCCAATTCAATCATCGTGATTTCTACCTGAACATAATTTAAAACGAATGGAATCGATCACCACAAGGCTTATCAGAACATTTCATTCTTAAAATAATATCATAAGTGGTGCTCGATCGTCAGACGATAATGCATATCGCTTCTCAACTGAAATACCAGTAATCGATTTTGCTTTTTAGGTATTCTTAGTATTGCATCCTTCTAAACTGATGCATTATATTTTCATAGTCGAAACTTTCGTGGTAGGCGGCATGGGTCTAAATATAAACACACTGAACAAATAAACACACAATTGGTTTTCTAGAGAAGCGAAAATTTAAAAGCAACCAAGAAAATGCCACGCACGAAGGAAATAGTGATAACACGTACGTAAGTGATATTATTTTCGCTGCTCACAAGCAGACATACATTAATATCCATGTAGCCTAATCAACTTGAAGTCATACCAAAGATAATCCTAACGCGCCTTTGTTTTTTTTTGTTTTGTTTTTTGTTTTGTTTTGTTTTTATTTATTTATTGAGGGAAAATAAAAGTGTTGTTTTTTTATTTATTGAGGGAAAATAAAAGTGTTGTTTTTACTATTTTCCTTCCAATTTTTACGTTTTTTCTCTGCATAAGAACCTCCGTTGTGCCGTAACGAAAATATATAAAAAAAAAGAATTAGCCGAATTGGTGTAGCCATTCTCGAGTTTTGCAGTTAGCAACACATTTGGCGATTCATTTTTATTATATAGATTAATACGATATTTTTCATTCTTAAACTATTATAAATCGCTTTAATCATTTTTGATGAGTTCTCGAAATAAACAGGATAAAAATACTTATTGTGTGAGATATATTTCTTAATTTTCTTAGAATGTATGTTCACTCGTACATATACATACGTTGTAAAAACCCCAGTGTTTTAGGGTATCTGTCCGCGCTTACTAATTTATGTTTCGAAAATTTTGTGATCCAAATTCTGTACAATACGGTTGGAGAAACCTCTGTTGTCAAATAAAAGCAGTTTACTACTAGCGCCCAACCTATTTCGGCCTACTGCCACCTTTTTCGAAAAAATAATTACTCACCGCCCCATTTACAAACAAAAAATAACTCACCGCCTGTTTTCAGAAATAAAACCACTCCGACTCCCCTTCTAGTAATAAATAAACATACCCATAATACTTCAGCTATTTTGCCTTGTAATCGACTTTTTGATTCATTGATTCTATGCCACTTTTCTTATTTGAAGTGTGTAAATAGAAAAAAAGACACATTAATATAATTACTTCATTAAAAAATATGAATAATATTGGTTTATTCTACACAGTTTGACTGACAAATACGTATTATAGAAAAGATATTATTAATTAAAGCGCAGAACTTGGTATAATTCCACTAAATTTCGGTTATATGGTACCTTATTTATCGTCAGTAATCTTAATTCCCCAAGTTTCAGTATTGAAAATCTGTATGTTTTCTTAGCTAATACATTGCTGACTATGCTAAATCATCTCTTGGTCATCGGAATGCAATTACTAAGTTCTCTGATGCAGCGCTTAATGTCCGACATAATATTGAAAAACAAGGGAAGGGTATTTGTTCCTCACCGCCCCCTAAATTTAACTTGGACCAGAAAATCCCAACGCCCACCGATTAGAGGTACCACCTGCATTGGGAACCACTGCTCTAGCGTGATACTCCAGGACCTCGCCTGCATGGCTGTTCTTCATTATGCTGACAAAGGTACTGCTTACCCAGAATATGAGATAAAAACTTTGAACTCGATGTCTCTGAAAGTAAGACCCATTTCATTAAATACCTTGAACCTGTAACTGAAGGTACGAGTATACTACGCTTGTTAGTGTATCATTGTTTAATTCCAATGTACACTAAGCTGACGGGTTCAGTGTAAAGTGAGATGTGTCGAAAGTAACAAGTTTCAGTTAATTATACAGGGCGATGATGATTTTCACGCTGCTAGACTGCTTCTCTGGGCCGGATGGTAGGTGTGAAGGTGTGTGCGGTAGCGACTGGACGACAAATGGATGTGGGTCGGTCGGTGTCGGTCAGCGACCTCGGATATCATCCATCTGGCGACCAGCGTAACGAGCGAAACCCGAGCGCGAACCACACCCAGTCCAGCCGGGGATATTCCAGCAGCGCTCCATCAAGCGACCACGTGCCTCCCGCAGCGCAGTGGAACAGGCCGCAGGTCGACTTACGACCTGCTTTCCCACGCCTACTGCCTAAACGGCAAGACCTCATCGAATTCACACGCACGTATTGATTGATAAAATAAATTCCACTGGCCGTTCGACCTAATGATTCAACACTCATTCCGCATCTGTTGCAACTGGAACTACAGTTTAACGTGGAAGTCGCACAATGAAGTGTATGGACAAACCAAAGCCCGCAAAAGTTCCTTGCTCCTTCGGGATCCGAATCCACGACTCCAAGTTTCATATACTGGCATAATACATTTTTTTGTTAGTTTTTGCCACACAATGTTATGTTTTTCGAGACTCGCAGAAATACAATTTATGGATTATCAACACTTTATCTTAATAACTATAAAGCACTGCGACTATTCGTTACTGAGAAGGAGTATAAAATATATACACCAATCTGTATTTGTCAACCGATAACATTTCAACCATTATTTAATTTTTTTATCATTTTATTTTTATTATTTTTATTTTTTGTTTTTTAGTTTAAAATTGAAGGATATTTGTGAAGGTATGGTCACTGAGTGGGTAGTATGGCTGAGGGAGACATGTGGGACCTGAAAAAGAGATATTGTTATGGTGGCAAATTTAAAATCTATTCAGAAATCGTTTATGTGAGTTCTGTTAGTCTCGTATTTCCACAACATGCATCAAACACCAGCATATGTATTACAGCGTTAGAGAGGAATGAAGAATTTTTCTTCCTTGAAGTAGCACACACCGGCAGGTTAGTTTATCGATATGTATAAGTATCTAAAATTTGTTTGTATAATTCCTTAAACTATGTAGTTACCCTACAGGTTTTTCTTTTTTTATCTAGATATTTATATGTCCCCTTCACCTTTTTCGAAAACTTTAAAGGGTATTTAATAATAATTCCGTGTGGTCGTAATGACCTGATGACAGGGTTTCTACTGGATGCCCAATCCATCCCTGTCGTATCAGCCTTAACCTACCCCGGTAATCCTAGAGGGTACAGGGGACCTACCGTTTAACGAACCACGGTAGCATTCTGACGTATTTCGCGTTATACAGCATGCTGTGACAAAGTTGATGGTCGGATTAAGGGCCCCCAGTCGAGACAGCAATTCGAACCAGGGACCTTTTGAGCCCCAGTCAGACACATTAACCACTGAGTCATCAGACCATTCTTTTAAGGATTCTTTGATATGATTGAATATGATAACTAATGTGTTACACCCATGTCATGTCTCAGAGTATTACATAAAAGAAATGGGTTCACAAGAAAAGAAATTTAGTCATTGCCAAACTGGTTGCGAATGAAAGTTCACACAACAAATATTTATATTTGACACTCAAGTTTACAATTACCTGGCTCTATAGTTTGAACTTGGGTTTCAGGGTTGCTTTCTGGTATTTTGAGATGTTGTCTGCCGGTTGATGGTACACATTACACTATATCGGCTTGTCAGCAGAAAGAACCGCTTCACGCCGCTGCAGAGGGGTTGGTGTTGGCGAGGCTCAGCCAACTCACAGCTGACTCACATTACCATCTCCGAGGTCAGTCCAGCTGACAGGCAAAAATTCTCTTCTTCACGAAAACTCTCTTCGGCACTTCAAAACCTACTCCCGTTCTTATACATGTGCATCTCAAAACAAAATTATTTTCTCCCGCCGTGCGGCCTCCACTCTTAATCGTCACTAACTACGGCATCAGTAAAACAGCTCCACGTTGATTGTTTGAACACATAAAACATATCAGAGAAAAAAAATCTTGTAGTAACAGGCCCATCGTCGACGTCGAGGTCATTAGAGGCGGTAAAGGAATTAGGGTGCGGCTTATTGAAGGAACCAACCTGGCATTTGCTTGGAGTGTTTTGGGGAAACCATGGAAATCCTAAATGTCGATGGACGGACAGGAATCCGAACCTACATTTTTTTCGAATGCGAGGTTAGAGCTTACTGCTTACCCACTTTGTTCGATGATCCCATTCAAATATCTCTGCTGGAACTTGTGTGTTTGCAGACAACAATTCTTGTGTGCCCATTTCAGTAAACCGTACAACGCGTAGTCACATTAATTTTCTTAAATTCTTTGCAATACCTTCATTGTTCAAACTCCTTAGATTCCACCCTTCGAATCGTAGAATTGAGATGGGTGAAGTTGGCACCAGGTGACGTAAGAGATGTCCCCTAAACTGCTGAGCGCCGCATAATTTGAATGGAAATAGACGGTTAGCGCTTAGAACAACTCCGCCAAGAATGCCACGAGTTCGGGAGAAGCACGAGTATAATAACATCCCTGCTTTTCTCTATGGCTTTACGCCTCGTCGACGTCGAGGTAATTAGAGGCGGGATGGGACTGGAAACAAGGAACTGGAAGTAATACGACCATGGAATTTTGAAGGAAGCTTTCCGGCAGTAACCTGGAGTGATTTGGGGAAACCATCGAAACCCCAAATCTGGATGCTCAGACGGGGATTCGAACCGGCGTCCTCCCGAATGCGAGGCCAGAATGTTAACCGCTCACCCACCACTGTCGGATAAAATCCCTGCTTTACAGGACAAGTCAAGACGGAAATGATCTTTAACGCTCGCCGTCACGCTCTTAGGTAGTTTTAAGAAACACCAAGTACCTTAGAAGGAAGCCTATAGGTAGACGGTATGAACAGGAACAATTTGGAGCGGAGCTGTAAGACTCGGGGGGGCGCAATATCGGTTGTGTTTGTCTTTGTAACGGCACTTGCGGCTGTCTGCCGGTAATGAAGACGCAGTGCGCTCTTGCGTGACCTGAAAAGGCATGCGCCAGCGCCGAGGGTGGTCACTGGGGACGGAGTACTGTTACATACTTGCCACATCCATCAAACCCATATCCAGAGCAGTGGCGAGACTGCAATCATTAATTTTTTTTTAATTTCTCTTATAAGTCATCAGAAATTTTGTTTATGCATCGACATAAATTTCCTTCAATATAATATATTGGATAGGTGCGTTCAACACCAAAACATTTACAATCCTAGTTTGTGAAGTGATATGTGGGGAGATAATATGCTTGCAAATATTCCTAACATTGAGCACACCTGAAGCAATTTGCGGACAAACAAACACTTGCTCCATTAACTGCTGGACTTGAAAAAAGGAGAAGAAGTGGTTCTCTCATTTCAAAGAGGTCACTTTGACCAACGTATTATCGGCGTTGAGACTTTGACGAACAGTGATTATAAGAGCGCTCAAATTGACGGCTATTGACATCTGCCTTGAACAAATTACGAATATGTGCGAACTGCAAGCTTTCAACTTTTGCGTGGCATCTGCGTTCTATTCTTACATCTAATAAAATGTTATTAACTTCAATGCAATCTACAAGGGTGCCCAGTTCGATTAATTTATGTTTTAACGAAACAATCCGCCTTATCCATTTATTATGGTCGCTTAATCAGCAACCAGTGTCGTATAGGTAGGTTTCATAGCGGATAGGATTGAATAAGATACGCAAAATTAAACTTTCCCTGTTGATGAGTTAACAAGACTTATGTTTTATTAGTGAACAATAATAATTATTACCAAAACTTCCGTTGTGCGAGTCTATCTACTCTTAATGTTTATAGTTTCAGCTAAGCTACTAGTAATTATGGGGATATTTAGCGTATTTAAAACAAAACAGATTGAATTCAGTACAACACGTTCTTTAAAGATTCCAGAACAGCTATCACATTGATATTTGCTTAAGTTGGGGCTAAACAGTTCCAGTTGATATGAGATTGTAACTCACATTGTTGTTGGGTTGGAAATGACTCGTGCCTGCGCATTCCTCCCCTGTCTTGGCCGACTTAACCTAACTCAACAATTCTGCCGGATACAGCGGACCAACAGTTTAACGTGGAATCCGAACCACTGAAGCGCTCTAGCCTACTTCATGTTACACAGAAAACTGTGCCAGAGGTGAAAGCCGGGTTAAGTGTTTTTTTTTTTTTTTTTGCAATAGCCAATCACTGTAGTTTTATCTATCGTTAATGTTAATGAAGCTTTCCGAGTTTTTTATGTGTCGCTCAATTTATAGGACAACACAGGACACATACAACACAAACATAACCTAAACAACCATGCCCTCGGCCGGACTCGAACCGGCGACCATCGGTACGTGAAGGTGGCACTCTAGCCCCTACGCTACCGAGGCCGGCCCTATGAAAACTCCCGCCGAGACAGGGATTCGAATAGGGGATATTTCGATGTTCAGACAGATGCCTTCACCATTTAGCCACCAGAACGCTTAAAGTGGTATGGTGAATCAGGTGTTAGGGCGTCTTGAGATCGAAAGGTTCCCGGTTCGAATTCTGATCTCGGATGGGATTTTTAACCCAACCTTCACCTCTGGCACATCTTTCTGTGTAATGTGAAGTACGGAAGAACGCTTCAGTGGTTATGATTGTACGTTAGGTAGGGTTATCGGTAGGGTTATCGGTTAGGCTAAGGCAGCCACGATCAGAGGCGCATGCGCGGTGAATTGAAAACTCTACCATTTGACGGCCGAACCCTTTGAGGATAAATCGGCCAATAATGCGATAACTATTTACTTGTTATCAGGTCTGATGGTTTCTACGTTGACCGTGTGAGTGATGAGCCTTCTAGCTGGTGGTTAAACGAGCGTGGCACCGCCTTCGTTTGGGTTGAAAGGCGTAGCGGTCGAACACGTGAGCCGCTGCGAGGGGCATCCTGTAGGCAGTGAATCCACCTCACCATACACTTGTGGACCCTGTCTCTGAACGCATGGTAGTGTTGCTGTTAGATTACACCAAAGGAGAGCATCGTTTGTGCAGTCGAAGTTCCCAGAGACCGAGCGTGGTGGGTGAGCGGTTAGCGCTCTGGTCTCGCATTCGGGAGGACGCGGGTCGAATCCCCGTCCTGGCATCCAGATTTGGTTTTTCCGTGGTTTCCCCAAATCACTCCAGGTGAATGCTAGGATGCTTCCTTCAAAAAGCCATGGCCGAATTCCTTCCCGTTCCGTGTCCTCGGTCCCATCCCGCCTCTAATGATCTCGACGTCGCCGAGGCGTAAAGTTAAAAAAAAAGTTTCCAGTGTATAAATAAAAGTATTCTTATTTCCTGACAAACATTTTCTGAGGTTTTCTGCCGGATAAGTTCAATACACAAGAAGAATTTTTTCCAGCCATACGCCAGGAAAAACTTAATTCCCACATAAACTAATCTCTTCTTTGTTTATTATGTTACTTCGATTTTTCCGTATTAATTGTCACTCTGTTTCCTGTACACTTTATTTAGCCTCTTTCAAAACATTGGCAATTTCAAGTCCTCAAAAATAGTCGCTAGTCTATCACTCCCTGTTTACCTCTGCAACGGCTTATCGCGTTCGAAAAGGGTATGTGGAAGAAGTGCGATCACCTATTAGGGGGATTACCGATTCGAGTCTGCCACGGGCGTGGGTGGTTTTAATTTTGTGTTGTATTTTCATGTGTCTTCCAAAACTTGTTCTACATTAATGATAGAATCATACGAATGCTTATACAAAATTGGAGATGACTGTACGACCAAAAATACTTAATACAATACATTATCATTGTTATTACTTTAAGTAAAAGTTAATGAAAAACGAACAAAAACTAAAAATACTAAAGTTTAACTAGTACTTATTGCATTGAAGTTTCAGATGGACATGAAAAAGAATTCGGCCATGGCCTTTTTGAAGTAATCATCTCAGCATTTGCCTGGAGTGATTTGGGAAACCATGGTAAACCCAAATCTGGATGCCTGGACGGGGATTCGAACCACCGTCCTCCCGAATGCGAGGCCAGAAGAGACAGGTCTCTTGCAGTTACTGGAGAAAAATTATCCTCTGAGAAGATCGTTTATTGATAACGCAAAAAATGAAGTGAAACTTTGTCGATAATCATATATATATATATATATATATATATATATATATATATATATTTAAATGTGTTTTTCGTGTCACGAGTCATTTATCTTCCTTCATAATTATTTGAAATCTATGAATGAGGTATCATTTTGAAGGTCTCCATGTTGGTAAAATCATATTTTAACAAAAAGAAATTTTTGGAATTCGACCCTTAAGGGGAAAAATTATAATATTTACTGAAATTGATAAATGAGGTATGTTTATTAAAATTAAGGCCTCCGATTTTGTGTCATTTGACGAAGGAATTATTGACTATCAAGGTCGCGCGTATAATACAGTTCAAAGCCAAGCCGCTAGGCTATTGATCTAGATAGCAGCACCTCATATCTCAGTCTTTTTTAGGCCAAACGTCAAGACTAGGAAGAGTTATTTAAGAAATGTACATAATGATATTACAGTCAAAAATAAAGAATGTCAGTCTAAAATAGCTTTGTTCCATCAGAACATTAGGGGTCTCTCAAGCAAACTTGATGAGTTGATAATATCTATAGAAGAAACCCAAAAATCATTGAATATTAACATAAATATTGTATGTCTGACAGAACATCATCTGAAGAATTCTGAAATATGTCTCCTCCCATTTGTTGGATATAGATTAGCTTCATGTTATTGCAGGTCAGAGATGAGAATGGGTGGTGCAGCAATATATGTAACAGAAAATACTGAAACAAAATCATTAGATGTAAGTAAATACTGTATAGAACAAGATTTTGAATGTTGTGCAACACAGTTAGAATTAGAAAACAAATATCTTATAGTGCTGACAGTTTATAGGGCTCCCACAGGAGACTTCAGTAAATTTTGTAATAAACTTGAAGCGGTTCTACTAAATTTATCACAAACTAAAAGGGAAATTATCCTCTGTGGAGACTTCAACATAAATTTTGCTGTAGAATGTAACCAGACAGATTATCTTCTAGGAATGCTAAGATCATTCAATCTCTATCAAACTGTAAATTTCCCAACTAGAATACAAAAAGATAGTAGTACCATTATTGATAACATTTTTGTAGAACACAATAAATTAGAAATAAATGGAACAATTCCAATGGAAAATGGTTTGTCAGACAATAATGCTCAAATAATTACTTTGGATATTGTGGGAAATGAAAATAACAAAAAGAAATGATTTGTCAGAGTTAGGCCATTAAAGAACAATTCAATAAAAACATTAAATGATGAACTTCTCAATGAGGACTGGAGCACTGTTTATAAATTAAAAGGGGTAAATAATAAATTCAATTACTTTCACCAAAGGTTTTTGGAAATTTACGAAAGGTGTCTCCCTACAAAACTAGCTCCAATTGGTCAAAAACGATTAAACAAAAATTGGGTTACAGTTGGTATCAAAACATCTTGCAGACATAAAAGGGAATTGTATGTAAAAGTTAGGAATACTGATAATATGCTTCTCAGACAACATTACAAAACTTACTGTAGAATTTTAACCAAAGTAGTAAAAGAAGCTAAACGTTTGGCCATAAACGATGAGATTAGTAGTTCAGATAATACGATAAAAAGTGTTTGGAACATTATTAAAAGAGAAACAACTGTATCATCCCTTGAACATAAACCTATATCTATAAGCATTAATGATAAACTTGTAAATGACCCCTCGTATGTAGGAAGTGCTTTCAATAACTATTTCTTAACAGTTGCTGAAAAAATAAAAGGAAAATGTATTGGGAATATGGATGCTATAGCAATACTTAAATCCTTGTCACCAAAAGCAGCACCTATGTCTCTATTTCCCACCAGTAAAAATGAAATTGAAAAAATTATTAAATCCCTCAAAAATAAAAATTCATTTGGTTATGATGAGGTTTCAACCCATGTAATGAAACAATGTAACACCAGCATTAGTAGAGTTATTAGTCACATTTGTAATAGTTCTTTTGAAGAAAGTATCTTCCCTGACTCACTCAAGAAGTCAATAATCAAACCGCTTTATAAAAAGGGTGATACCTCAAAGATTGAGAATTGCAGACCAATATCACTTCTACCAGCATTTTCAAAAATCTTTGAAAAAGCAATGTACAGAAGGGTGTATGCACATCTACAAAAGAATGACCTACTCAGTAAAGTACAGTTTGGTTTTAGACAAGGCGTTTCAACAGATTCAGCAATTTTTGCTTTTGTAAACAACATACTGGAATCAATGCATAAAAAACTAAATTCCCTAGGTATATTCTGTGATCTTGCTAAGGCTTTTGACTGTGTTGATCATGATATTCTACTAGGTAAATTAGATCACTATGGAGTTAGTGGTAAGCAAGGACTTTGGTTTAAATCATACCTGGAAAATAGAAAGCAATGTGTATCACTGAAAGATGCTAATACAGGAGATGTTATAAACTCAGAATGGGGTATAGTTAAATGTGGTGTGCCTCAGGGTTCAATTCTTGGCCCTCTGCTGTTCTTAATCTATATAAATGATCTTCCACATATACTAGGTGATAATGAACACATAGTGCTCTTTGCAGATGATACTAGCATATCGTTGAAAGATCCATCAGCACAAAACCTCGAAAACATAGCAAATGATGCCATAAAGAAAATTAATAGGTGGTTCAATGCCAACAAACTAATGCTTAATGTAGAAAAGACACAGTTACTTCAGTTTGTTACAAAAAATAAAACAAAGGACAGCTATAATGTGATATCAGAAGGGAAAACAATCAATGAAAGCAGTTTCACAAGATTCCTGGGTGTATATATAGATAACAAATTGAACTGGAAACAACATATTCAACAACTTCTTAAAAAACTGAATTCTGCAACATTCTCACTGAGGGTAATATCTAGAATAGCTAATATAGAAACCAGAAAGTTAGTATATTTTGCATATTTTCATTTCCTGCTCACTTATGGCATCTCATTTTGGGGAAACTCGTCACAAGCACAAAGGGTATTTAAATTACAAAAGCGTGCTATAAGAACTATTTGTGGAGCAAACCCATGGACGTCGTGCAGAAATCTGTTTAAAAACCTGGGTGTTCTAACCATGCCAGCACAGTATGTATACTCTGTATTATCATTTGTAGTGGAAAATCCTGAACACTTCAATCTTAATGCTGACATACATAGCCATAATACTAGGAATAAATATAATATTCACAAGGATTACAAATCACTGTCAATTGTACAGAGAGGGTTAACATTTACTGGAGCTTCCTTATTCAATGTCTTACCAACAGAAATTAAATGTTACCTACAAAAACCCAACTACTTTAAGTCCAAACTGAAAGAGTTTCTGCTTCAGAACCCATTTTACTCTGTGAAAGAATTTTCTTCTTGGAATTTGGTAACTAAGAATGACTGATAAAATAGTATATATGGTGTATGGAAGGGGAAGGTGACAAAGTTGTCCACAATTACTAAAATGATATATGGTTTTTCTTTCTGTTGAAACTTTTGACAATTTAAGTAATTATTGTGGTTACAAGATTCCACTCATATATAGTAACTAACATGGGATAGCATGCATTCAAAAAACTGGTGTGAAAAATTATCATACTAACAGGTTGTTAAGTAATTGACTGCTTATGAGTTGTTGGTAATGTAATTGATATTGTTAATAAGTGTGTGTACTGTTCCACATAAATAGCAACTAAGATGATATAATAGGCTTGTAGTCGCAAATCACAGTGAAACTTATCATGGTTACTGGTTGTAAGAAAATAACTGATTATTAGATGCTGGTAACAAGTGTATATACTGTTCCACATAATAAGTATTAATTAACTCGGGATTGTATTTGTAGATAACAGGAGATATTGGTTATACTAATGGGTTGTAGCTAACTTGTTGTCAATATATAATAACATTATCAATTATATAGTAATATTGACATTACAAATAAGTGTATGTACTGTTCCACATCCCCGAGATTATTCTCACATGGGATCAAAGTGAACATATCTATCTATCTATCTATCTATATTGTGTGTGTTTTGTTCAGTTTAGTTGTGTTCCGGTGAGGTTTGTGACACCTCTGCTTCCAGGAAGCGACAGGTTCAGGTGTTTACGTGAAAGTAGAGAGCCGCAGGATAGCATACATCAGGTGAAATCAGAAACGTATTGCATTATAAATGATCCAGTTCTTCTTTCAACCAACCACAAACCATCAACCTCACTATTCATTATATTTCATTCGCGAAATTTTCTCAAGGATCAGTGTTTTTGTATACAATTGCTATATAAACATTTTTATTCGTGAAATTTTCACATGGGTCATCTTTCCTTATTATTACTATTCAATATACACAAATAGATAAATACGCCACAACACAAATACCCAGAATGACTGCAGGAGGCCGGAATGAAAGCTCCACGCTAATTCCGAACACAGTAGATATACGACAATTCGAACAAGTCTTTTTCGCACTTTACTAAGATGATCTTGTCTTGTGTCTTGTTTCACCCTGAATATATTAGTCACTGTTTTTCTAAATAATCCCAAGGAAGGTTGATGTAAACCCAACATTTGGATATTAAATGGTAGATGCGATAGGTTTCACGGTTGTGTATTTCATGGATTCATTTCGGAACTATTATTTCGCGCGAAATATTAAAGGTGACACCAGAGATAAAAGTCATTTACCGGAAACCGCTCGTTCGCACTCCGGTTCCGAGCCGTTAAACATGGCTACGACCACATCGCCCGCTAGCTCTAGTTACGAGGACATTGGCGCGCGAGCAAACCTCACGGGACTCGCTGTGCTCTTTGTCTCTCCTTGGTTGCTTAGATTACTAGTAGCGGCAGGCATGTTTTCATCTAGAGTGCTAGAAGGAACTGCTCCAACATTTCGTAAACACTGGCCTTAATGATCTTAATTTTACATCTCCGAACTATGCTTTGTATAAACTGAATGACACATAACACATGGAGGAACGACAATGGTTCCCAGGCTGATGCCTCCAGTGCCCGCTCAGTTGGCTGTGGCGCTGTGGCGGTGTCTAGAGCTCTCAAGAGATTAAATGTTTCGAGTCCTGGTGGTGGAAGAAAGTTTCATCAGGAGTTAGTCGGCAGGGAAGGAGAAGTGGTGGTACGCGAATCATAATCACCAGATTATGGACCAAAGTCCTTGCTTGACCCCTAAACCTCTCCGCAGTATGTGTGGAGTGAGGACGATGGTGATTCGTCCATAAGACTGGAACGTTAAGCTTGGTGGCCCACCTAGGTGTATTTTGGAAGATTAGGCCTTAATAAGCAAGCGCCTAGATTCAAAATCTCCCTTCTTCATCTTTCCTCCCAAGAGATAACATAATGAAGACTCACATTGTCACAGTCATACACATAATAACATCCCCCGCAGTAACCGCCTATACTTGGATGTGGGCATGCCACTCATAGGAGAAGAACGATCCAAAACTGGGTTCCGTTCTGTAATTACTCCAATACATATCTCAAAAGTAGTAGGTCACGCAACAAATACGTCGCACAAAAATCAATGACAGGAATTTTCAGGTTAAGTATAGCACTCTGCTCCGCAACTCTCTAAACCACGCCACCTTGCAGGAAATCGTAGGTACTATTGAGTAGTTGCTAAGGACACTGTGTAAATTCACATAACTGGATATTGTCTGTGAATGAGCAAACAATTCAACACAGTGTTATTAATAACTAGCTTTCCCGCGACTTCGTCATGCGGGAAATGAGATATGTGGTGCTAATTCACAGATAAACTATAAAAGAAATATTGGCTGATCAGTAATATTTTCTGTCATCAGTAATTTATATGGCGGCCGAATTGCTCAGGCTACGTCCCAGATAATCGGAATTCGATCCCCGACGAAGCTGAACGTTCGGCACGGCTCTTCAGGCCCTCTCAGCCTGCTATCCAATGAGTGACATAGGCCGAATGGCGATGACCCCATCACATCCCTTCCAGTTCCAATGTTTCTGAATGGGAATTCAAGGGAAATCGGCAACAATCTGCAGAAGGCCCGTGACGTTTGTCTTAGTAGTTTACATCGCAGTTACCTTTTTGGAAATAAAGTTAATGTGCAAGCGCAACTATTGTAGGAGGCCTACAGCTATCAATCACGTTCATATGAATCCTCTATTAATTTTCGCTAACGAATACTTAAGAACTTTCTCCTGTAAATAAATGTTCCAATGTACCATTGTATAAGGAGGTTAATGGCCTGTTCATAAACTGGGTGACTGCCAGTCTATTAATTACATTTCTAATGCAGCTCAGCAGATAGGCAAGCATCTTATAAACGTAAATTGTATCACAATTTACCGGCAAAGATAATTAGGACAAATTATTATAGTGACTGTTTGCATTTGTCAGTTTTACGTAATTCCTCTTCCTGTGCCGATTTTTTTATTTTATTTTTTATTTCTAATTCAATCTGAAAGAAAGTTGACCCAACTGATTTGGCTTGGTGTGCTGAACTGAACTGTATAGGTCGATGATATAGAGTACAATGGTCAACCCTTAAGTGACATTCCTCCAGTGACATTCAATGCTTTGATGCGCTGATGCTAAATTTATAGAGAGGTATACAAGAATGAGGTGCAGTACATGTGACCTAATCATTAGCATGGTCAAATTTGAGCTTTGGTTTTAAGGCCGCATACCCTTCCTGACGCTTAGTATTCTATATCTACTACGTACTAAAGGACAAGGAGATGGGTTGCCATTTGCCTGCAAAATATTTAACTATGTTCTGTGCGTGATAAGTGTATTTTTTGTTTCTGAAATGTGTAGTTTATGAGGCGGAGATTGGGAACCGTCCCGGCATTTACATTGATGACTGCAAGAAAACGCAGTCAGGACGGTCGGTACGGGGGGTCCTGGTCTCGTGAGCGGTTCGTTGTGTGTTCCCGATACGAGACGCCTCAGCGCACTGACTAACACTGGCGCGCAGACACTGTACTACATTTACTAATGTGAGGATGAGAAAGTGAACAGATCAACTGTTATATTGAGATTCAAATGTCAAATACTGGAACAGATACATAAATCAAATATGGACATATAGACAAAACTGGCAACTATTGCGTGACCAAAAAATATTTAACTACTTTTTCTAAATTTAAAAACACAATAGGATAGATAAAAGGAACACGAGGGATTTGGAAAGACTCAATAGAAGACATATGGAGGCTGAACAATTTCTGGTCCTCACTTTTCTTATAATTTTCATTTTTACTCCTTGCCTAACTCCTCGTCGAGGTGATTAGAGGAGCGAATGCACTGGAGAAAAGGGACAGGAAGGAATTCTGCCACGGCCTTTTGAAGTAATCATCTCGGCATTCGCCTGGAGTGAATTGGAGCAACCACGGAAAACCCAAATCTTATTGACCCGACGGATATTCCAACCACGTTTCCCCAAACACGAAACCAGAGAGCTACCACCAAGATCCATCTAGCCCTCCAACCACAACTACGACTTAAGAGAGTGATGTCAGATAATCAGAGGCAGGTCATCAGCATACCCATAAAGAACGTTGCAAAGTGAAGAATAGAAGGATTATACTGTTGTTAGGTTTCATATGGTCTATAATTGGCGAAATTATAAATTTTAAAAAAGTAAGTAGCGTATGAAACTCTTGAACCACCATCATCTAGAGTACTGTAACAATATGGCATCCTTACCACACGGGTCCATTTATCAGCTTAGATGATATACAGAGAAGGGTGAATCCTTATCAGCCTGTAAGGAACTTGACACAGCAGTTTAGCGGAGGTAATGTAAGAGACAGGTGACGTAATTTCACCAAGAAACTATTGGTTAAAATGCGGTCTTCTAGTTTCATTTCTGACTTCAATGAAATCTTACTTGCCATCGATTTACCCGACATGGAGTTGCAATACAGATAAGAGAAATAGATGAAGTGCGGTACAGATGTCTATAACAGAATTTTCACTGTTTTTTGATGTTCGAAACTAGAATAAACAGAGCGGAGAGTAGGTTTTGCGTGAAGCCTCTTCTGCAACAGGGTTTTCTATAAACTGCGGAGTAACGGTGTAGACGGAGATAAATTTTAGTATCTGCAGACTACAGCACCATCAACCCGAGGCGCACAGTATTAAAACGCGCTGTTAAATGTCAGTAAAACAAACGAATGTCTTAAGCCGCCATTTGAAACCACGCCTGGCATCACACAGTCTTTTGTTAACACAAAAACCGTCAAAGCGTTGTAAACCGAACGGAATACATTACAGACACGGAAGGACGTTTAGCATTTAAGTTGCTTCCTAAATAAACAAGAAAAATACGAGGAGTAAAAGACTACAGGATTTGAAAAAGTTTAATTTTTTTCTCGTATATTTATTGTTGATGATTGACATCATTAGGTAAGCAGGAGAAGTGTTGCTATTTGCCTGCGAGCCGCATAAACTTCGTGTTCAAATTTTTTCCCCTTTTAGGTCAGCTTTGCTTCCAAAGCACGTCAAAAAAGAAGACTAAATAAACGTGTGCCAGAAACTTTTAGGCAGACACAAAGCAATAGTACAGTGCAGAGCAAATTGACATCTACACTAAATAATAAATTTTGTCTCCAAACAAATTTTACTAAAAAATCATACACTAACAGACTGTGCGAGAAGTACAGCTTGAACAACCGACGTAACATTACGAACTAACACACGCATCCGTCTGTCTGTCATCATTCGATAAGTTATCAAAATTTCGTGACTAAAACGGTTATTCATACAAAAAAAAAAAAAAAAAAAAAATACAAAAAATACAAAAAAAAAAAAAAAACTGCGCCGTTCCTATAGACATAAAGTATTTCCATGTCGAATTCCATCAACCGATATAGCCATTTAGTCGTCAAAAAGTAACAAAATACAGAGATTTACTTCCGCACTTATAATACACAGACGGAAAAAAAAATCCCAACACCAAGAAAAAATTATTGTAGAGTAATGAAATTTGGACAATGCATTTGTCAAGTTAACATGTTTAATTGATTAAATTTTCAAGATCACAGGTTAATTTAAGCTCAAGAAAATGCATTTCAAATGTGAAATACTGTTAAATTAATAGCCGGTGTAACCTCCAGAATTTTGAATGCAAGCCTGCAAACGTGAATGCATTGTGTCATACAGGTTTCGAATGTCACTTTGTGGTATGGAGTTCCATGCTTGTTGTACTTGTGCTGTCAATACTGGGACGGTCAGTGCTGGCTGTGGATGATGCTGGAGTTGTCGTCCAATGATATCCCATACGTGTTCAATTGGAGACAGATCTGGTGATCTCGCAGGCCAAGGTAACATGTCGACACTCTGTAGAGCAAGTTGCGAGACAACAGCGGTATGAGGGCGAGCGTTATCCTGTTGAAAAACTCCCCCTTGAATGCTGTTCATGAATGGCAGCACTACAGGTTGAATTACCAGACTGACGTACAGATTTGCAGTCAGTGTGTTTGGTATAACCACAAGAGTGCTCCTGCTGTCATAGGAAATTGCTCCCCAGACCATGACTCCAGGTGTAGGTCCAGTGTGTCTAGGCCGCAGACAGTTTGGTTGCAGGCGTTCCCCTGGCCTCCTTCTGACCAACACTCGGCCATCACTTGCACCAAGGCAGAACCTGCTTTCATCAGAAAACACAACAGATCTCCACTCCGTCCTCCAATGAGCTCTGGCTTGACACCACTGGAGTCGCAAACGGCGATGGCTTGTAGTCAGTGGAATGCACGCTACAGGGCGCCTGGCTCGGAGCTGTCCTTGAAGTAACCGATTTCTAACAGTTCGTTGTGTCACTGTGGTACCAACTGCAGCTCGAATTTCTGCCGCAGACGCAGTACGATGCGCCACAGCTGTACGCCGAATACGGCGGTCTTCCCTCTCAGTAGTGCCACGTGGCCTCCCGGAATCCGGTCTTCTTGAGGCAGTACCATCCCTTGACCACTGCACCCAACAATCATGCACAGTGGATACATTCCGGCCAAGTCTTTCTGCAATATCGCGAAAAGAAAATCCACCTTCTCGTAGCCCTATTACACGACCTCGTTCAAACTCGGTGAGCTGTTGATAATGGCTTCTTCGTCTTCTTAAAGGCATTCTTGGCTAACATCAACTCACTATGTCAAATCTCAGCGGTAAATAACGTTCACAAACTTTACAGCGCGTATTTAAAGCAAACCTGATTTGCAAGCTCTGAGTAGCGCTACTAGCGCCACACTTATGCGCGAAGCGCGAAATTTGAATCGATGTCATCTTTCAGATGTATAAACACGCCTACCAAATTTCGTTTATCTAACACAAGTCTTTCTTGGTGTTGGGATTTTTTTTTCCGTCTGTGTATTATTATTGCAGATCACACACAGACTTACTGCGAGAGAAACAAAGCCTCAATATAGAGTAAAAATGTGTACACCTACAGCATTGTTAGACCACCTACGATTTGCCACGCATTGCGCCTTTATAGGTCAGGAACTTTCATCTTCCAACCTCCTAATGTCTGTCCTTTACCAATACCGGGAAATTCATTCTCCTATCCGCTCAGCAAAAAATTCTTATGATGCTATTGGAGCCGTCAGGCACATAAATACACTGTATGTTTTAATGATTCTGTAGAGATGAATTATGAATGTTGTGTGTCATTTGATCTACTTATTTAATCTCTCTGTGGCGGAATTTTCAGTGGTTCTTCTATATTCTTTTATATATATGAAGTACGCTTTAAGGTTATGTTATTTAGATTATATTCTAAATTCCGGATGACGTAAACTTTCCATCCTATCACTTGCAGTTACTAGTTTAGTATAACTCCTGCCCGAGAGAGAGATGGAGGATTGTATCAAGCGAATCTGGAAAGTTAAAACACTGAATATTGATATATTTACTTTCAGTCTTTGTGTTTTGTTAGAATATATTCCCATACTTGTTTCTCTGTCGCAAGGGCATTCAACGCTAGTCCGGTAGACCATTCGATAGATTTGGATTTTTTGTCTCTGCTTTATTTCCTTTGTTTAAGGCGTCCCTTTTATGTAGCATATTAAAAACAACGCTTTTTCTGTTCCCAGTTCTAATTGCGATATAGTGGAAATGAATAGTAATTTATCTCCACTTTTTTTATAGGCTCTTGTATATCTGTAGCTCAGCTTCCAGAACAGCGTGTGGGGGTACTTATTAATTGCTACTTGCACTCCATTTCACATACTAAGTTCATTATTAATTGCAATGATCCGACACATAAAATAATCTGTTATCTACAACCAACGTTTGTACCTTCCTATCTGCTATTGGCGAATGCATCTAAAGAACTATCATAAAGGATTCAACGTAACGATGATGGTACTATCCACATAAGCTTAGTTAAAAAAGAAATAATTCGTAGAGCGTTAAATTGATATAGAACTGCTATCTCAGGTTAAGTACTATCACCCCAATAAAAGAAAAAACTATTAAATAAAACGTTAGCGAAATATAAAAAGAACTTTACAGACGTTTCTAAAAATAAATTATAAGTTGAGCAAGCTTTATTTGACAGAGATGTCTATAATTCACGTTTCCTACATGAGACAATAGGCGTTATTCATTTCGAAAACCGCATTTAAATAGAAATTTTAAATGGACTTCCGAATTATTTGATTAAAGAAATAATCCTTTTCCATAATTTTTTTTGGCTTCTTTCTATCAAGCAAAGCCTCACTAAAAGATTTTAAAAAATTATTGATTTTTGTGCATATTTCTTACTTTTATTGGCTTTTACGTGGCAGTGATTCAGAGCATTGCTTAATTCATTTAGCTATAATTAACCAACGCAGCGTAATTTATTTAAGAATTTCAAATGTATAAAACATTTTATGAAATTGTAACAATAAAGATAATACATAGCTTATTTTTGCTATGTCTCTTCTATAACTTACAAACAAATGCAACTTATTTTAACATTCCTTTTAAACAATATTACATGGCTCAATAAGTAGAAAAGTCCATGGCAACATACTCGACACTGTGTTTGACGTTATTGGCTGTAGGCTTTTTTTGGATCTTGTTTGGTGAAAAAAAATCAATGTCGACTTATGTTCCAGGAAGAAGATTTATATGGAAGAAAGCAGCATGAGAGAAGTTCTCCATTGGTACACATCTGTGAACGCCGCCATGTTGGAACACTTGACTAACCAGATCAAAGAGACCGACAATAGCGGCGTCTGGAGGTAAGGCACTTTGTCTCTGGTAAGGCACGAAGCTTCTCTGACAGCAAGAAACATATTCAAGGAAAGTTTTGTTAATACTTTTAGTCCATTCAGTTTTATGAAGTAAAGCACTACCTGTAACTTGCATTCGATACTGAAAACTTAAATATTTTTTTTCAAATTTTATGCTTTTAATTTTTATTTAATGTAATTGCAATGGAGCTAATAATGATTTGTGAACATGCGTAAACGTTATAAAATGGAAAGAGTGGATAGGGATGATATTATAGTAACGAATTAATTATCAAACAAAATTATCTTCCAATTTAATTCAAGATCTTTCAAGCAAAATGTAAATGAACCAATTTAACATTACCTTACCAGATCATAAATGTTGGCAAAGTTAGAAAGTTAGAGAACCAAACTATCACATGATGTAGTGGAGATATAAATTTAAAAAAGATAATTTGAGCAGACGTTTAGATTCTGGACGTAATTTAGAATTTAAAAATTTGTGTTGCGTACTGTATCAATTAAAACCAGCAACAGCTTGTAACACCTTCCACTAAAAAACTAGATGCCGTATTTTCGGTTAGCTGCCCCTATCCTATACCTTCCGATGTTCGAGTTCTCCACTTTCCTGGTTTTTGCTGAGCTTAACTACCAAGCTTCCATGAAGCCAGAAGTATGATGAGTGGTGTATGTTGGCACGCCACGATTATCTTCAACGTTTCCTAATCTAGTGCGCACCTGTGCCATTTCGATAAAGTTTTTTACGACGTTGGTATATAAAAAGAATAAACTAAAAACATGGTACAAAAATTGGAAACATAAAAAGATTGTGTTCGGCGTATCATTACAACGGCAGATTGAATTGTTTTCGCAGGTACCTGATAGCATTCAAGAACCTGCTCCGCAGCATCGAGAACATGGGCATCGCCATGGTGTACGGCATCAACTACTACGCGAGGGGCACTCTGGTAGGAAAGAACTACATCAACTACGTTAGGCACGAGGCTCTCGGGAACGACCTGCTCAACTCCTCCTTCAACTACGTGCCTTCCATCAAGGACACGTACCGCAGGCTCACCGCGGAGATGAAGGACTACGGCAGCATCAGGCAGAGGTAAGCACACCCTGATAGCAGCTCTCGTGCAGTTACTGCAGAACGGACAATTTCAACAACCATAAGCATGAGCCTCTGGAATACCATGAAAACTGAAAACTAGCATTTGAAATGTGGTGCTATAGAATGATGTTGAAAACTAAGTGTACAAGTAAAATAAATGAACGTGTGTTTGAAATGATGGGTGAGGAAAGAAGTTTGTGGAGGAGTCTTACGGGGAGAAGATGATGGGTCTTTTTTTGTGACTGGCGAGATTGGTTAATTTTTTACTGGAGGGAACTGTAGAAGGTAATAATAACTGTAGAGGAAGTCAGATAATAATTAAGGACGTGGATTGAAACAAGTATGTTGAGATGAAGAGATCAGCGCAAAATAGAAAGAGATGGAGGATTGTATCAAACCAGTCAAGAACTGATAAAAAAACCTCTGAGACTGGACTGAACTGAAACCAGCGTACGACCTAACGTAACAGTATTAACTTAGTCACCTTCCTACCGCATACAGTGCTTTTCGACAGTGTTAGAAGTTAACGAAGGTTACTGTAAAAGTTGTAAGATGACGCCAAACTAATTAATATAAAACCACTTTGTAGCCCAATTTTTATTTCTTCAGAACCGGTCACATCAACACAGAACATACAT
>CM061920.1:148114085-148139084 GCA_031002005.1 Vandiemenella viatica
CTGCTATTAATTGTAATTATGAAACGAAGCGTTGAATAAGCGACAGGTCATGTATTCGTTTTTTAAATGGTGTGCTTGGCAACCCTAGGGAATAATCTTCTATGTGAGTAATAACTCTGCTATATAATACGTGACCATTTTCCGTTTTTGTCTCGTATGATTCTGTCAAAAGGCTTTCTGTCGTTGCTCGTAATTTCCTCAGCAGTAGTTCTGCCTGAGAGAAAAAGTTTATGTAATATGATTGTTACCTACAATGTATCAGTGCCGTCCGAATAGGTTTTTTCTAGTGAATGTAACATGTTTGTGATAACTAGAGACAGGATTATGTGCATTTGCATATTTGCATATGTATTTCCATATTAAGCTCATATTCACCCGTTATTGAATAATTTCGCTATATTTACAATATTTTTCGGTAGTGTGCCTAGTTAATAAATAAAATCTTACGTAGTAGACGGCAAAACCCACAGCACTCAGTTTACGGCGACTCAATGAAGTACAACCCACTTTTGGGAATGTAAATAAACTGATTTCATCAACCAAGATAGCGTTTATTAAGGCAAATTTTCGTAATAATGTCTATAAAAAAATTACCATATTTGTCTTTACCTCCGGAACCAGTGGTAACACGGTGGGAGACGTATGTGGAAGCTGTGCTGTTTTACGATGAACATTTCGAGGCCATTAAAGGTGTAGTAAACGACTTTGATAGTGGAGAGGCTGTGACAGTTTCTCAGTACAAGGATTTAACAATTCTAGTATTAAAACCATAGATGTGATTAGCATTCGTTTGTCTCACATTCCTTCTTGTATTAAAAAGCTTGATAGTTTTAGTAACGGGACGGGTGAATTTTTTCCAGAAACAATGACTGCTAACACAGCACCCAATTTCAAATACTGGCCAGTTACATCAATGTGGGACGGACCATATCCATTTATAAAAATGATCGTAGAAGTAATCTTACTATTAAATATTTAGAAAAGTAACTGATTGTTTACAAAAAAGTTAAATAATTTATTTATAAACGTATCTCGGGAAACAAACCGAGTAATATCATTACTGATGCACAATATTTCGGCGACCTTAAACTCCGTCGCCATCTTCAGGTGCAGTTGTAAGTCTTGAAGTCTGCCTTGAAGTCAGCCATGGCGTGTTCAAGGTTTACTTCAAGACTTACAACTGCACCTGAAGATGGTGACGGAGTTAAAGTCGCCGAAATATTGTGCATCAGTAGTGATATTAACTCGGTTTGTTTCCCGAGAAACGTTTATAAATAAACAACACCTAGAAAAATTGCATTCATTTATAGTTAAATAATTGTTAATTATCTAATTTATTTACATGATGTTCAACTACTTAATAACTGCATGCTTATTTTGAAATAAAAAGTATAAATATTACTATTTTTACATTATATAATGTTGCATATTTTCACAATTTTCTTGCATATTTTATGCATTTTTCATGGATATTTTCATGCATATTTCTAGCCTTTTGTGTTGCATATAATCCGGTCTCTAGTTATAACAAAACACAGCAGAAAACGTTTGGTTGATTTACGTTAATTTATTGGATACATGTTATTATAAATCATTGAAACGGTTTTACGAATTTACTGTAGTTATATTATTTGACATAATATCTCTTTCTTTTTACATATTACAAGTATTATATATGTGTGCCCTTACTGATTCTGTAGATATGAAATAGATAGTCAAATTCTTTCCACACGCGGTGCATCCAGTCCCTTTTAATCTGCTCAAAAGCATTGGTGATGCCCGTTCTGGTAGGTTTGTTGGTAAAGGAGGCTTTAACACTGAATCTTTCACACAATCCCACTCACACACACACACACAAAATCGAATGGGATTAAGTCGGGAGAGCGAGGAGGTCAAGATAGGAATTGATAATCATCATCCCCACCACGATCGATGCATAATGCTGTCTTGATTGACTGCTCTGCTCAAGATTCGTGGTAGAAACGTGAAACTCGACTCCAAAAAACTGAGATTTTTTTTTGTAATTGTAAAGTTTGAAGTCAATATGTTAAATAATATAGCACCAGTAAATATGTTAAACCGGTTAATCAACCATGGAGATTGATGAAAAATCTTTCAAAACAAAAAGTTTAAATTCATCTTAATATAGACGAATTATGTAATTACTAAAAATGTTGTAAATTAAAGCAGGTAGCTTCAAAGAAGTTCAAACATGAAGGCATAACCAACCTACAGAAGTAAAAGTAAACAGTATTGTATGTTGTAGGTAACTCTTCATGCCGAATGTATTGCGTTGCTGGTGTAAATGTTGTTGTCTTTGGCCATTATATCAAACGTATATCTGAAAACTAGTCCTTCAGATAACCAACTACAATATACCTAGATTCATGCCACCTAAACCGATGTTTATAACATTGTTTTTCAACTCGTCTATGTCGAGGTCATTAGAGGCGGCAAAAGAATGGAGGATAGGAACGGGAAAAAATTTGCGATGGCCTTTTGAAGGAACCTTCAAGATGACTTATTTATTAGAGTGATGGCATAATTGAAAACAGTTTACTCAAGTTCACTTTAGAGTATTGCAGAAATCTGCGATATCCTCTAACGGAAATCATTATCAGACATGACAGTCACTGATGTCTTTATCAGACTATGTAGATTATTGTGATTCTTTGCTTTCCTGTGCAACAGAAAAATTAATTCATGTTAATTGTACGATTCCCAGATTGGCATTGGTATTCTGATAAGGGTTCTAAGATTAAATTAAGGAACACTCCCGGTAGAAAAATCACAACACAGTTTTCAGATATCAAGTTAGCAGAACTCAAATCCGTGATTGATCTCCCCACGAAAAAAGTTAACAGATAATCAATCACCAATCTTTATTTAGAAAAATGTTTCTGTAGATGCCCTTCATAAATTAAATTAAAAGTAAATAAACACAATATCATTCAAATTAAACTTTCAGTCCGGCATAACAATGTTTAAAACACTTCCGCAAAAACAAAGTAATCTTCTTTCCCAGAAGCTTTTAACCCTCTCAAAACTGCCACAGTCAATCAGTTTCTTTCAATTCTATAAATAACTACTCCTTTTTAAGTGGCTTTAGAGATCTTGTTTGGTTATCATGCACCACTAAAGCGTTTAGACGCAACACGGATGTCCGCTAAGGAGGAGGTACAGTACTTCCCTCCTCTTCGACATTTCGGCCAAGACTGACATTCTATTGGCGCTTACTCGCTTCGATGCAATAGAGTAGAGACTAAGTTGCAATACAGATTCTTTAAAACACGATGAATCAAATCCGCAAAGGTTTTAGAAAAACCAAACACGTTACATAATGCGCCAATATTCTAATTCCTAATTCATAAAATAGCCATCTATTGTCAACTCTATTCAAAATTATTTACATTTCCTCGTCACCTCTATCAATGTTTACCGAGCGTGGCGGTGTAACGGATAGCGTTCTCGCCTCGCATTCGGGAGGACGGCGGTTCGATCCCCGTCCGGGCATCCAGATTTGGGTTTTCCATGGTTTCCCAAATCACTCCAGGCAAATGCCGGGATGCTTCCTTCAAAAAGGCCATGGCCGAATTCCTTCCCATTCCTTGGCCCCATCCTTGCCCCACATCCTTTCCCGTCTCTAAAGACCTCGCTGTTGAGAGACGTAAATACAATTAAAAAAAAAAAAAAATCTATCAATGTTTGCTGTGCTGCGTAATGTAGAGTACTCCAGAACGCTCCGTGGATCGATTTTTTTTAACTGCTTTACGTCTCTCAACAGCGAGGTCTTTAGAGACGGGAAAGGATGGGGGCAAGGAGTGGGAAGGAATTCGGCCATGGCCTTTTTAAGGAAGCATCCCGGCATTTGCCTGGAGTGATTTGGGAAACCATGGACCGAGGATCGAATTCGACACTAAGCTGCAGGTCTACTATACCCGAAAGGATTGCTAGGGTAGGTTAGCTAGCCACAATAAGAGGCACTTTACGCGGCGAATCGAAAACACAGTCACCTGGCGGCCGACAAACCCTTCGGGATGTCTCCGCCAAGAAACGCCATACAAACGTTTTTTTAAAATTTTTTTAGTTCTCTCTTACTCACATACAGTACTGTTCATATCACACACAAATAAGTCAGCATAGATCCACTGTAGTGTTACAAACTATCTCGCAATTAGAAAGGAGTGATTTCGGGAACCATGGAAAATAGAAATATGGATGAGTAGATGACGATTTAAAGCCACCTCATCAAATGGCAGGTCTTAGCGTAAGCTCTCGCCCACCATCCTCAATCAATTAAGATAGCTGCACACAGCTGATATAAGACAAACACCTTGACTCCACCACTATGTTTTGCTGACAATACGAGAGACCGTTAGGTGCGATGTTACTAATGTAATTTGATTTCTTTTGGAAAATCAAAACTACGTCAAAACATTCCCCTGAAAGCTGCACGGGTTTTCATATATCTGTTGACTATCTGTTGACATCTTTCCTCAGAATTTCCTTTCGCTTTTGTATACGATAATCCTGATGTACGATTTACAATGAGCTTATTATAGTTACAATGCACAGAGTACACCGACCCAATTCGTCATATTTGTTTCGATATGAGGGTAAGGAAGTGTTACTAGAGGAATAAATACAATTGAAGTCTCCAAATAACTTTATGCACATCGAAAAAAGGAAAAAGCCGTATTCCAGGCTGTTATACTGATGTTTTGGTGGAAAGGTGATAGTGAATTTTATTTCCGAAAGGCATAGTTTATGAATTAAAGTTGAAAGTTATAGTGTGAAGTTTGCAGTCAAATAGACAAGGTTTAGACATTAGTTTCATCTCTCCATCACTTTATCAAAAAGTACAGACACCAAATTAAATAAATACGCTATCGAAGTGGATGGAAATTTTATTACTGTATTAACTACATTAACTGTTTGCAAATTTCATTATTAAAAGATTTCCGCAGTATTGTTATTTAAACAGTTTTCGAAAAACCAAGCACATTAAATAATGCGCTAACATTCTTCTTCCTAATTCATTGTAAATGATACATCAGTAAACTCTATTTAAAGTTATTTCCATTTCCGCGTAACCCGACTGCAACTCTATCAAATCTTGCTGTGCTGTGTAATATGAAGTACTCCAAAACGCTTCCGTGGATCGAATTCTACATTAAGCTGAATTAAGCTTTACGGAATACACATTCATGATTTCATTATTATTTTTCTTTTTAAAGCTTATGGCTTTATGCCACGTCGACGTCGAAGTCATTAACGGCGCGAGATGACAGGGCTAGGAACGGGAAGGAATCCGGCCATCGCCTTTTGATGGAACTATCCCATAATTCGCATGGAGTGACTTGGGGAACCCCCGGAAAACTCTTATCTGGATTGCCGGACCGGGATTAGAACCCGCGTCCTTCCGAATCCAAGGCCAGAGAGGTTATAAGATTACAAGTTTCTTCCAAACGAAATAGCAAAATCGTCACGAGGAACTGAGTGTTGGAAGGACACGTTGCGATATGTTTGCTACCACAGACGTGTTTACCTGAACTCTGAGAGGCTGTTGAGGAAGCTGGACTTGTTGAGTGGTGGCAGCGGTGGCTCTCCATCTTGACCGGGCAGTGACACCAGCGGCCACGTATCCATGTTGGACAGCGCCTCGTCAGTGCCGGAGAACCGCTGGGTGAGGTTTGACCTGCAACAGACGGCACGATGAGACTACGTAATCTAACTGAACCATCGTTGATTGAAACTAATTGGATGGATACGCAAATCTTGATGCAAAAAAGTGCAAAAAAAAATGTTCCTAAACGCCAATGGAAGCATGGATGACTCTATAAGTGTAACGTGTTGTGTTGCTTTGTTAATATTCAAAAGGCTCTATCAACATTTTGCGTCCGGGGTTGATAAGCGAATATTTTTATGCAGTTGTCTGGACTGCAACTACTACAGAAGAGAATGCGCGACAAAGACTCCGTAGCTTACCTTGCCTACCCATATTAGGACTCTTCAGAGAACATCTAGCTGGGTAGGTCAGTGTGAGATGAAGATAAATGCAAAGAAAAGTCAGCTTATTAGGTACAAAGATAAAAAAAAGCTAAAAGGTGATTATGATTATAAAGTGGGAAAGAATTGAAAACTTGAAATGTAAATACCTTGGGATAAGATTTTCTAATAAACTGATCTGGGCAGAAGGCATTTGACAGGCAGTAGGAAAAAGATTAAAGATTCAAAATCTTGGATATAGTGATGAGAGGATGTATTAGAGAAGTGAGGGAATAGGCTTACAAAACTCTGGTCAGAAAATTGCTTGGGTGTAGTGGTGTGGTATAGACCCCTCTTTTTGTCTATCATATACAGGAATTGTAAGTTGTACAGAGAAGAGCTGCTAGATTTGTCTATAGGAATTATCATACGACACAATCAGTAACTGATATGATAACGGATCTGGAATGGGATCCATTGGAAGACAGGAGGAGGGTGAAGAGAGTAGTGAGAGTGTACAAGGTGTTTATTGGTGATGAGGCGTAGATAGATTTTGGTGGAAGATTTAGGAGAAGTACATGGAAAGGAAAAGATGACCAGGGCCACAAGCTGGTACCTGATTTCGGGCATAAGGCTGTGGAAAAATTTTCTTTCTTATGTAAAGAAGTCAGGGATTGGTATAAGTTACCAAGAGAAAATGATAAATAATTTACCAAAAATGATGAAATAATTCGAAGTATGAAATTAATAGAGGCCAAAAGTAGGCGGGTACGGAAAAGGGGGAAAATGTGTGTATAGGGAAATTGCCACCGAAGCGTTGCGATCAATCTCCATTTAATTAAATTAAATTAAATGTTAAGAGAGAGAATATATGGCAGACAGCAAACGGGCAAACGGACCCCAGAAAAAAGTCACTCATGTAATTTGTTGTGATTAGTGGGAGGCTTTTATAAAACATGCCTGGCCACGTGGCCCACGCCCCTCAGAATCATAGCAAAATTTTCTGATTGGTGACGGAGAAGCACCTCGCCTCGCGATATGTGGGAAAGTAGGGCATGATTCCCGATGGGGAATAAGAAGCAGCATCTAGTTTCCAAGTTGGAGCAGTAAAAACCACTTAATCTCTCAAGTGGGAGCAGGCAACAGCTCTGACTTGTTTGATTCACGGACTTTACGATCTGAATTAGAGATAACGATTTCTTTAAGGTAGTATTAAGAGGTGACCAGTGCGGGAAAATCAGTAACAATATTAAAAAACTCACTGATAAATTAAATTTTTTTAATTATATTGTTTGGAGGTTTTTTTTTTTTTTTTTTTTGATCGGTTCTTATGAAAGTCTTTTTGCATCTACAACGCCTGACGACTGCACATGAGTTTTATAATGGTGGTAAGAAAACTCGGTGATTACTGTAACACATCGTTGGAATTGACCTGTCCGCAGATGTAAAACTGAATTACACGGATATCTAACTCTGGCAACGCCATGTCGGCATGCGATTACTCCAACGTAAAATTCACATCCAGTTCACTTATATCGTAGACACGCTGTAAATTTTGTACCAACAATTCACATCAGTAAGAATGTAGGTAATTTATAATAAAGAAACCGAAATCTGAGAAAACAAATCAAATTCTAGCAATTCAGCTTGAAGGAAGAAACGAAGCATATTCCAGTAATGGAGTATTTTAATGGTGTAAATTTATCAATTACAAACATGGGAGATTATTTTAGGATGACTCGGCAATTAACAACTTACAAAAATATGGTTCTCCCTTAGTAAATCATACATGACAGTTACAAATTACTTTACAAGTTCGCAATAAATATATATATATATATATATATATATATATATATATATATATCTGCACTTCAAGTAGCAAACACACCCAACGAATATGGTGCTCAGACCTAAAAAAACTTGCACAATATATTACGTTAGTGTAATTCAAAATATTTATTACTCAAAAGCGGTTAAACATTAAACATACGACTTTGAGTATGCTGGATTCTATATCAGGGAGGGGCACTTCAAAAGTATATTTGATAACAAATGATAACTCTGCAGAGCCGTTTAATCAAACGTATGCGTTTTAATTGGTGTCTATTCTTGGCTACATTAAGGTTTCATTGGTCTGTTTTACAACAGAATTTACGGGTGTTTGGCAACGAGCTCATTAAGGCAGCTTTAGTATTCATGGGTAGTAATGAAAACAGTCTGGATTAGAGATAAACCGTGCACCACCCACTCGTAGCAAACTATGTTAACGGAACAACTAAGTAGTCGAGAAAAGATAATCCTGCAATTGTATAACTAGTGTCACACTTCAGGAACATTAAATCCATTTTACCCAATACAAATAATGACGAAATCCTTCCCTGGATCAAGCCACACACCAACGTGAAGTGAATCACATTTTGAGATAGCTTTATGACGAGAGATTTGAATCTCATATTAAATGAAACAAACTGATTTCATCTGTATGCCATAGTTGATTAGACTATGATGGTTTTGGTTTGTATAAATTATTACATTCCCTTGCGGAAATTTTATAAAATTATGTCCAACCTAGCTCTACTCCGATCCCTAAAATTACTTTATTTAATTAATATATCGATACCCCAGTCTTCTTGGTAAGTTATCAATATGCCTCAGATGATGTGTAGGGAAAGAGTTAAATTCATCACCATGGACATCACTCGAACATGCAGGAGATTCGGAAAATTGGAGAAGACGTCTACAATCTCTGTACATGAGCAAAATGTTGCAATGATTTATATAAATAAAATTATAATAAACCCGATATAATTTTATAACTTTATCAGAACACTTATGGACTTTATACTTGCCCGAAAAAGTAAAAATAGTATATTTAAGTACATTATAATGCCTCTTGACTCGCTAGAGGCAAGGTTGAAGGAGAATCGTTATATGTTATTTTTCTAGAAACTGTAGCTATCTACTGCTTTTGAAATGTTCGTCCTCTATAAAAATTTGGTGCTGCTTAAAATAGAAAGCTTCTAAGAAAAGTTGTTGAATGGTATTAGGAGTGTTTTGATAGCAGAGGTCACGTGCGAATGCTTGAGCAATAATCCTGCTTCAAGCAGTTTCAGTAAACAGTTCTCAGAATAAACATCAAACGTTCGGCAAAAACACTTTTCTCTTTCAGGTTGTGACCCCGGCAAATACAAGGAATTAATTTATAAACTGAATATAACGAAAACAGTAGAATGTTAAAACAAAGTTATTTGAACTTAAAAAAATTAGGTTATACCCTATTTTATTTTTTCATTAAATTAATAAAAAAAAACCAAATCGCAATGGACTTTGTTTGGTTTTCTTTAACTAAGATTATTTGAAAAATATCGTAGAAACATTTTTCATGATGATCTAATGAAGTTAATACTAATATAATTAATTCCTTCATTATTTTAGTTTAACGTTCGTACTCGTTACAAAAGCCATAAGGAATTTTAATCTTTTTTTATTGTTTGAACAAATCATTAACCGGTGATTTCATGTAAAATCCATTGTATATATATATATATATATAAAATATTTAATTTCTAGTTTTTATATATTGTAATATGGTCTGATATCCAGTTTGTAGCAGAAAAGGGGTAATTATTGTGGACTGGTGCAAAAAAGGATAGAGAGTGAGATTACTTACATTTTGGAAAAAACAGCATTTAAAAATAATCAATTTTTGATTGAACAAAAGAAGAAAAATACCTGATTTAAAAGGGCCGTGGATTTTTGTATATAAAATTGATTATAAGTGCGAAAACAAAGAATATCGATGTGAATAATATGTCTTTTCCACCACCGAGGTGACTCACGATTGTAATATTTCGCTGAAACGTCTTATTTGAAATAGAAGTTACGTATCCTTCTATAATTCTGCTCCATTGCTGTGGAAGATCACTAAATACTATTATCGGGACGTCTGCCAATGACATTTAAAATGATGCCTTTCTTAATAGAGAAAAAGTACGTTACCACCCTCATCCAAAATGATGGGTCATCAGACTAGAACTAGGACAGGTTTCTTTCGTTAATATTACAGCTATACTGCAAAGGCTATCTCTTTTGAATTACTAAATACAATTAAACTCTATCAGATTTAGAGTAAGACATGGCGCAGGAACTGATAACAGGAAATGTTTCTGTATAGAATTTTGTAAACTTCTTATTTCATCTCTTATGTGGCCTGAGAATGCAAATGGAGAGAGAGATATATATTTACAGATATTATCACATTTTCAATTTTATTGCTTACTAGCTGGTACCCGCGACTTCGTACGAGTAGATTAAGAATTTCTTTCTCAGAATTGAATATAGAAAGTTGTTGGTAGCAAAGGATTGGTCCCAAACAACACCGAGTCGGCATAATATTACCGGAAAGCCATCACTGTATCATTCTACCATCAAACCTCTTGAAGAGAATCAATTTCCAACATGTTTAAAAACAAAAAACTAAAAACAAAAAAACAAACGAATGTGAGGGGATGTGGGGGGGGGGGGTGTTATCTAAGGGCAGCTTTATCTCAGCTTGGACTTTTTTCCTTTCTTCAGCATGAGCATCCGATTCTTGGGTTCTAATAACTTTAGCTGCTCGTGCTCTGCTAGAGCTACAACTTAGGCCAGTTTACGCCCGCAAGGCATGTCAAAAAAGAAGGCAAAATAAACTGGTGCCAGAAACATTTAAGCAGACACAAAGCAAAAGGACAGAGAAAATCGACATCTATACTAAATAATACGTTTTCTCTCTAAACGAAATTTATTAACGAATTATACACTAACATAATGCGCGAGAAGCACAGCATGAGCAAGCGACGTAACATTACGGAGTAACACACACATCCGTCTCTCTGACACCGTTCGATAAGTTCTCAAAATTTCGTGACTACAGCTATTAATCATACCGAAAAAAATTTCCTGTGGCCTCCCTACAGATTTTCTTTTCAAATTCCGTCAATATCGGTATAGGCTTTTTTTTTTTTTTTTGATACTTAGGTCAATATCCTTAGCTGCTATACTAATGTTGGGTTTTTATTCTCCGTCTAGTGCAGCTATCAAATGAAAAAACTTGTTCTAGGGCACTGATGATGGTCTAATAAACCGAAATGCATAGGCCATAACAAAGTTTTTTCATTTGATAGCTGCACTAGACGGAGAATAAAAACCCAACATCGGTATAGGCATTTACTTGTCAAAACGTAACAAAGACAGTGACTTACTTCCGCATTTATAGTATTATTACTGCAGATCACATACGCACTGACTACGAATCACCCCTGAGGGATCAATATAACGCAAAAAAAGTGAACACCTACAGCGTTGCAACACTATCTACAATTTGCCTCGCATTGCACCCATAATTTTCTGTTATCTACAGTTTAACATTCAATCCGAATAAACGACGGCCCAAGTAGGTATAAAAGGAGAGAGCGCTGCCAAAAGATACATTGTATCAATCTATTGTTATGCTAATTAGGCTATTGTTCTAATTGGATACATTGTATCATTCTATTGTTCTCCACCCTCCCACCTGTCAATCATTTTCACACCTATTGTTCTCTCCCCTCCCACTTGACTGGAGGGTCACTTGACTAACCACTTGACATGTATTATCTCTGGTTCTATTGGCCACTTGACTTGAGGGCCACTTGACTAACCACTTGACATGAGGGCCACTTGACTAACCACTTGACTAACCTCAGTTATACCCCTATTGTCCTTGACCACGCACCCCTCTAGCCGCACCAGGTGTGACGCAGCCGTTGCCAGACCGCTTGAGCGAGCAACTGGACTTTTCGGACAGATTGTCGACATGCCGCTCCTTTTTCGAACGAGGAATTCGCGGAGGTATTTACCAGTGCGTGCCGAGGCAAATAACAGGTACATGCCGAGTGCGTCCATTAACTACGTAAGTACATTTTGGCCGAGTACCGACCAAACCACTTGAGCGAGCCCAACCGCACCAGGTGTGTACTCTGCTGTTTTTGTCGTTCTGTGAGGTACGAGAATTCTGCGGTATGAACAGAGAAGTTCACCGGAATAGCATTGCCATGCTCGAAGCTTGTGGACTATGCGTTTTCTACCGAGAAGTGGTGGTGTAACGGTTAGCGTTCTCGCCTCGCATTCGGGGGACGCCGGTTCGAACCCCCGTCCGGGCATCCAGATTTGGGTTTTCCATGGTTTCCCAAATCACTCCAGGCAAATGCCAAGTGCTTCCTTCAAAAGACCATGGCCGAATTCCTTCCCATTCCTTGCTCCCATCCTTGCCCCGCATCCTTTCCCGTCTCTAAAGACCTCGCTGTTGAGAGACGTAAAGCAGTTAAAAAAAAAATACGCGTTTCTGCCGCTAGGCGTTTATGGCGCAACTCATTTGCAGTACAGTGCCGCGTGTGTTGCCGACCTGGCTTCTGTCAATCTGTTTCTGCCAGCGCTGTTTTGTTATTGTTTCGTTTTTTTGGTGATGTAAGTTTAAGTGAGTAACGTGCAGCTGAGAAACTTTGTTTTCTAATGAGATAAAATGCTGCTGAAACTCGGTTCACTAGGCTTAAAAATAGTGACATGTTGGTTGATGACAAACCTCGTTCTGCACGTCCATCAAAAGTACGAATCGACGAAATGTTGAAAAAAAATTCCAGAGCTTTTGCTCTTTGACCGTCGACAGACAATTTATCAACTGTCAGAAATTAGTGGGTTATCTTGGAGCTCGATTCAGCGAAATTTAACAGAAGATTTGGGAATGAAAACGGTTGCTGCCAAGTTTTTTCCTCGGGCTGTGACTAACAATAAAAAAGAACGTCGACTTGAAACATGTCGTGCTTTGAAATTGATCCAGATTTTCTGTCATTATTAGTGACGAGTCATTGCGCTATGGTTACGACCCAAACACAAAGCAACAGTCAGCCAATGTAAGGCGTCAATGTCACCCCGTCCAAAAAAAAAAAAATATCCTGGTATGGACTGTGTTTTACGTAGCATGGATTGACCACTCATCAAACTGAACCGAACATTGACTTGAAATGGTTATATTCTGTTACTTGTAGACCATTTGCAATCATATGCCAGGATGCTTCCTTCAAAAGGCCAGGGGATAGACTACATCCTTGCCTTGGCCAAGACTTACTAACTGCGATAAGTTCGGCGAAAGACGTTTGTGACGGCGAGTGTTTTGGACAAAGTTTTATGCATATTCTTACGGCTCATACCGAGCGTGGTGGGTGAGCGGTTAACAGGGAAATAGTGTGAACTTTGACAAAACATCTTTAGCTGGGACGCTGCATGTTAGAGACTAATACAGTAACTCTAATCAACTACACAATCTTGCTACTTATCCCGTTTCTTTGGCAGAGGTATATTGCATACTGTACGGATATTAAGTGACCAAGACTTACTAACTGCGATAAGTTCGGCGAAAGACGTTTGTGACGGCGAGTGTTTTGGACAAAGTTTTATGCATATTCTTACGGCTCATACCGAGCGTGGTGGGTGAGCGGTTAACAGGGAAATAGTGTGAACTTTGACAAAACATCTTTAGCTGGACGCTGCATGTTAGAGACTAATACAGTAACTCTAATCAACTACACAATCTTGCTACTTATCCCGTTTCTTTGGCAGAGGTATATTGCATACTGTACGGATATTGAGTGGCCAAGACTTACTAACTGCGATAAGTTCGGCGAAAGACGTTTGTGACGGCGAGTGTTTTGGACAAAGTTTTATACATATTCTTACGGCTCATACCGAGCGTGGTGGGTGAGCGGTTAACAGGGAAATAGTGTGAACTTTGACAAAACATCTTTAGCTGGGACGCTGCATGTTAGAGACTAATACAGTAACTCTAATCAACTACACAATCTGCTACTTATCCCGTTTCTTTGGCAGAGGTATATTGCATACTGTACGGATATTAAGTGACCAAGACTTACTAACTGCGATAAGTTCGGCGAAAGACGTTTGTGACGGCGAGTGTTTTTTGGACAAAGTTTTATGCATATTCTTACGGCTCATACCGAGCGTGGTGGGTGAGCGGTTAACAGGGAAATAGTGTGAACTTTGACCAAACATCTTTAGCTGGGGCGCTGCATGTTAGAGACTAATACAGTAACTCTAGTAACTACACATTCTTGCTACTTATACCCGTTTCTTTGGCAGAGGGCATATTGCATACTGTACGGATATTGAGTGACCAAGACTTACTAACTGCGATAAGTTCGGCGAAAGACGTTTGTGACGGCGAGTATTTTGGACAAAGTTTGTGCGTATTCTTACGGCTCATACTGAGCGTGGTGGGTGAGCGGTTAACTCTCTGGCCTCGCATTCGGGAGGACGCGGGTTCGAACCCCCGTCCAGGCATCCAGATTTGGGTTTTTAATGGTTTACCTAAATCATTCCAAGCGAATGCCGGGGTGTTTCCTTCAAAAAGGCGTCGGGGAGGACGTGGGTTGAATCCCTGCCCCGACCATCAAGATTTCGGCTTTCCATGCTTTTTGTGAAATTACTGCATTCGGTGCTTAAGCCCTCTGACGGGAAAGTGAAAAGCCCTCAACCTGACCTTCACATCTTTCACAACTTGCGTCGTAATGTAGTTACGCCTTAACACTTCCGTTGTTCGGTTTCAAGTTTAAACTGTAGGTTCTCTACACCCTGTTAAGTACAAGTAGGCTATGATAGAGGCGGAATGCGCAGGCAATAAAAAACCCTGGTCATAATGCCAAACGAGCCATTACTCCGTACTTCAGGTGAATCTTGGGTGGGTCCTTCAAAAGACCATGCCTGAATTCCATTCCGATCCTTGCACCAGTCCTATCACACTTCGTGATCGGTAAAGATCTGGCCCAGCATTTGGGAGGGCGTGGGCTCGAATCCCAGTCCGGGCATCCAGATTTGAGTTTTCCATGGTTTCCCCAAATAACTCGAGGCGAATGACGGGGATGATTTTCTTCATTTGCCATGGCCGAATTCCCCACCGTTCCTCGTCCACTGTCCTTTCCCACCTCTAAAGGCTTCGATGTCGACGAGGCGTAGAACCCTAAAAAAGAAAACCACGACCACCAACTCCAGATGAATGTCGAGTTATTCATTCAAAATACCATGCCCGAATTCCTTCCCAGTCCTTGCCGCCAGTCCATACAATTATGACCATTACATTCTCGCAATCACCATAGAGGGGGAATGCGCAGGCAATAAAAAACCCTGGTCATAATGACCAAACGAGCCATTACTCCGTACTTCAGGTGATTGTTGGGTTGGTTCCTTCAAAAGACCATGCCTGAATTCGATCCCGATCCTTGCACCAGTCCTATCACACCTCGTGATCGGTAAAGATCTGGCCTAGCATTTGGGAGGGCGTGGGCTCGAATCCCAGTCCGGGCATCCAGATTTGAGTTTTCCATGTTTCCCCAAATAACTCGAGGCGAATGACGGGGATGATTTTCTTCATTTGCCATGGCCGAATTCCCCACCGTTCCTCGTCCACTGTCCTTTCCCACCTCTAAAGGCTTCGATGTCGACGAGGCGTAGAACCCTAAAAAAGAAAACCACGACCACCAACTCCAGATGAATGTCGAGTTATTCATTCAAAATACCATGCCCGAATTCCTTCCCAGTCCTTGCCGCCAGTCCATACAATTATGACCATTACATTCTCGCAATCACCTAGACGGGGAATGCGCAGGCAATAAAAAACCCTGGTCATAATGACCAAACGAGCCATTACTCCGTACTTCAGGTGATTGTTGGGTTGGTTCCTTCAAAGACCATGCCTGAATTCGATCCCGATCCTTGCACCAGTCTATCACACCTCGTGATCGGTAAAGATCTGGCCTAGCATTTGGGAGGGCGTGGGCTCGAATCCCAGTCCGGGCATCCAGATTTGAGTTTTCCATGGTTTCCCCAAATAACTCGAGGCGAATGACGGGGATGATTTCTTCATTTGCCATGGCCGAATTCCCCACCGTTCCTCGTCCACTGTCCTTTCCCACCTCTAAAGGCTTCGATGTCGACGAGGCGTAGAACCCTAAAAAAGAAAACCACGACCACCAACTCCAGATGAATGTCGAGTTATTCATTCAAAATACCATGCCCGAATTCCTTCCCAGTCCTTGCCGCCAGTCCATACAATTATGACCATTACATTCTCGCAATCACCATAGAGGGGGAATGCGCAGGCAATAAAAAACCCTGGTCATAATGACCAAACGAGCCATTACTCCGTACTTCAGGTGATTGTTGGGTTGGTTCCTTCAAAAGACCATGCCTGAATTCGATCCCGATCCTTGCACCAGTCCTATCACACCTCGTGATCGGTAAAGATCTGGCCTAGCATTTGGGAGGGCGTGGGCTCGAATCCCAGTCCGGGCATCCAGATTTGAGTTTTCCATGGTTTCCCCAAATAACTCGAGGCGAATGACGGGGATGATTTTCTTCATTTGCCATGGCCGAATTCCCCACCGTTCCTCGTCCACTGTCCTTTCCCACCTCTAAAGGCTTCGATGTCGACGAGGCGTAGAACCCTAAAAAAGAAAACCACGACCACCAACTCCAGATGAATGTCGAGTTATTCATTCAAAATACCATGCCCGAATTCCTTCCCAGTCCTTGCCGCCAGTCCATACAATTATGACCATTACATTCTCGCAATCACCATAGAGGGGGAATGCGCAGGCAATAAAAAACCCTGGTCATAATGACCAAACGAGCCATTACTCCGTACTTCAGGTGATTGTTGGGTTGGTTCCTTCAAAAGACCATGCCTGAATTCGATCCCGATCCTTGCACCAGTCCTATCACACCTCGTGATCGGTAAAGATCTGGCCTAGCATTTGGGAGGGCGTGGGCTCGAATCCCAGTCCGGGCATCCAGATTTGAGTTTTCCATGGTTTCCCCAAATAACTCGAGGCGAATGACGGGGTGATTTCTTCATTTGCCATGGCCGAATTCCCCACCGTTCCTCGTCCACTGTCCTTTCCCACCTCTAAAGGCTTCGATGTCGACGAGGCGTAGAACCATAAAAAAAGAAAACCACGACCACCAACTCCAGATGAATGTCGAGTTATTCATTCAAAATACCATGCCCGAATTCCTTCCCAGTCCATGCCGCCAGTCCATACAATTATGGCCTTTACATTCTCGCAATCACCAAATTTTAGTGCCAATCGATTTACAGTAGACCTATCAACGGTATTGTCGGTATAAACAGCCTTGAAACGACGATGAATCGCAGTAGGAATCACTTTGTCAGCAGTTAAAAATTCGATAACAGCACGATGTTTAACTCACGTTGACACAACACTAGAACAGTTCTCCATAATTCCGGACAACGAATCCTTACTTCTCAGTACTTTCAAATAAAATGTAATGCCGCTTGGTATGTATGGTCTGGCGTCAGAGTTTTTCAGTCGTAACAGCCTTACATAAGGACAGGACTGAACACGTTTACCCCCACCACCACGGACTAGACCTGATTACTACCCAAATGGACTGCTAGTGCCAGTGTACAGAGATGGCCAGCCCGGTACTGTTGTTTTCGTCTACACCCACCACCCCGGACTAGACCTGATTACTAGCCAAATGGACTGCTAGTGCCAGTGTACAGAGATGGCCAGCCCGGTACTGTTGTTTTCGTCTATGTATCAGCTCAATGCTGCTGATTCTAAGCGTTTGACGATAGGTTTATCGTCCAAACATGAATTTGAACTAGTAGTGCTCGAAAAAGTTGGATACCGCACCAAGGTTATACTAACGTATGAAGAATGGGTCGTGCTGACTCAAGTATTGGATGTAGTGTCAGATTTGTTCTACACAGGCAGCTCCCAGACAAACATTCCACTTGGTGAGAACGCCGTCTCCTTCCGTACGATTGCCAGGACGAAAACTGTATGTTTTTACCCAAATGTTGACCCCACCAGCGGCATCTTCTTCAGCGATTCAACTTGGAAGAACCTCATCGACGCGCAGCCTGCAGTGTCCAGCGCCTTGACCGTCAAGAAGAGGTGGGGATACCTAGTTGCAAGATACTACACAGAATTTGTGACATTTTATCTAGTAAAGTGCTACGAGACTATCATATGGCAACAGTGCAAAAACTGGTTGATATGCATATTCGTGATGTTTATGTGACTCAATTGGCCCCCAGTTCGTCACTGGACTATAATCTACTAAAATATGAACTTATTGCATATAAAAATTTACTTGTATTACCTGCTATTAACAATGTAGTAATTAAGAATTATAACCCAGGATACTACATTGATGTGAACAGTGTGAATAAAATACACATAGTAAGTTATTCAATTTGTTTTATTTTATCCACTTTCCATTAATAAAACCCTTTACAGAGTTATTTTTATGAGTTCTGTAGTGGCGTGACGCTTCATCACTTACATACTGGTCTGAAGAGCGAATTGTAATAGACGCCAACATTCGAAAAGACATAAATTTGTTGGATATAAGTACGTATGCGGCTGTTTCTATGAATATCATAAAAAAAACAGTGTGAAAATGTACAAAATCAAGAAATTTGGTCATATATAACAAAAATCGGTAAAAAATGTAAATTTCGTCCATGAATGAAGTCAATGGTTGACATAAAAATCACACCTGCGTGTATCACAATATCGTTCATATAATGTGTGTGGATTACAGAAATACGTGTTATATGGGGAAAAAAAGTGTAATGGCAGTCACCGGATAAACTAAAATGTGTTTTTTTTTTAGTAATAAATATTTTCTGATGAATAACGAAACTTGGTAGAGTTCTCCAGAGTCAACACACACGTCACGTAACCATCATGATAGACGTGTCAGTGGAAGTGCATCGGATGCTGCATTCACATGTGTATACGGAGTACTCTTTAAATTTCCTCCACAAAAGAAGTAAATTGTATGAATTACATGTTTGCTCACTCTTTATTTTCATAACAATAACATGCAGAGTCTAAACGCACATAACATTACTAACATTATAGACACGTCAGAGGAAGTGCACAGGGTGATAACTATATATATACTAGCCTAGCGTTTGTACCAAACGAGGTGAAAAAACGTATATGTGTGCAGAAACTGACTTAACGCAGTTACACGGAAGGCAGTCTGCGTTTAAAGACAATGGCTCTCACACATACACGCATAACGTTACCATCAATATAGACACGTCAGAGGAAGTGCACAGTCGGAACAAGATCGTGAAAACAGGTAAAACATCACCGCAATTATACCACTTCACTATACGAAAGATGTCATCGGTTTACATGGTTAGAAGGTGTCCATCATGCCATACGATGTGTATTGAGTGCATCCACCAAAATAGAAAAAAACGTGCGACATGATGCGGTGTTCCATCATAAATGAAACTCATTCTGTTCACGGCCCGATATGACATCGGACAACTTGAGTAGTACATCAGATATACCTGTCGAAAGTCACACTAAAGTACTGAAGTTGAACTAACCAGAGCATGCAGAAGATGAGAACATCACAAGTTTCATTAAACAACACGACCCTCCACAAGACCGAAACATAATGGGCTCAATACCAGATGAAACATAAATTATGTTAGATATCAGTTAGTAAGTGCCACTTTCGATGAATTTCATTTAAAAAGTGAAAAATAGATAAAAATTCGGGAATACTGGTCAAATATAGCAAAATATTGGTTAAAAACTTATGGCACTTTCGAGACAGAACTTATGCTAAAGTCTGGTTAATACAGAATGTTAAAGTGTTTGTTATAGTTGGTTAGAGTAAATTAAGGTTAGGTTATTTCAACTCACCATCTCATGGTGCCACTGATACATGGATATCCAAAAGTGTTTGCTGAGGTGGCTTGGGCCCCACAGTAAGCTGCTGCTGTATAGAAAAATACAAACGCGTTGCATCCGGAAAACCGGCGCGCGAAATTTCGGTTCTTCTTAGGCCGCGCAAAATACCGGTCTCTTAGGCATTACATTTTATTTGAAAGTACTGAGAAGTAAGGATTCGTTGCCGGAATTATGGAGAACTGTTCTAGTGTTGTGTCAACGTGAGTTAAACATCGTGCTGTTATCGAATTTTTAACTGCTGACAAAGTGATTCCTACTGCGATTCATCGTCGTTTCAAGGCTGTTTATACCGACAATACCGTTGATAGGTCTACTGTAAATCGATTGGCACTAAAATTTGGTGATTGCGAGAATGTAAAGGCCATAATTGTATGGACTGGCGGCATGGACTGGGAAGGAATTCGGGCATGGTATTTTGAATGAATAACTCGACATTCATCTGGAGTTGGTGGTCGTGGTTTTCTTTTTTATGGTTCTACGCCTCGTCGACATCGAAGCCTTTAGAGGTGGGAAAGGACAGTGGACGAGGAACGTGGGGAATTCGGCCATGGCAAATGAAGAAAATCATCCCCGTCATTCGCCTCGAGTTATTTGGGGAAACCATGGAAAACTCAAATCTGGATGCCCGGACTGGGATTCGAGCCCACGCCCTCCCAAATGCTAGGCCAGATCTTTACCGATCACGAGGTGTGATAGGACTGGTGCAAGGATCAGGATCGAATTCAGGCATGGTCTTTTGAAGGAACCAACCCAACAATCACCTGAAGTACGGAGTAATGGCTCGTTTGGTCATTATGACCAGGGTTTTTTATTGCCTGCGCATTCCCCCTCTATGGTGATTGCGAGAATGTAATGGTCATAATTGTATGGACTGGCGGCAAGGACTGGGAAGGAATTCGGGCATGGTATTTTGAATGAATAACTCGACATTCATCTGGAGTTGGTGGTCGTGGTTTCTTTTTTAGGGTTCTACGCCTCGTCGACATCGAAGCCTTTAGAGGTGGGAAAGGACAGTGGACGAGGAACGGTGGGGAATTCGGCCATGGCAAATGAAGAAAATCATCCCCGTCATTCGCCTCGAGTTATTTGGGGAAACCATGGAAAACTCAAATCTGGATGCCGGACTGGGATTCGAGCCCACGCCCTCCCAAATGCTAGGCCAGATCTTTACCGATCACGAGTGTGATAGGACTGGTGCAAGGATCGGGATCGAATTCAGGCATGGTATTTGAAGGAACCAACCCAACATTCACCTGAAGTACGGAGTAATGGCTCGTTTGGTCATTATGACCAGGGTTTTTTATTGCCTGCGCATTCCCCCTCTATGGTGATTGCGAGAATGTAATGGTCATAATTGTATGGACTGGCGGCAAGGACTGGGAAGGAATTCGGGCATGGTATTTTGAATGAATAACTCAAAATTCATCTGGAGTTGGTGGTCGTGGTTTTCTTTTTTAGGATTCTACGCCTCGTCGACATCGAAGCCTTTAGAGGTGGGAAAGGACAGTGGACGAGGAACGGTGGGGAATTCGGCCATGGCAAATGAACAAAATCATCCCCGTCATTCGCCTCGAGTTATTTGGGGAAACCATGGAAAACTCAAATCTGGATGCCCGGACTGGGATTCGAGCCCACGCCCTCCCAAATGCTAGGCCAGATCTTTACCGATCACGAAGTGTGATAGGACTGGTGCAAGGATCGGGATCGAATTCAGGCATGGTATTTTGAAGGAACCAACCCAACATTCACCTGAAGTACGGAGTAATGGCTCGTTTGGTCCTTATGACCAGGGTTTTTTATTGCCTGCGCATTCCCCCTCTATGGTGATTGCGAGAATGTAATGGTCATAATAGTATGGACTGGCGGCAAGGACTGGGAAGGAATTCGGGCATGGTATTTTGAATGAATAACTCGACATTCATCTGGAGTTGGTGGTCGTGGTTTTCTTTTTAGGGTTCTACGCCTCGTCGACATCGAAGCCTTTAGAGGTGGGAAAGGACAGTGGACGAGGAACGGTGGGGAATTCGGCCATGGCAAATGAAGAAAATCATCCCCGTCATTCGCCTCGAGTTATTTGGGGAAACCATGGAAAACTCAAATCTGGATGCCCGGACTGGGATTCGAGCCCACGCCCTCCCAAATGCTAGGCCAGATCTTTACCGATCACGAGGTGTGATAGGACTGGTGCAAGGATCGGGATCGAATTCAGGCATGGTATTTTGAAGGAACCAACCCAACATTCACCTGAAGTACGGAGTAATGGCTCGTTTGGTCATTATGACCAGGGTTTTTTATTGCCTTCGCATTCCCCCTCTATGGTGATTGCGAGAATGTAATGGTCATAATTGTATGGACTGGCGGCAAGGACTGGGAAGGAATTCGGGCATGGTATTTTGAATGAATAACTCGACATTCATCTGGAGTTGGTGGTCGTGGTTTTCTTTTTTAGGGTTCTACGCCTCGTCGACATCGAAGCCTTTAGAGGTGGGAAAGGACAGTGGACGAGGAACGGTGGGGAATTCGGCCATGGCAAATGAATAAAATCATCCCCGTCATTCACCTCGAGTTATTTGGGGAAACCATGGAAAACTCAAATCTGAATGCCCGGACTGGGATTCGAGCCCACGCCCTCCCAAATGCTGGGCCAGATCTTTACCGATCACGAAGTGTGATAGGACTGGTGCAAGGATCGGAATGGAATTCAGGCATGGTCTTTTGAAGGACCCAACCCAACATTCACCTGAAGTACGGAGTAATGGCTCGTTTGGTCATTATGACCAGGGTTTTTTTATTGCCTGCGCATTCCGCCTCTATCATAGCCTACTTGAACTTAACAGGGTGTAGAGAACCTACAGTTTAAACTTGAAACCGAACAACGGAAGTGTTAAGGCGTAACTACATTACGACGCAAGTTGTGAAAGATGTGAAGGTCAGGTTGAGGGCTTTTCACTTTCCCGTCAGAGGGCTTAAGCACCGAATGCAGTAATTTCACAAAAAGCATGGAAAGCCGAAATCTTGATGGTCGGGGCAGGGATTCAAACCCACGTCCTCCCGACGCCTTTTTGAAGGAAACACCCCGGCATTCGCTTGGAATGATTTAGGTAAACCATTAAAAACCCAAATCTGGATGCCTGGACGGGGGTTCGAACCCGCGTCCTCTCGAATGCGAGGCCAGAGAGTTAACCGCTCACCCACCACGCTCAGTATGAGCCGTAAGAATACGCACAAATCTTTGTCCAAAACACTCGCCGTCACAAACGTCTTTCGCCGAACTTATCGCAGTTAGTAAGTCTTGGTCACTCAATATCCGTACAGTATGCAATATGCCTCTGCTAAAGAAACGGGGATAAGTAGCAAGAATGTGTAGTTTATTAGAGTTACTGTATTAGTCTCTAACATGCAGCGCCCCAGCTAAAGATGTTTTGTCAAAGTTCACACTATTTCCCTGTTAACCGCTCACCCACCACGCTCGGTATGAGCCGTAAGAATATGCATAAAACTTTGTCCAAAACACTCGCCGTCACAAACGTCTTTTCGCCGAACTTATCGCAGTTAGTAAGTCTTGACCAAGGCAAGGATGTAGTCTATCCCCTGGCCTTTTGAAGGAAGCATCCTGGCATATGATTGCAATTGGTCTACAAGTAACAGAATATAACCATTTCAAGTCAATGTTCGGTTCAGTTTGATGAGAGGTCAATCCATGCTACGTAAAACACAGTCCATACCAGGATATTTTTTTTTTTTGGACGGGGTGACATTGACGCCTTACATTGGCTGACTGTTGCTTTGTGTTTGGGTCGTAACCATAGCGCAATGACTCGTCACCAATAATGACAGAAAATCTGGATCAATTTCAAAGCACGACATGTTTCAAGTCGACGTTCTTTTTTATTGTTAGTCACAGCCCGAGGAAAAAACTTGGCAGCAACCGTTTTCATTCCCAAATCTTCTGTTAAATTTCGCTGAATCGAGCTCCAAGATAACCCACTAATTTCTGACAGTTGATAAATTGTCTGTCGACGGTCAAAGAGCAAAAGCTCTGGAATTTTTTTTCAACATTTCGTCGATTCGTACATTTGATGGACGTGCAGAACGAGGTTTGTCATCAACCAACATGTCACTATTTTTAAGCCTAGTGAACCGAGTTTCAGCAGCATTTTATCTCATTAGAAAACAAAGTTTCTCAGCTGCACGTTACTCACTTAAACTTACATCACCAAAAAACGAAACAATAACAAAACAGCGCTGGCGGAAACAGATTGACAGAAGCCAGGTCGGCAACACACGCGGCACTGTACTGCAAATGAGTTGCGCCATAAACGCCTAGCGGCAGAAACGCGTATTTTTTTTAACTGCTTTACGTCTCTCAACAGCGAGGTCTTTAGAGACGGGAAAGGATGCGGGGCAAGGATGGGAGCAAGGAATGGGAAGGAATTCGGCCATGGTCTTTTGAAGGAAGCACTTGGCATTTGCCTGGAGTGATTTGGGAAACCATGGAAAACCCAAATCTGGATGCCCGGACGGGGATTCGAACCGGCGTCCTCCCGAATGCGAGGCGAGAACGCTAACCGTTACACCACCACTCTCGGTAGAAACGCATAGTCCACAAGCTTCGAGCATGGCAATGCTATTCCGGTGAACTTCTCTGTTCATACCGCAGAATTCTCATACCTCACAGAACGACAAAAGCAGCAGAGTACACACCTGGTGCGGTTGGGGTCGCTCAAGTGGTTTGGTCGGTACTCGGCCAAAATGTACTTACGTAGTTAATGGACGCACTCGGCATGTACCTGTTATTTGCCTCGGCACGCACTGGTAAATACCTCCGCGAATTCCTCGTTCGAAAAAGGAGCGGCATGTCGACATCTGTCCGAAAAGTCCAGTTGCTCGCTCAAGTGGTCTGGCAACGGCTGCGTCACACCTGGTGCGGCTAGAGGGGTGCGTGGTCAAGGACAATAGGGGTGTAACTGAGGTTAGTCAAGTGGCCCTCATGTCAAGTGGTTAGTCAAGTGGCCCTCAAGTCAAGTGGCCAATAGAACCAGAGATAATACATGTCAAGTGGTTAGTCAAGTGACCCTCCAGTCAAGTGGGAGGGGAGAGAACAATAGGTGTGAAAATGATTGACAGGTGGGAGGGTGGAGAACAATAGAATGATACAATGTATCCAATTAGA
>CM061920.1:148140084-148207349 GCA_031002005.1 Vandiemenella viatica
CTTCTAGTGGAGTTTATGAAACGGTTATCAATCAGTTACTCGTTTATCGACGAACAGGCATATCGTACATTTCTGCATCAGTCACAGTTCTAATGGTCCGAAATTTATACAGCATTCTGTATTCTTTATCGATGAATGATTCCAATCGACTAAAACATTTAAACTATTAGCGATAAGTTTGCCGTAACGAAGATTGCTGTTACACAGTAAAACGAAGTGTCATGTATCAAAATTATAAGTAGAGGAAACACATTGCAGCATATATGATTTATACTTGGTAAGGTACAGCAAGGATGCTGCCAAGATTAATGTCCCCAACTATTTGACGAATCACCATTAACAGAAACCCTGTTATTTTAGTCTATACGCACTGCAGACAGTTCATAAAGATAATGCTAAATACTATTTTACTTCAACTTAAACAATTCATTTGTTACTGACTGTTTCTGAATGCTCGTTCGCCTTAAATATTGTAATTTTATTTTCATTGCTTTCTTGGGGTGTACTAGTTTAGTGAAAGCAAACGTATTTCGGTATATCACAGGATCCGACTATTCAGAATTCTGATTTTCATGGTTTTCCGACATCAGGCAAAGCAGATTTCGGCATGATTCCTTTAAGACGGCGTGATCAATTTTCCTCTCCCGACTTTAATAACCTCGACTAATTATAAGTCCATCACAAGGCTCAACGTAGATTAAAGTTTTCGTGGCTGATGAAATCTCGATGCGATGCCTGGTGCCTGAGATGTTATTATATTCATCAACAGTAACGAAGACACTAGTTTATATAATGTTTTATTATTTTGACAAGCAACTACACAAAAATAGGATACAACGCTAACATATAATTTTTCTTCTTTTTCAATGAAGATTTTTAATCATAGCTATATAAAATACGTTACTGAGATCTTTCGGTGTTCTGATTTGTTTGGAAGATTATTTTTAATCAACATTTTTGGCAGTATTAGTCTTTACTTTTCCTCTATTAGAGTTCATTGCGAATTTAATGTTGTTATGTGTCCTAACAATTCATTTTCGCATTTTTGCTATGGCAGCATGCTGACATTTTTTTGTTCATTTTCAGAACTTCTTACTAACTATCTAACTGTTTGGAAACGATGATCTCCTAAACCACAGATAAAAACAATACTAAAGTGTTAATTCTTACTTTTAAATTTACATTCTCAGTCGAGTCGCAACCTTCGGAGGAGAAACTTCCTTGTGCGCGCGAAGCGGCTTAGTACAGTTGTTGTGTTATAAACGGACCAGGAAGTTACAGTTTTTCCAGTCAAGGGTACAGTGAATAACCAGTATTTAGTCAAAAGCGAAACATAAGATACTTGTTGAACTGAAATCATCGACGCTTGACATCCACCTAATCTGTTAACCACCGTAATCATCTCTAAACATTATCAGAGCGAATAGCGCCGACGATGTTTGGAGGATTATACGGTGAAGGAGGTACTCACAACATAGAGGATACCTCAACTAGAGAGACAAATCTCATTCAGCCTTCAACAAGTATGGTAATATCAACAGCACTGAATACGATTACCAGCCAACCAACAGAAGAAACCAACCCAGCCAACACCACACCTAACCTACCTGAACCGGAGACAGACGACCCCATGTGCGGCCACCAACTCTCGAGTGTTAAGTCCACCAAACGCCAGGTACCGGAAGAAGGAGACAGAAGTTCCACGCGCGCGACAGAGAAAATCGCACGACTGTCGTCAGACGGCATAAGATCGCAGAGCCTAGCAGACTTTCAAAGCATGGCACTGCCACTGGCATCAGAACTCACTATTGTCAACAACTCGCAGCGTCCACAGCAGAGCCCAGCAGCCTCATACAGCATGGCACCGCCACAGGCACCGGCACTATCTACCGCCAACAACCCGCAGTGTCTACAGCAGAGCCCAGCAGCCTCACACATCACGACAGCGTCACTGGCACCGGCACACACTGCTGTCAACAACCTGCAGATTCCACAGCAGTGCTCAGAGAACAACAGGTATGAACCAAGTGACAGTGGACCGTATGTAGTAATAGTTGAAGGAAAAGACAAGAACGTTGGGCGTATCCACCCGATGTCGATAGGAAAACTACTGAGGGAGCAGGGTTTCATGACATCAAACAACCTAGTAAACATCTCAAGCTGCGGTCGGAATAGAATCAAGATAGAATCTAGCAATAGAGACTCGGCAAACAATCTTGTAAAATCTGAAGTCTTCATCAGAAATAACTTGGAGGCGTATATCCCAAAATCTATGATTCAAAAACAGGGTGTGGTGAGAAATGTCGATACTTCACTTAGTGACACCGAAATCCTCTCAGTAATAGAGTGTGAGTTCCCAGTACTAAATATTAGGCGATTCACAAAAAAAGTTGTTAAACTAGGGCAGCAAGAAGTAATTCCACTACCAGTATGCGTTCTAACCTTTAGATCACAACTTCTCCCTCAATTTGTGTGCATCCACGGTGTAAGATGCAGAGTTGAACCCTACATCCCCGCCGTCATTCAGTGCTTTAAATGTTTACGCTTTGGACATGGCAGTAACCAATGCCGCAGTAAGGTTCGATGCAGTTTCTGCACAATGGAACACAATGCCGACTCATGCCCCAAGACAGCTCCACAACTCTGCGCAAATTGCTCAGGGCAACACTTGGCAACCGACCGCTCATGTCCCATTTTCCAGAGAGCAAAAGCGATCAAGCAGCATATGGTATACAATAACGTCAGCTACAGCGAAGCGGTAGCTACATTCGAAAACAGACACTATGCCCGAATAGCAACTAATCCTAGCCCCCATGTTAACAGCCCCACCGAATTCCCGCCGTTAACCACTATACCATATACTCCAATTAATCACAGCTCATGTCCAACTCTCCGTGAAGAGACATATCCAGTATCTCAATCTTACCCACAACGACCCGTGCACCTAGCGGAACCAGTACAGTACTACCATTTCAAACAAACACAGCCAAATACCAGCACAGTAAAGCTAAACACAACAGGCAATCAAGTTAGGATTCCCCAAAACTTAATGTGGAGAAGCAACGGGCCAAGCCAACCAATAACTCACAATCCTTACCCGCCACACCCACAGAGAATGACAGAAACTCTACAAAACCACCAACAGTCAGCGGAAACCAGCCTACAACCACCGAAACCCCAATTATAGAAAGGCTGATGAGTTTAATTATATGCATTATTGAGATGATCAGAACTAACGGCACGGTGGACCCAACACAAGTAATGAACTCACTTCAGCAGATTATGAAGGCCTCCGAACAATGTACCCAATAACTAAAGTAATTATGGCCCAAGGACGTTTAACCAAAATGCTGCAATGGAACGCACGCTCATTAAGATCTAACAAGGAGAGCTTTGAACAGGCATTAAGAGCATATGACGTGGACATCGCCACAGTTGCGGAAACATGGCTAAAACCACCAGACACCATTAGAATCAATGGCTACAGCATCATCCGATGCGACCGCGACGACGGCTATGGAGGAACAGCCATCTTGGTCCGACAGAGCATGTCACATGACGCACTGCAATTAGACGTCACAGGACTACCAATTGAGGCCTGTGCTATGTCCGTAAGAATTAACAACACCAGGCTAACAATAGTGACAGTATACAGCCCCCCCAATGTAACCCTAACCAAACCCCAAATTGTAAGGTTGCTACAGCAAATAACTGACCCATTTATCATTACTGGTGACTTCAACGCCCACAATAGTGCTTGGGGGTGCGAAAAAACAAACCGACTTGGCCGTATCATGCTAGACGTAATGGAAGAACAAAACTTAGTGATACTCAATGACGGTACAGTTACAAGAATTAGCAACCCACAAGAACGGAAATCAGTAGTAGACATCGCGCTAGCGTCTACGAACATCGCAGCGTTGATCGAGCACAAAGTGATCCATGAGCCTCTGGGATCAGACCACTATCCGATTTTGATTACCATCAACTTAAAACAAAACAATAGAAAACCTCAGGCTACACCAGATTATAACTGGAATATTAACGAGGCAAATTGGGGCACATACGCAAATAGCGCAGGAATACATCTACGGAGGTCGGAAGAGACTGGTGAGACAGAGGAAGATTATGGCAACCTTATCCGAATTATCAAGCTTGCAGCTAAACAAAGCATACCAAAGAAAAAGCAGAAAACCTACACGTCTAGGAACCAGCCTCCATGGTGGGACGAAGAATGCGACAAGGCCATCCAAGAAAGAAGTGATGCGCTTCGAATATACCGCAGGTGCAGTAACATGGAAAACTTCATAGAACTCAACAAAGTACAAGCTAGAACGAAAAGAACATTAAAGCAAAAGAAGAGTGCTGGGTGGAAAAAATATTGTGAATCAATCAATAGAAACACACTATTACTACCATTTGGACAAAAGTGAAAAAATACAGACAATCAGTTGACAATATGTATGTATCACCTAGCATAACCACGGAAATGCTAGAGGACATACTAACAACCCTTGCACCTCCTTCCGTGAACCCAAACCGCAATCCCCCACCCGAAGACCAATTTGGAGATTCGATGTCAAGACCTTTTAATATGGAGGAATTTGCAAAAGCGTCCAAGAAGTCGAACAACACGGCACCAGGAACGGACAACGTCCACTATGGAATGATTGAACACTTACCACCACGAGGAAAAGAAAGACTTTAAAAATCTTAAACAATGTCTGGAACAAAAGAATACAGATCGCGGGATTAAAAACCTCAAGAATAATTCCGATCCTGAAGCCGGGGAAGAACCCGAATACAACTGCAGCCTACAGACCGATTGCACTACTGCCATGCCCGTACAAACTACTAGAGAGGATGGTGAAAAACAGGATCGAGTGGTTTGTCGAACATAATAGCCTTCTACCAGACCACCAGTGGGCGTTCAGACGAGGAAGAGGCACCAATGACCTCCTAATAAGGCTTACCACCGACATCCACTCCAGCCTAAGCAAAAACCGTTACCTGATGACCCTCTACACTGATATAAACAGTGCATACGACAATGTCAACCTCAACCTACTAGGGGAAAAGATGCAAAAGATGAACTTCTCCGCAGTCTTTACTCACAATCTCATCTCACTGCTGGAAAACAGAATACTTGTCATAAAATATAAAGGCGCTACAATAGGACCGCGACACACAAGCCAGGGACTTCCACAAGGATCAATATTATCACCTATCCTCTTTAATATATATACAAGTGACCTTGCCAAAATACTACCGAGGGGAGTATATATACTGCAATATGCTGATGACATATGCCTCTACGCAGAAGGCGAAACTCTGATGGAATGCATAAACCTGCTCAGCATAACAATGGAACGGCTAAAGATATGGTTACAGGAGAACGGGATGACAATCTCACCAGGAAAATCATCGGTTATGATACACACAAGGCACAGAATACAACAAATGACATCTGTACAACTTGGACCATATACATTTCCTAACAAAAAGGTAATCAAATACTTGGGGATGCAGATAGACCACAAACTGAATTGGGGACCACACATAAAACATTTAACTAACAAATGTGAGAAAGCAATCAACCTGCTGCGGGCAACAAGTGGCTACTGGTGGGGTGCAGATCCGAAAACGCTCATGATTCTCTACAGAGCCCTAGTGCGATCCAAAATCGACTACGGATGCCTCTGCTATAGCTCTGCAGCTGATAGCCTCCTTTACCAAATAGACAAACTACAATTCAAGGCATTACGCATATGCTTCGGCGCAATGCACTCTACCCCCACTAACGCTCTCTTGGTAGAGGCCATGGAACCACCACTGAATATCCGCCGATATTACTTAAGTAGTAAATTTGTGTTAAAGACTATGCAATTCGTAAATAGCCCATTAATGGAGGCACTGGAGACACTGGTGAGAAGAACCACCATCGATAGCTACTGGCGAAGAAAAAAACTCCATCATTCCTCATGTCTTACAAGGACCTAATTCAACATCAGCCGCTAATATTCTCTCAGGACAAATGCCCTGCTTCGAATACCCATATAAAACAACCTTGACAAGAATCGAAGCAAGGTTGAATATACCATTTACCGAAAGCACGGCTAGGAACATAATCCTCCTGTCTGAAAATCTTGCACAATACAAAGATAGTGTCCACATTTATACCGACGGCTCAAAGATCGGTAGCACGGTAGGATGTGCCTTTGTGGATATGAATGCGCGAATTCAGGCAAGCTATAAACTCCACAGTGAGGCATCGATATTCACTGCTGAAATGGTTGCGATCCTTAAAGGCCTAGAATATGCAAAGAACACCACCTTCAAAACAGTAATCATATTATCCGACTCTAGGAGTGTCCTGGAATCCCTGCAGCACCTGAACAGTAACGCATGGAGATGTCACCTAACTCACAATATTCTCGAGACGGTCACGGAGTTAGAAGATAGTGGAAAACGAATCATTTTCATGTGGATTAGAGCACACACGGGGATCAAAGGAAATGAGAGAGCGGATCAGCTAGCAAAGCGGGCAACCACAGATGGCACAATATTCCCACACATTAAAGCAACTGATCTCCTTGCGAGTATACGAAACAAAGCCAAACTAATGTGGGATACATCGTGGCAAGATTCTATAAAAATAAAAGGAAGACACTACGGCACCATCCACCCGACCATTCCTAAGGCACAGTGGCACGAAAAAAAATACACATCCAGGAAAATGATAACCACCATTGCAAGACTGAAATTTAATCATGGGCTCTTCCCCAAACACCTGCATCGCATCAACTTAAGGGAAACACCAAGTTGCACCTGCGATGGAGTCAGCGAATGCGAGCCAAACCACCTTCTATTTGCCTGCAAGGAGAAATGGCAGAAGTGCTCCGAACTTATACAAGAACTAGTGGAATTAGGACTACAGTTACCCTTAAATGTAACCCACCTCCTGGCCTTGGAAGACGTTGCTATCTATCACGCCATAACCCAATTTCTTGAAGAAAACCATATCAAGATATAGCGCGACACTGGAACCAATCTTAAACAACTCCTATAATATAAGGATACAAATTGTGGCTATGATCTCGGCAACCCGCCTGAGTCAACTACGGCACTTGTCCTCTAACGTAGCCGACATAAAACAAACAGGTCTCACCAGAACATGTCCATATTAGCATGTTCAACATTGTAGATTAAATTCTATATGCACATATTGTATATTCTATTTATTGTTCCCATAAAACCTGTATATTCTTTTAAATTGTATGTTGTACATATTGTATATTTTACGTATTTTATGTATGGTGTGCTCCACACATGTCCAATTGTATGTGTCATATATTGTATATACTTTATGCTGCTAATTTTGTATGTCGTATATATCGGATGGTAAGACAGAGCTGGAGAAGGAGCACATTCAATCTGTAAATTCATTTCTTTAATCAACCAAAGATAAATGTAATTTGCTGGCTGTATGGTTTTTTCCAAATGCCAATAAAAAAAAAAAAAAAAAATTACATTCTGCATAAAGTACTCCACACCTGTATTGATTGAGGTCAAGTGGTGCTGTTAATATATTATCAAGAAAATTTCTACTACTCTTACGCTCTGGCCCCGCATTTGAGAGGACGCGGGTTCCAATCAGCGTCTGGCCATCCGATTTGGGTTTCCCACGGTTTCCCAAATCACTCCAGGCGAATGCTCCCTCCCGTTCCTTGCTCCGGCCCTTTCCCGCTTCTAATTACCTCGAAATGATGAGGTATAAAGCCATAAAAAAACAAAGAACTGTCTACGGCTTCATCGAGCACAATCTACATCGCTTACATTAAACGTTATTTAGGCGACCACGGATTTCCACCTTCGCAGGCCTAACAGCGTTTCGCGATGGAGACGCCCTTTCCACAGCATCCCAAGTAACGACTTGTGCTATTGGCTGTCACCGGGCACAGTGAGTTACAGCGTGCGCCTGCAGGTAGGCCACCGGCGGTGCAGGTCCGGACAGAGCCAATCGATGGCCGGAGGCGGAGGCAGACAATGGAGGAAGGACCGGAGAGTGGAGATGGGGCCCTGGCGACTCTCATCATTACGAGGAAATGAGCAGAACGACCTGGCGTCTGGCTCGCACAGTGCCATAAACGCATCGCCGAAACGGGAATGTTGCTCTTAAGATAAAATTTACATAACTGGTCGCCGGGGAACATAGCTTCATAGTACTCGTGTAAGTAAACGTGAAAATTGCTTGATAACAATAACCGGTTGATCCCTAATTCCAATTTGTATAACAAAGAGCGACGAACAGAATAGGATGTTTCGCGTATTTCATAACATGTTATGTAACATCACCTCGTCTGTTTGCCCCATTTTTCACCCAAGCTCGCTTACTGTCGCTGATGTGTCGATATCTTCTCCCTAGATCAACATTAGAATAGTGTCACTTTACATGTTTCGCATGTATAACGCTGAAACTGTGATCTTAACTGACAAGCAATTCGGCCAGCACAGATACAATAAAAAAAATATATACATATATTTTTTTTAAGTTTCGGTAACTATTCTCTGATGATAATACTGAGAGATCAGTGTGTTGGTTTATTACAAAGTTCAGTGATTACTCACTATAACAACTAATTTCTGTTTTTAACTGTCTCATAAACTTTTATGTTTAATTTCTGATAGAGAATAAAGTTCTCACAAATCTCTGTAGCTAATTCTAGCTCGCAACTAAAACGTTTCTGTAAAAGTGTTGAACACAGTCATTATTTAGTCACAGTCTGTTACCTAGACAAACTACAAGGGAAACTCTTCACGTAGCCGACTTCCAGTAACAACTTATTTGTGTAATTACTGTCTTCATCGAAACAGGAGAGTCATAACAGGTTGCGACAACGGCGATGATATGTTTTTATATCCTATGAATTTAGGTATTAAAGGCAAAATTATTTGCACAAATCGAAAAAGTTTTGTGATTTCAGTGCTTAAAATTATGCTTTATATCCACTATCAAACGTCTTGGAAACGATGTTTTATACCCGCTTAAAACTTGTAACAAATAAACAATGACGAAAATCATAACAAGTTTAGTTACAAAACAAATACTCTTAGAACACGGAGATACAGACAAAGGAATATGTACTGATCTGACGAATCAGACTATTGATAACCTTTTTGAAAGAAACTATATCTAAATGACTCTTCTATTATTATCTTGCTTCCCTTCCAAGAAATATCTCCTCGTAGTAACGCTATTATAAATGTATGTGTTTAGAAGGTTTCATCCTTATTTACAAATAAACATCTGTACAGTTTCCAGTATTGGATCAGTACTACGGGATCTTTAATTATCCTCTATATCCATTATTGGGTTTAATACCACGACTGAAAGTAGATTATCTTATTTCTTTCAAATATCAATTACACTTTCATAATAACAATCTCCATTCTCTTACCTTTTGCTATCCCGCTTACAAACATTATACTACTTGAACACAATGGTTAAAGTCCATTGGTACAATTATACGTTTCCTCTGTCCTCGGGCTAATCTTTTACAATATTAATTTACAATTTTGGTGCCTCCCGCCAGGATTTTCGAACGTCTTTTTATTCGTGCAGCTCAAGCCATCTCTTTTTCAACGCCCACTCGTAACCAGATATTTTCCTTTAGCTCGGCGGTCTCTGACCGTGAAACTTAAATGTCCAAAGTTACTATATGTAACCATAACTACACGTTAACAAAAATATTCTTGTAATAATAAATTTCACAATTCATGAGGTTGTATACCTCACATTTGCGACCCCCCCCCCCCCCCCACACCACACACATTACGTATTGGTGAACAAAGAATTTACAATTCGAACATTACGGATTTCCACTACTTTAAACCTTCACAAATTCAAACATATTTTTAATTTACCCTACGACCTTACATCATATAAAAGAAAACAATTGAACAACAAGTCAAAACAACTGACGTTAACTTTCCCCTCTCCCACCATCAGGGTTGAAAACTCATTTGATATTCGTTGTATCCTTGGTGGTGTCCTGCACATCCTTACACTTACGCCTTTTTATATTTCTACCTTCATACTCCGAACATAGTCTTTGTATCTTCCTTACTTCCCAATTCATTATTTTTCTTACATTTCTGTCTAAGTTCTTTTTTTATCACATTCCATCAGTCTCTCCTTCCATTTCTCTCCATTATCTTTTGTTTCTGTTGTTTGGTCCTCTTTGTTTCTTGTCTTGATAACATTTCCTGTTCTACATATTCCTTAATTTTTTATCGTACATTCGTTTTTGTGTCCGACTTCATATTTCGTTTGTTCTTTACTGTCTTCATTTTTTCTATGTGTTCCCGTATCATCATTCAATAATGTTATCTGAAATGTTCTTTCATACTCTCCTTCTTCTATTTTCATAAGTGTAGAAATCATTTCCATTGTTTCCTTGGGTTCGTTGATTAATATACTGTATTCTTCTTTGGTACTAACATCGTCTTCTTTTGTTATAGTGTTGATATTCTTAGTATCCTCCTTTTCTTTGATATTATCTTCTTCTTAAGTATATGACTCCTTCTTGTTGTTCTCTTCTTTGATATTAACATTACCTTCTTCTTCTGTATCAGATTCCCGATTGTGTAAATCTTCTTTGATACTAATATCCTCTTCTATTTCTTTTTTCCTTTCACACATTTCGAAACATTTAAATCACTGCAAAGGCGTATCGTTATATATTCGTTCGGGCACGTTCACATATCGCTTCGTCACATTGCATTTAATTGCGTGATTTAATGTCTCATTCTCATTGTTCCTTTTCTCGTCATCCTTCTATTCATCTTACTTGGTCTCATACTTCGATCCTAATCTGTTTATTGTCCCATATCTTTATATTTTTGCTGCCCTAACCTCCACCCCCGCCCTCCGAGACTGAAAGTACCACATCAGCCTCAGCTGTGGGTTTTCCGGCCTCTGTTTCCCAGTTTTCAACCTCGGCTAGAAATAAAAACTCTTCAGCGCAATAATTTAAAACTTGACTACATAATAGCAGTACAGTTTATTTTATAAATGGAAAACCTTTTTATTTTTCTTGCAGTGATAACAAAATTAATTTTTCTTTCTTCGTGTCTGACAAAAAATATTGCTGTAAAGGCCTTAAAAACCTATTGTACCGTAATTGGAGAACACAATTTCTCATTTATCTTCAAACATATTGCTGTCAGAAATTTGGACTGCCGTTCTTTCATAGCCGCATGACAAGATGCAGCAGCACAATAACGGCAGCCAGCGTATATATATCGTCTGCCTGTGAGACCACTTTAATAAAAGCGGGCTTACGCTCTACAGCAGTAAGAAGAGGATAAATGTTTATAGTTTTGGAGTAGACAGCCTCCAAATATTTCCGTATTTTACATATCTCTGTTATTCAGTCGATGTCTTAGATACTTAATAACACTTTCCATTTCATTCTTCGTACTCCTCCAACACCCGCTGATAAAAATTAAAACCGCTTTTAAAAGTGTTAAGATATACAAATTTTTTATAAATCTGAAATCCATAATTCATTCTTCCTAAAGAATTAAAAGTTAAATAGTAGAGTATGATAGTTCTCTATAGTAATCGCAAGCATAAAACAGGAATTTCGTTTTATTCTCTACCTGCACCATCTAATGAAACAAGAACTAAGCAATTGTCTATCTTAAAGATCAGTTTTTTCCCCTATGATTTTAAGCTCGTTGTCGTCGAGGTGATCAGAGCGGGAAAGGACTTAATTCAAAGAAAGGGAAAGGATTCGGCCATGGCATATTCAAGGAACTATCATGGCATTCGCTCGGAGTGATTTGGGGAAGCAATAGAAACCCCAAATCTGCATGGCCCATCGATGATTCGAAACCACGTCCTACCGAATGCGGAGGAAGAACATTAACTTTTTTCCATCGCGCTTGGTTTAAAAATCAGATAATGATAAAACGTATAGTAACTTTTGCCAGCAGACCCCGAAGTTTTATGTGTAATCCGAACCACGGAATGTCCTAGCGTTCTTCACATGAACAAATCATAGCTTTACCAGAGGTGTAGGTTGGTTTTAAGAACCGTAAAATTTCCAGCCACGTCCACGATTCTAACGGGAGGCCTTCCGGTCCTCAGTCACGTGTATTTACCAACTGATACGACAGCATAATCCGAGTTATACAGGATTTCACTTGCGAAAAACATTCTGCTGTATAACTGGGATTATTTTTCGTATCCATCTCTGCGTGGTGTAGCCAAAGTTTCGGTTCCAACCTGGGACCGTCGTAGACGAAAACGACGAATGGGCATCCCTGAGAAAGCCCCGAATTGGTAGCGAAACGTTGGCAGAACCAGAAGCAATGACGCAGCACAAAATCCGAAAAATAAGTGCAATTTTACATGACGCATGCGGAAATCATGAAATTTAATAAAAGTCCACGGCGTAAATAGTAAGTTAAGTTTCTATGTCGCAAGCAGTTATGCTTTTTTTCGACGCACCCTCAATTCCCTGGTCATTCTTGTGTTGCAGGTTTCTGAATGCTTTTTAGAGCGCAAAGTGATTTATCTCTCACATAGGTTTTTTTACGAAGTTTAAAAAAACGAATATTATTACAAAATTTCGGTTTGTTCCTAGATTATAACTTCCGGGTATTTTATTGAGGCCTTTTAATTATACAAGAACAGGCTTTTTCTCCTCATAATGTGGTGCATTAGTGGTAACGTTCTGGCCTCGCATTCGGGAGAGCGCGGGTTGGAATCCCGTCCAACCATCCAAATTTGTGTTTCCCATTGTTTCTCCTTCAAAAGGTCATGGCCGAATTCTTTTCCATTCCATGTCATAAGCCCTTTTCTGTCAATAATGATTTCGACGCCGACTGGCGTAAAATCATAAGAAAAAGTGTATACTGGTATTCGGAACCTGCAAGAAAAGTGTCCAGGTTGGGATAGAAATTGATTTTGCGACCAGGAACGTTTACTCAGGGCCAATGCGGGGACCCAGTCACGTGACAGAGTGCTCATCGGCGTCTTTGTTGTGCGGCGGCAGACTCGGGAGAATAATTAGGTGTCTGCAGACAAATGATAGCGCGCCCTGAGACGAAACGAGAGTGCTTCCAGAGAGAGACGGGTTTTGTGTATAATCCACTCCAGCCACAGACTCTGCAGCACAGAGGATTGTACGCTGCTCGCAAAGGCCAAAGATCTGCGTGTTAGGTTCACGCCAGTAACCACACAAGAACAACAACCTGCACCATACGTAATAAATATAAAAAAATTAAATCTGACAGTCATGTTTTAAGTTATTTTATAATTCCAAAGATATTCTTCACAACAGAATTGACCCAACTGCACTTGTCAGAATTCTTTAGGATTGCAACAGTGGTTACCAAAGTTTTTATACGAGCATGCAGTTATGACATATGGATCTCGGTAACATATTTTATGTGTCTGTTCAAAACTTTTTTTTTTTAAGTGATATACAAAATTTTGGTATACTGTTAAAAAGTATTTTGTGTTTTGCTACGCGTTGGTAACTTTGGGAACATTTTAGCCCGGGAGAGTATCGCGAGATAATAAGGGAGCGTGCATAAACCATGTAGCTCCATTTTGGCCTCCTGTGAACCCCCCTCCTCTCCCCCACGTAGCCCGACGTGGCTTTGCCTCTACCCCCCCCCCCCCACTAGCCGTAGCCTTTTCTCGTAATTGGCTCCAGAAGACATTTTGTATTGTTTTCTCTTGTCAGACTATCGTAAATTACATACGGGGATAATTAAATGGCGGAAATAAATATTTACATGCTGTTGTGTGTCCTGTATCTCATTTTAACAATGACAAATAATATGAACGGAAAGCTACGTGGCCTGGCTCGAAACTCCCCCCTCCCCTCACGTAGCCCAACGTAGGTTTCCAGTCAACCCCCCGCCTCCTAGACCAAGCTACGTAGTTTGTGCACAATCCCTAAGAAGGAATTCGGACATGACCTTTAGAAGGAACCATTCTGATATTTGCCTGGAACAAAAATCTGGATGACCGGACCAGGATCCGAACCCTCGTCTTCCCGAGTGCCATCCCCGAGCTACCTCTGGCTCGGTCTGTCCACTGCCAGGATGGGTGAAACACGTTGGTTCCACAGTGTTGCGTCTTCGGCAGACAGCTTATGAGTGAGAGAGTGTAATGATTTTGTCGCGAAACATCGTGATCGTTCGTCTGTTCATCGCAGCAGGTTCAGACATTCTGCGTCAGGCTTTCTCGTCACCAGATCCAACTCACTGCAACTGATAGTTGCTACGACGACTTGAAATTCCAGTTTCTGGTGACGTCGAAATGCCGATACACAACAGCAAGCAAACCTTAAAGAGGCCTTTATATAATGCTTCCCTTCAATCACTGTGAGAAAATTTAGGAGAGTATATGAACGGAAGGAGGAATTTAGACCTGCAGGTGAGAAATTATATTTAGATCTATTGAAGATACGTAATCTCTTTCAAAGAAGTTGTATTTACAACTGTTTCACACATTCACTATAATATCAGAACATTGTTTCAGCGTTGTTTGAAGTAATAGGTTTATAGTCGCACTGAAGATTAACAGTTATGAATTAAGTATGAAGTGCACAACCGATTTAGTTTCATTAACGGTTATAGTTGATCTCTGTCTTTACTATCTTTTTACATTCATACAATCTCCAGTGAAGTGCGCAATGTATCATTGTACAAAGACTATTTAAAAGATATTCTGGGACACAGACTTTGATATTCTCTTGTATGGTTATAAATTGTCACATGCCATACAGTTTTATGAGTAGACAAAATTAAACTGTTGTAAATGTAATAACCGTCGCAGCTATACTGCTATTTAACGATAAGGTCATTAAAGGTGTGAGAATTTTGTAGACATGAGATAAAAAAAGGAATTGGTGATGACTTTCTTCAAAGAACTCTTTCGACATTCGCCTTGGATTAGATCTTACGACAAAGTTAAATGATCGGTTTTGACTGTAATTATGTTGTTATCAAGAAAAAAAAGACTGTAAAGTTGATTAATAATAAAATATTGTTAAAGGAATTGTATCAAGCGATAAGAATTAATAAGGGGCGTGACCGAACCAACAGCAATTAGTAAATGGGTGGTATCGAGATATAAGCAAGAGCAATTGAAGAATAAAAGAAAAGACTCGAGCTTATGAAAGAATTGTCCAAAACTAAGTTCAGTGAATATAAATAAATGAATTTTAAAAGTGGACCACGAAGTAAGCGTTGGCAAACAAAATCAGGAAGGTTAAAATAGGTAAGAAACGAAGATAGATAACCGTATTTATTTAGAAGTGGGGGAAAGTATTCAATGATATAAGGTGAGTCAAAATCCGACGTCATTAATGCACAAAAAAGAATGCCTAATGTCCCCACTCTGACTAGAAGGGGATGAAGCAAGGCCGTAAGACAGCAAGGAATAAAATATTCTATTAGGGAATACTTCTATAAAAAATCCAAAACATGTGATGGTTAGCACATAACTTTATTACTTCAGTTGCAAATCAGACGGAAGTACCTTATAACCCGGAGTAATTTTGGAAAACTGAAAGCTAGATGACTTCTGGACATCGAACCACCGAGTGGGGTGGTGTAATGGTTAGCGTTCTCGCCTCGCATTCGGGAGGATGGCGGTTCGAATCCCCCGTCCGGGCATCCAGATTTGGGTTTTCCATGGTTTCCCCAAATCACTCCAGGCAAATGCCGGGATGCTTCCTTCAAAGGCCATTGGCCGAATTCCTTCCCATTCCTTGCCCCCATCCTTGCCCCCCATCCTTTCCCGTCTCTAAAGACCTCGATGTTAAAAAGAGACGTAAAGCAGTTACAAAAAAAAAAAAAAGACATCGAACCCGGCTCTATGGGAATGTATGACAAGAAGGTAACGCTCTCCAACTAGTTACGTATTTTGTAATCATTTGTCAAAGTACAGCGACATTTATCAGACGTGTAGCTAAACGTTTTATTTCATAACTTCTCTCCGTCTTCTCATGAAATAGTAATAATTTTGTAGGTTCGTACATCACATCCTGTTCAATGCGAAATATTGCAGTTTTACTGAGAATTTCGTGTGGCTGGTGTGTATCAGAGTTTTCGTTTCCCGTAGTTGAGAGCTCTGCTTGTGTGCGAGTAGCCCTCAAAGTCCGCCTGGCTGAAGCCTGCACGGGCAGGCAGCAGCCAGCTGACGTCACTACAGACGTGGCCGCCGAAATGGCACGGTTCACCAGCACAACCAGCTGCAAAGGGCGCCCTGCTCACGGGCTCACCGCACAAAGAGGTCAGCTCCTCTTATCTCATTTCATCCTGAATATATTTCCACGGTACTCAAAACGGTTCTTAAAAGTTTCCTTATAATCATAATTATACAAAATTTTAGTTAATTTAACGTCATCATTCCAGAACAGAAACACAATCCCCAGTATCACATTTGCTCACTTCAGAAGTGCTGTGAAGTGGTTGTGAACTATACACATGTCTTTTTTTTCACTTATGGTTTTGCGCCTCCTCAATGTCGATTTTTTTTATCGTGACTTTACGCCTCGTTGACTCTCCGTCATTAGAGGCGAGAAAGAACTGGGGACAAGGAACGGAAAAAAGTACGGCCATAGCCTTTTGAAGGAAGCATCCCAGCATTCACCTGGAGTGATTTGGGGAAAAATATGGAAAACCCAAATCTGGATGCACGGACCCGCGTCCTCCCGAATGTGTCAACGTTGAGGTCAATAGAGTTGGAAAACCTCTACCCTACTACTCGAACAACTGCTATTGTTTGTTCTGTCAACTTTCGGAACAGAAAATTTTGTAAGAATTTTTTTTTTTTGCTTTGGGTTACTGAGGTAGAGGCGTGAACGGATTGGGAGCAAGGAACGGAAAGGAATTCGGCCAGTGCCTTTTAAAGCAACCACTCTGGGATTCGCCCATAGTGATTTCGGTAAACCATGGAAAATGGACATCTGGATAGTCGGGCGAGTATCTGAACCATTGTCATGCCGAATGCCAGCTCCGAGCGTTAGTACTCATCCATCTGGTTAGATAAAAACTATCGTTATGAAGTACATAATTTTCTTGCTACACTAATCCTTAAGAACGAAGGAAATTAGACAAACTCCCACTATTTGCAGCTACGCTTTGTATAGATTCCATCAGTATTTTGTAAAGAAAGTAAGTATCAAACATATCCCTTTATTACTATAATCTAACAGGGACGGTAACAATTAGAATTTAAACCACCAGCGACTTGTCTGATATATTGAGTTGTTTATTTCTGTCTACTTTATAATGGTATTAGGCATTATAGCCATTGATCCAACTACTATGTTTCTTTTATTCCTCAATTGTGTATATAGAATCTTTTAGTGTTATTCATGACCACAAGCGAAAGGACAACACAGGACGGAGACAACACTTAATCAAAACCACCCATGCCCTGGGTCGGACTCGAACCCGCGACCCCTGAAACGCGAAACCAGCTCGTTATCCCCACGCTTCCGGGACCGATTCTACTTTATTAACAGGAGATCAGTTGAAGAAAGAACTAAAAGAGTCACTGTGCCACATCATCGACACAGCTCGTGGTATCTAAGATTTGCCGATTGCATCAATATGATATTGTTATTGTTGTTGACTGTACAAGAAAGTGCGAGTAGTAACAAGTTTGTTTCTCATCTGTGTTTCCTTCTTAGGGCCATACCGAATACCTCTTTCAAGAAGTTGGAATTGAATATCTTGGAGATTTAAAAAAAAAAAAAAAAAAAAAAAAAAAAAAAGTAAAACTTGCTCCACATTCATAAATAATTTTAAATTTATTATTACTTTTTTTGTTCTTCTTTTTAGAGTTTCTCAGCGTCTTCCTTATTCGGCTATTACTTTCTGAATCCAATTTTTTATTTTATTTATTTATTTTTTTGCTTCCGGTTTTACGCCTCGTCATTACGTCATTAGAGGCGAGAAAGGACAAGGGGCAAAAAACTGGAAGGTATTCGGCGATGGCCTATTGACACTACCATCCCGGCATTCACTTGGAGTGATTTTGAAATTCCAAATTTGAATGGCTGGACGGAGATTCAAACTCGCGTCTTGCGGAATGTGAGGCCAGAGGGTTACTTGTTATGTTTAACCAGCTGTCATGTCGCAGAAATCTGTCACTGTTTGTTATTGTAAGGGGGAGAGGAGAAGGAACTACAATATAGCCATCTGTCTGTGAACAATAAACGTTTATTTCCTACACTAAGTCTTAGTTGTTTATGTGAAATGAGTAGTTTTTGAAGCTATTCCGAACATTCACCAACGTGGTTTTTGGAATATCACAGTCGTCAGTCCAGAAGGTAAGTCAGGACAGAGCATTTAAGTCCGTGTTCGGTACAGTCAAAATAAAGCGTACTGCGGAAATTCACTGATGGTTTTTACAACTTCCACATCAACAGTAAAGAACGGAGTTAGTGACTAATTTCTATTACTTCTTTTGTAATTGAGATTTAACCCTAGCAAATACACCACGCAGATGCTACTTTCTATAAAAAGCATCAGTGTCTCTTACATATTGAATATTTTTAAGTACCTGCTACCACAAATCTTTGTCTGAAACTGTCGAGACCCCAAAAACTGTGTTACAAAGCCCAGTAACGGCCTTCATCGAGATAAAGAGGTTCTCACACTCTGAACTGAGCTAAATTATCATTGTAAATGGTATGCTATCCCTCTGCTTCGTATACAACTTGTATTTAATTTAATTTTTGTTGTTTTGCATTGGTTCCAATGTCATTATCATAAAAATTTTGTGCATAAAGTAATTTTTCTTTGCACATAATAAAATATAATGTAATTAATGGTAGATTGCCGTTTTCATTATTTGAAATCTCCCATTTCTAATGCTTAATGGATATAATTAACTACTTGTATTGTTATTATTAAAATAATTATTGCAGGGAAACATTTATTAATTTCATGTGGAAGTAATTCCTGGCGCCCAGCTCTTATCACGAATGCAAGTTTTTTAGCGGACATTTACAGCTCTCACCAATAAATGGTGCAAGGTGTAGTGCGATAAGATGTGTCAATGGTACACTACAATATGGGTACTATGACAACTCGCACGAAACTACAAGACCAACCACAATGAATACACGAGTTTCTTATTAACAATATTTGTTGGGTATAGATTATTCTCTCAGAATATGTAGTTCTCCTCCTTAACATAAATAAATTCTTTCTAGAGATCTGAACATCATAGCTCTTGAACTTAATGTTAAGGAACGTATCAAATGAACGATTGTTTTTTGTTCTTTACCGTCTCTGTATAGTGTAAAACATGGAAAATTTAATTCCCATCTTTTAGTTTTAGTATGAGGAATTTATTAACACAGAGAAGTCCTTAAGGACTAAATCTTTTTGTAAAAACGAACCATAAATATTACATTAAAAGAACATTCAAGTTTTAGTTTGTATATATCGACCACCACTCCAAGCAAGAGTTATCAGCAGTTCTAAGCCACCAATAAATTGATTACATAAATTCTTTATGATCGTACAGCCCACCAAGTGTAGCCAAACAATCACTCTCTTAATTATTATGCTCATCTCTTTGCCTATTATTGTGTCATATGTTTTGTAGCATTATGTTACAAGGTAAATGGTTTCATGTTCTTTCCAAACAATCTGAACGGACATGTTATCATTCCTTCCAAGCTCAGTGTGATCACCTGAATTATCACAGTCTGTTTTCCAAGAGGCTCAGCACGCGCAACAGACTTCAGCTGGTAGCTAATCTATAAGCTGAGATGTAGTGCCTCCAAAGACAATGAACATTCGCAGCTGGGTAATTGCAGTCCTTGAACAGGCTTTGTGCCGAGAGCTCATATCTGCCTCTCTCACCTTCCACCCCGCCAGCTGACATCTGTTGTGCTCCCATAGGAACTGAGATTTTCGTTTGTATCCTGGAAAGAAAGCACATGGCCCAACCCTGCCGGAGAAATCAACGTGCAAGCTGGGCACCTGACAACAGGAGGAATACATTATTACAAGTTAGTTTGCTACGTCAGTAATTATTGCTTCGGATTATTCGGAACCATCTCTTTAACAGAGATGATACAAACATTATCCTCTATACTAACACCTATTAACTGACTTCTTTCAGTCAATTTCTAATTTATTTTACTCATGCGAACGTGATATGTTCCCTTTCCTAACAAAATAAGTTACAAGAAATAACAGACTAAATATTTTTCAATAACCAAATTAAATGCGGTATGTGGCTACCTATAAGGAAAGATTATACGATTGATGAACAACGGCAGTGAGAGTTAGAAGTTTTTGTTCATCCACAAACTTCGCGGATCATTGATACAGATAGATCAAATTTCTATAAGCATGTAAGAGAGCTTTTTTAAATTCACCGAACGCTACTTCTATTTTCATTAGATACATAGAATGCTGTCACGGTCGCCATGGTATCGCTTTGTGGTTGAAACCTGAACAGATATACAATTCTGTTAGCCGTCTAAGTACTTCATACAGTTATAATAATCTTCTTTGGCTTATTACATTATTAAATACGATCATCACCCACCGACCGTAGTGTTTCTGGCTGAAAACGAATGAAGCAGGAGTGTAAACGGAATCTTAGCGCGAATGCGTCAAATCTTTCCTGTGCAGAGAGAGAATAAAGATTGCGATATTGGTGTGTGGCTGAGTTAATTTTCGCATGAAATGACTGACCCTGCACATTATTTGCAGCTGATTAAGGCGGCCTGTATCGTTAATCAGGTATAGATTTTTCTCGCTGCAATTTGTAAGTTAGGCAAGTAAAAAATTCAGTTAAAAAAAGCGGATCTGAACGATGACGGAACGTTTCGCTGCAAAGGTGTCTCCCAAGACGCTCCAATAATTTTAATACGCAAGGAATTCTCATCTAGTCTGGATGTTGATTGCCTAATTGGTTGCTTGTGTCGAATTTTACTTGGGCATTCGTACAACTGTTTACGCGGCTCCGGAATCTCTCACTTCACGATGTCTCATTTTTACATCCAAATTCAAGTCGCAAACCGTGAGCGTGGATAGAGCTCGAATAGTAAACCAGCAGCAATAACGTGCCTGCAAACTGTATAAGCAGTGGCCGAGAGGAGAGTTTGGAAGTGATCCTGTCGAGGTCGGACTCCTTCGTAAATACTCGTAAAACGGTAGTTTTGCATTCTTTACAGCCTCGTCACAATGTTAGCCAAAGCTCCCACTAAACAATGCTGAATAAGACATGGTAAGCAACAACCGTTTAGAAAACAGCTCCACGTATTAGTTCCGCTTACAAGCAAGAATAAATTTCTTGTTCTCAGTTACATTGCTGATAACATCAGATTTGCATTCTTATACAACTCCTGCAGCGTTTGTGGTAGTTATAAGATTCGTTACTTTTCAATTTCTTTGGATTCGAAGTAAGTTATCACTAAACTTTACGATATTCATGCTACCAATCACCTGATTTGTCTTGCAGTAATGTTTCGAAATGCTTGTTTTCATTGGATTTTCGCTATTTTCCCTTGCAATCGGTTGTATGCTCTGATGCTGGCTATGATGTGTAGTTAAATACACAAACTGTCAACACTTATTTTGCCCTTTACACTAAACATCTTTCTATATTCAAACACTCTGCTATGAGGAGTCTGACCACGTTCGTGGAGTCAGTAGGTGGGCTTTAGGTACGGAGCCTACAAGGTGAGTGATTAACGCTGGGGCCTGAAATTTTAATCACTTAGTTCCATTGTCTTTCCATCCCGAATACGACTTACCAAAATCAGTCTAGACAAATTGGCACATGGTTTCTTTAAAAACAATCTGAAAAGTTTCTTCTTCAATCCTCTTCCACTTTTAAGGACCTGGACGCCGTAGGGCGGTAAGGGTATAAGCAAAAAGAATATTTTTTTGTGATTTCTCATTCAATTCTGCTGGAAAATTAAATTTTTTAATTGTTGGTGATGATTCCTTAAACTATAATCACAAAATCAACGTCTTATGAATTGTATCCATCTCTGTTAAATTTCAATTTACGGTCGAGGGTTGGCAGACCTGCTGTAATGAAGGTCTGTAATGCGCAGCTTGTCGCGTGGGGGTTGGAAGAAGAAGGAGACGAAATAAGTGATGCCACGCGTTGTTCTGAAAGAAAAGTGGAGAAAATAAATTCTTGTTTCACTTAAAACGAAGATAAAACGCAAAACTTATAGATATCTGTTGCAATACGATAAACAACGTGCCTGACAGAGTTAACTTCAGATGCCAGCTCCTATTGCAGTGGTATCAGGTGGAAGGTAGGATTATTTTACAAATTAAAAAACAACGATCATAAGCAGCTAAAATAGCCTAGCACTAATCTATGGACTCAGAAGGAATTTTTTAAGGAAGCAATATCTACAGTTTCTGCCCGTTTATGCTAACATTATTTCTCTTATTTATTGTCAGTAAAGAGGAATTAAAAAGTATATGTTTATTTATGCTCATGCATGAAGTTTCCTGTAGGTGATTTTCTGGGGGCTCTTTTTATTCTATGTTGACCCTGGTAGACAACAAGACACCGGACATCTGTTACACAGTCATCCAGTGTGAAATCATGAGGGTGGATGGGCATGTGCCCTTCCTACGTTTTAGAACCGGATTTGTGAGATCCAAAACATTTGAATTGTTGGTGTCCCATGTTTCTGCGAAACGTGTTACTATGTTTTGTGTATGATAAGTGCATTTTTTGTTTGTAAAATGTGCAGTTTCTGGTAGATGAGGATCAGCGCTCGATCCTGGTCCCGTTGCACCTCCACGATGCAATGTGGTGGCGCGCCCACACTGGCGGTAACACTCTGGCCTCGCATTCGGGAGGACGCTGGTTCGAATTTCCGTCCGGGCATACAGGTTAGGTTTTCCATGGTTTCCCGCAAACATTCCAGGTGGATGTCTGGATGCTTCCTTTAAAAGACCATGGTTGAATTACTTCCTGTTCCTTGACCCCGGTGGTTTCCCGCCTTTAATAACCTCGATGTTGACAAAAAGTAAAGCCAAAAAAATAAAGAAAGCACACTGGTGGGTCTCTGGTATTTTATTTTTTTAACTAATTCAGCTACTCTGAAACATTGTCATCCGCTCTAAACGGTGAATAAGAGGCGACCATCACTGATGTAAAACTATTTTTGGAAGTTTCTTTACTGTTCGAGGGGGATGAATATTTTTCTTCACATGATACGTCATTAGTGGTCCGATTTGTTCATTATTTCACTGTCGATAACTTATTCGCTTATTCAACAAATGCACTTGTGCAACATGTTGGGCGAGTCTTGTATTGCTGCCCCGTAGTTGGAATTTCTGACAGTTGATCTGAATGCCGTTGGCGGAGGGCAGCATTAAAAGTTTAAGCGGTGAGGGGGTGGTAAGTTTCGGTATACTTTTTAAATCGAAGCTCGAGTAATATCAAAGTTCGACAGCGAGCTGCTAACTTTGAAGTTCTTGTTCTTTAGAATCTGTACTCTTCAGATAACATCGTATATAGTAAAGAGTTTTATTTAGGGAAGTCTATGACTTTCAGTTACTTGTGTGCAACTTTCAACACCTTTTACTCTATTAGCTATAACTGCACACAGGTCGGGATTATCATACAATATTTTATATATATATATGTCGTTTCGGGAGTAAGGAGCTACTCTACTAGATGGCGCCACAGACGCAGCGAGCAGGATGCCAACGCCACAGTGACTAGAAAGTGATCTACGAGGGGCTATTTAAGGGTAGCGCACATCCCATGGAGCTCTCTTCATGCCTGGCCACCATCGAGGCAACATCATCCGCTATCTGTCATTGTGTATTGTGAGACTGAGCCTAATAAACCGGATCCTTGTATCAGCTGTGATCTCGTAGTTACTCTCCACTGTCCGGGAGATATCCACAGCCAACCTTCGCTATTGAGCCATCTACCTTAAACCGTGAACTCCATTCAACCCGCCCGACTGCTGATCTTTCCCGGATGGATATACATATATATATATATATATGTGTGTAGACCTGTCCCACCATATATGTCAATCTGCAGCCTCCACTACATTTCGCAGACCACTGGTGTTTGTGTATGGAGGTAACAAGGAGTTTCCCATAGTACACAATGTTGGCCGAATTGCGGTAACTGTGGAGAAGTGGGAGATACGGTGGATGAAAATGGTCGTTCTGTAACATTTTCATATTTGGAACAAAGATATGTGTGTCCGTATATTTCACTTTGCTACTGCAACTACATAGCGCAGACCACCGGTCTTTACATGTGATAGTGACATCAGGACACCTATCGTGCACTATGGTAGTTAAGTGTCGGTAGCTATAAGGGTAAGCGAGATATGGTGGTTAAAAGTGATCGACCTAGGGCGTTTTCCTATTTCAACCAAAGACGTGTGTGTCCCTATATTTCACCTGGAAACCAGAACTACCTAGCGCAGTCCACTGGCGTTTATGTGTGGTAGTAGCCTAGAGTCTTCCATCGTGCACTATGGTGTTTGCACGTCCGTAGCTGTGGGAGTGTGGTCGATATGATGCTTGAAAGTGGTCCACCTGATATAATAATATACATGCGTGTCCCTATAGTTAACTCTACAGACAAAACAACCTATCGCAGTTCACTGGTGTTCATACGTGGTAATAGCCTCTAGCCTCCCATCGTGCACTATGGTGGTTACATGTCGGTAGCTATGAGAGGGTGGGAGATATGGTGGTTGAAAGTTGTCGACCTAGGACACTTTCATATTTTGACGTTTGTGTTCATATATTTCACCTTGCAGCCAGTACTACCAACCGCAGACCACTGGTGTTTGCATGTGATAGTAGCCTCGAGTCTCCTATCGTGCACTGTTTTGGTTGCATGTCGATAGCTGTGGGGGTGTGGGAGATATAGTTCTTCAAATTGGTCGATGAGGGTATTTTGTTATTTCCACCAAATACGTGTGTGTCCTTACATTTCTCTTTGCAAACACAACAGATCACTGGTGTTTGTGTGTGGTAGTAGCCTAGGTTCTCCCATCATGCACTATGGTGGCTGCATGTCGGTAGCTGTGGGAGTGTGAGATATATGAAGGTTGAAAATAGTCGACTGAGGGCATTTTCATATTTCGATCAAATACATGTAAATCCGTATATTTCACTTTGCAGCCATAAATTCATTGCGCAGATCACTGGCGTTTATGTGTTGTATTAGCCTTGTATCTTCCACCGTGCGCTATGGTGGTTGCATGTCGGTAGCGATCAATAAAAATTCTTTACAAACACGAAGTAGTGGGCACCAGTTTACTATAAAGCAGGTCAGTTTGATTGATCGTACATATTACACAATTTTGTAAAAAAAACCTTTTTAATGAATTTAATGAAGAAAAATCTTAATTTCCAAGGAGATGAACTTTGAAATGAAACGCCTGATGTTAATTTATCGTTTGGGGCAAAAATTATTCTCTGCTAACGAAATTTAAGAGGAAAGAAATTTAGTCAGTTTTCACAATTATGATTAAATTCAGAAATACAATGAAGACTTACTTATTGTCATTAACTGCAAAGTCTTCATTCTGACTTCAATCAATAATTTGACGATTTAGTACAAATCAACGTATCCGATTTCGTTTGAATACTTTTCAAGCATTAGCACTGAATAATCTCTAAAATTACAAGAATGACTGACGCACACACTAGCAAATGAGAAATCTAAATTTAAATTTAAGGCCTACAGCCAGTAGATATCTACACTTTATGGTAGTTTAAGTACTATAGTAAAAATAATAATGTTTTACTACGTCCTTTTTCGTAGACCATGGTTACAGTGCTGTGGAAAACCTTTTCCTTAAAATAAAAAAAAATAAAAAAACTGGAAATAATTAATCACGATGATTTAAAGATTGACAAGGCTAGAGTTGATCATTAACAAGTTTGTAGCAGCGGATTTGAATCATCCTTTCACTTAGAGTCATTTTATTGTTAGTGATGAGTTCTTTGCTATAATCGTGTATCATTTGAATTTTCTATATGAAATGTGCTCTTAGCTACGTTTGATTTCAATTAATATTTTTGTAAATCAGGCAAATGTTATTATTCATTTATTATGCTTTAGTGGTTTGTGAGAAAAGAATAACAGTCGAGTAACATCTCGTGGTTTAACCAGGAATCATTTATCCACGAATATGCCGAACGTGTTACCTCAAACAAGGAAAGGATTTAAACAGAAAATTCGTAAAGAAATTGACTGTAACTATAAAAATGACTTTTAAAAACTGAGTCTGCTACGTAGAAAATTGTATGACGGATATCTGGATGTTGATTTTTACCCCAAAAATGGTTATTTCCATACGCGAAATTTCTTTATATTTTACCTATTATAGATTTGAATCAGTGACTCATTGCAGATTAGTTCAACAATAAATAAACCCATAACTAATTGAAATAATGACCTTATGGCTTCGCAGTAAGAAATGTCCCTTAAATGTGTACAGAAGCTTACTGAGTAGCGAGATATACTACGTCCACTTCAGGAATGACGTTAGCAGCTTTTTTGTTACTGTCGTAAAATTTACGACAGGGAGCGGGAACACAAGCTTTTTCTCTTCTCATTGCCCTATTAGTCAACCCTACGTTAGAGTGCTTCGTAACTTTAAAACATCGTCACAGCTTTCATCTAGTACAAAATGGCTGTCGCTAGTAGAAATGTTGTAGCCGGTGGTCTCTACAGTATTTCCATTACATTTCATTTCAGTTTTGCTTCAAACACTGACAAAAGCAGAAAACTTGTCTCGCAAAGAGAAGAGCAGGACGTAAAATTAGAGGGTCCTTACATGCAATCTTCACAATTGCTGTATGAGCTCAAACATTGAAGCTGAAAACTCGTCCGCAGAATTCTTTTAGAAAATTAAGTCTGCAGGAACCGATAATTCAGAGCTCCATTCTGTGCAGTAATACGGTAACGCGGGTTTCCCTCTTTAGATGGGCCGGAGGAGATTGCCAGTGGAAGGTAAATAGAGGAAGAAAAAAGTGGCGGCAAGCGCAGCGCCAGCGCGGCAACTTTTATTACTTCCCGGGCCCCGCGGTACTGCCGGTCCCAGGTTTAAAACCGAATCACGCTCGAGTCGACTGAAGGCGCTACAATGCTCATCTACTTATTTGGTTCATTTTTTAAATTTTACATACAATTTTATTTTACATACAATTGTAAAGTAGTATGGAGCTTACGTGCACTGATTTCCGTAACTAAATATGACATATATTCTTACGCTGTTCGGTGTGCCTCATCACACACATAAGAGCGAAGGATATCCCCATCAAGCCTACCTATTTGACAGTAACGTAAATAATCATTTATAATATTTCAAAAAGGTTTCTTTTTGTAAGGTTTCTCCTTTCATACCTAACAGAAATAGATAAATGAGGTATCTTTTTAAAGATTAAGATCTCCGCTTTGGAAACATTATATATTAAGAACGGAATTTTTTGGAGTTCGACTCAGGGAAAAAGTGTCATTATTGCCATAGCGTTTTTTTTTTTTTTTTTTTTTTTTTAGTACTAGCCGTTTATCTCTCTTACTATTTAACCGAAATACATATGAGGTACTATTTTAAAGATTAAGGTCTCTGATTTGGTCACAACATATCTTAAGAGATTAATTCTTTGGAATTTCACCCTTGAAGGGCAAAAGTATCATTATTTCCAAAAAGTTTTTTTTTGTTATCATGAGCGAATTATCTCCCTTGATACATAGCCGAAATCGATAAAAGAGGTATCATTTAAACGATGAAGATCTTCACCCAGGCAACATTATAAATTAAAAACAAAATTTTTCAAAATTTGACCCTTGAAGGACAAAAGTAATAACCGTGAAAGTCACGTGTATGAGACAGTTCAGTGGGAAGCCGCTTGATAGCAGGATTACATATCAAAGAGATATCAATAAACTGCTTCACTTGTGTTACGTACACATTACAGCAAACAAATAAACAATTGATACAAATGGCACAGATCTATTAGAAACCACCAACCTTACTATTCATCGTACTCGCGAAATTTGTAACCTGTTCTTTTTTTATTTTCACTATATTAATTATCCGGAATGTTTTGATGTATTAACTTTTCAACCTACACGCAACGCAAATGTCCCACATTTCCATTCTTTTGTTCTACAATTACTACCTATGGAACTGTATCAGACATTTTATGCATAAGTCTGTCTTTTTTACTGATTTTAGAGGAAACATTTCTGTTGTGCTTCTCGATTCATCTCGTCAGGCCTCTCTGCTCTGCCGTCATGTGCTGGCATTACATTCACTATGCTGCTGTCACGTTTAGAAGCTTCTGAAGACAACGCTATCCGCTTATCCACTCCCGAATTCACATCTAAAAACCACATGGGTATTTTCTGCTTTTAAACTTGCCTTTCCTTCAATCTCTACATTCATTTCGCCTGGCATCGAATAGTTGCTTACAGTGCTCACTGCTTCCTTAAGTGTCTGTCTGCATCTGCCAATGTTGTTCGAAGGTGATGTCAGATGGTCCTGGAGGTGGGGACTCCCTCGCCGTATTGGCTATCGAACATTAATTCTCAGTTACAGGTCTTTTGAAAGAACCTTTTCTGATTCATTTGTATTAGCTAGTTTTTTTTTTTATTTTATTTTTAAAATACATTTATAATATGTTAAGCACTGACAATCCAGGCCTCCCAACCTACCTGATTATTGTCGGAGTTTTCTCTGCTAGGACAAATGCAGCAGTTTGTAGGGGACATGTACTCGCATGCCGCCTTCTTCCATCTGTCTACACGGAATGCATCGCCGATGTGCACATTGATTGTTGCTTTGTTGACACAGGATTAGTGTTTGCCGAGAGAGCAACTAAGAGAAACGGAAAAGCGTTTCTCAATGTTTCGTTGTCCAATTAATCTCCTTTGAGTTACGATACTAGCGTTTGGAATAAAGAATTATGCACAGTTTTCGCTAAACTGTTTCGATTTTTTGTTCATGCAACGAACATAGACTTATGTTATGTAACCTAAAGGAAATATGCTCACTTAGATCATTGTTTATTTAGCTGATTAAAGACGTATTTAATTAAAACCTAGCAAGAGTGCCCCGGCAAAGACCCCGCCACTTTTTAGTCTTTCTGAAACGTAGGCAATGGAAGCTATGTGAGTATTGTCCCATTTATAAAGAATTTGGTAGCTACTTGTTAATCGTGAAGGGACGAAGAGAGAAAGAAATGTCTATGGATCCTATTAACACAATGTGGACCTAACATCAAATCAATTTATTTTACTGTATCAGTAGGATATAATTACACTAAAAGTTATAAAATATTTAATACGTTATAAGTTTTACTGCTCATTTTATAAATACCACACGCCCTCCTACAAATTCTTTTCCTTTATCACATTTTCCTTATAAATCTCTTCTCGCATTATACACTGACCGCTACGTAAGTAGCGTATTTCCTGAGAATATTGTGACTACCCGGCCTTTGGTAAATGCAGATTAACTAAAAACAAAACAAAAAAGATCGTCTACAGGCACGCAGAAAGGCAACTGTGCATTCAGTCTTTGTAAATTAGAGGCGACATAATTTCTTGGACATGATTGTAAGTTGTATTCAGCCCCTTTCAGATGATAAGTTTTCAATTTGTGGACGCTTCTTCACTGAAGAGATACAATACAACGATTTTAAATCAAATTCATATTACTAATCACCCTGTGCTTTGTTCAGTGACGTGACAAGATAATTACACCAATCAAATCTGGAAGCCAAAAAAGATCAGATATGACTTAAGGACGCCAGGTGCTGAGAAACATTTTGCACTGGTTTTGGTGGTGTTAGTAGATTAGAACAACGGAAATGACTGCAAAAGCAATGAGGCAAACTCGTGCAGTTGACAAGTTGCAAACAATGTTTATGATATCTGTTGGGCGTCCATTCCAAAGTCTATCACTGCGCTTTGTCTGGTCACAGTGAATGCATATCGCTGAGGTCTGTGCTCCGCGGCTTTGTCGCACGAGATAAAAGCTGGGACTGCTGGGATCTGCCACACGCACGCACGCACGCACGAACGCATGCGCTGCTATTGAAAACGGCGCAATGCGTGAGCGATTCATAGGCCACCAGGCAGCTGGGCTGCTAACAGTTTCTGTTATGCAGTTCGCCGTCGATACTCTTTAGCAACAGCTGGTGCTGTACTTCCAAGAGTGTGTTCATATCATTGGATGTTTCATATACCACAAGCTGAATTTAAATCGCGCCAAGGGCGGGCGTAAATGGACGACCTGAGAGTGTGAGAGTAGCTTGCCATTCAAGTTCACAGAATATAATTACTATTGATTTCTGAGTAGTTTTCCTATGTGAACCATATTTCTGGAGCGTATTACCTCGAAATTAAAAATAGTAATTTGGAGTCTTCTTGACGCCCACAAGTTTTACTGTCACTTAACACGAAATCCAACTCTGCTGTGTGTGTGAGAAGTACGTCGTGAATGATCGGTGGCTCAAATTACACGTTAAGCTGTACTCACGCTGAAGTTGGAAATGGAACTATGTCAATCGATGGCCGAAATATGGTCTCCAAGGTAGTAGAGCCACACGAAATGAGGCTCTTGGCTAAATTTGGGAAAATAGTCAGTATTGTAGCTGTGCGTCTACTATTACAAAAAGGTATGTTTTCTTGAAAAAAAGGAAATATGCAAAAAATTTCATTTTTATATCCTGATTTTAATATTGGTGCCATAAAAATCGCAGCTGCCATTTCGTCTCTTATGACGTCACGTCTCAGTTCGTGCCGCTGTTAAGCGGCAGTTTGCTTATGTTGTTGACAATATTACTTCTACAGTTTACAAGTGGTATGTAGTTCCTCAGTGTCAATAAAACACCAAACAATTTGTATATTTACGTTCCAAACAAGGAGAGTATGTAGAAAAATTTCTAAAACTTGCGCGACGGGACCCAGATTATTTTTCTGCAAAATCTTCAATGTATTTTTTGCGAAGACCACTTTGATTTAAGCTTTTATTTAATATTTTATAATGTTAAATAATCTGTGTACCTTAATATTTTTCCTGTGATAAGCTTAAATATTGACCCATAAATGAATTATTCTTTGTAAGTTGAGTATCGTGTTCCCGTTAACTCGACGTCTTTATAACCTGTTGAAACTAGTCAGACATCTTTTATATGATCTGATACATAATTTAAATGAATGCAACTACATAACTCATCTACCAAATTAGTGATTCTTTCCAAAGTATGCAGTAATTTTCGTAATGCCGCTATTGTTAAGAGTGCGTTGTTGATCATTAAGAGTATCTGATATTTATTTATTACTTTCAAATAGCCAATGGCTATTACACATAATGTTATATTTTGATAGGTTTGTCTATACTTTATCATTACAACTAATATATCATCTCATCTGAATATTTGTATATTATCGTGACGAATACTTGCTGTTAGTTCATTATCTATTTACACGCACGGCAATTAAGCAATATTTTCAACTTAACTTCTAGGTACCTCTCCTAATATTGACCCCATTAAAATATTTAGCATATTACAACAATTTTTCTAGCCTATCTATGATTTTTTTTAAAAAAATCTATTATCCAAAACCTAACACTCAACCACAATGAAAGAAAGACTTAATTCTTATATAAATTTCCTTATGAAAATGTGCGCACCTTTAGCAGAAAACTGAACTTTCCATTTTTGAGTATGTACACTCTGAGAAAAGTTTTGACGATCCAGAATTGTAATGTGCAAAAATCACTGTTTTATGCGAAAATTGTTCCCAGCATCATCACATCAATTTTGGGAAAATTAGAGCTGTTTGCTCATGTAAATTCAGCTTCCGTTGCAAATACTCGTATTATTCGTTTTGTCGATTGGTAATCACAACTAAGTAACGAACTGACTTAAAACCTTGAAAACCACAGATTGACAACTACTGTTTAACAAGCGGAGGAGAACTGATGCGTGCTGAGTCGTGACATCACGCGCTCTGACTGGCGTTTCCACCCATCGCCCTGCAACGAAGATGATCTGTTTCCAGCAACACTGAACGCACTTGAGGTTGCGAAGTACTGGGAGAAATGTGTTCAAAATTGTTAAATTTCAAAATGTGTTAACAGTGTATTTGATATTTGTTACTCGAGAATCTTCTAATGTTATAATAAGCAACTGGTCACAATTGACGTCATCTGTCACACCATGACGTCACTCTATGACGTCTCGCAATCAAGTCAAGCTCTAATCCTTATTCTTGGTTATACACGTTATTTAATAACATTTCTAAGCGTTCGCGAATAAATTAACTGACAGAACACTGAAATAAAGTATGTATTGCATTTAAATCGACAACCAATCATTAGATGCTTATATTGACTTAATATTCTTTTGATATGCCGGTATAGAAGTATTCCTTACATTCTTTGTCCATAGATAAGTAATATCTAAGTTTCGAGCATAATGTTAGCAAAAGTTTTTATTAGATTGTTACTTAGCATGGGTCAGAATTACAACTGGCATTTGACGTTACAGAAGAAGGCATGAATAATTTTTTTTTAAAAAAATATATTAAACTGTGTCCTATTAATGAAATGATTAAATCGTTTGAACGGAAATAGTTTTACACTGATCACGATATGTGCAGCCTACACTACAATTAAAACAAATGTTATGTAGCATAATGTAAGTTTATAAGATTTATTATAATTTCCTTTGCTTTCACTGAGCAATATTACTGAGGCTATTATTTCAGCAACATGTAACTGTGTCAGCCATTCAGACGTTGTAATATTGGTATGAACCACGGAAACAAAAAAAAGGTGTAAAAACCGTTTAAGATTTTTTATCAAATTTATATGGCGATGCATTATTGCCACTAAAATGCGATTACATGTATTAATATCCGCGAGATTGAAGTATTGTTCTTCTGGCACCAAGTTTAGCGTTGTATGTGGTTAGGTTGAAATGCAACCTGGACCCTGATGGAAACGGAAACTTTTTGCTACAGTGAAAGGCACGAGGAATTACATTGAATTTTATTTTATTGCAATTCTATCTTAGTTAAGCAATTGCTAGGACATGAATTGTCAGAACACTGATAGAAAAATATGTATTTAGTTTAAATTGTCATATTAATATCAGATTTTTTACTGTAATCTTTACATGGTTTGAATGAAAGAAGTTCCAAATTGATCGCGATATATGTGGCGTAAACCACAATTAAATATTACCTGGCATAGCGTAAATTGTGATTATTTCAGCAGATGTAAGCTGTCTCAGCTGTTAAAATATAGATCTTCATCACAGGTAATAAGAAAGAAGAGTGTGAGAACCTGTGAAGATTTGGGATCAAGTTTATATGGCGATGCATGGTGACAATGAGATGCGATACAGGGAATCTATTAATTCGCGTGTGCTTTTCTAGCGGCATTATTTTCGGAGACTGTGGTTAGGTTGAGATGTACCCTGGACCAAGTTGACAACTGGAGCCTTTTGCTACAGCACAATGGACGATAAATTATAATGAGCTTTATTTTATAACAATTCTATTTAGTTAAACACCTGGAGATATATAAATTACCATAACACTCAGTTGAACCAGTCATTTTTGACGGGCTTTCGGGCTAGTAATAATAATAATAACTGGTGTTTGCTGTCACATGACTTTTTTGTATTTTTATTTTATTAAAATAAAGTTGATTTTTTGTATCTTTACAACCTATTCTATCATTTCAATTAAATTTTCATAGTTTTCTTTTTAGTGTTAATTACCTTATTACATGCTTTACTGAAACTGAGTAGTAACTTTTCTTCTGTTGCTCTGTTGTGTTAGTCCTCAGTTGGGCCACAATGTGTTTATAAAAATATTTACTGAAAGTACTATTATTGTAATTGTATCTACACTATTCTCACAATTATTTTAATAAGAGAAAGTACGGTAAAAACAATTATTTCAACTGCGTAATGGAATATTCTCGAACGCTTCCAGGATAACGCCCTGCGAGTATGTTCGTACCGGGAAATACCAGCCAACCACCCTCCGTGGGTACTAGTTCATTTCAAATTGATTATTCACTACGTTAGCCGGCAAATGGAGTAGGTAGCTCGAGAAATCGCGAGGCCGAATCTAGGAAGTATGCTAAAATAACGTCCCAGATTCCATAGACCCGATCCGACCGTTTGGAAAAGGCTCGATCGACAATACGGAGACCATGGTTTGACTGCAGAAAATCACATACTAAAAATGAAGATAGCCAGTAAAAAGGTTTCGGAAATAGGAAAATTCTGCGATTGGCTGGATGATATATTCATATGATATGTTTCGTGGGACAGAGCAACCGCTGTAGTACGAGAAGGCTGCCGTGTGCGATCGCCGAGGTGGATATTTTTCTAACCGACCATGTATTAGTCCCCATGCACGCCGAGCAGGTCAGTTTTATGCTGGAACATACAGTGCAATAAATCTATGTTTATGTGTGGGGAGAAGTGCCACATAGATAACAACACTGGGACAGCTACGGATTAGGAGCCGGGTCTATCAATTCTTGGAAGAGACATCGGTGAAATCATCTCTCGTTTCAGTTCCAGACGGGATACTGCAAGCTTAAAGTGCCCGTAGGATCCAACTAAATCTCATTGTAAAACAAAGTCAAATCGTGTTGATTAATTTCATCCAATTGCGTGATTAATTTCTTTTATTTCCTAGCTGTGCTTTTTTTTTTAATTTTTTTTGTAAAAAAAAAAAAAAACACCATTGAATGCAATTTTGTGTGAGGCCCTCATGTAATTAAAATAAAACAGTTGAGTGACATATGTCATATTTTTAGCTATGAGGGCTGAATAAATGGTCTTTCATTTGAGAAATCCTTTTTTATTGATAAAATTATATTTAAAGCAAATGATTTATATACTTATTAAAATTTTGATCAACTTATAATAACCAAATCAAGGGATTATTACAAAATGTCACCTAACTTTGAGGTTATAACAACATTAAAATTGTGAGAAATATGGTTACTATATTTTGTACATAAAGTTTACTAAAGCATCAAGCGATATCTCACTTATATTTTTTGGTGGCATTGGATTTGTTTATGCAGTTATTAAAAGAATTTCCTTGCAGAATATAGGAGGGGATAAACAGTAAAGAGTCTTCTCATATTTACGATGCTGTAGCAGGATTTACTCCCTTGATTTGCAACCAAACCCGAAAGGCTGCACCATTCCGCATATTTATAGAAGTATGCTGAAAACTAAGTGGACCGCTGAAGTATGTATAGGAACGATGTGCGAGGAAAGAACTTTGTGGAAGTGACTCGCAGAACATATAAGTTGTTAAGTCAGTTTAACACATACTGTATTAGTTTATTCATTAGCGAATAGAACAGTAAAAGGTAAGAATTATAGAGGAAGAATGGAATATTCAAACAGATAATTGTAATTGAACAAATAGATTGTAATCCTCCTGTAGAGAAGAGTAGATTAGCTAAGAACAAGATAATATCAAGGATTACTTATAACTAGTACATACGATGATACGAATAAAAAAAAAGGCAAAGAACTAAGTTAAAACTCCAGTTACCTTTTCAGAGGTAGATTTTGTTTGAGCAGTGAACGCACTTACCTAGTTATCTATTTGCGAGTCTCTATCACTCTCATCCGTTTTACAGTGTTATTGAAAGGGGACAAAGATACAGTGTTCAATGCTGTATGCTTCAAGTACATGCAAAGTCTTATCAATGTGACCAACGTCTGGAATATTTAGCCAAAGCCTTTTCGCATCAGTTCAAACTAACAGCTGTACTTGGTTCTAAATAAACCCAGAAGTAAAGCCTCGCCAAGAAGGATGCGAGTCATCCGGGCAGAAATCAGACAGAATGGTCATTACTGATTAATGTCTCTTTAGGAACCGTAGTTTTATAGATCAACGAATGTCGGCCCTCTCTTTGTCCTCCAGTCCTTCATATTAAGCCATCCCAATGAGACTGACTGAATGGAGCCAATTAGGTTCTCATATGCAATGTTTTGTGAGAGCCCACGGTCCAATCAGTTTTGATCCCAACATTTTCTGAAGTGAATTGAATTATCGTCAATATTTCCACTTCCGCGAATTGTTTTTCCGGATCGGCAATATTGATTTGCCAGCCGGTGGGACACATATATTTTTCTATTACCCTTCGCGAGAGGGAGTTTCAATAGTCCGCCCCGAAAAAGGGACGCAATCACCCAGATCTGAGCAGTGAAGGGTTAGCTATCTCACTGACTAGGCTCTGCGACCAGAGGTTATAAAAATTCCGTCAAAAGAAAATTTCCTACGCCCCCACACGCCACAAATTTACTATTAAAAAGGTAAAAAAGAAATCAAGTAAGAAATAAAATGTATTTTTATTGCTTTTAAAATAACAAATTTAAAATTTTATGAAATTTTAAATTTACTGAAAAGAAGTAATAAATAAAAAATAAACCTGTTGGAAGGCTGAGCTTGTATTTCTTTTTACAGTATTCGCTATTCTAGGTTATATATTAGAAAGTGCAAAAAATAATTCATTGGCAAAATCGAGATTGCTTGCATAATTTTCCTTTATAGCAACAAGAGCTGAAAACTCACTTTTGCAGAAATAAGTGTTTTAAAAAGGTGTTTGCTGTAATATTCTGGGAAACATTATGCAGTACTTTGCTCAAAACGGAGACTTTTCCATTTTATCAAATTCTTATTTGGTAGCAGCATCATTTTTACTTCCAAGGCTTGTTCTTAAACGGTTTAAAGTTTAAGAGGCGGTGAAGAAGAAGTAGTTCTTGCGACTGTGTAGAGCTTGGATAGCTTCCACAGGGGCGGCAAAGCTACCCCGCGCTCCACTTGACAAATCATCGCTTCGCTGTTGGGGGATGGCAGACGCCCCTCCCTCCCGTTTGGGGACCTATGCTCCACTCAGACCACAAGTCTTCTAGCCTTCAGAAATAAAATGGCACGCCACTCCACTTACTTCATGACTAGCCACTCAACTGATCCCCTCTCGCGAACCAGTTGTGATTAACAGTCTTCAGATTTCGCGATCGCTAATCTGCCGATCATAACTTGAATCCGTTATGTCACTGGTGCTCATTTACGGTAGATTTCTGTCATTAAATTCGTGTCAGCAAAACGATATTTACATTTCAATGCTATTTACTTTTATTAATTGCCTCTAATAAGTATGAGTAAAATGCTTTCCCGAATTTTTAATTGTTTTGGTGTTCCAGTTTTAATATACCTGTTGTTTTTACAGCAAAATAAATTTCTTAATACGCCCGCTACATCACACCTCAACGACATTTCATGTGAGCCGTCCATTAGTACTTCCAGAAAGTGTTAACAGATTCATAACATATTTCTTTAAATGTCTTTTTTCGAATAATCATAAAGAATAGCGAAATGATAAAACATGGAAATACTTGACACTCGTTCCTCACTTTTCGTCTGGATTCATTCAAGAAGCAAATCAGAAAAACAGTTCGCATTACATTTTTTTATATATATTTTTTTAATGTTCTTACCAATTTTTGTGTTTTTGTTTACTAAGCATCCTCTGGAACCGATTATAATATTTGTATCCTCAGCCTCTCTTATGTGCGCCTATTTGCCGGTCATAGGTTCACCAACAAGGTGACGGGCAATAAGTTCCATTCTGTACAAAGATAACAGCAAATTCCAGAATTTTGATTGTTGATAAAAATATGTTTGATTTATTGTTTTGCTTCTAATGTGTGCTAGACGATTTACTCAAGAAATTTATTTAGTACAGTTCAAATAAACTTCAAGTTTATACGATTCTTAAAACATACTTAAGAATTACTGAACTTAATAAATTACAGTCTAAAATTACAGGTTCTGAAAATTTAAAAACACGGTCGCCAGTGTAACTAAGCTTTTAATTATTGAGCTCTTCCTTAAATTAATGTAAGTTTGATCACGAAACGAAACTTAAACTCGTTCAGTAACAATCACAGTCAACGTTACTCAGAAACAGATTTGCCTCCTCACACTTAGTAACATAATCAGACTTCGTTATGTCCAAGATGCAAGTTCCAATCGGAAATAATCACATATTAACAACAGTTTACAACCTCAATCATTCTATTATAGAACATATGTGCAGCCTTGTCGGCGGTGCTTGATACGAAAACTTTATAAAATCAACATTATATCTCGGATATCAACTGTAAAATAGCTCATCTTACCCACGGATATGGCTTTTCTAGCAAATCGACTACTTATTCCGGCATACTGGTAAGAACATCGTGAGTTTTGTGTAATGTTAGGAGCAGAATGATTATACTGAAACCCGAAACCACCCACGCCCGCCACCGATGAGTCTCTGGACTGATTACCTTATCAGGAAAGATATGATTACTTATATACGCTGATATAAAAGAAATTTAAATAAGAAACTCTTTCCAATCTCTCTAATGATACTAGTCTAATTAAATAACAAACTACTATTCGTGAAAATTAAAACATCAATCAAATTCGTTCCAAAGATTATGGAAATGCCAAAACACAAATTATTATAATTACAGAACTATACATGTATTAAATCGGTGAGAATTCGGTACAGTGTGAGGCCGTCATGTGCTGCATTACGAACCTTTAGAAGACGTGGCATGGGATCAAAGAGAGCCTGGATATACTGCTGGAGAACACTGCCACGCGGTTTGTAGTCTCGTCCACAAAGCATCGTCATATTCGATAGGTGACATGTCAGGTGAAAGTGCAAGTCAAGGAAACAGAGGTAACCATTGTTCTTCGAAGAAAATTTGTATATTCCGCGCCACATGTGGCCGGGCATTGTGCCGCTGTAATATGGCATGTGGAGCTGTTTGCGAGAGGGACAGTGAGTGCCTCGGGCTCTAAAACTTCCGCGACGTAGGGGTTCCTGTTCAGTTTGCCCTCAATACGTAGGAGGTGAGATCGAAACTTATAATGAATGGAACCCGAAACCATCACACTTGGCGTTTGTCCGCTATGCCTGTGAACAATGCAGTCCGCTCGATTTCGTACACCATGGTAGCATCTGACAGTTACGCTGCCATCACTACGGGACCCGTCCGAAAATACTAATTTACCACTTAGCACACCAGTGATGGCGTTCGCGTGGCCATTGCAGTCTGAGGCGCTGGGAGCTGATGTAATGGCGTCTAACCGCAGACACAGATATTTTCGCAACCACTGGAGTGCTCCTGCGTCGAGCCACTGTAGACGAAGCTGTTCTGTCGGTTACGGCCATGGCGAGAAGGTGATACTCATCCTGCTCTGTAGCCACACTATGTGGTCCCGTACCCGCTAGTCGCTGTGTGCGAGCCTTTTCTAACAACTGGTTCCTCACACACCACTGTTGTAGTAGCGCGCGATGTCACGGTACGACAAACTCGTTTCGAGTTGTTTTGACGGTTCTTCGCCGAATGGGCGTGTCGTCACACAAAACAGGGCACTACTGCGCCTGCGTACATGTTATACCTCCGCAATCTAATCACTTATTACGGTTCCACTTTTCTACACACATTGCGATTTTTTAATGTTTCAGACCATTCCTTCTGGCTGTTTGGAGCTTTTTAATTATAAGAAAAATATCTTACAAATTATGAATATCGCGTTACATGATTAGTAAAACACAAGTTGAAACCTACGGAACTGTTGTCATCTGTTTGTCGAATCCAAAAATGCTCATAATACTCGGCGGTAACAATGCTTCCGTACGTTTTGATGTGAGGGCCTTGGGAGAAGATCATACAACCACGCCCGTCTCCGTCTCCATTTATTCTGCTACAGTGGAGTGTCCTTGGTGAAAGTTTTTGCGTACATGATGATAATTTCATACGTGAATATGTGCGGCGCATAAAGCATCGATTATTCTTTTAGTTCGGGTCCGCCTTGAGGACATATAAACTTTGTCCGCATTGGTGAAAAATAGGTTATGCGTTGCATTCAGACAAAAAAAACGATTAGAATGGGTAACACCTGTGGCGGCCTTTAACACATGAGCAATAAAATCTCTCAGTGCCAAAAAAGTACTGAAAATCTTCATAGAACCAATACATTTTTGTTTGTTTGTAGCTGGTTTTATATACGCCATACTGGTGATAACAACAAAAGCTATGATGACGTACCACGTGCAGCTCTAAAGGGCCATGACTCAGAATATTGTCCCGCCTGATTTTTACGTCTATTCTCGGTTTCTGTTTTCTGTTACAAAGTAGACGAAATGCGGACTAACGCTTTGCAATGTATTTGCTGTGTAGTAACTTGTCGTTTGCATACAACGAGCGTTTCCTTTACTGCTTTGTTATTTATGTGACAGCTGTCCCCAAAAATAGGCCACTGGTTTCTGCCCACGGCTTCCTCTCGTCTCGAGCCAGTACATACAATATGCTGTCACTATTCATAACCTCAACTCTCAACACTTTCGGAGATAATCCTCATACTTAAACTGGCGTGTTTCGCTCAGCTCATCCCGTTGGCTCAGTTGGCTATGGCACAGTGAGGCTGTCGGGCGCTGGATGGTTCGAGTGTTGATAGTTGCAGAGATTTTCGTCATTAGCACTTGTTCGGCAGGATAGGAGAATTAACAAGTGTTAATTATCAGATTGTGCACCAAAGTCCTGGTTTAAATCCAAAACCTCTCCACAGTGCGTATGGAATAAGGGCATACGACGCTATTGATGGTGATACGTCCATCGGGTGGGGACGTTAAGGCTGGCGGTTCCAATCGGCGTCTTTCGGAAAAATAGGCCTGAAGGAACTAGTACCAGGCTTCAGCTCTCTCTTATTCATCTCTCATTACTGCAATAGTAGTCTGTAGGACTGTATGCAAATCAGACAGTATATGTAAACTCGTTGTTTCGTATGCGTGTAAAAGATTCTTTATAAAATGTGGAACCAAAGAAAAGATGGTACTCTACAGCTGTTGAGTGTATTCATTAAACTTAGTTACAACAGCAACATGTATCTTGCCAGCAAAAGATTTTTTTTTTTTTAGTGACATTTACTATTTTCATGCATACAGTAGATGGAGAGGTCATTTAACTGAAAAAAATTAGTATATAATAGAATACTATATAGTGACAATTCCTATCTACGGAGTGCATCAAGGAATTTTCGATGGTGGCTCTTCTGTCGGATGGGTATGTTTTTGTATCTTCCGAAATAGTAGGCCTGGAGGGAGTCACACCGATTTTCGTGTGCTCTGTTCGTTCAGCTTCACGCACACAAATAACTGACAGCGACCAACGACCGAGCAGTGATGATTCCTGAAGAAAGACCCGATTTATCGCAGGACACCTCTACTTCGAGCAGTTGTCTCCAGAGGGAGGTAACTTACTCCAAAGTGGCTGTGCCTGGAGTAAGTGTGTGAAGAAGTGTCATAAATGTGCAAAGTGTGAAACAATGAGACAACAGTGCAATAAGTGTTATGTGTATGTGAATGTTTGTGTGGTTAATTACATGTAGCAGTATCTGTGTGTACGTATTTTATTCTAATTACTAATATACTAATACCCATCAAATACATTCTTTCACACTGTTAATTTAATTAAGAAAATAAGTTTGGTGAAAGTTCATAAGTTTATGTATTATAAATTAGTCTCACGCCCTAAACAATATTCAGCTGTTATTGTCAAACTAAAATTTTATCTTGTGTACTTCTTGTAATATATTTTCCCGGCTCTTCTTGTCTTTCGTATCTCACTCAGTTCGATAGGCGTCGCACAGCCAAAGATTCTCTTTCACCAAAGCTAGCTCTGCCCTCCTCAATCTCTGGTTTAACAGATAAATTTAAATTACCTTAAACTTAAAAAACCGGTTACACAAGAATTATCCACGTGCTATTAAAATAACCACCAGATATAAGGCATTACCTGATAATTCTTCTAACAAATGCTGTAATAGTCATTGTTTTAGACTTGAAGCTACATGATTTCCAATCATTAGATTAAAACTTATGCCATTCGCAGTCTGTTTGAATAGGCTCAATTTAGTGAAATGGTATACCAAAAATTTGTTAAGTTTTATACTGAGGAATGAAAAGTGTTGCTGAGACGGAAAAAAAAAAAAAATTCAGGAGATTAGTTTTAAAAATTGATTCTGCAGGACAGCTTTCTATTTTATTTTTAAAAAATTTAATTCACATCAAATTTGACAACATAATGTTTGAAATTTCCTAAGGATACTTTTGTGTTCGTAATAAAACTTGTACATAGTATTTTACTGACCGAAGGGAAATAAGACAGTTTTCATTTACTTAAAGAGAGAGAACAGGTAAAGCGCTGGGTTTCCGGCATGAAAAGGCGGAAGACAAAGGGTGTTAATGGGAGGAAGCGCCGAGAAGGCAGCGCCGTGCCTGCACTCCCATTTGCCGGGCGATCGCTCGATCCATTCCCCGGCGCGGCGCCACAAAGAAAAGTCTGGCCGGAGCAGCTGGGACGCGCTCCATTGTCCTCGGACACAGACCCAGCGGAGCGCACGCCCAGGCGAGGCAACACGAGACCGGAGAGAATCTCGCAACATGACATCCTGTCCAACGTGGGCAGCACTGATTCCGTATCACTGGAGGGAAACAATGCTGCTTTTCTATTTAGATCGACATATAAAAAAAATGAATATCTTTCAAACAATCAATAACATTTGCTAAACAGCACTTTTTTTTCGTTACGACTTTACTCCTCATCTACGTAGTGGTCATTACAAAGGGGAAAGCAGGTGGGGGCAAGGAACTGGAAGAAATTCGGTCATGGCCTTTTTAAAGGAACCATTCCGGAATTCGCTAGGTGTGATTTGGGGAAACCGAGGAAAGTCAAAGTCTTGGTGGCTGGACGGGGATTCGAACCTGCGTTCTCCCAAATCAGAGCGTTACCACTCACCCGTCACGCTGGGTGAAAGAATAGAAGAAAACACTGACTGCATTAAAAATAATTAAGAGCAATGTGGGAGACTCGCTCTATGAGTGGAATGTAGCTCCAACTGCGGAATATGACAAACCACTCGCTACATAATTCAAGACTTTAAGGGATTTTCAGGATCTATTTAGCGATTTCCTGAATGTGACATGGTACTTTGAACTAGGTATCTGCTTCTAATGTTAATTGTTGTTTGTTCTCTTACAAATATTTTATTTTCACTCTGCGTTGTGTTTGATTTGATTTCGCTAGCTAATTTTTGCATTGAGACAATACAACAGGATACTGGCATCTTTAACGTCACCGCATGCGAAGCCATCCTATGTTTTACGCATAGATACAAATGTATGGGAAACGGATGATCGCTAAAGTGGGACGAATTATAAAGAACTGATACAGTCAATCAAATCTTGATTTTCCAGTCACACCGTGTTTACATTTTTGACCACCAAATCTGATATCCTAAAAAATGCTACACTCTAGTTCAAATGAGTCTGCAACACTTGACTCGCTATAGCCACATACGGTTTTTGAAGTTCTGCGAAGTTATAAGCGTATACACTTTATCATTATTCTTGGCCGCCACTGAAAAATTCTATTACTCTTATCTTGCACAATCCTACATCAATATCATCCCAGGAAACAGTAACGCAATACTGATGAGCCAGCATTGCTTTACTGTTTCTTAGGATGACATTGATGTAGGATTGTGCAAAAGAAGAGTGATAGAATTTATCAGCGGCGGCCAAGAATAATGATAAAGTGGGTATCTTGCGCTTCTTTCTTAGTATTGAATGAAATATAAGAATGAGACAGCTGTTACTCATTAAAACATTAGAATAGTTGATAGTACATGGGAACTATGAATGATCCCACTTAACCAATCATTCTTAGTCTTCTCGAAAACTTTAGTACAAATTGATAAATATCAAATTTGCTAACAATCATTTTGTTGATACACTGGTTACTTTACTGTAGCTGACCCGTAGCATATATTATGCGAAATCCATCGCAAAATTGTTTCATCACAACAAATTGTAAAGATCAACTGAAATCTCGTAAAAGAAATTTTGTGATTGATTTAAATTTAATAGTTTCAGATACTTCATTTGCATGGGTATAGTCTGGTAGGCGAGTACCTGCAACATGAGGATATCATGCGTCAATAGTGACCAGCTTACTCCCAGAGTTAAATCCGACTGATCATGTCAGGGATGCTCCAGGGCGAAGGACTGCAACCCCTACTTCGCCACAACGCACCATTGTTAACCTACAACGGGATCTTGTCCAGGAATGGGAAGCCATTACCGCAAGCCTTGCTGGACGGCCTAGCCGACAGTATGGGAAGTCGTCGTGCATCATTTATTCCATGCGAGGTCATCACACACCATACTGACGTCCAGTGTTCCACAGGCGGAGGGACACCACATACGGTCAGTGCCATCCACTGTTCGTCTCTGGTTTTCCTGATACCTTGTATCAGTAGCACAGTGGAACGAGTCAAACCGTTGATAGGTCCCCTTTTGGTCCCCTCATTACCACCTGGCTATATCTGTTTGCGTGGATCTGGAAGATCCCTCAACTAATTTAAGAGTGACGTTTTAATATTTCGGAAAATGTTTTCACTAATTAGCAAAACTAATGGTCAATACTAATAGCAAGATATTCATACCAACTGGATATAAAATTACTTGTAACATTGAAATCAGACCGTTTTGCACACTTGTAATCTAGTAATACTGGCATTGGTTTTGATTAAATTGTCAATGAAGGCCTAATCTGTATATCCCAAGTCCCTGGTAACGGCTTCAGTAAACTTCACAGATGTTGTGTCTACAAAATTCTGGCAGACTTTAACCATCAGATTGGTCATTATGCCACATCACCATCTTATTTATTCTGTTGCTGACGGTGGATCGTCAGTCAATTGTAACCATAACCACGTGCGTCCTCGGAGTATGGCTGATGCACTGTGGGTACAGTATTAATCAATAGTGCGAGCCAGAAACCAGTAATTTTCAACATGGAATTTGTCTTAACAACACGAGACTATGCTGGGAGAGCTCTGAATATTTGATCTAATTATAAATATGTCTTAGTGAAATATGATTTCGCTTAACGCAATATTTCATTTCTATTTTAATAACTTAGTCTTGTCACTTCGCTATGATGCTTTGAGCTAAAACAGGACAAATTAGTTTCTTACTTGTTGTGCACTTTTAAGTTCATTTTCTGGCGTAAATTAGCTGTGTGCAAACAGCCTTTGCGGTAATTTCGAAAAGTTGTTTGGCGTAACTCCCGAGACTCCCAAACAGAAGCCTGGGAGTAGACTTTCGCTGCTAATTGAGCAAAGCAATAAACAGTCATTTCAGAACTTTTACCAGACGTCTGGTCTGCATCGTGAATAAGAGTGGTGGTGTGGGTTTTTAAAGCGGTTCCCCAGCGATGAAAAATGCGTAGGCAGAAAGACATTTATCGGACTGTGCAAAACACAGGAGCCTCATTCCTGTTCAGTCTTTTGCTGCTATTCCGCGTGATCAAAGGGCCCAGATTTTTTTTTTCAATACTAGCTAAAAGAAGAAATATGCAACCAACAGCTATACTAACACAGTCCAAGATACTTACGGAGAAGATGATGCAATAGCAGGAGAAAATTACTGCACGGATCACCATAGATGAGATTAAAAGCAGGTTCACAAACAGAGACCAAAAACAATCACAAACAAAAGTAATGTGACTAATGAAAGATGAGAAGTTAGTATCTTCTCGCAGATATCCTAGTAATTAAATGAGGAAATGAGGATGTGGAGAACCTAATGATATAGAAAATTTTTATTGTTTTCGAAGATGTTTTACCAAAAAATTTCCCCTGCAAAATATTTACTCAGTAAACGTGGCAAATTTTGTTCTAACTATTGATTAAGCTAACATGTTCGTCCTGCACACAATTCCAGTTCCCTGAGAGGAATTTAATTGCCTACATCACTCAGAGGTTTACTACTGCTAATTTTCTTAGGACGGATTTTTTACTAATTTAAATTCCAGTTACAGTAAATATGGTAATGAAACTCGATTAAATAATTTAATACTATAAGATGCAGAGGATTCTTGGACGTCGGCCAAATCATTGGAGGTAGAGGAAAAGATTATTTCTAGAAACAATATCCTCAGAATCATGTCCCTCTGAGTTGAGCATCCGGAAGTATAACATTATCATGAAATGAGTAAAATTCTTTATGAAAGACTCAAAACCCTAAATTCGGTTTGTAGGAAAGTGCGGAATGTACACATTACTCAACAGGAACACAGCATCGCTATAGGAGAAGCCGTTGAAACATTGCGTACCAGATTTATTCTAAATGTACCACTCTCTAATTTCTCCGGCGGGTATACTTCATTACTGAAATGTACGGATCCTTCCTGCACAAGTGAGAACTTCTCACCCACGAGAGTATTCATCGATGACTGTCAGTCTGTGAGCGAACAAGAGTAGTGAAGCCGTGTCGAAATTTCACACGCCTCTAAAATATAAAATCGACCAATTATTCCTCATATCTTTCAGTGTCCTTTCTCTCTCTCTCTCTCTCTCTCTCTCTCTTTTTGGCTTCTCTTAGGCCATACAGCCAGCTCAATTGTGATTTCATATCATCAAATGTTTCCAGTTTCTTCATCGGATATTTTTTGCAAGTGATGTCTACCGGACGGCGCGTCTTGTACACACACAAAACACACTCCCATGCCCTCGGCCGGACTCGAACCGGCGACCATCGGTACGTGTTCAGTGTTCTTTGGTTGAACGAACAGTTCCACTGGTTTGATAAGCTCCTTACTCTTCTGACATAGAGATTTCCAATTTCTGGTCTTCCTCTTAGCAAAAACTGTTCATGAAGAGGAGAAGGTTACAATAATAATGAAACGCAAAGGCCCAAGAGTATACCATTGCTGACAAGAGCTTCTATAGTGCTGAGGTCATTAGAAGTGTTACTTGCAATCCCAAAATGAGCTGGTTGCAAGGAAACCGGCTGCTCCAGATAAGTAAATGTATTTTTTACTGCAAAAATTTCAGTGTTCTTTAACAAGTTTAATACGTACGTATGCAGCGCCAGTGAAAAGTTTTATTTATCGGTATAAAAATTGAGGCTTGACAAATCACTGGATCAATCTCTTATAAATATCTTATTATGAGAAAAGTCAACTGACAGTCACATCGCTCAATTTGTCAGTGCCGATAAAAAATTGCGCACGAGTTTCAAAGCATCTTAGCGGTGACCTCTTAAAAATATTTGAGAAACGGTATGTTTGTTATCACCTTTTTTCAATAACGATCTGCTCCTTCACTTCTCGCATATGTAATCCGTTCTATTAATCAATTACTTACTTATTAGACCGTTGAAGTGTTAAGTAGGACTATGAAACATTCATGCACACGTATTACAGCTAATAGCTTTGATCAATTTTCACAAAATAAAAAAGGTAAATGTTTTTAAATGAAGTTGTTAATGGTGATCGAAAAACAAAATACGACTTAAAAACAAACAAAAAACAAACAAAAACAAAAAAAAACATGAAAATGTAAACCTATTTCAAGGGTTCACACAAACCCTCAAGAAATGCACAGAGCGCTCTTCAGTTAGCAAATTTGGATTAATGTTACCTCGTACAACGTTATAAGGATTAATATTTTTAGCTGTAAACAAAGTGGTTTCGAAACAAGTGGTGGTGTAGTGGGATATAATTGTGCATCGAGAGTGAAGTTCACTCATTTAGATCGCAGCTATTTCTGCGATATTAATGTCTTTCCGCGTAATAAATTTTGTTCGAATGGTTGAAGTGAGCATCCGAAAATATTTGTATTCTTGTTTCGTGTGAAGAGCGATATTTACGTTATAACCAACTGGAATGTATTGTAGTTTTACCGGGCTTAAATAGAACTGCTACGAACAGAAGTTTCTATTGACATTGTCGTAGAATATCTTTGTAACGCGCAGGTTATGAGGTACTAGCTTTGAAGGGTATGCTTATTTGCAGTTCTTCATACTAAGGGAAGGGAAATTATATCAAAAGAAATGTATTTCTGCGTACTGAACAGCGCATTCGTTGAAATAATTACTGGAGCAATAACAGTCAAAAAGTGATATGTAGGCAGATGAATGACGCCAGTTAGTAATTTTTTTTTTTCTTTTCTTATTCTGGTTGCCATGAGAAATTATATCTGCCATAGGCACCAGGCGAGAATAAATATTGTTCTAACGTTATTGTAGTCCTCTCCATTTTTGAGAGACTAATTACCAGGGTTCAGTAATTTTTTAAAAAGTGGGAGTGTCATTGCTGACAGTAATATTCCGAAATGGCACCAGGTGTTTCACGTTGTCCGCTATTTCCGTCACATTTTGTATCGGCCTTGAAGCAGGTTAGCACATTATAATGTTCGGTCGCGCTGGAGACGCAGTTGCGGGCTTGTTGACGTCTTGTTGGAGGCGACGAGTGTGGAGCTTTGTGGGCCGTTCGCGGCGGTCAATATGTGGCTGTAAACAACATCCAATCAGCGGGCTGACGGAAGGAGCTGACAGGCTCGTCACCACAGGCAAACTCCACCACCGTCTGATGAGTGACGCAGACCATACGCCTAGTCCTGCGCTCTGCAAAACCACTGGCTGTCAGCAGTTCAGTCCGAAAATGTATTTTTTGTGTCTCTCATTTAAAGTAATTCTTCGTTCTTTCAATTCCTCTACCAGATTGTAGTCTGCAAAGTCTGATTAACAGTCTCGCATAGTCCACTACTTCTTTACTTCTTTAGGGAAAGCTGGAGGTGGTCAAATAAAATAAATTTTTAAAAAAGTTGATATTTAGTTTTTCAGTTCCAAAATTTAGTTTGAACTTTCCTCTCCAAGGAAAATTTTGATTTATGGTTATACTCGTCTTATAGAAGAGTTGTTACTATTTTTATACGCGCCATCAAAAAATGTGGGGTTGTAGTTGAGAAACTTTGGAAGATATTTCCCGGAAATTAGATTTTTTTTTTAATTTAAGGAACGTTTCCTCAAAAAATTTTCAAGATGGTACATAAAATGTTTATATATTTTTATTGCCTAAGTTACATTTTAACACAGGCTTATTGTAAAAGTCCAATAGTTAAAATAAAATATAACATTTAAAAAATATTTTTGTTGTTTAAAAAGAAATTATTGAGAAAAACTAAAAAAGATAACAAAATACCCGTCCCTCATAACTTTAAAACTGAATAACTATGTATGTTGATGAAGTTTCAACTTAGTGTCTTGAATAGTTTCGCCACAAATGTTCCTCAAAGTTTATCATTTTTACATGGGCAGCATAGGAACCTCCGACTCCCTTTAAAGTTAGTTCTCTGTTAACAAACACTGAGCCAACCCTGACAGTTAGGGTGCACACATTGGCGACGCGTTTTCTGGATCACTGGTTTGATTTCATGCGCAGTTTTAATGAAATATCGTCTACGTCCTCTGTTACTTGTACTTATCGCAAACAATGCACTACATAATTTCAGTTTTTGGAAGCCCAGTGCAGCTGGCTGTATGGGCAAGTAGTGATATGCGACTATTTTAGTGAAATAACATAACAAGAAGCACTTTGCCCGCCAGTGTGACTCAGTGCACAGAGCCAACGCATAATGGAAGTACAACAGGGCGTAGGCGCATGCGTACCGGCGGTCGTTACTGCGGATTTTTCTCAGCCACCAAGGAATGCCGGGACGGTCATCAACTTTCGCCTCATAAACTACACGTTTCATGAACAAAAAATACGCTTATCACACACGGAACATTTAATTCCAAGACTTTTCGCAAGGAGAGTGCAACACTTCGCTTCCTCGATTAGCAGACAGTACGACCTGGCAGTAGGTACAAAATGTTTGGTGTCAGCAAGGGTATGCGACCGTAAAACCAAAGCTCCAAATTTCAACATGTCAGCGATGAGTAAAACTCAAACACGGCAACCAAGCCCTAATATTGGGAAAAGGTGCTGAAAGAGAATAAGAATTGAAAACAGCGAATAAGCAATACAGCGTATTATAAAATGTGACCAACTTGGACTAATTGATTACTACCCATCGCACTGGAAACGAGGAGTGAAATGCAAAAAATTAATATCAGGCCTTCAGTCTGTATTGAAAACATAAAGTCTTTAACCAAACGACGGGCGCGAGTATCATTTTGATACATGTGAAACAGTTTTTCGCGAATTTGACGGCACGTGATCGGTGATTGGGAATCACCTCCCCACTACCTTCATAACTTTTAACCCCCAACCTGCCAGTGATGTTCCCGACTCCGGCCGGTGTTTTTTTTTTTTTTTTAATTGCATTTTAGCGCATTCTCCGGTGGCAATTTCCCTAAACATGCATCTTCCCCCTTTTCTGCATCCACTTACATTTACCCTTTACAAATTTTAACTTTAAATTCTCTCAACGTTTTTGGAAAATTATTCATCATTTCTCTTGATAACTTATTTCAATCCCTGACACCCTTACCAAAAAAAGAGAATCTTCCTACAGCCTTGTGCGTGAAATCGAGTGCCATCTTGTGGTCATGGTCATCTTTTCCCTTCCATGCATTACTTTCAATTCTTACACCAATATCTTTCCATGCCTCATCACCAATATACTACTTGTACACTCCCATGACTCTCTTCACCCTCCTTCTGTCTTGCAATGAGTTCCATTCCAACTATTTTATCATATCTATTACTAATTGCGTTCTGCGATAATTTTCAGAAACAAATCTAGCAACTCTTCTTTGAACATTCTCCAACTCTAGGATTTGATACTCAAAATGTAGGTCTCATACTACACTACGATATTCAAGCAATGGTCTGACCAAAGTTTTGTAACCTAATTCCTTTACTTCTCTCGTAAATCCCCTCATCACCCCCTCCAACAAATGCAGAATTTTGAAACTTTTTCCTACTACCTGTCCAATGTGATCTGCCCAGTTAAGCTTGTTATCAAATGTAATGCCAAGATATTTACATTTCAAGTCGTCAATAAGAAATTCTTTCCCCACCTTATAATCATAATAAACCTTTAGTTTTTTGTTTTGTGTATCTGTTTTCTCTGGAGAAACTTATTTGCATCAAATTGATACTTGCGCCAGTTAGTGTCATTTTTCTTTAGTTCAAGATTACAACTTCTTTTCGACCCAGCCTTTTACTATTTCATTGGTAACATTCTCGAGAATAACAATTTTTCTATGTATCCATTTGTAAACACCATTGGTATAATCTAATACATTAAAATTTTATTATTTTTTGTTTTATTATTTATTATATTTTGTATTTATTGTAGCGTAGAAATCACATAGTTATTTGTCGTATTTCATTAAAATGTATAGACAAGTAAGAGTTCATTGTTACTTAAAACAAATCGTTGTACCTGAGTAAGCTTTGATGATAACTGACCTAATTTAATTGTAATAGAAATAGTTATTTTGATGTTGTGAACTTTTACAATAGTTGTTTTTCATTTAAATAATTTGGGCTAACTAATTACTCTAATCATTATTAAAGATATTTTCAGGGATAGATTATTTTTTAAAATTATTTTTATATATTTTTCTTTTTTTTTAGTAAATTTAAAAAAAATTTTTTTTTTAACGAAAGTTTTTGTTTAATGCACCTTATACATACAATTGATATTAATAATTAAAGTACAAAAAAGTTTCTAACGGCTGTATCATTTTGATACTTGCGCCCTGAAGTTTTGACTTTTGGAAGGTTAATCCCATTATCATCTACGCGATCCTCCTAATTGTATGCTGAAGGTTCGAGGAATCGATAAAATAATTTACTAACTGTGTGCTGAAGACTCAATTGTGAAATGTTCCCTGAAACCGTCCACGTTGAGTAAAGATCGATATTTGCGGCCAGCACTCGAATTACTTAATTTGCGACGCTTTGAACACACCCTTTCCTCTCTGCCACTCCTACGCTCGTTGCTTGTTAATTACTTTCGATCTGCCGCTTACTTTATCCGCCTGGCGTGCGATACGCGGAGTTGACGCTAACCAGCGTTGACACTACGTAATTGTTTCCACACACATTTTACTCAAAATTGGTATTCGACTGTGCAGTACTTAATAATTTCCTGGATATAATTCAGATAAGTTATCGTACCAAGCAACTTCAGAACAAAATATAAATTTAGAACAAGAGGTATACAATGAAATCTTACTGATATTTAACACGACCGCAGTGGACAGCCTAGGTGTTAGAACGCATGCTGAGACAACGTAGAAACATGTTACTGGAAATATTACTAAAATCGTCAGAAATGTGGTTAGAATATGCAAAAATAAAATACATTAGTCTTCAATACATCTGTTACAGTTTTTTTTTTTTTTTTTTTTACTTCCAAATAACAATTTTCGCTACCATGAAATATTATGTTTTGTGGATTGACCTTTATAAAACTGTTTCGGTCTAAGGCTTCTCCGATAGTGAAAGATATTATTTTTGGTAGTTGTTCACTGTCTAGTATTATTTACCGTGTTGCTTAATTCGTTTATTTCAACTGTCATTACTAAATAATTTTCTTTCTACTAGTTTTGCAGCACCTAGTTATCTCATGGTCACGTAATTTTTTTATTGCTGTTGCAATTTACTACTTATTTCCTCTGTAACATCATTTTTGCGAGTTCTAAGGAAATTATTAGCAGAAAATCGGTATACGAATATTTCTATTGAAATCTGATTCAACACCAAAATTTCTAACTTCTCTTTGCAGTTTGATCTACATACAAGCCTTAATTCGATGTAAATCGGTTCTTGTAGCCTAGGAGTCTTTACTTATAGATTTACCACGTTTCTTCTGCATTAAAATTTTGGAATTAACTATGTTAGAACAGCACATGATTTTCTTTTTTTATACTATACCGAAGGCCCCCCTCCTCACAGTATAGTTCTAAAAACGTTTTCTTAAGACATCAAGAGTTTAATAACTTATAAGATAACTGGCTGTATTTTACATGGTCTAGCTGCTTTGAAAAAAAGGAGAATGAAAGAAAGAGACTGGAGTGAAAGTTTAATCCATGTTAACTTTTACAATTTTAAGTTTTTAATCTAATCTCGCAACAAAAATAAATGTTTATATCATTGTACGGACGGAGACTTTATACCATTGTTTGCCAATTACTATGTGGCGCCTAGTTCAGTCTTCCACAGTTGGTTGAATTAAAAATATTATTTTTTGCAATAAGTATGTTTCAACTAAATTTAAATTTACTCTGAATTTAGATCGCTTCAAGCATCTTGATTTTAAATACTTGTAACTCCACTGTCAGCGCAATGACTTCGAGTCATAAAATCGGCTGCTATTAAACGAACTTCTTCACTTACATTAATTAACCTTCTTGGCTAATGAACTAAATGAACTAATCTGTTTCAGATGATATAGCAATTCATATTTCGTTTTTTTTTTTTTTTTTTTTTTTTTTTTTTTTTTTTTTTTTTTTTTTTAGCGTGGTCATTAGAGACGAGATGGGATGGTGGATAATGAACGGGAAGGAATTCGGCCATGGCCTTTTTGAAGGGAGGATCTCGTCATTCGCCTGAAGTGATCTGGGGAAAACCATGTAAAACCCAAATCTGGATGCCCGGACGGGTATTCGAACCCGCGTCCTCCCGGATGCGAGGCCAGAACGTTAACCGTTTACCCACCACGCTCGGTATGTGTATCTTGTTAAAAGAGTTTATACATATGTTTTATTTTTATCACATACAACCATCGCTTTATTTCATGTTGCTTACTATTTGTTTATTATTGTAAATGTAAATATATTTGTTAATAAATAAAAAGATATGTGAGCTGATTCCTATTAAAGTGAAGCAAAACCAGAATTCAGTTTTTTTTTTTTTTTTTTCTTTTGCACCTCACGTTTAATGTAAAATTTTATACGAGCTTAGGCTGGTATAAAGGTGGTTGTTGTGAAAAGGTGGGGCGACAACAGCCTTTTGGCTCTGGTGTAATGTATTTATATGCTTCAATGCAGCGTTATGATATGTATGAAGAGAATTCTCCTGGTCTGTCTATTCTAGCTGCAGCACATAGCCTGCACGCGACGTCTGTACTAAGCCGAGCAAGCTACTAAAAGTAAGTGCCCCCTATAAACATTGGCAAGACTGGTCCTAAACAATCTCAGCAAGAAATCCTCCTAGAAATAAAGCGCAACAAGCCAGTAAAAAAGGAAAATGTTATACGCTCATCATTACAATCGAAACCTCGGAAAAAAGGGTATCCTGTTTGGTGGCTTAGAGCACGCGCTGGCTGGAATTTGTTGGCCGTAGCCAGACTGAAACACGCTACCTGGGAGAGCGCGATTAAAGGACGGCTATAACCAGGAATCATGTTTGAGCGTTCTTCAAAATTTACGGTACAGCAATAAACGGAAATAAGTTAATAAAACGGATTTGATACTGTATTAACGGGCTTTTTTTTGTTGGTTTTTCTGAGGTTTGCTTAATATTAATATTTAATAAGCTCAGTTAAAATAAAGTTAATTAAATTACTCGGATGAAAAAAAATCGTTTAAATTAAATTTCAAACAAAAATAGTTCTGAAATAAAAATTGCATAACAGCACATTTAAGTTTAAATTGTTAAAACTTGACCATTTATTAATCATTATGCATATAACAACAAGCGCGATTGAGTTTAAATTTAATAACAATAACAAATAAATGTATACACTCTTCCCATACACAAATGATGCAACGAAATTAATTTTATCATCTTAGTTAGTACTGCAAATTCTTTACTAACACAAAAAGAAAACACAGGAACGTCATAAATTTGAAAAATAGCAATTATTTAAACATGGGCTCTGGCTGTTACTCATTGAATATCGCTAAAGCAAAAACTCCTGCGATGCAATTCACTTTGCCAGGGTGCAGGGTGGATGAGCGAAGAAGGATTTTAGTGCAGTCAGTTCAGCAATACGATGGCCTTTCCATGTCATGCTGTCATCTGCCCCGTCCCCGATTTCTACGATTGACGTCCTCCCTGATACAGATATCTGCCAGAAATTTACTAAGTCCCACATTTGGCATTACATACTAGTAAGAATTTGTACTGGTCCGTCCTCCAACGAAGTTGATGAGTCAGTCCCCGGACTTGGCACTGCCCGACAAATGTTTACAAATTACATAAACAAATAGTAGGATATATTTACTCGCTAAACACATTTTTAAGCCCACTAATGACCCGAAATTCTGTATTCCATCCCTTTAGGATTGGCTCAGTTCATCATAAAAGAGCGTTACTTTTCGTAATAGCTTACCACTCGCGGCTCTCTGTCTTCTATATTGTGCCCCTGTCTGGCATCCTGTGCGTGCTAAAACCCTAATCCAGCATATCTCTGTTTAAGCATGTTACACCACTTGGACTCGGTATCGTGAGTGTGGTTACCGTGTTACATACCTCCGGGTAATTCTGAGTTGGTATCGTCATAACCCATTCACAGATACGTAAGCACGACTGCCCGGCGCGTCTACATTCACGTCCGCTCCGGCGATCCTTAGCTAAGAGAGTAAGTCCTCGGTCCACCTGTAACTGCGATACAATGGCCTTGGCAGGGAGTCGGCCATCACATTTCATAGGTGCTCTGACACCAGAGTACAGATGCTTGCCTCTCTCGTATTTACGTTGATACATAACAATAATTACTTTATCATACGTTTACATTTAGCTTAAAAATAATGTTGGTTAGAACAACACTACAATACTTACGAATTATTTAGAAAGAACATTTCCATATTATAATACATACAGCACATACAGCAGGTGATGGGAAAAAGTTGTATTCATGGATAGAGTATGATAATCATCGTGGGGCGGTATCTGCATGGTTAATCTCTATAACATCTTGCCGCCAAGCAAAACTAACTGATAGAGCTGTTCAAACTGTCGAAAATTAAATGCGCAAATAATTCAAACTCTGTGGTCACATCAGCCAGGACGCGTGAAACGCCAAAGACGCCCCGTGAAAGTTAAGAACCATCGTCGTCTTCGTCTTAAGTTTGCTCACGTTGCTTTGCAAGACCGTTAGTATATGGCGTTCACTAGCCTCATGAGGCAATATAAAAGCTGCCAACTTTTAATCGAATGAAAATCTAGACCTATAAATAAAAGACACGATACTAACCCCTGTCGTAAATCATTTGATCATAGATCCGGGTAATTCAGACTTGGGCCGTTGCTGGGCGGGTTGCTGGTTTCTGCATTATTCAACAATAGCTGGATCATTGCCTATACTTTCATAGCTAATGGTTACTTTTCAAAATGAAAGTGGCTGCCAAAATAATGATTAATTGCCTTCTGCAGAAAGAAGAAAAGATTTTTCTACTTGGAGAAATATCAGAGTGGAAGGTTTCTTTTTTTTTTTAATTCAGAAGAAAGATTTATCATACAATGTTTTCATGAAGACTAAAAGACAACAATAGATTATTATTCCATGCATCTACTAAAGAAATGTGGAAGAATCGGTGAAAAAAATTTATTTCTCAGAACGGAAATTTGAAATTTGCCTCGGTAGTATGCGCATATGTTGTAATCAGTCATTGGAAAATCTGAAAATTAAATACGGATTTGCGGATAGTCGGTGCTATTGATGTCGTTCCGCCTTTTCCGACGTGTAACGATCTCAAATTTGGAAACAGCTGTGAATGGGGAAAGTGTTCAGCACCAATATCAAATGAAACCTATATTTGAATTACAGAATTAATGGAATATACATACCGGTGTTAAAGCTGATTTAATTTAAATTTAAAAACTTGTCTTTCATACGATAACTTTACTCTGTTTCAAAGCTCGATTCTCTATCCTCCAATCAGGGTGGAGTGGAATGGCTGTGGACACAAACACTTGCTGTTTGCCCGCACACCTTGGTGCCCCGGGACACAGTGGTAATACAGGCAAGCGTTGGTGACGCCTCTCGGCGGACAGTCTAGTGATACTGTGCAAGACTGCAAGCAGAAAATCAGCAAACGCACATTCCACTTCAATACACTGTATTTGTTATTTTCGGCATGCTCTTAGTCCTTTACATAAACGTCTTGACCGAACATGTGGACTAAGAAGTACTGTGCCTTTATTGGCTTTATCGTAAAAAAGATCTGCAATGTAAACAAATGTTAAACATAATCAAGAGAAAAATACAATAAACTAAAGATTAAATTAAAGCAAAACCACTCGGTTTTAAATAAAAACGGGAATATGGGAACATTTGTTTGGTGAGTTACCACTGTACTTGTATATTATACAAAAAGTCCCAGAGGAAAGGAACTGTCCGTCTTCCCTCTGTCACCTCTTTCGGGAGGATCCAACCAACCTTCTGGTTGTTGGCTAAGTTAGTTTTAGTTGTATGCAGTGTTCTGTTGTATTGGAGTGACAGATGGACCGTAGGGACCATACAGAAGAAAGAACTGAAGTTTTTGAGATTGAAAGATCGGACGAAAGCTAAAGGTGTAAGAAATATGAAAAAATAGTTTGCCCCTTGGGAGTAAAAACAGACCAGTAGAATATTTTAAGGTGAAAGGAAGAGAGATGGATTAAATACATTAACTACTCAGGAAAGTAGGCTTGATCAAAACAATACTGAAGGAACTATGGAACGCAGAAATAGTAGAAGTTGGCTGTCTCTAATACGTCAAACAGCTGATGAAGGTTGTGACTCTTGTCTTCATCTGAAGGCACAAACTGTGTACAGGTAGTTTCAAACTGCAAACCAGCTCGTGTCTTGATCATGGAAGAAGAAAAAGTAATCAACAAACAACATTTCAAATCTCACGTCACTAACATTAATTTTAACATTATCTTAATTACTTTTTCTGATTAGATGGGCCAATTTAGCCTAAAACATCCTGTACACTGACTAAATTTCACACAATCTATATATTAAAGCTAAAGAAACACGAAACGGTGCCTTACACACAAAATGTATTTTTGTTACTATAAGTTCTTAGAATAATGCATAGACTAATGATGGATCGGGAAAATTCAAAACTTCTCTCATGATTCCATGAACTACGAATTCCCCCTCAATTTTGGCTGTTACCTTATTTATGGTGTTTATAACGAGCTACTTGCGATTTGCGGCAGTGGTTTTAATTAGCTTTTTGATTCCAAGCATATTTGGTCGCCAATCGATTTATTCTACTAAAATCACTTTAGGAGGGTAGTTATCAGTCTCGCTCACGCTGTAACCAGTTTTACTGCCCTGATGACGGTGTCTCCTGGAATTCACAACGGTGGAACGCAGTTTAGTGTATCACTAGCTTAAAACTTATCTGTAGAAAATAGGACTACGCGAAATAACGTATTAATAGGGTAGATATTCGTATTACCGAAGAAAATAAAAATGCATTGTATAAAAACATATTGAATCATCTATTCGGTATGACTTAAAATATAGGAGAAAGACTTGATTATTCATTTCTGCTTTGATATGGAGTTTTTGTACCTTTTATTATCCAGCGATGACTTACATCGGAGCGGTTTGCTTCGTATGACCGCGTAACACGTTAATTAATGTACGATCTAATACGCAGTTTCGAAACTAAATATTGCAGTTTTTGCGATGTCATCTCTGAAGGAAATTGTGTCCTTTTAAAACTACAATTTTCTATACTTCATTTTTCAATTTTATCCTATCGTGCAATTTTGCCGTATCGAACTAATGTTTACTGTTACAGCATTTCTTCAAGTGAAAAATATTCTGCAGCTTATTTAATGCTAAGAAATCCTGTTTTCAAAATATAACTTGATTCTCATGATAATCTGAATTTCATTTCATCTCTAGTTTCTAACACTTTAAAATCATTTTCATAGCTATTTCATATCAATGATATCCCCAACATTTTTTTATATATACTTATGGGTTCAGAAATATTTGCAATCCTCTTCGAGTGAATTTCGTATCATGGGGGTTGTTTAACTTTTAATTTCCCAGATTTGAATTGCTGTGTTGCATTTCGTTCTTGTTTGTCGCCAATATTTCAAGAAGGTAGAAAGGGAACACCTTATACTATTGAATGCCAGCGGTATTTTCCACCTGAGTACGGAGTGAAATTAGAGAGCTGCAATGTCTGATGCTTCTGTTTACACAGCACTTTAATATTGAGTTTCAGTGAGGTCTGGCTCGACTCTTAAAGGAAGAATACACGAATGTCAAGTCAATACCTATTTATCTTCATTTTCATTTAGGGAAAAAAATAAAAAATAAAATAGAAAAATATGATTTGTAGTTAATGATCTGTATAATACATAGAATATTTTAGAAATTTCTTTCGAGAATGAAATGGAAAAGTTCTTCAAATTTTGAGGAGGAAGAAAATTTCTGTTCTGTCATATTAATGTGAGAAAACTTTATGTTAATCGAGGCTAATGGACTGAGAAGAACTTTCTATCTTGTAGCAAGTGTGTCTGAATTTGAGTTTAGCAACACAAATACACCTAAATTTTTCTTTGGTTGGTTCTTCAAAGTTTAGATCCAAGCTGCTGTAGGTAAATATTTTTCTTTCTGACGCTCATCATGGAAGGAACAATTATTACTTTTTCTTTAACTATTTGGAGCAACATGAATATTTGACTATATCAAAATTTTGATGTCAATCATAGGTGTTTCTTAAATAAAAATATAACAATGAACTACTTTTTAGTGTTTATGTAAAATGTTTAAATTATACCATAAATGATAAATACGCAAATTACTCTCCGGTAGACAATTTCTGTTCATGAGAATCTTCTAATCTACAGGTTTCACCGTCGCAGCAGCGATAACATGTCGCAATCCTCGGACGTTTCGACTGTCTTGTTCTCCTCCGTCGTTTTCAACCAACTGAGTTATACTCCAAACCAACATTATTGCCATTATACCGTTAGTTGTCCATTGTAAATCTTGACCCGTGATGTTCTTTAATTAATTAATTCTTTCTGTGGAGTGAGAGTATGATGCTTGGGTCATTTTTATTTTTGATAAACGTTAGAACATAACTGCGTTCGTATGTTAAAGTCCATTGATTTGATTTCGGGGAGGATTGTTAACGTTGGTTTATTCATATAAAGGAGAAATGTGCTTTTGGGATAGGAAAGCGTCCTGAACGGTATGACGTGGAGAAAGTTTTGCGACTGTTTCATTACGGTTTCATGTGTTTTGCTCCGATGAGGATAACTTACTAATATTTTGCTCTGTGACGGCTGCTTCCATTGAGACACGGCTGTGCATCTGAAGTTATTTCGGAGCAGAAAATTTAATCGTGAAGTTGTGCAGTTTTCCATGACCGACGACCTTTTCGTCTGTGTGCTGTTTCAGCTGGTTCTTAATTAAGGAGCGAGTCCGAGCGACTGTGAGCGCCTGCTGTCTCTCGCAGGACTTGAAGAGACGAGCGGCCGACTGACTTGGCGTAGCGCCGCGGGTATTGTTCCCAACTCCGTTCAAGACAAAACAGTGCAGATAACCAGCGAGGCACTTCAACAATTCAAACTTCAAGATGAAAAATCTTACGAGTGCTAGCAGTACGATATGAATTAATTCAGTACTTTCGTTTATAAGATGTGATAATAAAACTGCAGCAGAAATATGGACGTTAATACATAATATTTAAGGAAGAACTTTAATTGCAAGAGTATGGTTTATTTTTTTCTGGTTCTGTGTTTTAATTATGAATGTGTATTTTAGTTTATTCTCATCTTTAAAACTACGCTCCAGAAATCTTTAAGCGAAGATTTCAAGGGAAATTTTAAATATACGTGATTACAGCAATGCTTTCAGTCCTCACTCTTACCAAAATTAAGTGGACAGACAAAGTACGAAATGAACGAGTTTTAGAAATGATGGGTGAGGAAAGAAGCTTGTAGAAGAAGCTTACATAAAGAAGAGACAGGCTGTAGATCATATTTCGAGACATGCTGCATTGGTTAATTTGTTAGTGGAGGGAACAGTCGAAGGTAAGAACTGTAGAGGAAGACAGAGATTAGAATATATGAAGCAGATAATTGAGGACGTGCGTTGTAAGGGATATGTAGAGATGAAAAGGTTAGCACAGGATAGGAAAGGATGGAGGATTGCATCAAACCTGATGAGTGAAAAAAATAATTTGTACATAAATTATATATCTGACAAATCACTTATAATATATACAGAAACAAATTTGGAGTGAATGACTTCATGGTCGCCCCACGTTAACACATTATCAGTCAGACTGCTAGACTTACACCTGCCTCGGGTATAGTGAGACCACGAGCAGTCTCCATGGACAGAAGCAAGTATCACTGCAAAATACTGTTCAGTTTTTCTATTAAAATTAATACTTACGTGGATTCAGAAATTGCAGATCACATGATTACAGAAATGCTTCGTCCAGCTGTGAGTCCTCACTCTTATGAACCACATAGCTTTCCTTCATTTACCATCGAATAAATATTAGCATTAACCCGGACGAATGACCAGGAACTATTGTTTCAAATAGGATTTACTCCGAAATAACTGTTATAAGAATGTAACATAAGTAATTTTAATTTTAACTTTTTCCAGTTTTTGTTTAATGTGATTTGAATGTAAATCTGAAGTAAGGCTAAATAAAAACGTATCACATTTCTTCATTGTGCGAGATTAATACGAATGTTAATTAAACTTTTTCCCAAGATTCGCAGTAGAAAACGACAGTTATCGGAATTATCATCTTTCTCAGGAATTTAATTACGGGTTTTGCCGCACGATTATCTCGCCGCAGCCTGTGGCAGAGCAAAAGAATGATTCTAGTCGCAATGGTTGCCTTAAACTTGTCAACGCAAGACAATAGTTTGGCACAAAAGCAGTACACAGTAGCTGTTCGACAACACTTTCCGATTCCAAATATATCGTTTGTGGTTTTTTTGTTTTGTTTTTTTCCCCTTAGAACTGAAATGATCTGTGGTTTTTCCATTATTTTGAATTATTTTCTCTTTTTTAAGAATTGTTAATAATAAATGTACTGAAAACTATGTCCTAAGATGACACGCATTCAAAGCTTTTGTGACCATCTAAAAAATTCTGCTCTATTCTTTCTGCCCCTATTTGATGACTGGAATGCGCAGAATGACAAATTATGGTACACATAGAGAATGTGGCAGAACAAAACTTTCAAACGTAGGTATCTGTTAAATGATTTAATACACTTCCTCGGTGTTTTGGTTAATTTACATAGTTTTTCTTTAGTTATGAGATGTCTTAATTTTTCTTCAGGTCGTCCTCTAAGAGACCACAAACAAGTTGTTGGATGGCTTACGGGCTGCTCTTATTAGTTTCCCGCCCGTGCCCTGAGGCTGGCAAGTTTCCCCCTCAGCACTTAATCTGTCTCGAGGAGCGTCTCAAGCCGGCCTCAGGCGAGCACCAGCCAACTCCTCGACAGTGTCTTCTGTCTGTCGTATGGTTAGAAAACCAAGTGATCAATTTTATATACTTCCTTTAAAAGTTTTGTTTATGCAGTTCAGTTTTCCTTTATTGAGTTGTTAGTACGACCATAAGAATATCTCATTCATGAAACTACTGAGGGCCCATCTCCAGGTTTTATTACACGAAACTTGATGTTTAATATAAATAGGAAAGCTAGTAATTTTCTTTGTGGATAAGAGTTTAAGTTTGCTAGACTTCAGGATGGAATATCGGTTGAGACGTTGCTTTGAATTGACGCAAACGTTTTCAATCCCTAAAACTGTTACATACTGAAATGTTTCATGGTAACATTAAATGAAAGTTACCAGTAGAACGGAAAAATAATTCGCTAATGAATTCAGAAAAAAATTCAGATGCATTTACCGCAAGAAGTTGTTCTTTTGGGACTAGTTTAAAAATTTTTGCAATATAAAATGTTCACTTTGATATGGTCGTATCCTACAATATTTATACTTAGAAAATAATCTTCAGTAGACGAGAAATGACCGAACAAAATGTGTTCCAAAAACACACTATCTTCTCTACGTGCGAAGGGTTCAACAAGAAAAAATATATAATGAAGGATTAGATAACACTGTTCAAAAACTTACGTTTTCCACCTGAAAATAGCTATTTGATACTAAAATTGGCTTAGGAAACACCAAGCAGCTTTTAAGATAGGTAGTTAGCTCTTGGTTTCAAGATCTTACACTGTTGGAATATTTGTAAAATGTAGGCACATTTTATTTTTGTTAATTGGCTAACCTGTCATAGACTTTGCTTGCTCATGTTTTGTGTCTATTTACTATGAAATGCCTCGCAAATGTGTTACTGCTTCTGAATATTTTGCAAGTGGTTTATTATAAAACTAGCACAATCAGCCAATTTCAATGGGAGCTTGAAATTGGTGTTAAATCAAAAAATTGCTTACAGGCTAAGGCTTCATAAAGGCTTTCAAGCTGCTTGGAAAGCATTTGAAGATGTTTTAAGGCATTCTTAGGTAAAAAATGACATAAAATTATGGTGAAAATTTAAATGAACTAGTGGAAAAATACCATTACATACGGTGTAATATGTCTTTGGAGATTTAATTTCGGTTTTCTGATTTAATTTCAGTTTCTTTCCTGACAACTATTTAAATATAAATGACAAACATAGGGAAAGATTCACGAGGACGTTGCTGAGACTGAGAAGAGATAGCAGGGCAAACGGGAAGTGTCAAAGATCGCAGACTACTCTTACACAATTGTAAGAGGTGATCCAGCGCAAGTGTAGGAGTGAGAAGCCGAGTGGAAACGTTCCGAAACATGAATAAACCACCATAACTGATACAAATGTTAAAGTTCTTTAAAAAGAAAAACTTTGGATCAATGAATCGCATTTTTATTTTTTGCTTCAATAACATTCATCATGCAAAACTAATTATGTTTTCACTGTGTAAAATATAGTTTCTGTATATTACCGCTTGTGCTAAAACATGTAAGTTTATATATACCATACATAGCATTCCTTTAAAAATGGAGCTAAACAATATTATAATGATCATATTATTTTTTATTACACTGAAAGCAATTATAATACGCTAATTTCAGCCAAGAAACAAGTTAATTATAGTTTTGTTGAATAGTGTTATTATGATATAAAACTTATATCACGTTTATTTGTACTGTAATGGAATTTATTAAGTCGCGGCACCTGTTGCAGTGTCTGTAAGGCGTGTACCGGGAAGTGTGGGTACTTCTTATTGCTAAGCCTGTTCAGCTAATAGTCCTTTTTGCGCGTCACTTACGGACGAGAAAAGAGATCTTGTAACTGAAAGATGTACCTGAGGCATGTATCTGGTAGTCAGTTGTTGCCAGCTCGTTGTCCCTGGGTCGGGGTGTAATTTATAGCCCAATGGAGAGAAAAAAAAGACGGTAGACAGCAAACTGACAACAGCGGTACCCAACAAACTCCGCAGATGGGTGACCATACTCGAACAAAGAACCATATGTCAAAACCATAGCTGCTTCGCGCTCATACATCTTCAAGACGCAAGACACACTGGGAGAGACGAGTGCTAACTCAGAGACCGTTATACAAGCAACTAACGGCAGCACAGCAGACGATGGATCAAGCAGATAACAGAATGCTAGGAGAAAACATGTTTAATTAGAAGTGACACACCCGAGTTGCAATTACCAGGATATCGTATACTAAGAGAATTTAGAAATGACGATAATGGAGGAACAGCAATTATGTTTCAGAAGGGCGTCAACTGCGAAGATATTAAAGTAAATAATCCCATCACTCGGTTAGATCATTTGATGCTACGATAGGCACAGCAGCTACAAATTTCATATTTCTATCACACACAACACGGCGCGCTACAGATGGTGATGTCGGAGTAAACGTTAGCTAAAATAACGAATCAAGTTCCATCACTGAAGTTGGTTCCGTACGTTTACCTTCAGGTATGGGGAGCCTGCAGACGGACAAGGCTGGAGAAGTGATCATGGAAAGAACTGATGAGACAAACTTGGTTCTTCTGAACGAAGGCACAGCTAATTGTATGCGCACACCTGGTCAACTAACTCTATGGTGGATTTGTCAGTGGCGTAGAAATGTTTAACAATTGATACGGACTGGCAAGTAATACAATAGTATCACAGATCTGACCATCTACCATGATTGATATCCTTGCCGACCACAACACCAGAAGTTATTCAATTACCATAGAAACGGAATATAGAGAAGGCGAAATGGGGAGCATAGAAGAAAAAAGTAAGGGAAAGCATTGAGTCGTTTGAGGAGTGTGGCGATAATGATGAAGATTACTGAAAGCTGATAACGTCTATAGAAAGTACAGCCATAAAAGCTATACCACAATATGCGTCAACATATCAATGACGAAAAGCTTCGAAGGCATAGTGGGATGCATAATGCAAAAAACAATTTACAAAAAGAAGCGTTCAAACAATTTAAAGGAAAAAAAAAACAGCTATGGAAAACTACGTTTCCCTAAAATGAACAATGACAAAAGCGAAGCGCGTACTGCAGCAAAAGAAAATGAGAAACTGGGAGAATTGCTGCACCAGGTTGAATAAGGGCACTCCAGTACAAGAAGCGTTGCGCACAATTAAACGTTTCACTCATAACACGGTGAACAACAAGTTAACGCAGTCCTTGTCCGAAGAACAGGCAAAAGACAGCACCTCCCTTAGCGGACCCGGAACTACTATGTCGCTATTAAAACACGAACTGCTGCACTCATTCAGCAATAATGTTACATAAAGATGCCGCTCCAGGACGGAACAGCATTCCGTACAATATGATTAGAAGAGTACCTAGGGCAGGAAAACAACGAATGCTCATTGTAATGAAAAAGTATAGGTAACTCAAATAGAAATCCCAGCAATAAAAACTGTCGGAAATGCACCAGTGAAAAAACAGGGAATGCAGATAAAGAAGTATATTCATAAGACCGATCAAATTCTCTCCTATAAGGGAGCGTCCATAAACTACGTGGTACGGTCAAGGGAGAAGGAGGGTTGCGTAGAAAGCAACGCTGTGCTACGTGGGAGATCCGAGGGAAGATATATAGCTTTTCACTCATTTTATTTGACTCGGTGAAAATGGGGTAACGAATACACAACATCATCTGGATACTTATTTCCATCATTTAATTACTTTCGTGTTTTAGGAACCCTATACACTGACACTGTCGTGCATGCGTGTGACCTGAAGTCATATTCTTCAGATCGCATGGGATCGGCACATTTGATCTAACCGACACGCGACGACGAATTTAGCACCGAAAAACACGAGGCACCCAGTTCAAAGACTGTAATGCGCTTACAGACGTCAGCACGCCACTGACAGATCGTATTGTTCTGAAAAGAATCTGTTTTGATTCAGATCTGACTCTTGTTACCACACAGATCGTTGATAACATAGTTCGAAGTTTATTCTGACAAATGAATTTCAGTGCGTCCTCAGCTATGGTGCTCGGTGAAGTATTATTTCAAGTTCAAAAACTGATGTGAAATGGCGCCGTACGCTGTACAATAAACTTCGCGAGTCTAATGGGAATTGTTTTTCCAACAAGTTTTCGATTTACAAAACGGCAGCAATGAATTATAAAAATCTTTTAAGCAAGACAAAGAATCATTCCTTGGTAATTGAGAAAGAAAAGTGACACAATAGCAGCCCGGAAAACAATAAATGTTTAGCTTTTTTCACGCAGCATTTAAAGTTATTTCTATTTTTTCATTAAGATCATTGATTAAGATAAGAAGGATGTTTCTAGTAACACCTCAAATATAAAATAATCCATGATTGTGCCAGAGAAAGAGGGTTTCCTAGTAATCGATCATTAGCAGAAGTGGCAAGTGTTACAGTTCATTCAAAATTTTTATAGTATAAGAAGTATACAAGGCAAATATTGGTCGTGTTCATTACATATACCTACAATAATTTTATGGAAAGTGGTAAGAGAAAAAAGCACAATTTTTTTTTCTGGAATTAGTAGGAGAAAAGCTGCGTGCATCTCGGAGGATAGTGGGGGGAGGGGTGTCAAGGCAGGAAAACGTAATGCTATTTGTATGTGTTTGTGTGTGGGGGGGGGGGGGGGAGGGAGGGGGAGAGATGTAAAAAAGAGGCGGAATTTAAAAAAAAAAAAAAAAATCGTAGTTGATGGATAAACTTTGGAATCTAACTGGTTACCGACAGCGCAGTTTGGATTCAGGAGAGGTATAGGAACGACCAAAGGTCTCATATACTTGAGAATGGACGTTCAAATATGCTTCGACAAAAATTAGTACATGTTGGAAATATTCACCGACATAACCAGTATATAAGA
>CM061920.1:148208349-148360158 GCA_031002005.1 Vandiemenella viatica
GAGAATGAAGGAACTAATTTCTGAGTAACCGAAATAATGAACATGGGCAATTGTTAATAATGCATTATGTTTTTCTCTCAGGGATAGTATTAATGCCTTGACGTCATCAGATTCAAATGGTGGCCACTGAAATTCTAGGTTGGTATCTAGCGGAATGTTAGTAGCTGGGCAATAATCTACCAATTTCATGATAGCGAAAAGTAAAACTTAGTTATAATATGAAACAAATTGCACATAAAAAAAACCACAGAAATTATCACAAACTTAAGTCTAACCTGAAAAATCACTCAATGTATGTTCATTCCCGAAAAGCACTGGACATCAAAACAAAGCAAAGATGAACACGGTATCAGACAGCCAATACTTGAAAATTTTTACCAAAAACTGTCTGTGGTGCGATGTATGTCACCTCAATATACTCTTTGCACTCAGTTTCAACAGAATTAAAAATATGGCGCGTCTGCCATACATACGCACTCTGCGCACAAAGTAAACAAAAATAGAGTTCAAAAGTTACGTTCGCGCGGAACAAATAGAAGACCATTTACTGTAATAGTCTGCCTCCGTAAATATGAAATGATTGCAACGCAATAATATAGTGCACCGAGTAAAATGCTGCTGCATATAAGAAGGCAGTATATAAAAAAAATTCACTTGAAGGTCTCGAAGAAATGTTGGAAAAAGTTTTTTACTTAACTTGGTTGGAAACTGCGTGATGAGCTGCCGCATGTTGGTCTGCCGTTGTCGGAGCCGCGGGAAACAGCTGTTGGTGTGGTCAGTCCCCCGGGCATGTCTCGTAGATCCGCTATGATGCCGGTCGGTAGACGGCACAGGTGTGAAGTCGTGGTGCCCCCCGCGATGTACCATGGCGAAGCGACGCTCATCTGGTATCGGGTGCTGCATCAGGCCTCAGGAAGCGGGCGGTGTCGTAGTCGTCGAAGTCATTGTGAGGTAGTTGCCCTCGTGGCGGTTATTCCCCGAAGTTCCAAAATTTTCTCGTTGCACAAAGGTCGGTAATTTCTCCTCCACCGTTCGAAATTAATCAAACGCGAGCCTTACAGTCCCATGTAAGACCGCTGACCGTGCGCCGAAATGTTCCGACGACACGATATGTTTAACCTCCACAAATCGGAGGAAAGGTTTCACTGTTCATTATGAAAACCGAAAAAAAAAGTTCACTAGTGGAAAAATTTAAAGTTTATGACACGAAGTCAAAAGTTCAAAATAGCATTTACAGTTGAGCAGGCATATCGAACTCTCTTTTCCAAAAATTGCACGTTGTGGAGAGAAACTTAACCGACCGAAACCCCATTAACAAATTTAAAAGTTCATGTTAATTACTATATAACCCGACACGATCAAACATGGTTGAACTAGCCAGCATGGCGAGACACGACGAAAGACCAAGCGAGACTGAAACAGACAGCAACCGACAAAAGACAAAAGACCCCCGGCAAGCACAGACCGGCTCTTTTATCGAAACCACGAGAACCAGTGACGTCAGCAACTGTATCACATCTTTTTGCTCCGCGTAGCTCAAAGAGTACGAAATTTATTTGACGATCCCGACTATTAAAAATGTTTAAACTTTGATAGTATCTGGACTTATCCACTAGAAGTCCGACGGCAGTCTCTTGAGAAATTTAGAGTAATTAATTTTAATGTTTTAGCTGATTAAGACTCCGCGTAGTGATACATTCAAATTTGGGTAAAATCCCGAAGTGTTCTAGAACTTTTTACGCGCGTGCACAACAATCCGCGACAATCTATTTTACAAAAACTTAATTTCCAGACAAATGCTTAAACTTTTTATGAAAACCCATATATGTATGAAATTGTCTTAATTAGGGCTATCTGCTGATACAAAATTTAAATTGATATCTCTTCTAATAAAAAAGCTTATTATTTTCTCTTAATTAAAATCGCTAATTAGACTTTACCAAATTATTTAATTTTACTGCCAAAATATCGGGAATAGTGCTGACTACAGCTGGTGATAAAAGTTCGGTTATAGCTTTACTGGATTTAAAGATATTGCGAATCTTAGAATTTCACTATTCTGATCGCGTGTTTCAAAACTTGAACAAACGGGAATATCTCTAAAACTAAACGTTTCCCGATATGATAATTACACTTTAAAATGATTTTTATAACGAATTACAACTGTGAGCAAGATTACAGGGAAATTCCTTAAAGTTGAAAACTGCACTTCTCGAAATTTCTAAGTCCCGCCTAAGCAAAACTAGAATTTGTCAAAATTCCAAGATCCTTACAGTAGGTGCTAACCCTGTCACCATGTTTTTTAAGCGCCTTTACGTGATATGCAAGAATTGTCCATAGAAAGCACAACTCGTCATTCTTGTTTTCAACATTGATGACGGCCTTCTTTCTACAGATATCAAGTGGCAGAGCAACATAGGAAGACCCACGATAGAAAGGTTGAAAATTAGAAATACTAATGTCGAGGGATTCTATTCTATCGAGAGTTTTGCCACTTGTCCTTTCTTGAAATTCACACAATTTTACACTGAGCTCCGACTTCACATATTTTTCATACCAATCCGACAGGCAAGTGCTGGTTGTGACTTCGCGCATTTTAGTTAAAAAGCACATACGGGCGGTTTCTAAAATCATTTCCTTCTGTATTTTATATGTGTTAATCAGTCCAACCTGCACCTTTACAGATGGGGAGGACCGATTATCCACAATTTCGCGAACTTTACCGGCAACAAGTTTAAAGCAAGCATCAATGAAATTCATTGGATCAATAAAATTTTGAGAATTTGTAATTGTCCCGGAATAAATTCTATTTTTAAATGCACTAAGCCTGTCTTCAAGGACTAATCGCGATACTGCTGACTCACCCATCGTTGCTGCATGATCATGACTGCATAAGGCTGCCCCTGCACCGGCATACTGCCGACTTGGGCCGGGCGATGGACCGGCATACTGACGGCTGCAGCCGGGCGATGGGTCGTCGGACTGGCGGCTGGGCCCCGGCGATGGACCGGCATACTGTCGGCTGGGTCCCGGCGGTGGGTTGTTGAAGTGCCGGCTGGGTCCCGGCGATGGACCGGCATACTGTCGGCTGGGTCCCGGCGGTGGGTTGTTGAAGTGGCGGCGGAGCCGGGCGATGGTCGACTTGGGCCCGGCGATGGGCGGCTGGGCAGGCGAGGTGCTGCTGCTGTGGCGGGCGGTCGGCTAAGTCCTGACGTCTCCCATGGTCGCCATATTGGTGGCGGAACTGCCTCGTTGGCCGGGCGACCCTCTGAAACATAAAAAGAAGAAAAATGTTTTAGTATCATGAAAAACATAATTTTGTAAGCATAAAATAATATAGGTAAATTACTGATGTACTGGACTTACCGATATTCCAGTGTGCTGGTGGTTGTGGAAGAACCCATTGTGGTGGCGGAGTTGGCGGCATGCTATGTGGTGGTGACATGCTCTGCGGCACATCCACGTCAATATTTGGGAGCATGCTCCATTGTGAGCAATCACAAGCTCTTTTTGGGCTACTTAATTCCTGAGAAGAATTACCCTTACGCTTCTCTGGGCGTGATGGTTCATCTGAAAAAGAAAAAAAATAATGTATTAGCAATAGTTATAAAGACATGGGGAAAAATAATCTATAGATAAATACGTACTGAAATAAAAAAGGTCGCTGCAGGAAATATCCAAATCACCTGCGAACAAATAAATTAATAATATAGACTACTGCTTCAGCACTATACATTTTCATAAATATAGTAACGTTAAAAAAATATTATCATTACCGAAATCATCCTCAGCGAGAATTTCATCAATGTCTGAAGCAGAAAAAAAAAGCTCATCAGTATATGTGAAAGAATTTAAAACAGCCAGAAAAACAAGTTAAATAACAATAATTTACTTACCAATATCGCTGAATAAGCTAAGATCCTCAGAAGACATTGTGATGATTGAAGTTATCAGCTCGACGACTCAGAGAAGACTGGATGGTAGAAGGGGGGTCTCAGCCCTATTTATACACGCGTCTGGAGCCATGGAGAATTGGCGTGGGAAGACTGCGCCCACGATGATGAATGTGGTGGTGCAGCTGTGCGCATTCAATTACGAACCCGCATCCAGCAGCTGCGAGGGGAGCGATAATTCGAGTGTGGCGCAGCTGTGTACATTCAATTACGAACCCGCATCCAGCAGCTGCGAGGGGAGCGATAATTCGAGTGTGGCGCAGCTGTGTGCATTCAATTACGAACCCGCATCCAGCAGCTGCGAGGGGAGCGATAATTGATGGCTTCCGGGTGTGGCGCAGCTGTGCGCATTCAATTACGAACCCGCATTCAATTAAACTCCCCTAGTTCCTCGGCTCCCCTCCGCTCCAAGGCGTGAGTCATAGCGGGATTAGCATTAATTAAAATCAATTAGGGCTCCCCCGCAAATCAATTAAAATCAATTAGCCTCAATAAAATCAATTAAAATTAATTAACATTAATTAAAATCAATTAGCCTCAATTAAAATCAATTAAAATTAATTAAAATCAATTAGCCTCAATTAAAATCAATTAGCCTCAATTAAAATCAATTATCCTCAATTAAAATCAATTAAAATTAATTAAAATCAATTAAAATCAATTAACATTAATTAAAATCAATTAACATTAATTAAAATCAATTAAGGCCCCCACGCAATTCAATTAAAATCAATTAACATCAATTAAAAACTGTCCGCTGACCGGCCCTCTCTCCCTACTAGTGGGCTCACACGCCCGTCCATAAGGGAGAAAGTGGGCTCACACGCCCGTCCATAAGTAATACAAGGGGTGTTTTGGTCCAGGGTGTGGGCTCACGGGAAGGTTTTGCATCTACTGCTCATTCTCATTGTTCCTTTTCTCGTCATCCTTCTATTCATCTTACTTGGTCTCATACTTCGATCCTAATCTGTTTATTGTCCCATATCTTTATATTTTTGCTGCCCTAACCTCCACCCCCGCCCTCCGAGACTGAAAGTACCACATCAGCCTCAGCTGTGGGTTTTCCGGCCTCTGTTTCCCAGTTTTCAACCTCGGCTAGAAATAAAAACTCTTCAGCGCAATAATTTAAAACTTGACTACATAATAGCAGTACAGTTTATTTTATAAATGGAAAACCTTTTATTTTTCTTGCAGTGTTAACAAAATTAATTTTTCTTTCTTCGTGTCTGACAAAAAATATTGCTGTAAAGGCCTTAAAAATCTATTGTACCGTAATTGGAGAACACAATTTCTCATTTATCTTCAAACATATTGCTGTCAGAAATTTGGACTGCCGTTCTTTCATAGCCGCATGACAAGATGCAGCAGCACAATAACGGCAGCCAGCGTATATATATCGTCTGCCTGTGAGACCACTTTAATAAAAGCGGGCTTACGCTCTACAGCAGTAAGAAGAGGATAAATGTTTATAGTTTTGGAGTAGACAGCCTCCAAATATTTCCGTATTTTACATATCTCTGTTATTCAGTCGATGTCTTAGATACTTAATAACACTTTCCATTTCATTCTTCGTACTCCTCCAACACCCGCTGATAAAAATTAAAACCGCTTTTAAAAGTGTTAAGATATACCAATTTTTTATAAATCTGAAATCCATAATTCATTCTTCCTAAGGAATTAAAAGTTAAATAGTAGAGTATGATAGTTCTCTATAGTAATCGCAAGCATAAAACAGGAATTTCGTTTTATTCTCTACCTGCACCATCTAATGAAGCAAGAACTAAGCAATTGTCTATCTTAAAGATCAGTTTTTTCCCCTATGATTTTAAGCTCGTTGTCGTCGAGGTGATCAGAGGCGGGAAAGGACTTAATTCAAAGAAAGGGAAAGGATTCGGCCATGGCATATTCAAGGAACTATCATGGCATTCGCTCGGAGTGATTTGGGGAAGCAATAGAAACCCCAAATCTGCATGGCCCATCGATGATTCGAAACCACGTCCTACCGAATGCGGAGGAAGAACATTAACTTTTTTCCATCGCGCTTGGTTTAAAAATCAGATAATGATAAAACGTATAGTAACTTTTGCCAGCAGACCCCGAAGTTTTATGTGTAATCCGAACCACGGAATGTCCTAGCGTTCTTCACATGAACAAATCATAGCTTTACCAGAGGTGTAGGTTGGTTTTAAGAACCGTAAAATTTCCAGCCACGTCCACGATTCTAACGGGAGGCCTTCCGGTCCTCAGTCACGTGTATTTACCAACTGATACGACAGCATAATCCGAGTTATACAGGATTTCACTTGCGAAAAACATTCTGCTGTATAACTGGGATTATTTTTCGTATCCATCTCTGCGTGGTGTAGCCAAAGTTTCGGTTCCAACCTGGGACCGTCGTAGACGAAAACGACGAATGGGCATCCCTGAGAAAGCCCCGAATTGGTAGCGAAACGTTGGCAGAACCAGAAGCAATGACGCAGCACAAAATCCGAAAAATAAGTGCAATTTTACATGACGCATGCGGAAATCATGAAATTTAATAAAAGTCCACGGCGTAAATAGTAAGTTAAGTTTCTATGTCGCAAGCAGTTATGCTTTTTTTCGACGCACCCTCAATTCCCTGGTCATTCTTGTGTTGCAGGTTTCTGAATGCTTTTTAGAGCGCAAAGTGATTTATCTCTCACATAGGTTTTTTTTTACGAAGTTTAAAAAAACGAATATTATTACAAAATTTCGGTTTGTTCCTAGATTATAACTTCCGGGTATTTTATTGAGGCCTTTTAATTATACAAGAACAGGCTTTTTTCTCCTCATAATGTGGTGCATTAGTGGTAACGTTCTGGCCTCGCATTCGGGAGAGCGCGGGTTGGAATCCCGTCCAACCATCCAAATTTGTGTTTCCCATTGTTTCTCCTTCAAAAGGTCATGGCCGAATTCTTTTCCATTCCATGTCATAAGCCCTTTTCTGTCAATAATGATTTCGACGCCGACTGGCGTAAAATCATAAGAAAAAGTGTATACTGGTATTCGGAACCTGCAAGAAAAGTGTCCAGGTTGGGATAGAAATTGATTTTGCGACCAGGAACGTTTACTCAGGGCCAATGCGGGGACCCAGTCACGTGACAGAGTGCTCATCGGCGTCTTTGTTGTGTGGCGGCAGACTCGGGAGAATAATTACGTGTCTGCAGACAAATGATAGCGCGCCCTGAGACGAAACGAGAGTGCTTCCAGAGAGAGACGGGTTTTGTGTATAATCCACTCCAGCCACAGACTCTGCAGCACAGAGGATTGTACGCTGCTCGCAAAGGCCAAAGATCTGCGTGTTAGGTTCACGCCAGTAACCACACAAGAACAACAACCTGCACCATACGTAATAAAATATAAAAAAATTAAATCTGACAGTCATGTTTTAAGTTATTTTATAATTCCAAAGATATTCTTCACAACAGAATTGACCCAACTGCACTTGTCAGAATTCTTTAGGATTGCAACAGTGGTTACCAAAGTTTTTATACGAGCATGCAGTTATGACATATATGGATCTCGGTAACATATTTTATGTGTCTGTTCAAAACCTTTTTTTTTTTTTTTTTTTTTTTGTTAAGTGATATACAAAATGTTGGTATACTGTTAAAAAGTATTTTGTATTTTGCTACGCGTTGGTAACTTTGGGAACATTTTAGCCCGGGAGAGTATCGCAAGATAATAAGGGAGCGTGCATAAACCATGTAGCTCCATTTTGGCCTCCTGTGAACCCCCCTCCTCTCCCCCACGTAGCCCGACGTGGCTATTGCCTCTACCCCCTCCCTCCCCCCCACGTAGCACGTAGCCTTTCTCGTAATTGGCTCCAGAAGACATTTTGTATTGTTTTCTCTTGTCAGACTATCGTAAATTACATACGGGGATAATTAAATGGCGGAAATAAATATTTACATGCTGTTGTGTGTCCTGTATCTCATTTTAACAATGACAAATAATATGAACGGAAAGCTACGTGGCCTGGCTCGAAACTCCCCCCTCCCCTCACGTAGCCCAACGTAGGTTTCCAGTCAACCCCCCGCCTCCTAGACCAAGCTACGTAGTTTGTGCACAATCCCTAAGAAGGAATTCGGACATGACCTTTAGAAGGAACCATTCTGATATTTGCCTGGAACAAAAATCTGGATGACCGGACCAGGATCCGAACCCTCGTCTTCCCGAGTGCCATCCCCGAGCTACCTCTGGCTCGGTCTGTCCACCTGCCAGGATGGGTGAAACACGTTGGTTCCACAGTGTTGCGTCTTCGGCAGACAGCTTATGAGTGAGAGAGTGTAATGATTTTGTCGCGAAACATCGTGATCGTTCGTCTGTTCATCGCAGCAGGTTCAGACATTCTGCGTCAGGCTTTCTCGTCACCAGATCCAACTCACTGCAACTGATAGTTGCTACGACGACTTGAAATTCCAGTTTCTGGTGACGTCGAAATGCCGATACACAACAGCAAGCAAACCTTAAAGAGGCCTTTATATAATGCTTCCCTTCAATCACTGTGAGAAAATTTAGGAGAGTATATGAACGGAAGGAGGAATTTAGACCTGCAGGTGAGAAATTATATTTAGATCTATTGAAGATACGTAATCTCTTTCAAAGAAGTTGTATTTACAACTGTTTCACACACTCACTATAATATCAGAACATTGTTTCAGCGTTGTTTGAAGTAATAGGTTTATAGTCGCACTGAAGATTAACAGTTATGAATTAAGTATGAAGTGCACAACCGATTTAGTTTCATTAACGGTTATAGTTGATCTCTGTCTTTACTATCTTTTTACATTCATACAATCTCCAGTGAAGTGCGCAATGTATCATTGTACAAAGACTATTTAAAAGATATTCTGGGACACAGACTTTGATATTCTCTTGTATGGTTATAAATTGTCACATGCCATACAGTTTTATGAGTAGACAAAATTAAACTGTTGTAAATGTAATAACCGTCGCAGCTATACTGCTATTTAACGATAAGGTCATTAAAGGTGTGAGAATTTTGTAGACATGAGATAAAAAGGAATTGGTGATGACTTTCTTCAAAGAACTCTTTCGACATTCGCCTTGGATTAGATCTTACGACAAAGTTAAATGATCGGTTTTGACTGTAATTATGTTGTTATCAAGAAAAAAAGACTGTAAAGTTGATTAATAATAAAATATTGTTAAAGGAATTGTATCAAGCGATAAGAATTAATAAGGGGCGTGACCGAACCAACAGCAATTAGTAAATGGGTGGTATCGAGATATAAGCAAGAGCAATTGAAGAATAAAAGAAAAGACTCGAGCTTATGAAAGAATTGTCCAAAACTAAGTTCAGTGAATATAAATAAATGAATCTTTAAAAGTGGACCACGAAGTAAGCGTTGGCAAACAAAATCAGGAAGGTTAAAATAGGTAAGAAACGAAGATAGATAACCGTATTTATTTAGAAGTGGGGGAAAGTATTCAATGATATAAGGTGAGTCAACATCCGACGTCATTAATGCACAAAAAAGAATGCCTAATGTCCCCACTCTGACTAGAAGGGGATGAAGCAAGGCCGTAAGACAGCAAGGAATAAAATATTCTATTAGGGAATACTTCTACTAAAAATCCAAAACATGTGATGGTTAGCACATAACTTTATTACTTCAGTTGCAAATCAGACGGAAGTACCTTATAACCCGGAGTAATTTTGGAAAACTGAAAGCTAGATGACTTCTGGACATCGAACCACCGAGTGGGGTGGTGTAATGGTTAGCGTTCTCGCCTCGCATTCGGGAGGATGGCGGTTCGAATCCCCGTCCGGGCATCCAGATTTGGGTTTTCCATGGTTTCCCCAAATCACTCCAGGCAAATGCCGGGATGCTTCCTTCAAAGGGCCATGGCCGAATTCCTTCCCATTCCTTGCCCCCATCCTTGCCCCCCATCCTTTCCCGTCTCTAAAGACCTCGATGTTAAAAAGAGACGTAAAGCAGTTACAAAAAAAAAAAAAAAAACAAACCCGGCTCTATGGGAATGTATGACAAGAAGGTAACGCTCTCCAACTAGTTACGTATTTTGTAATCATTTGTGAAAGTACAGCGACATTTATCAGACGTGTAGCTAAACGTTTTATTTCATAACTTCTCTCCGTCTTCTCATGAAATAGTAATAATTTTGTAGGTTCGTACATCACATCCTGTTCAATGCGAAATATTGCAGTTTTACTGAGAATTTCGTGTGGCTGGTGTGTATCAGAGTTTTCGTTTCGCGTAGTTGAGAGCTCTGCTTGTGTGCGAGTAGCCCTCAAAGTCCGCCTGGCTGAAGCCTGCACGGGCAGGCAGCAGCCAGCTGACGTCACTACAGACGTGGCCGTCGAAATGGCACGGTTCACCAGCACAACCAGCTGCAAAGGGCGCCCTGCTCGCGGGCACGCCGCACACAGAGGTCAGCTCCTCTTATCTCATTTCATCCTGAATATATTTCCACGGTACTCAAAACGGTTCTTAAAAGTTTCCTTATAATCATAATTATACAAAATTTTAGTTAATTTAACGTCATCATTCCAGAGCAGAAACACAATCCCCAGTATCACATTTGCTCACTTCAGAAGTGCTGTGAAGTGGTTGTGAACTATACACATGTCTTTTTTTTTCACTTATGGTTTTGCGCCTCCTCAATGTCGATTTTTTTTTATCGTGACTTTACGCCTCGTTGACTCTCCGTCATTAGAGGCGAGAAAGAACTGGGGACAAGGAACGGAAAAAAGTACGGCCATAGCCTTTTGAAGGAAGCATCCCAGCATTCACCTGGAGTGATTTGGGGAAAAATATGGAAAACCCAAATCTGGATGCACGGACCCGCGTCCTCCCGAATGTGTCAACGTTGAGGTCAATAGAGTTGGAAAACCTCTACCCTACTACTCGAACAACTGCTATTGTTTGTTCTGTCAACTTTCGGAACAGAAAATTTTGTAAGAATTTTTTTTTTTTTTTGCTTTTGGTTACTGAGGTAGAGGCGTGAACGGATTGGGAGCAAGGAACGGAAAGGAATTCGGCCAGTGCCTTTTAAAGCAACCACTCTGGGATTCGCCCATAGTGATTTCGGTAAACCATGGAAAATGGACATCTGGATAGTCGGGCGAGTATCTGAACCATTGTCATGCCGAATGCCAGCTCCGAGCGTTAGTACTCATCCATCTGGTTAGATAAAAACTATCGTTATGAAGTACATAATTTTCTTGCTACACTAATCCTTAAGAACGAAGGAAATTAGACAAACTCCCACTATTTGCAGCTACGCTTTGTATAGATTCCATCAGTATTTTGTAAAGAAAGTAAGTATCAAACATATCCCTTTATTACTATAATCTAACAGGGACGGTAACAACTAGAATTTAAACCACCAGCGACTTGTCTGATATATTGAGTTGTTTATTTCTGTCTACATTATAATGGTATTAGGCATTATAGCCATTGATCCAACTACTATGTTTCTTTTATTCCTCAATTGTGTATATAGAATCTTTTAGTGTTATTCATGACCACAAGCGAAAGGACAACACAGGACGGAGACAACACTTAATTAAAACCACCCATGCCCTGGGTCGGACTCGAACCAGCGACCCCTGCAACGCGAAACCAGCTCGTTATCCCCACGCTTCCGGGACCGATTCTACTTTATTAACAGGAGATCAGTTGAAGGAAGAACCAAAAGAGTCACTGTGCCACATCATCGACACAGCTCGCGGTATCTAAGATTTGCCGATTGCATCAATATGATATTGTTATTGTTGTTGACTGTACAAGAAAGTGCGAGTAGTAACAAGTTTGTTTCTCATCTGTGTTTCCTTCTTAGGGCCATACCGAATACCTCCTTCAAGAAGTTGGAATTGAATTTCTTGGAGATTAAAAAAAAAAAAAAAAAAAGGAAAACTTGCTCCACATTCATAAATAATTTTAAATTTATTATTACTTTTTTTGTTCTTCTTTTTAGAGTTTCTCAGCGTCTTCCTTATTCGGCTATTACTTTCTGAATCCAATTTTTCATTTTATTTATTTATTTTTTTTGCTTCCGGTTTTACGCCTCGTCATTACGTCATTAGAGGCGAGAAAGGACAAGGGGCAAAAAACTGGAAGGTATTCGGCGATGGCCTATTGACACTACCATCCCGGCATTCACTTGGAGTGATTTTGAAATTCCAAATTTGAATGGCTGGACGGAGATTCAAACTCGCGTCTTGCGGAATGTGAGGCCAGAGGGTTACTTGTTATGTTTAACCAGCTGTCATGTCGCAGAAATCTGTCACTGTTTGTTATTGTAAGGGGGAGAGGAGAAGGAACTACAATATAGCCATCTGTCTGTGAACAATAAACGTTTATTTCCTACACTAAGTCTTAGTTGTTTATGTGAAATGAGTAGTTTTTGAAGCTATTCCGAACATTCACCAACGTGGTTTTGGAATATCACAGTCGTCAGTCCAGAAGGTAAGTCAGGACAGAGCATTTAAGTCCGTGTTCGGTACAGTCAAAATAAAGCGTACTGCGGAAATTCACTGATGGTTTTTACAACTTCCACATCAACAGTAAAGAACGGAGTTAGTGACTAATTTCTATTACTTCTTTTGTAATTGAGATTTAACCCTAGCAAATACACCACGCAGATGCTACTTTCTATAAAAAGCATCAGTGTCTCTTACATATTGAATATTTTTAAGTACCTGCTACCACAAATCTTTGTCTGAAACTGTCGAGACCCCAAAACTGTGTTACAAAGCCCAGTAACGGCCTTCATCGAGATAAAGAGGTTCTCACACTCTGAACTGAGCTAAATTATCATTGTAAATGGTCTGCTATCCCTCTGCTTCGTATACAACTTGTATTTAATTTAATTTTTGTTGTTTTGCATTGGTTCCAATGTCATTATCATAAAAATTTTGTGCATAAAGTAATTTTTCTTTGCACATAATAAAATATAATGTAATTAATGGTAGATTGCCGTTTTCATTATTTGAAATCTCCCATTTCTAATGCTTAATGGATATAATTAACTACTTGTATTGTTATTATTAAAATAATTAAAGTAATTCCTGGCGCCCAGCTCTTATCACGAATGCAAGTTTTTTAGCGGACATTTACAGCTCTCACCAATAAATGGTGCAAGGTGTAGTGCGATAAGATGTGTCAATGGTACACTACAATATGGGTACTATGACAACTCGCACGAAACTACAAGCCAACCACAATGAATACACGAGTTTCTTATTAACAATATTTGTTGGGTATAGATTATTCTCTCAGAATATGTAGTTCTCCTCCTTAACATAAATAAATTCTTTCTAGAGATCTGAACATCATAGCTCTTGAACTTAATGTTAAGGAACGTATCAAATGAACGATTGTTTTTTGTTCTTTACCGTCTCTGTATAGTGTAAAACATGGAAAATTTAATTCCCATCTTTTAGTTTTAGTATGAGGAATTTATTAACACAAAGAAGTCCTTAAGGACTAAATCTTCTTGTAAAAACGAACCATAAATATTACATTAAAAGAACATTCAAGTTTTAGTTTGTATATATCGACCACCACTCCAAGCAAGAGTTATCAGCACTTCTAAGCCACCAATAAATTGATTACATAAATTCTTTATGATCGTACAGCCCACCAAGTGTAGCCAAACAATCACTCTCTTAATTATTATGCTCATCTCTTTGCCTATTATTGTGTCATATGTTTTGTAGCATTATGTTACAAGGTAAATGGTTTCATGTTCTTTCCAAACAATCTGAACGGACATGTTATCATTCCTTCCAAGCTCAGTGTGATCACCTGAATTATCACAGTCTGTTTTCCAAGAGGCTCAGCACGCGCAACAGACTTCAGCTGGTAGCTAATCTATAAGCTGAGATGTAGTGCCTCCAAAGACAATGAACATTCGCAGCTGGGTAATTGCAGTCCTTGAACAGGCTTTGTGCCGAGAGCTCATATCTGCCTCTCTCACCTTCCACCCCGCCAGCTGACATCTGTTGTGCTCCCATAGGAACTGAGATTTTCGTTTGTATCCTGGAAAGAAAGCACATGGCCCAACCCTGCCGGAGAAATCAACGTGCAAGCTGGGCACCTGACAACAGGAGGAATACATTATTACAAGTTAGTTTGCTACGTCAGTAATTATTGCTTCGGATTATTCGGAACCATCTCTTTAACAGAGATGATACAAACATTATCCTCTATACTAGCACCTATTAACTGACTTCTTTCAGTCAATTTCTAATTTATTTTACTCATACGATCGTGATATGTTCCCTTTCCTATCAAAATAAGTTACAAGAAATAACAGACAAAATATTTTTCAATAACCAAATTAAATGCGGTTTGTGGCTACCTATAAGGAAAGATTATACGATTCATGAACAACGGCAGTGAGAGTTAGAAGTTTTTGTTCGTCCACAAACTTCGCGGATCATTGATACAGATAGATCAAATTTCTATAAGCATGTAAGAGAGCTTTTTTAAATTCACCGAACGCTACTTCTATTTTCATTAGATACAAAGAATGCTGTCACGGTCGCCATGATATCGCTTTGTGGTTGAAAGCTGAACAGGTATAGAATTCTGTTAGCCGTCTAAGTACTTCATACAGTTATAATAATCTTCTTTGGCTTATTACATTATTAAATACGATCATCACCCACCAACCGTTGTGTTTCTGGCTGAAAACGCATGAAGCAGGAGTGTAAACGGGATCTTAGCGCGAATGCGTCAAATCTTTCCTGTGCAGAGAGAGAATAAAGTTTACGATATTGGTGTGTGACTGACTTAATTTTCGCATGAAATGACTGACCCTGCACATTATTTGCAGGTGATTAAGGCGGTCTGTATCATTTATCAGGTATAGATTTTTCTCACTTCAATTTGTAAGTTACGCAAGTAAAAAAAAAAATAGTTTAAAAAAGCGGATCTGAACGATGACGGAACGTTTTGCTGCAAAAGTGTCTCCCAAGATCCTCCAATAATTTTAATACGCAGGGGATTCCCATCTAGTCTGGATGTTGATTACTTAATTGGTTGCTTGTGTCGGATTTTACTTGGGCATTCGTACCACTGTTTACGCGGCTCCGGAATCTCTCACTTCACGATGTCTCATTTTTACATCCAAATTCAAGTCGCAAACTGTGAGCGTGGATAGAGCTCGAATAGTAAACCAGCAGCAATAATGTGCCTGCAAACTGTATAAGCAGTGGCCGAGAGGAGAGTTTGGAAGTGATCCTGTCGAGGTCGGACTCCTTCGTAAACACTCGTAAAACGGTAGTTTTGCATTCTTTACAGCCTTGCCACAATGTTAGCCAAAGTTCCACTAACCAATGCTGAACAAGACTTGGTAAGCAACAATCGTTTAGAAAACAGCTCCACGTATTAGTTCCGCTTACAAGCAAGAATAAATTTCTTGTTCTCACTTACATTGCTGATAACATCAGATTTGCATTCTTATACAACTCCTGCAGCGTTTGTGGTAGTTATAAGATTCGTTACTTTTCAATTTCTTTGGATTCGAAGTAAGTTATCACTAAACTTTACGATATTCATGCTACCAGTCACCTGATTTGTCTTGCAGTACTGTTGCGAAACGCTTGTTTTCATTGGATTTTCGCTAATTTTCCTTGCAATCGGTTGTAGATAAATACACAAACTGTCAACACTTCGTTTGCCCTTTACACTAAACATCTTTCTAAATTCAAACACTCTGCTATGAGGAGTCCGACCACGTTAGTGGAGTCAGTAGGTGGGCTTTAGGTACGGAGCCTACAAGCTGAATGATTAACGCTGGGGCCTGAAATTTGAATCACTTAGTTCCATTGTCTTTGCATCCCGAATACGACTTCCCAAAATCAGTTTTCTATAAAAACAATCTGAAAAGTTTCTTCTTCAATCCTCTTCCATTTTTAAGGACCTGGACGCCGAAGGGCGGTAAGGGTATAAGCATAAAGAATCTTTTTTTGTGTTTTCTCATTCAATTCTGAAATATATGGTATTATTGGAAAATTAATTTTTTTTAATTGTTTGTGATGATTCCTTAAACTATAATCACAAAATCAACGTCTTATGAATTGTATCCATCTCTGTTAAATTTCAATTTACGCTCGAGGATTGGCAGACCTGCTGTAATGAAGGTCTGTAATGCGCAGCTTGTCGCGTGGGGGTTGGAAGAAGAAGGAGACGAAATAAGTGATGCCAGCGTTGTTCTGAAAGAAAAGTGGAGAAAAATAAATTATTGTTTGACTTAAAACGAAGATAAAACGCAAAACTTTATAGATATCTGTTACAATACGATAAACAACGTGCCTGACAGATAAGAGTAGTCAGTGAGAATTAACTTCATATGTCAGCTGATATTGCAGTGGTATGAGGTGGAAGGTAGGATTATTTTACACGTTAAAAAACAATGATCATAAGCAGCTAAAGTAGCCGAGCATTATTCTCTGGACTCAGAAGGAAATTTTTAAGGAAGCAATATCTACAGATTCTGCCCGTTTATGCTAACATTATTTCTCTTATTTATTGTCAGTAAAGAGGAATTAAAAAGTATATGTTTATTTATGCTCATGCATGAAGTTTCCTGTAGGTCATTTTCTGGGGGCTCTTTTTATTTTATGTCGACCCTGGTAGACAACAAGACACCGGCCATCTGTTACACAGTCGTCCAGTGTGAAATCATGAGGGTGGATGGGCATGTGCCCTTCCTACGTTTTAGAACCGGATTTGTGAGATCCAAAGCATTTGAATTGTTGGTGTCCCATGTTTCTGGGAAACGTCTAACTATGTTTTATGTATGATGAGTGCATTTTTTGTTTGTAAAATGTGCAGTTTCTGGTAGATGAGTATCAGCACTCGATCCTGGTCCCGTTGCACCTCCACGATGCAATGTGGTGGCGCGCCCACACTGGCGGTAACACTCTGGCCTCGCATTCGGGAGGACGCTGGTTCGAATTCACGTCCGGGCATCCAGGTTGGGTTTTCCATGGTTTCCCGCAATCATTCCAGGTGGATGTCTGAATGCTTCCTTTAAAAGACCATGGTTGAATTCCTTCCTGTTCCTTGACCCCGGTGGTTTCCCGCCTTTAATGACCTCGATGTTGAAAAAAAAAAGTAAAGCCAAAAAAATAAAGAAATCACACTGACGGGTCTCTGGTATTTTATTTTTTTAACTAATTTAGCCACTTTAGCTCTAAACGGTGAATAAGAGGCGACCATCGCTGATGTAAAACTATTTTTGGAAGTTTCCTTACTGTTCGAGTGGGATGAATATTTTTCTTCACATGATACGTCATTAGTCGTCCGATTTGTTAATTATTTCACTGTCGATAACTTATTCACTTATTCAACAAATGCACTTGTGCAACATGTTGGGCGAGTCTAGTGTTGCTGCCCTGTAGTTTTTATATATATATATATATATATATATATATATATATATATATATATATATATATATATATGGCTTTCGGCAACTAAGCCATTTAGCCAGCTCGATGTGCTTATGACATGTCATCTTGTGAATTAGTTTTCTCCAGTACGTTATAATTCCGAAGTATAGACACCACAGTACGGACAGGACAATCACACAGACGCACAACACTTAAACATCCATGCCCGCAGCCGGATTCGAACCGGCGACCTTCGGCACGCGGAGCTAGTGCTCTAGCCCCTACGCTACCTAGGCCGGCTGCCCTGTAGTTGGAATTTCTGACAGTTGATCTGAATGCCGTTGGCGGAGGGCAGCATTAAAAGTTTAAGCGGTGAGGGGGTGGTGAGTTTCGGTATACTTTTTAAATCGAAGCTCGAGCAATATCAAAGTTCAACAGCGAGCTGCTAACTTTGAAGTTCTTGTTCTTTAGAATCTGTACTCTTCGGATAACATCGTATATAGTAAAGAGTTTTATTTAGGGAAGTCTATGATTTTCTGTTACTTGTGTGCAACTTTCAACAACTTTTAATCTGTTAGCTATAACTGCACACAGGTCGGGATTATCATACAATATTTTATATATGTATATATATATATATATATATATATATGTCGGATCGGGAGTACGGAGCTACTCTACTAGATGGCGCCACAGATGCAGCGAGCAGGATGCCAACGCCACAGTGAGCAGAAAGTGATCTACGAGGGGCTACTTAAGGGTAGCGCACATCACACGGAGCTCTCTTACCGAGCGTGGTGGTGTAATGGATAGCGTTCTGGCCTCGCATTCGGGATGACGGCGGTTCGAATCCCCGTCCGGGCATCCAGATTTGGGCTTTCCATGGTTTCCCAAATCACTTCAGGCAAGTGCCGGGATGCTTCCTTAATAAGGCCATGGCCGAATTCCTTCCCATTCCTTGCCCTCATCCTTTCCCGTCTCTAAAGACCTCGCTGTTGAGAGACGTAAACCAGTTAAAAAAAAAGGAGCTCTCTTCGTGCCTGACCACCCTCGAGGCAACATCATTCCACTATCTGTCATTGTGTATTGTGAGACTGAGCCTTGTATCAGCTGTGTTCTCGTAGTTACTCTCCACTGTACGAGGGCTATCCACAGCCTACCTTCACTAATGAGCCATCCACCTCGAACCGAGAACTCCATTCAACCCACCCGACTCCTGATCTTTCCTGGATGGATATATATATGTAGACGTGTCTCTCCATATATGTCAATCTGCAGCCTCCACTACATGGCGCAGACCACTGGTGTTTGTGTATTGTGGAAACATGGAGTTTCCCATAGTACACAACGTTGGCCGAATTGCGGTAACTGTGGTGGAGTGGGAGATACGGTGGTCGAAAATTGTCGTTCTGTAACATTTTCATATTTAGAACAAAGATATGTGTGTCCGTATATTTCACTTTGCTACTGCAACTACATAGCGCAGACCACCGGTCTTTACATGTGATAGTGACATCAGGTCTCCCATCATCCACTATGGTAGTTAAGTGTCTGTAGCTATAAGGGTATGCGAGATATGGTGGTTAAAAGTGATCGACCTAGGGCGTTTTCCTATTTCAACCAAAGACGTGTGTGTCCATATATTTCACCTTGCAACCAGAACTGCCTAGCGCAGCCCACTGGCGTTTATGTGTGGTAGTAGCCTGGAGTCTTCTATCGTGCACTATGGTGTTTGCACGTCCGTAGCTGTGGGTGTGTGGTCGATATGATGCTTGAAAGTGGTCAACCTGATATAAAAATATACATGTGTGTCCCTATAGTTCACTCTACAGCCAGAACAATCTAGCGCAGTTCACTGGTGTTTATGCGTGGTAATAGCCTCTAGCCTCCCATCGTGCACTATGGTAGTTACATGTCGGTAGCTATGAGAGGGTGAGAGATATGGTGGTTGAAAGTTGTTGACCTATGACACTCATATTTTGACGTTTGTGTTCATATATTTCACCTTGAAGCCAGTACTACCAACCACATACCACTGGTGTTTACGTGTGATAGTAGCCTCGAGTCTCCTATCGTGCACTGTAGTGGTCGCATGTTGATAGCTGTGTGGGTGTGGATGATATGGTCGTTCAAATTGGTCGATGAGGGTATTTTGTTTTTTCCACCAAATACATGTGTGTCCTTACATTTCTCTTTGCAAACACAACTACGTAGCACAGATCACTGGTGTTTGTGTGTGGTAGTAGCCTAGGTTCTCCCATCATGCACTATGGTGGCTGCATGTCGGTAGCTGTGGGAGTGTGAAATATATAAAGGTTGAGAACAGTCGACTGAGGGCATTTTCATATTTCTACCAAAGACATGTAAATCCGTATATTTCACTTTGCAGCCATAAATACATTGCGCAGATCACTGGCGTTTATGTGTGGTATTAGCCTTGAATCTTCCACCGTGCGCTATGGTGGTTGCATCTCGGTAGCTATCAATAAAAGATTCTTTACAAACACGAAGTAGTGGGCACCAGCTAGTTTAGTATAAAGCAGGTCAGTTTGATTTGTCGTACATATTACACAGCTTTTTAACAATCCTTTTTATTGAATTTAATGAAGCAAAATCTTCATTTCCAAGGAGTTGAGCTTTGAAATAAAACACCTGATGTTAATTTATCGTTTATGGTAAAAATTCTTCTGAACTAACGAAATTTAATTTTCACAATTAATAAAAAAATTCAGCAATACAATGAAGACTTACTTATTGCCATTAACTGCAAAGTCTTCTTTCTGGCCTCAATCAATAATTTGACGATTTAGTACAAATCAACGTATCCAATTTCGTTTCTAATACGTTTCAAGCATTAACACTGAATAATCTCTGAAATTACAGGAATAACTGAAGCACACATTAGTAAATGAGAAATCGAAATTCAAATTTAAGGCCTACAGCCAGTAGATATCTACACTTTATGATAGTTTTAGTACTATAGTAAAGTAATAAGTTTTACTACGTCCCTTTTGGTAGACCATACTTACAATGCTGTGAAAAACCTTTTTCTTATATATATATATAAAACTGTAATTAATTAATTAATTACGATGATTTAAAGATTGACAAGGCTAGAGTTTTTTTTTTTTTTTTTTTTGGCATTCAGCTACTGGGCCATACAGCCAGGTAAATGTGGTTTGTTGGTATCAAGTATTGATACAAGGACACTACAACACAGACAAGACATTCACAGACCTAACACTAAACACCCATGCCCTCGGCCGGACTCGAACCGGCGACCTTCGGTACGTGGAGCTACTACTCTAGCCCCTACGGCCGGCAAGGCTAGAGTTGATCATTAACAAGTTTGTAGCAGCAGATTAGAATCATCCTTTCACTTAGTTATTTTACTGATATTGAATTTTCTATATGAAATGTGCTCTTAACTACGTTTGATTTCAATGAATATTTTTGTAAATTAGGCAAATATTATTATTCATTTATCATGCTTTAGTGGTTTGTGAGAAAAGAATTACAGTGGAGTAACATTTCGTGGTTTAACCAGGAATCAATTACCCAAGAATATGCCGAACGTGTTACCTCAAACAATGAAAGGATTTAACCTGAAAATTAGTAAAGAAATTGACTGTAACTATAAAAATGACTTTTAAAAACTGAGTCTGCTACGTAGAAAATTGTATGACGGATATCTGGATGTTGATTTTTACCCCCAAAATTGTTATTTCCGTACGCGAAATTTCTTTACATTTTACCTATTATAGATTTGAATCAGTGACTGATTGCAGATTAGTTCGACAATAAATAAACCCGTAACTAACAGAAATAGTGACCTAATGGCTTCGCAGTAAGAAATGTCCCTTAAATGAGTACAGAAGCTTACTGAGCAGCGAGATATACTACGTCCACTTCAGGAATGACGTTAGCAGCTTTTTTGTTACTGTCGTAAAATTTACGACAGGGAGCGGCAACACAAGCTTTTTCTCTTCTTATTGCCCTATTAGTCAACCCTACGTTAGAGTGCTTCGTAACTTTAAAACATCGTCACAGCTTTCATCTAGTACAAAATGGCTGTCGCTAGTAGAAATGTTAAAGCATGTGGTTTCTACAGTATTTCCATTACATTTCATTTCAGTTTCACTGACAAAAGCAGAAAATTTGTCTCGCAAAGAGAAGAACAGGACGGAAAATTAGAGGGCCCTTACATGCAATCTTCACAATTGCTGTATGAGCTCAAACATTAAAGCTGAAAACTCGTCCGCCGAATTCTTTTAGAAAATTAAGTCCGCAGGAACCGATAATTCAGAGCTCCATTCTGTGCAGTAATACGGTAACGCGGGTTTCCCTCTTTAGATGGGCCGGAGGAGATTGCCAGTGGAAGGTAAATAGAGGAAGAAAAAAGTGGCGGCAAGCGCAGCGCCGGCTCGGCAACTTTTATTACTTCCCGGGCCCCGCGGTACTGCCGGTCCCAGGTTTAAAACCGACTGACGGCGCTACAATGCTCATCTACTTATTTGGTTCATTTTTTAAATTTCCTTTTATTTTAACATACAATAGTAAAAAAGTATGGAGCTTAGGTGCACTGATTCCCGTAACTAAATATGACATATTCTTACAGCACTTCGGTGTGTCTCATCACACACATCACAGCGAGGATATCCCCATCAAGTCTACCCATGTGGCAATAACGTAAATAATCATATGTATTATTACTAAAAGTTTTTTTTTTGTCACAAGCCATTTTTTCCTTTCATACCTAACAGAAATAGATAAATGAGGTATCATTTTAAAGATTACGGTATCCACTATGGTCACATCATATTTTAAGAAAGTAACTCTTCCAAATTCGACCCTTAAAGGGCAAAAATGTCAATATTTGTAATATTCAGTATTTTGTGTTATGAGAGATTTATCTCCCTAGATACCTAACCGAAATCGATAAATGAAGTATCATTTTAAAGATTAAGATCTCCGATTTGGAAATATCATATATTAAGAAAGGAATTTTTCGGAATTCGACACTTAAAGGGCAAAAGTATCATTATTGCCATAGCGTATTTTTTTTAGCACGAACCATTGATCTCCCTTGAAATTTAAGCGAAATACATATGACGTATCATTTTAAAGATTAAGGTCTATGATTTGCACATCTTAGGAAAGGAATTCTTTGGAACCGATATTGATAAATGAGGTATAATTTAAACGATTAAGGTCTCCACTCAGGCAACATTATAAATTAAAAACAAAATTTTTCGGAATTTGACCCTTGAAGGACAAAAGTAATAATCGCGAAAGTCGCGCGTATCAGACAGTTCAGTGGGGAGCCACTTGATAGCAGCATTACATATCGCAGAGATATTAATAAACTGCATCACTTGTGTCGACTTTTGTGACGTAGCTATTACAGCAAACAAATAAACAATTGGTACAAATGACACAGATCTATTACAAACCACCAACCTTATTATTCATCGTATTCGTGAAATTTTCGCAAGGGTCATCTAGTATATAATAAAAGCTTAATGAGTGCGGGATGTTAAGTCACATCCCAAAAACATATATACAAATGATGGGAACTTCTGTCCATCGAAAATTAGTACGTATGCCTGTAATTTTACTTCCTGCAACAGCTTTTACTGCAGAGACGATTTCATTCAGCATTTCATGCATTTCTGTATCGATCCCACTCCTCGTATTACATTCTGTTTACATACTAAATGGGCCAGAATATATACCTCAAGGTTTCTTGCCTCAATACATTCACATTTCACAAAATTGTTAGCTAGTTAGCTTCTTTCTATTTGTAACCTGTTCTTTTTTCATTTTCATCATATTAATTATCTTTCATGTTTTGATGTATTAACTTCTCAACCTACACGCGACGCAAATGTCCCACATTTCCATTCTCTTCTTCTACAATTACTAGCTATGGAACTGTATCAGACATTTTATGCATAAGTCTAACATTTTTACTGGTTTTAGAGTAAAAATTTCTTTTGTGCTTTTCGATTCATCTTGTCAGGCCTCTCTGATGTGCCTACTGCTCTGCCGTCATGTGCTGGTATTACATTCACTATGCTGCTGTCACGTTTAGAAGCTTCTGAAGACAACGCTATCCGCTTTTCCACTCCCGAATTCACATCTAAAAACCACATGGGTATTTTCTACTTGTTACATTTGTCTTTCCTTCCATCTCTACATTCACTTCGCCTGGCATCGAATAGTTGCTTACAGTGCTCACTGCTTCCTTAAGTGTCTGTTTGCATCTGCCAATGTTTTTAATCCCAACGTGATGCTGAAGTCAAACCCCAGAAAATTGTTCTCTCTCAGGAACTAAGCACTTGTCGGAGCACTCACGAGTTATATTTAATCGACCACTTCCAATTGTAATTCTTTATTTGCTAGCCCCCTGGCGTTCCAAGCCTTCTCCTTAATTAATTTTCAGTTTTATTATTTTTATTTAATTTTTTAATTTTTTAAGTACCTGCCACATCCAGGCCTCCCAACCTACCTGATTTTTGTCGGAGTTTTCACTGCTAGGACAAATGCAGCAGTTTGTAGAGGACACGTACTCGCACGCCGCCCTCTGCCATTTGGTCCACACGGAATGCATCGCCGATGTGCACACGGCTTGTTGCTTTGTTGACACAGGATTATAGTTTACCGAAAGAGCAACTAAGGAAAACGGAGAAGCGTTTCTCGACGTTTCGTTGTCCAATTAATCTCGCTTGAGTTATGATACTAGCGTTTGGAATAAAGAATTATGCACAGTTTTTGCTAAACTGTTTCGTTTTTTGGTCAGGCGTTGAACATAGACTTAAGTTATGTAACCTAAAGGAAATCTGCTCACTTAGATCCTTTTTTTTCCGTCATCAGTCTTTAGACTGGTTTGATGCAATCCTCCAGCCCTTCCTATCTTGTGCTAACCTCTTCATCTCTACATACTCCTTACAACCCACGTCCTCAATTATCTGCTTCATATATTCTAATCTCTGTCTTCCTATACAGATCTTACCTTCGACTGTTCCCTCCTCTAACAAATTAATCAATCCAGCATGTCTCAAAATATGACCTACCAGCCTGTCTCTTCTTTCTGTAAGCTTCTTCCACAAACTTCTTTCCTCACCCATTATTTACAAAACACGTTCATTTAGTACTTTGTCTGTCCATTTAATTTTCAGCATTCTTCTGTAACACCTCATTTCAAATGCTTCAATTTTCTTTCTTTGTGGTATTCGTAAAGTCCATGTTTCACTACCATAAAGTGCTGTGTCCACACGTAGGGTTTTAAAAAGTTCTTTCTAATTCCTAGATCAATATTTGAAACTAAAATATTTATCTTTTTCATTTATTTAGCGCATTAAAGACGTATTTCATTAAAACCTAGCAAGAGTGCCCCGGCAAAGACCCCGCTACTTTCTAATCTTACTGGAACGTAGACAATGGAAGCTATGTGAGTATTGTCCCAATTATAAAGAATTGGGTAGCTACTTGTTAATCGTGAAGGGACGAAGAAAGAAAGAAATGTCTGTGGATCCTATTAACACAAGCTGGACCTAACATCTAATCAATTTATTTTACTGTATCAGTAGGATATAATTACATTAAAAGTTATAAGATATTTAATACGTTATCAAGTTTTACTGCTCATTTTATAAATACTGCATGCCCTACAAGTTCTCTTCCTTTATCACATTTTCATTTTAAATCTCTTCTCACATTATACAGTGACCGCTACATAAGTAGAGTATTTCTTGAAAATATTGTTACTAACTTGGCGTTTGGTAAATGCGGATTAACTAAAAACAAAACAAAAAAGATCGTCTACAGGCACGCAAAAGGCAACTGTGCATTCAGTCTTTGTAAATTAGAGGCGACATAATTTTTTGGACATGATTGTAAGTTGTATTCAGCCCTTTTCAGATGATAAGTTTTCAATTTGTGGGCGCTTCTTCACTGAAGAGATACAATAAAACGATTTTAAATCGAATTCATATTACTAATCACCCTGTGCTTTGTTCAGTGACGTGACAAGATAATTACACCAATCAAATCTGGAAGACAAAAAAGATCAGATATGACTTAATGACGCCAGGTGCTGAGAAACATTTTGCACTGGTTTTTATGGTGTTAGTAGATTAGAACAACGGAAATGACTGCAAAAGCAGTGCGGCAAACTCGTGCAGTTGACAAGTTGCAAACAATGTTTATGATATCTGTTGGGCGTCCATTCCAAAGTCTATCACTGCGCTTTGTCTCGTCACGGTGAATGCATATCGCTGAGGTCTGTGCTCCGCGGCTTTGTCGCACGAGATAAAAGCTGGAATCTGCCACACGCACGCACGCACGCACGCAAGCACGCACGCACGAACGCAGGCGCTGCTATTGAAAACGGCGCGATGCGTCAGCGATTCATAGGCCACCAGGCAGTTTCTGTTATGCAATTCGCCGTCGATACTCTCAGCAACAGCTGGTGCTGTACTACCAAGAGTGTATTCATATCATTGTATGTTTCATATACCACAAGCTGAACTGAAATCGCGCCGAGGGCGGGCGTAAATGGACGACCTTGAGAGTGTGAGAGTAGCTTACCATTCAAGTTCACAGAATATAATTACTATTGATTTCTGTGTAGTTTTCCTATGTGATCCATATTTCTGTAGCGTATTACCTCAAAATTAAAAATAGTAATTTGGAGTCTTCTTGATGCCCACAAGTTTTACTGTCACTTAACACGAAATCCAACTCTGCTGTGTGTGAGAGAAGAACGTTGTGAATGCTCCATGGCTCAAATTACACGTTAAGCTGTACTCATGCTGAAGTTGGAAATGTAACTATGTCAACCGATGGCCGAAATATGGTCTCCAAGGTAGTAGAGCCACACGAAATGAGGTTCTTGGCTAAATTTGGGAAAATATCCAAAAATTTTAATTTTATATGCTGATTTGAATATTGGTGCCTAAAAGATCGCAGCTGCCATTTCGTCTCTTTTGACGTCACGTCTCAGTTCGTGCCGCTGTTATGTTGTTGATAAAATTAATTCTACAGTTTACAAGTGGTATGTAGTGCCTCAGTGTCAATAAAACACCAAACAATTTGTATATTTACGTTCCAAACAAGGAGAGCATGTAAAAAAATTTCTAAAAATTGCGCGACGGGACCCAGATTATTTTTCTGCAAAATCTTCAATGTATTTTTTGCGAAGACCACTTTGATTTAAGCTTTTATTTAATATTTTATAATGTTTAATAATCTGTGTACCTTAATATTTTTCCTGTGATAAGCTCAAATGTTGACCCATAAATGAATTATTCTTTCGAAGTTGAGTATCGTGTTCCCGTTAACTCCACGTCTTCATAACCTGTTTAAACTAGTCAGACATCATTTACATGACCTGATACATAATTTAAATGAATGCAACTACATAACTCATCTACCAAATTAGTGATTATTTCCAAAGTATGCAGTAATTCTCGTAATGTCGCTATTGTTAAGAGTGCGTTGTTGATCATTAAGAGTATCTGAGATTTACATATTACTTTCAAATAGCCTATGGCTATTACACATACAGTTATATTTTGATAGGTTTGTCTATACTTTATCATTACAACTAAAATATCATCTCATCTGAATATTTGTATATTATCGCGACGAATGCTTGCTGCTAGTTCATTATCTATTTACACGCACGGCAACTAAGCAATATTTTCAACTTAACTTCTAGGTACCCTCTCCTAATATTGACCCCATTAAAATATTTAGCTTATTACGACAATTTTTCTAGCCTATCTATGATTTTTTCTAAAATCTTTTATCCAAAACCTAACACTCAACCACAACGAAAGAAAGACTTAATTCTTATATAAATTTCCTTAATGACAATGTGAGCACCTTTAGCAGAAAACTGAACTTTCCATTTTTGAGTATGTACACTCTGAGAAAAGTTTTGACGATCCAGAATTCTAATGTGCAAAAATCACTGTTTTATGCGAAAAATTTTCCCAGCATCATCACATCAATTTTGGGAAAATTAGAGCTGTTTGCTTATGTAAATTCAGCTTCCATTGCAAATATCATTCGTTTTGTCGATTGGTAATCAGAACTAAGTAACGAACTGACTTAAAACCTTGAAAACCACAGATTGACAACTACTGTTTAACAAACGGAGGAGAACTGATGCGTGCTGAGTCGTGACATCACGCGCTCTGACTGGCGTTTCCACCCATCACCCTGCAACGAAGATGATCTGTTTCGAGCAACACTGAACGCACTTGAGGTTGCGAAGTATTGGGCGAAATGTGTTCAAAATTGTTAATTTGCAAAATGTTTTAACAGTGTATTTGATGTTTGTTACTCGAGAATTTTCTAATGTTATAATAAGCAACTGGTCACAATTGACGTCATCTGTCACACCATGACGTCACTCTATGACGTCGCGCAATCACGTCACGCTCTAATCCTTATTCTTGGTAAAACACGTTATTTAATAACATTTCTAAGCGTTCGCGAATAAATTAACTGACAGAACACTGAAATAAAGTATATATTGCATTTAAATCGACAACCAATCATTAGATGCTTATATTGACTTAATATTCTTTTGATATGTCCATAGATATGTAATATCTAAGTTTCGAGCATCAATGTTAGCGAAAGTTTTTATTAGATTGTTACTTAGCATGGGTCAGAATTACAACTGGCATTTGACGTTACAGAAGAAGGCATGAATAATTTAGTTTTTTTAAATATAATTTAAACTGTGTCCTATTAATGAAATGATTAAATCGTTTGAACGGAAATAGTTGCACACTGATGACGATATGTGCAGCCTACACTACAATTAAAACAAATGTTATGTGGTATAATGTAAGTTTATAAGATTTATTATAATTTCCTTTGCTTTCACTGAGCAATATTACTGAGGCTATTATTTCAGCAACATGTAATTGTGTCAGCCATTCAGACGTTGTAATGTTGTTATGAACCACTGATAAAAAATGGAAGGTGTAAAAACCGTTTAAGATGTTTTATCAAATTTATATGGCGATGCATTATTGCCACTAAAATGAGATTACATGTATTAATATCCGTGAGATTGAAGTATTGTTCTTCTAGTACCAAGTTTAGCGTTGTATGTGGTTAGGTTTAAATGCAACCTGGACCCTGATGGAAACGGAAACTTTTTGCTACAGTGAAAGGCACGAGGAATTACATTGAATTTTATTTTATTGCAATTCTATTTATTTAAGTAATTTCTAGGACATGAATTGTCAGAACACTGATAGAAAAATATTTATTTCGTTTAAATTGTCATATATCAGGTTTTTTACTGTAATCTTTACATGGTTTGAATGAAAGAAGTTCCAAATTGATCGCGATATATGTGGCGTAAACCATAATTAAATATTACGTGGCATAGCGTAAGTTGTCATTATTCCAGCAGATGTAAGCTGTCTCAGTCGTTAAAACATAGATCTTCATCACAGGTAATAAGAAAGAAGAGTGTGAGAACCTGTGAAGATTTGGGATCAAGTTTATATGGCGATTCATGATGACAATGAGATGCGATATAGGGAATGTATTAATTCGCGTGTGATTGAAGCTTTGCTTTTCTAGCGGCATTATTTTCGGAGATTGTGTTTAGGTTGAGATGCCCCCAGGACCAAGTTGACAACTGAAGCCTTTTGCTACAGCACAATGGACGATAAATTATAATGAGCTTTATTTTATAATAATTCTATTTAGTTAAACACCTGGAGATAAATAAATTACCATAACACTCCGTTGAACCCGTCATTTTTGACGGGCTTTCGGGATAGTAATAATAATAATAACTGGTGTTTCCAGTTACATGACTTTTTGTATTTTTATTTTTTAAAATAAAGTATATTTTCGGTATCTTTACAACCTATTCTATCATTTCAATTAAATTTTCATAGTTTCCTTTTTAGTGTTAATTACCTTATTACATGCTTTACTGAAACTGAGCAGTAACTTTTCTTCTGTTGCTCAGTTGTGTTAGTCCTCAGTTGGGCAACAATGTGTTTATAAAAATATTTACTGAAAGTACTATTATTGTAATTGTATCTACACTGTTCTAACAATTATTTTAATAAGAGAAAGTACGGTAAAAACAATTATTTCAATTGCGTAATGGAATATTCTCGAACGCTTCCAGGATAACGCCCTGCGAGTATGTTCGTACCGGGAAATACCAGCCAACCACCCTCCGTGGGTACTAGTTCATTTCAAATTGATTATTCACTACGTTAGCCGGCAAATGGAGTAGGTAGCTCGAGATATCACGAGGCCGAATCTAGGAAGTATGCTAAAATAACGTCCCAGATGCCATAGACCCGATCCGACCGTTTGGAAAAGGCTCGATCGACAATACGGAGACCATGGTTTGACTGCAGAAAATCACATACTAAAAATGAAGATAGCCAGTAAAAAGGTTTCAGAAATAGGAAAATTCCGCGATTGGCTGGATGATATATTCATATGATATGTTTCTTGGGACAGAGCAACCGCTGTAGTACGAGAAGGCTGCCGTGTGCGATCGCTGAGGTGGACATTTTTCTAACCGACCATGTATTAGTCCCCATGCACGCCGAGCAGGTCAATTTTATGCACATACAGTGCAATAAATCTATGTTTCTGTGTGGGGAGAAGTGCCACATAGGTAATAACACTGGGACAGCTACGGATTAGGAACCGGGTCTATCAATTCTCGGAAGAGACATCGGTGAAATCATCTCTCGTTTCAGTTCCAGACGGGATACCTGCAAGATGCGGACCAGGTCAAGCAGAAATGTCGCTACTGCGATCTGCGAATAATCGTAGCGCAAGACGACTGTGAAGCTTAATGTGCCCGTAGGATCCGACTAAATCTCATTGTAAAACGAAGTCAAATCGTGTTGATTAATTTCATCCAATTGCGTGATTAATTTCTTTTATTTCCTAGTTGGGCTTTTCTTTCTTTTTTTTTTTTGTGAAAAAACACCATTGAATGCAATTTTGTGTGAGGCGCTGATGTAATTAAAATAAAACAGTTGAGTGACATATGTCATATTTTTAGCTATGAGGGCTGAATAAATGGTCTTTCAATTGAGAAATCCTTTTTTTATTGATAAAATTATATTTAAAGCAAATGATTTATATACTTATTAAAATTTTGATCCACTTATAATAACCAAATCAAGGGATTATTACAAAATGTCACCCAACGTGGAGGTTATAAAAAAATTAAAATTGTGAGAAATACGGTTACTACATTTTGTACATAATGTTTACTAAAGCATCAAGCGATATCTCACTTATATTTTTTGGTGGCATTGGATTTGTTTATGCAGTTATTAAAAGAATTTCCTTGCAGAATATAGGAGGGGATAAACAGTACAGAGTCTTCTCATATTTACGATGCTGTAGCAGGATTTACTCCCTTGATTTGCAACCAAACTGAAGTGTGTATACCCGAAAGGCTGCACCATTCCGCATATTTATAGAAGAATGCTGAAAACTAAGTGGACCGCTTAAGTATGTATAGGAACGATGTGCGAGGAAAGAACTTAGTGGAAGTGACTCGCAGAACATATAAGTTGTTAAGTCAATTTCACACATACTGTATTAGTTTATTCGCTAGCGAATAGAACAGTAAAAGGTAAGAATTATAGAGGAAGAATGGAATATTCAAACATATGATTGAACAAATAGATTGTAATCCTCCTGTAGAGAAGAGCAGATTAGCTAAGAACAAGGTAATATCAAGGATTACTTAAAACTAGTACATACGATGATACTAATAAAAAAAAGGCTAAGAACTAAGTTAAAACTCCAGTTACCTTTTCAGAGGTAGATTTTGTATGAGCAGTGAACGCACTTACCTAGTTATCTATTTGCGAGTCTCTATCAATCTCATCCGTTTTCCAGTGTTATTGAACGGGACAAAGATATAGTGTTCAATGCTGTATGCTTCAAGCACGTGCAAAGTCTTATCAATGTGACCAACGTCTGGAATATTTAGCCAAAGCCTTTTCGCATCAGTTCAAACTAACAGCTGTACTTGGTTCTAAATAAACCCAGAAGTAAAGCCTCGCCAAGAAGGATACGAGTCATCCGGGCAGAAATCGGACAGAATGGTCATTACTGATTAATGTCTCTTTAGGAACCGTAGTTTTATAGATCAACGAATGTCGGCCCTCTCTTTGTCCTCCAGTCCTTCATATTAAGCCATCCCAATGAGACTGACTGAATGGAGCAAATTAGGTTCTCGTATGCAATGTTTTGTGAGAGCCCACGGTCCAATCAGTTTTGATCCCAACATTTTCTGAAGTGAATTGAATTATCGTCAATATTTCCACTTCTGCGAATTGTTTTTCCGGATCGGCAATATTGATTTGCCAGCCGGTGGGACACATATATTTTTCTATTACCCTCCGCGAGAGGGAGTTTCAATAGTCCGCCCCGAAAAAAGGGACGCAATCACCCAGATCTGAGCAGTGAAGGGTTAGTTATCTCACTGACTAGGCTCTGCGACCAGAGGTTATAAAAATTCCGTCAAAAGAAAATTTCCCACCCCCCCATACGCCACAAATTTTCTATTAAAAAGGTAAAAAAAAATATCAATTAAGAAATAAAATGTATTTTTATTGCTTGTAAAATAACAAATTTAAAATTTTATGAAATATTAAATTTACTGAAAAGAAGTAACAAAGAAAAAATAAACCTGTTGGAAGACTGAGCTTGTATTTCTTTTTACAGTATTCGCTATTCTGGGTTAGATATTAGAAAGTGCAAAAAATAATTCATTTGCAAAATCGAGAATGCTTGCATAATTTTCCTTTATTGCAACAAGAGCTGAAAACTCACTTTTGCAGAAATAAGTGTTTGAAAAAGGTGTTTGCTGTATTATTCTGGGAAAAATTATGCAATACTTTGCTCAAAACGGAGACTTTTTCATTTTATCAAATTCGTATTTGGTAGCAGCATCATTTTTACTTCCAAGGCTTGTTCTTAAACGCTTTAAAGTTTAAGAGGCGGTGAAGAAGACGTAGCTCTTGGGACGGTGTAGAGGTTGGAAAGCGTCCACACGGGCAGGAAAGCTACCCCGCGCTCCACTTGACAAATCATCGCTTCGCTGTTGGGGGATGGCAGACGCCCCCCCCCCCCCCCCCCCGATTGGGGACCTACGCTCCACTCAGACCACGAGCCTGCAGAAACAAAATGGCACGCCACTCATGACTAGCCAGTCAACTGATCCCCTGTCGCGAACCAGTTGTGATTAACAGTCTTCAGATTTCGCGATCGCTAATCTGCCGATCATAACTTGAATCCGTTATGTCACTGGTGCTCATTTACGGTAGATTTATGTCATTAAATTCGTGTCAGCAAAACGATATTTACATTTCAATGCTAGTTACTTTTATTAATTGGCTCTAATAAGTATGAGTAATATGATTTCCAGAATTTTTAATTGTTTCGGTGTTCCATTTTTAATATACCTATTGTTTTTACAGCAAAATAAATTTCTTGATACGCCCGCTACATCACACCTCAACGACATTTCATGTGAGCCGTCCATTAGTACTTCTAGTAAGCGTTAACAGATTCATAACATATTTCTTTAAATGTCTTTTTTCGAATAATCATAAAGAATAGCGAAATGATAAAACATGGAAATACTTGACACTCGTTCCTCACTTTTCGTCTGGATTCATTCAAGAAGCAAATCAGAAAAACAGTTCGCATTAGATTTTTTTTTTTAATGTTCTTGCCAATTTTTGTGTTTTTGTTTACTAAGCATCCTCTGGAACCGATTATAATATTTGTATCCTCAGCCTCTCTTGTGTGCGCCTATTTGCCGGTCATAGGTTCGCCAACACGGTGACGGGCAATAAGTTCCATTCTGTCCAAAGATAACAGCAAATTCCCGAATTTTGATTGTTGATAAAAATATGTTTGATTTATTGTTTTGCTTCTAATGTGTGCTAGACGATTTACTCAAGAAATTTATTTAGTTCAGTTCAAATAAACTTCCAGTTTATACGATTCTTAAAACATACCTAAGAATTACTGAACTTAATAAATTACAGTGTAAAATTACAGGTTCTGAAAATTTTAAAACACGGTCGCCAGTGTAACTAAGCTTTTAATTATTGAGCTCTCCCTTAAATTAATGTAAGTTTGATCACGAAACGAAACTTAAACTCGTTCAGTAAAAATCACAGTCAACGTTACTCAGAAACACATATGCCTCCTGACACTTAGTAACATAATCAGACCTCGTTATGTCCAAGATGCAAGTTCTAATCGGAAATAGTCACACATTAAAAACAGTTTCCAACCTCAATCACTCTATTATAGAACATATATGCAGCCTTGTAGGAGGTGCTTGCTAAGAAACCTTTATAAAATCAAAATTATATCTCGAATATCAACTGAAAAATAGCTCATCTTACTCACGGATCCGGCCTTTCTAGCAAAATTCGACTACTTATTCCGGCATACTGGTAAGAACATAGTGAGATTAGCCTAATGTTAGGAGCAGAATGATTTTACTGAAACCCGGAACTACCCACGCCCGCTACAGATAAGTCCCTGGACTGACTACATTATCAGGAAAGATGTGATTACATGCATATGCCGATATAAAAGGAATTCAAATTATAAACTCATTTCAATCTCTCTAATGATAATAGTCTAATTAAATACTAAACTACTATTTGTGAAAATTTAAACATCAATGAAATTCGTTCCAAAGATTATGGAAATGCCAAAACACTAATGGTTAGAATTACAGAAATATACATGTACTAACTCAGTGAGAATTCGATACAATGTGAAGCCGTCACGTGCTGCATTAAGAGTCTCTAAAAGTCGTGGCATGGGATCAAAGAGAGGCTGGATATGCTGCTGGAGAACACATTGCCACGCGGTTTGTAGTCTCGTCCATAAAGCATCGTCATATTCTATAGGTGACATGTCAGGTGAAAGTGCAGGTCAGGGAAACAGAGGTAACCGTTGTTCTTCGAGGAAAATTTGCATATTCCTCGCCACATGTGGCCGGGCATTGTGCCGCTGTAATATAGCATGTGGAGCTGTTTGCAAGAGGGACAGTGAGTGTCTCGGGCTGTAAAACTTCCGCGACGAAGGGGTTGCTGTTCATATTGCCCTCAATACGGAGGGAGGCGAGATCGAAACTTATAATAAATGGAACTCTAAACCATCACACCTGGCGTTTGTCCGCTATGCCTGTGAACAATGCAGTCTGCTCGATTGCGTACACCATGGTAGCATCTGACAGTTACGCTGCCATAACTACGGGATAAGTTGAAACATGACCCGTCTGAAAATACTGAATTTACCACTTAGCACTCCAGTGACGGCGTTCGCGTGGCCATTGCAGTCTGAGGCGCTGGTGATTTCTGGTCAGTGGGAGCTGATGTAACGGCGTCTAACCGTAGACGCAGACATTTTCGCAACCACTGGAGTGCTCCTGCGTCGAGCCACTGTAGACGAAGCTGTTCTATCGGTTACGGCCATGGCAAGAAGGTGATAGTAATCCTGCTCTGTAGCCACAGTGTGGTACCGTACCTGCTAGTCACTGTGTACAAGCCTTTTCTACACAATGGTTCCTCACACACCACTGTTATAGTAGTACGCGATGTCACGCTACGACAAACTCGTTTCGACTTGTTTTTAACGGCTCTGTCCTGAATGGGCGTGACGTCACACAAAATAGGGCGCTACTGCGCCTGCGTGCACGTTATAACTCTGTAATCTTAATCACTGATTACGGTTCTACACACCTTGCGATTTTGGAATGATTCAGACCATTCCTTCCGGCTGCTGCAGTTTCAGAAACAGGAATTTGGAACATTTTAATCATAAGAAAAATCTCTTACAAATCATAAACATCGCGTTACATGATTAGAAAAACACAAGTTGAAACCTACGGAACTGTTATCATCTTTTTGTCGAATCCAAAAATACTCGGCGGTAATAATGCTTGCGTACGTTTTGATGTGAGCACCTTGGGAGAAAATCATCCAAGCACGCCCGTCTCCGTCTGCATTTATTCTGTTACAGTGGAGTTTTTGTGTACAGGATGATAATTTCATATGTGAATATGTGCTGCGCATATAGCATCGATTATCCTTTTCGCTCTGGTCCACCTTGAGGCCATACAAAATTTGTCTGCCTTAATGGAAAACACGTTGTGCGTTGTATTCAGACAAAAAACAACTGTCCCGTCCTTAACACATTAGCAATATAGCCCATCTTCTCCCCATCGTCTGAAAAACCAATAAAATCTCTGAGTGTCAACAAAGTACTGTACATCTTTATAAAAATTAATACATTTTTGTTTGTTTGTTGCTGGTTTTATATACGCGATACTGGTGACAACAACAAACGCTATGATGACGTATCACGTGCAGCTCTAAACGGGCATGAGTCAGATTATTGTCCCGCCTGATTTTGACGTCTATTCTCGGTTTCTGTTTTCTGCTACAAAGTAGTCGACATGCGGACTAACGCTTTGCAATGTATTTGCTGTGCAGTAACTTGTCGTTTGCATACAAAGAGCGTTTCCTTTATTGTTATTTATGTGACAGCTGTCCCCAAAAATAGGCCACCGGTTTCTGCCCACCGCTTCCTCTCGTACCGAGCCAGTACGTACAGTACAATATACAGATGATGCCAGTAGCTACCGCCCGATATCACTCCTCAGCCAAGTCTATAAACTTTTTGAGAAGATGCTTCTAAAACGCCTCTCACCTGTTATTGAAGACAAACTAATACCTAAACAAGCCGGATTCAGAACAGCCCGCTCCTGCTCAGACCAAGTCCTACACCTAACACAATATATTGAAGATGGATTATAAAAGGGTTTAGTTACTGCAGTAGTCTTCATTGACCTGACAACAGCCTATGATACGATCAGCATAAAAAATCTCCTTCCTAAAGTTTACAACATTACCAGGGATTTCGAGTTCACAAAAATAGTCTACGAACTTCTGAGCAATTAGCAATTCTACGTCAGCTTTCAGAATTCAAAAAGCCGTCCACGCAAACCAAAAAATGGACTACCTCAAGGAAGTATTCTTGCTCCAGCTTTATTTAATATCTACCATTGTATGTCCTTTATCTACGCTGATGATCTTGCCCTAGCTACTCAACATGTGACTTTTGCGGCCATTGAGGGTAGACTTACAACAGCTCTTGAATCCCTTGGAACTTACTATAAGCAGAATGACCTCAAGCCAAATTAAAAAAAAAGAAAAAACCCGAAGTCTGTGCATTTCACTTGCGCAATAAATGCGCTAAGCGAAAGCTGAATGTGATCTGGAATGGATCAACTCTGTTGCACAGTGAAAATCCAAAATACTTGGGCGTAACTCTTGATAGAGGTCTCACTTTTAAAATCCACTGTCACAATGTCACGCAAAAACATCTTAAGCAAGTTGATCTAGCTGGGGAGCTACCCCAAGCGTCATCCGCACCTCCGCCTTAGCATTATGCTACTCCGCTGCAGAATATGCATGCCTTATGTGGCAAAAATCCATCCATGCTAAGACTGTAGACGTTGCGCTCACAGAACATGGCAGCTCATCACAGGTTGTCTCAGACCATCGCCTGTGAGCAAATTGGAGATACTAGCTGGCATTGCCCCTGGAGATGCCACCAGCGTGGCAAGGCTTAAAGTGAATGAAGACGTCCGACACCCCCTAAATGGCTATACACCATGTCCATCGAGACTTAAGTCCCGTTCAAGCTTCATGCGAACTTCAAAGTCATCAACTGGAGCTCCAAGAAATGAAAGAATACTGACTTGGAAGAAGAGATTACAACAAGGGTTCGAGCGGATCAAGCCAAAAGAAGGTCTACCACCTGGGTCAGAACAATCATGTCCCATATGGAAGTCGCTAAGCAGGCTCCGAGTTGGAGTTGGCCGCTGCAATGATACATTTGCCACTTGGGGATACCTGGGAGAACAGCCAGGGAGAGAGAAACCGTGGTACACTCGCTGTCTTGTCCATAAATTGGAATAAATGTACTGTATCTCAATTTGATATCCAATCAGCAACTGACAAAGCCAACGCATTGGCAGATAAATTTCCACATATTTGATGCTGTCATCGACTCGAGAAGAAGAAGAAGACTGTCTCAATGCAAAACCTCAACTCTCAACATTTTCTGAGAGAATCCTCATACTTAAACTGGCGTGTTTCGCTCAGCTCGTGCGTTGGCTCAGTTGGCTACGATACAGCGATGCTGTCGAGCGCTGGCTCGTTCGAGTCCTGATAGTGGAACAAATTTTCATCATTAGCACTTTGTCGGCAGGGTAGGAGAAGTAAAAATGCACAAGTGTTAAGTGCACCAAAGTCTTGGTTTAAATCCAAAACCTCTCCACAGTGCGTATGGAATAAGGGCATACGACGCTATCGGTGGTGATACGTCCATCGGGTGGGGACGTTAAGGCTGGCGGCTCCATTGGCGTCTTTCGGAAAAATAGGCCTGAAGGGACTATTACCAGGCTTCAGCTCTCTCTTATTCATCTCTCCTTACTGCAATAGAAGTCTGAATGACTGTATGCAAATCAGACAGTATATGTGAACTCATTGTTTCGTATTCGTGTAAAAGATTCTTTATAGAATGTGGAACGAAAGAAAAGATGGTACTATATAGCTGTTGAGTGTATTCAGTAAACTCAGTTATAACAGCAACATGTATCTTGGCAGCAAAAGATTTCCTTTTTTTTTTTTTTTTTTTTTTTTTTTTTTTTTTTTTTTTTGAGTGACATTTACTATTTTATGCATACAGTAGATGGAGAGGTTATTTAACTGAAAAATTTGTATATAATATGATACTATATAGTGACATTCCCTATTTATGGAGTGCATAGAGAATTTTCGATGGTGGCTCTTCTGTCGGATGGGGATGTTTTTGTGTCTTCCGAAAGAGTAGGCCTGGATGGATACGCACCGATTTTCGTGTGCTCTGTTCCTCCAGCTTCACGCACACAAACAACTGACAGCGACCAACGACCGAGCAGTGATCATTCCTGAAGAAAGACCCGATGGGTCGCAGCAGGACACCGCTACTTCCAGGAGTTGTCTCCTGAGGGAAGTAAGTTACTCCGAAGTGGCTGTGCAGGGAGTAAGTGTAGAGAAATGTCATAAATGTGCAAAGTGAGAAACAAGGAGACAACAGTGCAATAAGTGTTTTGTGTATGTGAATGTTTGTGTGATTAATTACATGTAGCAGTATCTGTGTATGTGTGTGTGTGTGCGTATGTTATTCTAATTACTAATATATACTAACACCCATCAAATACATTCTTTAACACTGCTAATTTAATTAAGTAAATAACTTTGGTGAAACTTGATAAGTTTATGTATCACAAATTAGTCTCACGTCCTGAACAATATTTAGCTGTTATTGTCAAACTAGAATTTTATCTTGTGTACTTCTTGTAATATATTGGAAATGTGGACCCAGAGTAGATACTAGGTGCTGAGCTATTATGTATCAGGATATAAAAATAAAAAATAAAAAACAACGTCGTGTTCACACACACTCAAACTCACGAAGTATGGTAAATATATATGTTGCTCTATTTAACAATTCACACTGCGGTGATAAATTCCTTTTGGAGGATCAAGATGTATATTCATAAATCCTCTTCTTTCATTACAACATAATCCAATAAATCGTTGTTTTCTCGGCTCGTCTTGTCTTTCGCATCTCACTCAGTTCGATACGCGTCGCACAGCCAAAGATTCTCTTTCACCAAAGCTGGCTCTGCCCTCCTTAATCTCTGGTTTAACAGACAAATATAAACTGCCTTAAACTTAAAGAAGAAACCAGTTGCAACAGAATTATCCACGTCAAATTAAAATAACCACCAGATATAAGGTGTTACCTGATAATTCTTCTAACAAATGCTGTAATAGTCATTGTTGTAGACTTGAAGCTACATGATTTACAATCATTAGAGTACAACTTATACCATTCGCAGTCTGTTTGAGAAGACTAATTCTAGTGAAATGGGAAACCAACAATTTGTTATTTTTTTACTAAGGAATGAGAAGTGTTATTGAGACGGAAAAAAAAAAAAAACCAAGAGATTAGTTTTAAAAACTGATTCTGCATATTGCAAGATCTACAACTTGAGCAGGACAGCTTTCTATTTTATTTTATTTTAATTTAATTCACTTCAAATTTGACAACATCATGTTTTAAATTTACTGAGGATACTTCTGTGTTCATAATAAAACTTATACGTAGTATTTTACTGACCGAAGAGAAATAAGACTTTTCATTTACATAAAGAGAGAGAACAGGTAAAGCGCTGGGTTTCCGGCATGAAAGGGCGGAAGACAAAGGGTGTTAATGGGAGGAAGCGCCGAGAAGGCAGCGCCGTGCCTGCACTCCCATTTGCCGGGCGATCGCTCGATCCATTCCCCGGCGCGGCGCCACAAAGAAAAGTCCGGCCGCAGCAGCTGGGACGCGCTCCATTGTCCTCGGACACAGACCCAGCGGAGCGCACGGCCAGGCGAGGCAACACGAGACCGGAGAGAATCTCGCAACATGACATCCTGTCCAACGTGGGCAGCACTGATTCCGTATCACTGGAGGGAAGCAATGCTGGTTTTCTATTTCGATCGAATGAGTATCTTTCAAACAATCAATAACATTTGCTAAACAGCACTTTTTTTTAGTTACGACTTTACTCCTCATCTACGCCGATGTCATTAAAAAGGGGAAAGGATTGGGGGCAAGGAACTGGAAGAAATTCGGTCATGGCCTTTTTAAAGGAACCATTCCGGCATTCGCTTGGTGTGATTTGGGGAAACCGAGGAAAATCAAAGTCTGGGTGGGCGGACGGGGATTCGAACCCTCGTTCTCCCAAATCAGAGGCCAGAGTGTTACCGCTCACCCACCACGCTCGGTGAAAGAATAGAAGAAAATATTGACTGCCCTAAATATAATTAGGAGCAATGGGGAAACTCGTTGTACGAGTGGAATGTGGCTCCATCTGCGGAATATGACAAATCACTCGCCACATAATTCGAGACTATACTTTAAGGGTTTATCACGATCTATTCAGCGATTTTCTGAATGTGACATGATACTTTGAACCAGATATCTGGTTTCAATGTTAATTGTTGTTGTTCTCTTATAATTATTTTATTTTGTACTATGCACTATATTTGATTTGATTTCGCCAGCTAGTCTTTGCATTGACCCAATACAAGAGGTTACTGGCATCTTTAACGTCACCGCCATGCATAACCATCCTATGTTTTAAACATAGATACAAATGTACGGCAAACGGATGATCGCTGAAGTGGGACGAATTATAAAGAACTGATTCCGTCAATGAAATCTCGTCTTTCCAGTCACACCGTGTTTACATTTTTGACCGCCAAATCTGATATCCTAAAAAATGCTACACTCTAATTCAAATGAGTCGGCAACACTTGACTCGCTATAGCCACATTCGGTTTTTGAAGTTCTGCGAAGTTATCAGCGTACCTTGCGCTTTTTTTCAGTATTGAACGAAACATTCGAATGAGACAGTTGTTACACATTAAAACATTAGAATAGTTCATAGTAAATGTGAACTATGAATGATCCCAATTAACGAATCATTCTTAGTCTTCTCGAAAACTTGAGTACAAATTGATACTTATCAAATTTGCTAACAATCATTTTGTTGATACACTGGTTACTGTACTGTAGCTGACCCGTAACATATGTTATATGCAATCCATCGCAAAATTGTTTCATCACAACAAATTGTATAGATCAACTGAAACCCCGTAAAAGAAATTTTGTGTGATTGATTTATATTTAATAATTTCAGATACTTCATTTGCATAGGTCTAGCAGGTTGGCGAGTAGCTGCAACATGAGGCTATCATGCGTCAAGAGTGAGCAAACCGAGCGTGGTGGGTGAACGGTTAACATTCTGGCTTCGCATTAGGGAGGACGCGGGTTCGAATCCCCGTACTGGCATCTAGATTTGGGTTTTCCATAGTTTCCCCAAATCACTCCAGGCGAATGCCGGGATGCTTGCTTCAAAAGGTCATGGCCGAATTCCTTGCCGTTCCTTGTCCACAGTCCCATCCCGTCTCTAATGACCTTAGCCGTCGACGAGGCGTAAAGCAATAATAAAAAAAGAGTGATCACCTTACTCCCAGAGTTAAATCCGACTGATCATGCCAGGGATGCTCCAGGGCGAAGGACTGCGCCCCTTACTCCGCCACAACGCACCATTGTTAACCTACAAAGGGATCTTGACCGGAAATGGGAAGCCTTACCTCAAGCCATGCTGGACCGCCTAGACGACAGTAAGGGAAGCCGTCTTTCATCAGTTATTCCATGCGAGGTCATCACACACAAGCGGAGGGACACCACATACCGTCAGTACCATCCACTTTTCGTCTCTGGTTTTCCTGATACCTTGTATCAGTAGTACAGTGGAACGAGTCAAACCGTTGACAGAGCCCCTTTTGGTCCCCTCATTACCACCGTGCTATATTTGTTTGCATGGATATGGAAGATCCCTCAACTAATTTAAGAGAGACTTTTTAATATTTCGGAAAATGTTTGCAATAACTAGGAAACTAAAGGTCAATATTAATAGCAAGTTATTCATACCAACTGTATATAAAATTAGGTGTAACATTAAAATCAGACCGTTTTGCGCAGTTGTATCGTAGTAATACTGGCATTTATTTTGATTAAATTGTCAATGAAGGCCTAATCTGTATATCCCAAGTCCCTGGTAACAGCTTCAGTAAACTTCAGAGATGTTGTGTCTACAAAATTCTGGCAGACTTTAACCATCAGATTGGTCACTAGGCCACATCACCATCTTAGTGGTTCTGTGGCCTACGGTGGATCGTCAGTCACCTGTTACCATAACTGCGTGCGTCCTCAGAGTATGGCTGATGCACTGTGGATACAGTATTAATCAATATTGCTAGCCAGAAACCAGTAATTTTCAACATGGAATTTGTCTTAACAACACTAGACTATGCTGGGAGAGCTCTGAATATTTGATCTAATTATAAATATGTCTTAGTGAAATATGATTTCGCTTAACGCAATATTTCATTTCTACTTTAATAACTTAGTCTTGTCACTTCGCTATGATGCTTTGAGCTAAAATAGGACAAATTAATTTCTTACTTGTTGTGCACTTTTAAGTTCATTTTCTGGCGTAAATTAGCTGTGTGCAAACAGCCTTTGCGGTAATTTCGAAAAGTGGTTTTGCGTAACTCCCGAGACTCCCAAACAGAAGCCTGGGAGTAGAGTTTCGCTGCTAATTGAGCAAAGCAATAAACAGTCATTTCAGAACTTTTACCAGACGTCTGGTCTGCATCGTGAATAAGAGTGGTGGTGTGGGTTTTTAAGCGGTTCCCCAGCGATGAAAAATGCGTAGGCAGAAAGACAGTTATCGGACTGTACAAAACACAGGAGCCTCATTCCTGTTCAGTCTTTTGCTGCTATTCCGCGTGATCAAAGGGCCCAGATTTTTTTTTCAATACTAGCTAAAAGAAGAAATATGCTACCAACAGCAATACTAACACAGTCCCAGATACTTACGGAGAAGATGATGCAATAGCAGGAGAAAATTACTGCACGGATCACCATAGATGAGATTAAAAGCAGTTTCACAAAGAGAGACCAAAAACAATCACAAACAAAAGTAATGTGACTAATGGAAGATGAGAAGTTAGTATCTTCTCGCAGATATCCTAGAAATTAAATGATGAAATGTTGACTGAGGATGTGGAGAACCTAATGATATAGAAATTTTTTCTTGTTTTCGAAGATGCTTTACCAAAAAATTTCCCCTGCAAAATATTTACTCAGTAAACGTGGCAAATTTTGTGCTAACTATTGATTAAGCTAACATGTTCGTCCTGCACACAATTCCAGTTCCCTGAGAGGAATTCCCTACATCACTCAGAGGTTTACTACTGCTAATTTTCTTAGGACGGACTTTTTACTAATTTAAATTCCAGTTACAGTAAAATATGGTAATGAAACTCGATTACATAATTTAATACTCTAAGATGTTGCAGGGGATTCTTGGACGTCGGCCAAATCATTGGAGGTAGGGGAAAAGATTATTTCTAGAAACAATATCCTCAGAATCATGTTCCTCTGAGTTGAGCATCCGGAAGCATAACATTATAATGAAATGAGTAAAATTCTTTATGAAAGACTCAAAACCCTAAATTCGGTTTGTAGGAAAGTGCGGAATGTACACATTACTCAACAGGAACACAGCATCGATATAGGAGAAGCCGTTGAAACATTGCGTACCAGATTTTCTCATCCACGAGTGTATTCATCGATGACTGTCACTCTGTGAGTGAACAAGAGTAGTGAAGCCATATCGAAATTTCACACGCCTCGAAAATATAAAAACGACCAATTATTCCTCATATCTTTCACTGTCCTTTTTTTTCTCTCTCTCTCATTTTTAATGGCATGTGGCTTCTCTTAGGTCATGCAGCCAGCTCAATTGTGATTTCATATCATCCAGTGTTTTCAGTTTCTCCATAGGATATTGTTTGCAAGTAACTCTAGAAATCACAGGACGGCACGTCATGAACACACACAAAACACACTCCCATGCCTTCGGACGGACTCGAACCGGCGACCATCAGCACGTGTTCAGTGTTCTTTGGTTGAACAAACAGTTCCACTGGTTTGATAAGCTCCTTACTCTTCCGACATAGAGAATTCCAATTTCTGGTCTTACGCTTAGCAAAAAATGTTGAAGAAGAGGAGAAGGTAATAATAATAATGAAACGCTAAGGCCCAAGAGTATATCATTGCTGACAAGAGCTTCTATAGTGCTGAGGTTATTAGAAGGGTTGCTTGCAATCCCAAAATGAGCTGCTTGCAAGGGAACCGGTTGCTCCAGATAAGTAAATATATTTTTTACTGCAAAAATTTCAGTGTTCTTTAACAAACATAATACCTGCTTATGCAGTACCAACGAAAAGTTTTTTTTATCGGTATATAAAATGAGGCTTGACAAATCACTCGATCAATCTCTTATAAATATCTTATTATGAGAAAATTCAACTCACAGTCACATCGCTCAATTTGTCAGCGCCGACAAAAAATTGTGCACTAGTTTCAAAGCATCATAGCGGTGACCTCTTAAAAATATTTGAGAAACGGTATGTTTGTGATCACATTTTTACAATAACGATCTGCTCCTTCACTTCTCGCATATGTAATCCGTTCCATTACTCAGTTACTTGCTTATTAGACCGCTGAAGTGTTGAGTAGGCCTATGAAACAATCATGCACACATATTACAGCTAATAGCTTTGAACAATTTTCACAAAATAAAAAAGGTAAAAGTTTTTAAATGAAGTTGTTAATGGTGATCGAAAAACAAAATACGATTTTTTTTAAAAAAAATGTACGTACATGAAAATGTAAACCTATTTCAAGGGTCCACACAAACCCTCAAGAAATGCACAGAGCGCTCTTCAGTTAGCAAATTTGTATTAATGATACCTCGTACAACGTTATAAGGAGTAATATTTTTAGCTGTAAACAAAGTAGTTTCGAAACAAGTGGTGTTGTAGCGGGATATAATTGTGCATCGAGCGTGAAGTTCATTCATTTAGATCGCAGCTATTTCTGAGATATTAATCTCTTTCCGCGTAATAAATTTTGTTCGAATGGTTGAAGTGAGCATCCGAAAATATTTGCATTCTTGTTTCGTGTGAAGAGCGATATTTACGTTATAACCAACTGGAATGTAGTTTTACCGGGCTTAAATACAACTGCTACGAACAGAAGTTCTATTGACACTGTCGTAGAATATCTTTGTAACGCGCAGGTTATGAGGTACTAGCTTTGAAGGGTATGCTTATTTGCAGTTGTTCATACTAAGGGAAGGGAAATTATATCAAAAGAAATGCATTTCTGCGTACTGAACAGCGCATTCGTTGAAATAATTACTGGAGCAATAACAGTCCAAAAGTGATATGTAGGCAGATTAATGACGCCAGTTAGTAATTTCTTTTCTTATTCTGGTTGCCATGAGAAATTATATCTGTCATAGGCACCAGGCGAGAATAAATATTGTTGTAACGTTATTGTAGTCCTCTCCATTTTTGAGAGACTACCAGGCTTCAGTAATTTTTTAAAAAGTGGGAGTGTCATTGCTGACAGTAATATTCCGAAATGACACCAGGTGTTTCACGTTGTCCGCTATTTCCGTCATATTTTGTATCGGTCTTGAAGCAGGTTAGCACATTATAATGTTTGGTCGCGCTGGAGACGCAGTTGTCGGCTTGTTGACGTCTTGTTGGAGGCGGCGAGTGTGGAGCTTTGTGGCCCGTTCGCGGCGGTCAATATGTGGCTGTAAACAACATCCAATCAGCGGGCTGACGGAAGGAGCTGACAGGCTCGTCACCACACAAAACTCCACCACCGCCTGATGAGCGACGCAGACCATACGCCTAGCCCTGCGCTCTGCAAAACCACTGGCTGCCAGCAGTTCAGTCCGCAAAGGCATTTTTTGTGTCTCTCATTTAAAGTAATTCTTCGTTCTTTCAATTCCTCTACCAGATTATAGTCTGCAAAGTATGATTAGCAGTCTCGCATAGTCCACTACTTCTTTACTTCTTTAGGGGAAGCTGGAGGTGGTCAAATAAAATATTTTTTTTTAAAAGTTGATATTTAGTTTTTCAGTTCCAAAATTTAGTTTGAACTTTCCTCTCCAAGGAAAATTTTGAGTTATGGTTATACTCGTCTTAGAGTGGAGTTGTTACAATTTTTATACGCGCCATCCAAAAATGTGGGGTTGTAGTTGAGAAACTTTTGAAGATATTTCCCGATTTTTTTAATTTTTTTTTTTAATTTAAGGAACGTTTTCTCGAAAAGTATTCAAGATGCTACATAAAATTTTTATATGTTTTTATTGTCTAAGTTACATTTTAACACAGGCTTATTGTAAAAGTCCAATAGTTAAAATAAAATATAACATTTAAAAATTATTTTTGTTGTTTAAAAAGAAATTGTCGAGAAAAAGATAACAAAATACCCGTCCCTCGTAACTTTAAAACTGAATAACTATGTATGTTGATGAAGTTTCAACTTAGTGTATTGAATAGTTTCGCCACAAATGTTCCTCAAAGTTTATTATTTTTACATGGGCAGCATAGGAACCTCCGACTCCCTTTAAAGTTAGTTCACTGTTAACAAACACTGAAGCCAACCCTGACAGTTAGGGTGCACACGCTGGCGACGCGTTTCTTGGATCACTGGTTTGATTTCATGCGCAGTTTTAATGAAATATCGTCTCCGTCCTCTGTTACTTGTACTTAGCGCAATCAATGCACTACATAATTTCAGTTTTTGGAAGCCCAGTGCAGCTGGCTGTATGGGAAAGTAGTGATATGCCACTATTTTAGTCAAATAACATAACGAGAATCACTTTGGCCGCCAGTGTGACTCAGTGCACAGAGCCAACGCATAATGGAAGTACAACGGGGCTTAGGCGCGTGCGTACCGGCGGTCGCGACTGCGGATTTTCCTCAGTCACCAAGAAATGCCGGAACGGTCATCAACTTTCGCCTCATAAACTACACGTTTCATAAACAAAAAATACATCACACGGAACATTTAATTCCAAGACTTTTCGAAAGGAGAGTGCAACACTTCGCTTCCTCGATTAGCAGACAGTACGACCTGGCAGTAGGAACAAAATGTTTGGTGTCAGGAAGGGTATGCGGCCGTAAAACCAAAGCTCCAAATTTCAACATGTCAGCGCTGAGTAAAACTCAAACACGGCAACCAAGCCCTAATATTGGGAAAAGGTGCTGAAAGAGAATAAGAATTGAAAACAGCGAATAAGCAGTACCAACTTGGACTAATTGATTACTACCCATCACACTGGAAACGAGGAGTGAAATGAAAAAATTAATATCAGGCCTTCAGTCTGCATTGAAAACATAAAGTCTTTAACCAAACGACTGGCGCGAGTATCATTTTGACACATGTGAAACAGTTTTTCGCGAATTTGAAGGCACTCCCCACTACCTTCTTGACTTTTAACCCTCAACCTGCCAGTGATGTTCCCGACTCCGGCCGGTGTTTTTTTTTTTTAAATGCATTTTAGCGCATTCGCCGGTGGCAATTTCCCTAAACATGCATCTTCCCCCTTTTCTGCATCCACCTACATTTACCCTTTACAAATTTTAACTTTAAATTCTTTCAACGTTTTTGGAAAATTATTCATCATTTCTCTTGATAACTTATTCCAATCCCTGACACCCTTACCAAAAAAAGAGAATCTTCCTACACCCTTGTGCGTGAAACCGAGTGCCAGCTTGTGGTCACGGTCATCTTTTCCCTTCCATGCATTACTTTCAATTCTTACACCAATATCTTTTCATGCCTCATCACCAATATACGCCTTGTACACTCCCATGACTCTCTTCACCCTCCTTCTGTCTTACATTCTGAGTTCCATTCCAACTATTTTATCATATCTGTTACTCATTGCGTTCTGCGATAATTTCCAGAAACAAATCTAGCAACTCTTCTTTGCACCTTCTCCAACTCCAGGATTTGATACTCAAAATGTAGGTCCCATACTACACTACCATATTCAAGTAATGGTCTGACCAAAGTTTTGTAACCTAATTCCTTTACTTCCCTCGTAAATCCCCTCATCACCCTCTCCAACAAATGCAGAATTATGAAACCTTTTCCTACTACCTGTCCAATGTGATCTGCCCAGTTAAGATTGTTATCAAATGTAATGCCAAGATATTTACATTTCAAGTCGTCAATAAGAAATTCTTTCCCCACCTTATAATCATAATAAACCTTTAGTTTTTTATTTGTGTATCTGTTTTCTCTGGAGAAACTTATTTGCATCAAATTGATACTTGCGCCAGTTAGTGTCATTTTTCTTTAGTTCAAGATTACAACTTCTTTTCGATCCAGCCTTTTACTATTTCACTGGCAACATTCTCGAGTATAACATTTTTTTTTTTTTTTTATGTATCCATTTGTAAACAGCATTGGTATAAGGCTAATACATTAAAATTTTATTATTTTTTGTTTTATTATTTATTATATTTTGTATTTATTGTAGCGTAGAAATTGCATTGTTCTTTGTTGTATTTCATTAAAATATATAGACAAGTAAGAGTTCATTGTTCCTTAAAACAAATCGTTGTTCCTGAGTAATCTTTGATGATAACTGACCTAATTTAATTGTAATAGTAATAGTTATTTTGATATTGTGAACTTTTACAATAGTTGTTTTTCATTTAAATAATTTATTAGTTCCTATTTCTTTGGGCTAACTAATTACTCTAATCATTTTCAAAGATATTTTCAGGGATAGATTATTTTTTATATTTTTTCCTTTTTTTGGTAAATTAAAAAAAAACTTTTTTTTAAAAAAAAAAAGTTTTTGCTTAATGCACCTTATACATACAAATGATATTAATAATTAAAGTACAAAATAGTTTCTAACGGCTGTATCATTTTGATACTTGCGCCCTGAAGTTTTGACTTTTGGAAGGTTAATCCCATTATCATCTACGCGATCCTCCTAATTGTATGCTGAAGGTTCGAGGAATCGATAAAATAATTTACTGTGTGCTGAAGACTCAATTGTGAAATGTTCCCTGAAACCGTCCACGTTGAGCAAAGATCGATATTTGCGGCCAGCACTCGAATTACGTAATTTGCGACGCTTTGAGCACACCCTTTCCTCTCTGCCACTTGTTTGGAGTCCCCTCCTACGCTCGTTGCTTGTTAATTACTTTCGATCTGCCGCTTACTCGCCTGGCATGCGATACGTGGAGTTGACGTTAACCAGCGTTGACACTACGCAATTGTTTTCACGCACATTTTACTCAAAATTGGTATTCGACTGTGCAGTACTTAATAATTTCCTGGATATATTTCAGATAAGTTATCGTACCAAGCAACTTCAGAACAAAATACAAATTTAGAACAAGAGGTATACAATGAAATATTACTGATATTTAACACGACCGCAGTGGACAGCCTAGGTGTTAGAACGCATGCTGAGACAACGTAGAAACAGGTTACTGGAAATATTACTAAAATCGTCAGAAATGTGGTTAGAATATGCAAAAATAAAATACGTTAGTCTTCAATACCTCTGTTACAGTTTTTTTTTTACTTCCAAATAACAATTTTCGCTACCATGAAATATTATGTTTTGTGGATTGACCTTTATAAAACTGTTTCGGTCTAAGGCTTCTCCGATAGTGAAAGATATTATTTGTGGTAGTTGTTCACTGTCAAGTATTGTTTACCGTGTTGCTTAATTCGTTTATTTCAACTGTCATTACTAAACAATTTTCTTTCTACTAGTTTTGCAGCACCCAATTATCTCATGGTCACGTAATTTTTTTATTGCTACTGCAATTTACTACTTACTTCCTCTATAACATCATTTTTGCGAGTTCTTAGGAAATTATTAGCAGAAAATCGGTATAAGAATATTTCTATTGAAATCTGATTGAACACCAAAATTTCTAACTTCTCTTTGCAGTTTGATCTACACACAAGCCTTAATTCGATGTAAATCGGTTCTTGTAGCCTAGCAGTCTTTACTTATAGATTTACCACGTTTCTTCTGCATTAAAATTTTGGAATTAACTGTTTTAGAACAGCACATGATTTTCTTTTTATATATTATACCGAAGGGCCCCCTCCTCACAGTATAGTTCTAAAAACGTTTTCTTAAGACATCAACAGTTTAATTACTTATAAGATAGCTGGCTGAATTTTACATGGTCTAGCTGCTTTGAAAAAAAGGAGAATGACAGAAAGAGACTGGAGTGAAGGTTTAATCCATTTTGCCTTTTACAATTTTAAGTTTTTAATCTAATCTCGCAACAAAAATAAATGTTTATGTCATTGTACGAACGGAGACTTTATACCATTGTTTTCCAATTACTATGTAGCGCCTAGTTCAGTCTTACACAGTTAGTTGAATTAAAATATTATTTTTTCAATAAGTATGTTTGAACTAAATTTACTCTGAATTTAGATCACTTCAAGCATCTTGATTTTAAATACTTTTACTCATTAGAGACGAGATGGGATGGTGGATAAGGAACGGGAAGGAATTCGGCCATGGCCTTTTTGAAGGAAGCATCCTGTCATTCGCCTGAAGTGATCTGGGGAAACCATGTAAAACCCAAATCTGGATGGCCGGACGGGTATTCGAACCCGCGTCCTCCCGGATGCGAGGCCAGAGCGTTAACCGTTTACCCACCACGCTCGGTATATGTATCTTGTTAAAAGAGTTTATACATATGTTTTATTTTTATCACATGCAACCATTGCTTTATTTCATGTTGCTTACTATTTGTTTATTATTGTAAATGTAAATATATTTGTTGATAAATAAAAAGATATGTGAGCTGATTCCTATTGAAGTGAAGCAAAACCAGAATAAAGTTTTTTTTTTTTTTTTTTTTTTTTTTTTTTTTTTTTTTTTTTTGCACCTCACGTATTAATGTAATATTTTATACGAGCTTAGGCTTGTATAAATGTGGTTGTTGTGAAAAGGTGGGGCGACAACAGCCTTGTGGCACAGGTGTAATGTATTTATATGCTTCAATGCAGCGTTATGATATGTATGAAGAGAATTCTCCTGGTCTGTCTATTCTAGCTGCAGCACATAGCCTGCACGCGACGTCTGTACTAAGCCGAGCAAGCTACTAAAAGTAAGTGCCCCCTATAAACATTGGCAAGGCTGGTCCTAAACAATCTCAGCAAGAAATCCTCCTAGAAATAAAGCGCAACAAGCCAGTAAAACAGGAAAATGTTAGACGCTCATCATTACAAATCCTGTTTGGTGGCTTAGAGCACGCGCTGGCTGGAATTTGTCGGCTGTAACCAGACTGAAACACGCTACCTGGGAGATCGCAGATTAAAGGACGGCTATAACCAGCAGTGTTCCTTTGGACTACGGAATCATGTTTGAGCGTTCTTCAAAATTTACGGTACAGCAATAAACGGAAATACGTTAATAAAACGGATTTGATACTGTATTAACGGGATTTTTTTGTGGTTTTTCTAATGTTTGCTTAATATTAATATTTAGTAAGCTCGGTTAAAATAAAGTTAATTAAATTACTCAGGTGACAAAAAATCATTTAAATTAAATTTCAAACAAAAATAGTTCTGGAATAAAAATTGCATAACAGCACATTTAAGTTTAAATTGTTAAAACTTGACCATTTATTAATCATTATGCATATAACAACAAGCGTGACTGAGTTTAAATTTAATAACAATAACAAATAAATGTATACACTCTTCCCATACACGAATGATGCAACAAAATTAATTTTATCATCTCAGTTAGTACTGCAAATTCTTTACTAACACAAAAAGAAAACACAGGCACGTCATAAATTTGACAAATAGCAATTATTTAAACATGGGCTCTGACTGTTACTCATTGAATATCGCTAAAGCAAAAACTCCTGCGATGCAGTTCACTTTGCCAGGGTGCAGGGTGGATGAGCGAAGATGGATTTTAGTGCAGTCAGTTCACCAATACGATGGCCTTGCCATGTCATGCTGTCACCTGCTCCGCCCCCGACTTCTACGATTGACGTCCTCCCTCACACAGATCGCTGCCAGAAATTTACTAAGTCCCACTAGGAAGAATTTGTACTGGTCCGTCCTCCAACGAAGTTGATGAGCCAGTCCCCGGACTTGGCACTGCCCGACAAATGTTAACAAATTACGCAAACAAATAGTATATTTAGTCGCTAAACACATTTCTACGCCCACTAATGACCCGAAATTCCCTATTCCATCCCTTTAGGATTGCCTCAGTTCATCATAGAAGAGCGTTACTTTTCGTAAAAGCTTTCCACTCGCGGCTCTCTGTCTTCTATATTGTGCCCATGTCTAGCATTCTGTGCGTGCTAAAACCCTAATCCAGCGTATCTCTGTTCAAGCATGTTACACCACTTGGACTCGGTATTGTGAGTGTGGTTACCGTGTTTTCATAGATCCGGGTAATTCTGAGTTAGTATCGTCACAGCCCATACACAGATACGTAAACAAACTGCCCGGGGCGTCTACATTCACGTCCGCTCCGGCTGTCCTCAGCTAAGGGAGTAAGGATTGCAATCCCGCAGTGTTTTCAATCCCGCGGGATCCGCGCGTGATTTGCGCCAATCCCGCGGGATCCCGCGGGATCCGTGCGGGATTGGTACAAACAGTTTTTTAACGCATATATTTAAAACATAGTTACTTAAAACGTTAATAAATTAAATAATAATTAAATTAATAAATAATTTTTAATGTTAAATGATAAAAATTAACAGTTAACAATATTTTGATTGGCAAAATGACATTAAAACTTTTTAGCGTGTCTTAAGTGTATTTCGAGGTTCTACATTTTTGTTTTTTAATCTAAACCAATTTTTAAATAAATAATAAAAATGGAAAATATTGAGTCTTAGGTCATATTATGTGCCTTACAATACATTACATAAGTTTAAAAACATGGTTTGCTTAATGGCCAAGTTACCAGAGTTTTATTTTTTAACTCTAAATAAACGTTCCATAACACCGAGAAAAGCATTCCATTTATCAAAGTGAAGTGAATATTACTCTGTAAAGTGTAGACTTGGCTCAGAACAAGATCTCATAACTTTATGTCACTGTACAAGCACGAGACTTGACCTTTTTTTGCGTGATTCATTATTATATCTCCTGATTCCTTGATTGATATTACAGTTGATTCAATGTTATTAAAAGAAACTACTCACCAACACGTAAACTGTCAAGTATTTTAGATTTACTTATGTGGCGTAACGACGTTTTTAGAGTGGAAATTATTACTTTTTAGTAAGGAAGGAGACTTTCTCGGCGAATGATTGCAGTGAAGTCCTCATAGGTTGTATCTCCGGATTTCATTGCAAACGCACGAAATTACACACGTGAGGAAGACGGCGGAGGCAGCCGTCGAAGTATGGTGTTCCTACAACACAATTCGTCGATACACCCGTGAAAATTTCATTATAACTTTTTTTACCTTTTAGTCGAAATAATAACAAGGAGAAGAGGGATTAATCGAAAGTCTGAGCGGCACATGTAAGCAGGTGGCTTTCGTCAAAGAAACGCATTGAGGCAGCGGCCAAAACAACAATAAGTCAAAGGATATACAATTTCTTTTGATAGCTGTTAAATAAATAGGTACGCGATCGTTAAAATTACGATAACATTAGTTTCATATCAACGAATAATCAAATTTTCAGCCGCAAATTAGGAAATTGTCACAATTACTTTATCTGCAAATACAGAAAATGGGAATAATGAAACCGTGAATAAAAAGCTGTAACCGTGTAGTTCATGATAACGTGTACGACACTTAAAAAATAATTATATAGTAGAAAATCGTACTAAATACGCACCATAACTCAAATTACAGATATGTGTACTCGAAACAAACGTAAGTTTTGATGAATACGTAAAAGTGTATCTATTTACTTACGAATGACGAACGGTTGACAAAAACAAACGCTTGTTTAACACTGAGTCAAATGCCAACTGGAAGGGTATAGGCAAACAGTGCAAAATATCCGACAGAGACCGAGTGGGGCAGCGAGTCACGCAGAGTGACACGCGTTTCCGCCGGATTTTGCGGATTGCGGATCCGCTTAATTTTGTGCGGGATCCGCCAGACTGTCTAATCATGCGGGATCCCGCGGGATTGCGGGATCCCGCATTGCTGGATTGCAATCCCTATAAGGGTGCAAGTCCTCAGTCCACCTGTAACTGCGATACAACGGCCTGGGCAGGGAGTCGGCCATCACATTTCATAGGTTCTCTGACACCAGAGTACAGATGCTTGCCTCTCTCGTATTTACGTTGATACATAACAATAATTACTTTATCATACGTTTACATTTAGCTTAAAAATAATGTTGGTTAGAACAACACTACAATACTTACGAATTATTTAGAAAGAACATTTCCATATTATAATACATACAGCACATACAGCAGGTGATGGGAAAAAAGTTATATTCATGGATAGAGTATGATAATCATCGTGGGGCGGTATCTGCATGGTTAATCTCTATAACATCTTGCCGCCAAGCAAAACTAACTGATAGAGCTGTTCAAACTGTCGAAAATTAAATGCGCAAATAATTCAAACTCTGTGGTCACATCAGCCAGGACGCGTGAAACGCCAAAGACGCCCCGTGAAAGTTAAGAACCATCGTCGTCGTCGTCTTAAGTTTGCTCACGTTGCTTTGCAAGACCGTTAGTATATGGCGTTCACTAGCCTCATGAGGCAATATAAAAGCTGCCAACTTTTAATCGAATGAAAATCTAGACCTATAAATAAAAGACACGATACTAACCCCTGTCGTAAATCATTTATCATAGATCCGGGTAATTCGGAGTTGGGCCGTTGCTGGGCGGGTTGCTGGTTTCTGCATTATTCAACAATAGCTGGATCATTGCCTATACTTTCATAGCTATGTTTACTTTTCAAAATGAAAGTGGCTGACTAAATAATGATTAATTGCCTTCTGCAGAAAGAAGAAAAGATTTTTCTACTTGGAGAAATATCAGAGTGGAAGGTTTCTTTTCATTTTTCTTTTTTTAATTCAGAAGAAAGATTTATCATACAATGTTGTCATGAAGACTAAAAGACAACAATAGATTATTATTCCATGCATCTACTAAAGAAATATGGAAGAATCTGTGAAAAAAATTTATTTCTCAAAACGGAAATTTGAAATTTGCCTCGGTAGTATGCGCATTTGTTGTAATCAGTCATTGGAAAATCTGAAAATTAAATACGGATTTGCGGATAGTCGGTGCTATTGATGTCGTTTCGTATTTTCCGACGTGTAACGATCTCAAATCTGGAAACAGCTGTGAATGGGGAAGTGTTCAGCACCAATATCAATGAAACCTATATTTGAATTACAGAATTAATGGAATATACATGCCGGTGTTAAAGCTGATTTAATTTAAATTTAAAAACTTGTCTTTCATACGATAACTTTACTCTGTTTCAAAGCTCGATTCTCTATCCTCCAATCAGGGTGGAGTATAATGGCTGGGAACACAAACACATGATGTTTGCCCGCCCACCTTGGTGCCTCGGGACACAGTGGTAATACAGGCAAGCGTTGGTGACGCCTCTCGGCGGACAGTCTAGTGATACTGTGCAAGACTGCAAGCATTGCAAGCAGAAAATCAGCAAACACACATTCCACTTCAATACGCTGTATTTGTGATTTTCGGCATGCTCTTAGTCCTTTACATAAACGTCTTGACCGAACATGTGGACTAAGAAGTACTGTGCCTTTATTGGCTTTATCGTAAAAAAGATCTGCAATGTAAACATAATCAAGAGAAAAATACAATAAACTAAAGATTAAATTAAAGAAAAACCAGTCGGTTTTAAATAAAAACGGGAATATGGGAACATTTTATTTGGTGAGTTACCACTGTACTTGTATATTATACAAAAAGTCCCAGAGGAAAGGAACTGTCCGTCTTCCCTCTGTCACCTCCTTCGGGAGGATCCAACCAACCTTCTGGTTGTTGGCTAAGTTAGTTTTAGTTGTATGCAGTGTTCTGTTTCCTCCATACAGAAGAAAGAACTGAGGTTTTTGAGATTGTTAGATCGGACGAAAGCTAAATGTGTAAGAAATATTAAAAAATAGTTGGCCCCTTGGGAGTAAAAACAGACCAGTAGAATATTTTAAGGTGAAAGGAAGAGAGATGGATTAGATACATAGACTACTCAGGAAAGTAGGCTTGATCAAAACAATACTGAAGGAACTATGGAACGCAGAAATAGTAGAAGTTGCCTGTCTCTAATACGTCAAACAGCTGATGAAGGTTGTGACTCTTGTCTTCATCTGAAGGCACAAACTGTGTACAGGTAGTTTCAAACTGCAAACCAGCTCGTGTCTTGATCATGGAAGAAGAAAAAGTAATCAACAAACAACATTTCAAATCTCACGTCACTAACATTAATTTTAACATTATCTTAATTACTTTTTCTGATTAGATGGGCCAATTTAGCCTAAAACATTCTGCACACTGACTAAATTTCACACATTCTATATATTAAAGGTAAAGAAACACGAAACGGTGCCTTACATACAAAATGTATTTTTGTTTCTATAAGTTCTTAGAATAATGCATAGACTAATGATGAATCAGGAAAATTCAAAACTTCTCTCATGATTCCATGAACTACGAATTCCCCCTCAATTTTGGCTGTTACCTTATTTATGGTGTTTATAACGAGCTACTTGCGATTTGCGGCGGTGGTTTTAATTAGCTTTTTGATTCCAAGCATATTTGGTCGCCAATCGATTTATTCTACTAAAATCACTTTAGGAGGGTAGTTATCAGTCTCGCTCACGCTGTAACCAGTTTTACTGCCCTGATGACGTTGTCTCCTGGAATTCACAACAGTGGAACGCAGTTCCTGCCTACGACAGTTTAGTGTATCACCAGCTTAAAACTTATCTGTAGAAAACAGGACTACGCGAAATAACGTATTAATAGGGTAGATATTCGCATTACCGAAGAAAATAAAAAAATTGTATAAAAACATATTGAATCATCTATTCGGTATGACTTAAAATATAGGAGAAAGACTTGATTATTCATTTCTGCTTTGATCTGGAGTTATTTGACCTTTTATTATCCAGCGATGACTTACATCAGAGCGGTTTGCTTCGTATGACCGTGTAAACATGTTAATTTATGTAGGATCTAGTACGCAGTTTCGAAACTAAATATTGCAGTTTCTGCGATGTCATCTCTGAAGAAAATTATGTCCTTTTAAAACTATAATTTTCTAGACTTCATTTTTCAATTTTATCCTATCGTGCAATTTTGTCATATCGAACTAATGTTTACTGTTACAGCCATTTCTTCAAGTGACAAATATTCTGCAGCTGATTTAATGCTGTTTCCACAATATAACTTGATTCTCACGATAATCTGAATTTCATTTTATCTCTAGTTTCTAAAACTTTAAAATCATTTTCATAGCTATTTCATATCAACGATATCCCCAACATTTTTTTATATACTTACTAGCGGAGTTCCCGGCGTTGCCCGGTATAGTTGGCGTAGATTTAACTCTATTTTTATTCCCTCAAAACATTTATACAAAGTTTCACAAAATACGCTCCAACTTTTTCGGAATTAAAGCAAACTTACATTCACTCGCCCCCTACCAAGAAACTGCTGGGCTGAAGTTTATTTGCACGTATACTATTTTCATTCGTCCGAAAAGATTCATGTATATCAAGCTTCGATAATTTGGTTAAGAAATTTCATTACTACATCACTGAACAACCCTAGATTATGTTAAAAACTCACATTTGATTCAATTGCGAAGTGAATGGATATACTTGCTCGAAACGCCAGATCCTTTAACTCTGTAGACAAAATATCAAAAGTGAATCCGGAATAATATTATCGTAAACAGAAGACTAATGTTGAAGGCCAGAGATATTGTCCAGAGATCGTGCTTAAAGAAAATCTCTGTTGTTTTTACGGCTATCTATGTCGTTTAAAAATTGATATCCCCAATTAAAGGAAAGAATACTTCAAGCTATGGCTTTTAATAATTGAATATATCGAATTAAAAGAAAGAATACTTAAAGTTTTGTTTAGTGTGTAAAATAGTTATTACTATAAGTTATCATATTGCTTTAATTGAAGGCTATGGTCAGAGACATTGTGTTGTGTGTTTAGTGCGGAGTATGCGGCATCTAGTGATTCCTCCTGTGGAATTTCTCACCATACGTTCAGAATTTCATATAATGCTCCTATATTATTTAACGTTGAAACATAAGACATGCCAGATTCTAAGCTTCAAAACGATGAAAATTCCATCGAAATCTGCCCCGTAGTTTCCGAATTTTTATACGACCAATATTTCCGGTTTTAATTTTATAGGTATATATGAGTTCAGAAAGATTTGCAATCCTCTTCGAGAGAATTTGGGATCATGGGGGTTGCTTGACTTTTAATTTCCCAGATTTGAATTGCTGTGTTGCATTGCGTTCTTGTTTGTCACAAATATTTCAAGAAGGTAGAAAGGGAACACCTCATACTTTGAATGCCAGCGGTATTTTCCACCTGAGTACGGAGTGAAATTAGAGAGCTGCAGTGTCTGATGCTTCTGTTTACACAGCACTTTAATATTGAGTTTCAGTGAGGTCTGGCTCGACTCTTAAAGGAAGACTACACGAATGTCAAGTGAAAACCTATTTATCTTCATTTTTATTTGGGAAAAAAACTAAAAACTAAAATAGAAAAATATGATTTGTAGTTAATGATCTGTATAATACATAGAATATTTTAGAAATTTCTTTCGAGAATGAAATGGAAAAGTTCTTCAAATTTTGAGGAGGAGAAAATTTCTGTTCTGTCATATTACTGTGAGAAAAATGTATGTTAATCGAGGCTAATGGACTGAGAAGAACTTTCTATCTTGTAGCAAGTGTGTCTGAATTTGAGTTTAGCAACACAAATATACCTTAATTTTTCTTTGGTTGGTTCTTCAAAGTTTAGATCCAAGCTGCTGTAGGTAAATATTTTTCTTTCTGACGCTCACCATGGAAGGAACAATTATTACTTTTTCTTTAACTATTTGGAGCAACATGAATATTTGACTATATCAAAATTTTGATGTCAATCATAGGTGTTTCTTAAATAAAAATATAACAATGAACTACTTTTTAGTGTTTATGTAAAATGTTTAAATTATACCATAAATGATAAATACGCAAATTACTCTCCGGTAGACAATTTCTGTTCATGAGAATCTTCTAATCTACAGGTTTCACCGTCGCAGCAGCGATAACATGTCGCAATCCTCGGACGTTTCGACTGTCTTGTTCTCCTCCGTCGTTTTCAACCAACTGAGTTATACTCCAAACCAACATTATTGCCATTATACCGTTAGTTGTCCATTGTAAATCTTGACCCGTGATGTTCTTTAATTAATTAATTCTTTCTGTGGAGTGAGAGTATGATGCTTGGGTCATTTTTATTTTTGATAAACGTTAGAACATAACTGCGTTCGTATGTTAAAGTCCATTGATTTGATTTCGGGGAGGATTGTTAACGTTGGTTTATTCATATAAAGGAGAAATGTGCTTTTGGGATAGGAAAGCGTCCTGAACGGTATGACGTGGAGAAAGTTTTGCGACTGTTTCATTACGGTTTCATGTGTTTTTCTCCGATGAGGATAACTTACTAATATTTTGCTCTGTGACGGCTGCTTCCATTGAGACACGGCTGCGCATCTGAAGTTATTTCGGAGCAGAAAATTTAATCGTGAAGTTGTGCAGTTCTCCATGACCGACGACCTTTTCGTCTGTGTGCTGTTTCAGCTGGTTCTTAATTAAGGAGCGAGTCCGAGGGACTGTGAGCGCCTGCTGTCTCTCGCAGGACTTCAAGAGACGAGCGGCCGACTGACTTAGCGCGGCGCCGCGGGTATTGTTCCCAACTCCGTTCAAGACAAAACAGTGCAGATAACCAGCGAGGCACTTCAACAATTCAAACTTCAAGATAAAAAATCTTACGAGTGCTAGCAGTACGATATGAATTTATTCAGTACTTTCGTTTATAAGATGTGATAATAAAACTGCAGCAGAAATATGGACGTTAATACATAATATTTAAGGAAGATTTTTTTTTTTTTTTTTTTTTTTTTTTTTTTACAGTTTAACGTCCCTTTTTAACAACGTGGTCTTTAGAGACGGGAAAGGATGGGGGCAAGGAATGGGAAGGAATTCGGCCATGGCCTTTTGAAGGAAGCATCCCGGCATTCACCTGGAGTGATTTGGGGAAACCATGGAAAACCCAAATCTGGATGCCCGGACGGGGATTCGAACCGCCGTCCTCCCGAATGCGAGGCCAGAACGCTATCCGTTACACCACCACGCTCGGTTTTTAAGGAAGAACTTTAATTGCAAGAGTATGGTTTATTTTTTTCTGGTTCTGTGTTTTAATTATGAATGTGTATTTTAGTTTATTCTCAGCTTTAAAACTACGCTCCCGAAATCTTTAAGCGAAGATTTCAAGGGAAATTTTAAATATACGTGATTACAGCAATGCTTTCAGTCCTCACTCTTACCAAAATTAAATGGACAGACAAAGTACGAAATGAACGAGTTTTAGAAATGATGGGTGAGGAAAGAAGCTTGTGGAAGAAGCTTACAGAAAGAAGAGACAGGCTGGTAGATCATATTTCGAGACATGCTGCATTGGTTAATTTCTTAGTGGAGGGAACAGTCGAAGGTAAGAACTGTAGAGGAAGACAGAGATTAGAATATATGAAGCAGATAATTGAGGACGTGCGTTGTAAGGGATATGTAGAGATGAAAAGGTTAGCACAGGATAGGAAAGGATGGAGGATTGCATCAAACCTGATGAGTGAAAAAAATAATTTATGCGTAAATTATATATCTGACAAATCACTTATAATATATACAGAAACAAATTTGGAGCGAATGACTTCATGGTCGCCCCACGTTAACACATTATCAGTCAGACTGCTAGACTTACACCTGCCTCGGGTATAGTGAGACCACGAGCAGTCTCCATGGACAGAAGCAAGTATCACTGCAAAATACTGTTCAGTTTTTCTATTAAAATTAATACTTACGTGGATTCAGAAATTGCAGATCACATGATTACAGAAATGCTTCGTCCAGCTGTGAGTCCTCACTCTTATGAACCACATAGCTTTCCTTCATTTACCATCGAATAAATATTAGCATTATCCCGGACGAATGACCAGGAACTATTGTTTCAAATAGGATATACTCCGAAATAACTGTTATAAGAACGTAACATAAGTAATTTTAACTTTTTCCAGTTTTTGTTTAATGTGATTTGAATGTAAATCTGAAGTAAGGCTAAATAAAAACGTATCACATTTCTTCATTGTGCGTGATTAATACGAATGTTAATTAAACTTTTTCCCAAGATTCGCAGTAGAAAACGACAGTTATCGGAATTATCATCTTTCTCAGGAATTTAATTACGACAGTTTTGCCGCACGATTATCTCGCCGCAGCCTGTGGCAGAGCAAAAGAATGATTCTAGTCGCAATGGTTGCCTTAAACTTGTCAACGCAAGACAATAGTTTGGCACAAAAGCAGGACACAGTAGCTGTTCGACAACACTTTCCGATTCCAAATATATCGTTTGTGGTTTTTTTGTTTTGTTTTTTTTTCCCTTAGAACTGAAATGATCTGTGGTTTTTCCATTATTTTGAATTATTTTCTCTTTTTTAAGAATTGTTAATAATAAATGTACTGAAAACTATGTCCTAAGATGACACGCATTCAACGCTTTTGTGACCATCTAAAAAATTCTGCTCTATTCTTTCTGCCCCTATTTGATGACTGGAATGCGCAGAATGACAAATTATGGTACACATAGAGAATGTGGCAGAACAAAACTTTCAAACGTAGGTATCTGTTAAATGGTTTAATACACTTCCTCGGTGGTATTGGTTAATTTACATAGTTTTTCTTTAGTTATTAGATGTGTTCAATTTTCTTCAGGTCGTCCTCTAAGAGACCACAAACAAGTTGTTGGATGGCTTACGGGTTGTTCTTATTAGTTTCCCGCCCGTGCCCTGAGGCTGGCAAGTTTCCCCCGCAGCACTTAATCTGTCTCGAGGAGCGTCTCAAGCCGGCCTCAGGCGAGCACCAGCCAACTCCTCGACAGTGTCTTCTGTCTGTCGGATGGTTAGAAAACCAAGTGATCAATTTTATATACTTCCTTTAAAAGTTTTGTTTATGCAGTTCAGTTTTCCTTTATTGAGTTGTTAGTACGACCATAAGAATATCTCATTCATCAAACTACTGAGGGCCCATCTCCAGGTTTTATTACACGAAACTTGATGTTTAATATAAATAGGAAAGCTAGTAATTTTCTTTGTCGATAAGAGTTTAAGTTTGCTAGACTTCAGGATGGAATATCGGTTGAGACGTTGCTTTGAATCGACGCAAACGTTTTTCAATCCCTAAAACTGTTACGTACTGAAATGTTTCATGGTAACATTAAATGAAAGTTACCAGTAGAACGGAAAAATAATTCGCTAATGAATTCAGAAAAAAATTCAGATGCTTTTACCGCAAGAAGTTGTTCTTTTGGGACTAGTTTAAAAATTTTTGCAATATAAAATGTTCACTTTGATATGGTCGTATCCTACAATATTTATACTTAGAAAATAATCTTCAGTAGACGAGAAATGACCGAACAAAATGTGTTCCAAAAACACACTATGTTCTCTACGTGCGAAGGGTTCAACAAGAAAAAATATATAACGAAGGATTAGATAACACTGTTCAAAAACTTACGTTTTCCACCTGAAAATAGCTATTTGATACTAAAATTGGCTTAGGAAACACCAAGCAGCTTTTAAGATAGGTAGTTAGCTCTTGGTTTCAAGATCTTACACTGTTGGAATATTTGTAAAATGTAGGCACATTTTATTTTTGTTAATTGGCTAACCTGTCATAGACTTTGCTTGCTCATGTTTTGTGTCTATTTACTTTGAAATGCCTCGCAAATGTGTTACTGCTTCTGAATATTTTACAAGTGGTTTATTATAAAACTAGCACAATCAGCCAATTTCAATGGGAGCTTGAAATTGGCGTTAAATCAGAAAATTGCTTACAGGCTAAGGCTTCATAAAGGCTTTCAAGCTGCTTGGAAAGCATTTGAAGATGTTTTTAAGGTATTCTTAGGGAAAAAATGACATAAAATTATGGTGAAAATTTAAATGAACTAGTGGAAAAATACCATTATCTACGGTGTAATATGTCTTTGGAGATTTAATTTCGGTTTTCTGATTTAATTTCACTTTCTTTCCTGACAACTATTTAGATATAAATGACAAACATAGGGAAAGATTGACGAGGACGTTGCTGAGACTGAGAAGAGATAGCAGGGCAAACGGGAAGTGTCAAAGATCGCAGACTACTCTTACACTATTGTAACAGGTGATCCAGCGCAAGTGTAGGAGTGAGAAGCCGAGTGGAAACGTTCCGAAACATGAATAAACCACCATAACTGATACAAATGTTAAAGATCTTTAAAAAGAAAAACTTTGGATCAATGAATCGCATTTTTTATTTTTCGCTTCAATAACATTCATCATGCAAAACTAATTATGTTTTCACTGTGTAAAATATAGTTTCTGTATATTACCGCTTGTGCTAAAACATGTAAGTTTATATATACCATACATAGCATTCCTTTAAAAATGGAGCTAAAAAATATTATAATTATCATATTCTTTTTTATTACACTGAAAGCAATTATAATACGCTAATTTCAGCCAAGAAACAAGTTAATTATAGTTTTGTTGAATAGTGTTATTATGATATAAAACTTATATCACGTTTATTTGTACTGTAATGGAATTTATTAAGTCGCGGCACCTGTTGCAGTGTCTGTAAGGCGTGTGCTGGGAAGTGTGGGTACTTCTTATTGCTAAGCCTGTTCAGCTAATAGTCCTTTTTGCGCGTCACTTACGAACCAGAAAAGAGATCTTGTAACTGAAAGATGTACCTGAGGCATGTATCTGGTAGTCAGTTGTTGCCAGCTCGTTGTCCCTGGGTCGGGGTGGAATTTATAGCCCAATGGAGAAAAAAAAAAGACGGTAGACAGCAAACTGACAACAGCGGTACCCAACAAACTCCGCAGATGGGTGACCATACTCGAACAAAGAACCATATGTCAAAACCATAGCTGCTTCGCGCTCACACATCTTCAAGACGCAAGACACACTGGGAGAGACGAGTGCTAACTCAGAGACCGTTATACAAGCAACTAACGGTACCAGGATATCGTATACTAAGAGAATTTAGAAATGACGATAATGGAGGAACAGCAATTATGTTTCAGAAGGGCGTCAACTGCGAAGATATTAAAGTAAATAATCCCATCACTCGGTTAGATCATTTGATGCTACGATAGGCACAGCAGCTACAAATTTCATATTTCTATCACACACAACACGGCGCGCCACAGATGGTGATGTCGGAGTAAACGTTAGCTAAAATAACGAATCAAGTTCCATCACTGAAGTGGGTTCCGTACGTTTACCTTCAGGTATGGGGAGCCTGCAGACGGACAAGGCTGGAGAAGTGATCATGGAAAGAACTGATGAGACAAACTTGGTTCTTCTGAACGAAGGCACAGCTAATTGTATGCGCACACCTGGTCAACTAACTCTACGGTGGATTTGTCAGTGGCGTAGAAATGTTTAACAATTGATACGGACTGGCAAGTAATACAATAGTATCACAGATCTGACCATCTACCATGATTGATATCCTTGCCGACCACAACACCAGAAGTTATTCAATTACCATAGAAACGGAATATAGAGAAGGCGAAATGGGGAGCATAGAAGAAAAAAGTAAGGGAAAGCATTGAGTCGTTTGAGGAGTGTGGCGATAATGATGAAGATTACTGAAAGCTGATAACGTCTATAGAAAGTACAGCCATAAAAGCTATACCACAATATGCGTCAACATATCAATGACGAAAAGCTTCGAAGGCATAGTGGGATGCATAATGCAAAAAACAATTTACGAAAAGAAGCGTTCAAACAATTTAAAAGGAAAAAAAAAACAGCTATGGAAAACTACGTTTCCCTAAAATGAACAATGACAAAAGCGAAGCGCGTACTGCAGCAAAAGAAAATGAGAAACTGGGAGAATTGCTGCACCAGGTTGAATAAGGGCACTCCAGTACAAGAAGCGTTGCGCACAATTAAACGTTTCACTCATAACACGGTGAACAACAAGTTAACGCAGTCCTTGTCCGAAGAACAGGCAAAAGACAGCACCTCCCTTAGCGGACCCGGAACTACTATGTCGCTATTAAAACACGAACTGCTGCACTCATTCAGCAATAATGTTACATAAAGATGCCGCTCCAGGACGGAACAGCATTCCGTACAATATGATTAGAAGAGTACCTAGGGCAGGAAAACAACGAATGCTCATTGTAATGAAAAAGTATAGGTAACTCAAATAGAAATCCCAGCAATAAAAACTGTCGGAAATGCACCAGTGAAAAAACAGGGAATGCAGATAAAGAAGTATATTCATAAGACCGATCAAATTCTCTCCTATAAGGGAGCGTCCATAAACTACGTGGTACGGTCAAGGGAGAAGGAGGGTTGCGTAGAAAGCAACGCTGTGCTACGTGGGAGATCCGAGGGAAGATATATAGCTTTTCACTCATTTTATTTGACTCGGTGAAAATGGGGTAACGAATACACAACATCATCTGGATACTTATTTCCATCATTTAATTACTTTCGTGTTTTAGGAACCCTATACACTGACACTGTCGTGCATGCGTGTGACCTGAAGTCATATTCTTCAGATCGCATGGGATCGGCACATTTGATCTAACCGACACGCGACGACGAATTTAGCACCGAAAAACACGAGGCACCCAGTTCAAAGACTGTAATGCGCTTACAGACGTCAGCACGCCACTGACAGATCGTATTGTTCTGAAAAGAATCTGTTTTGATTCAGATCTGACTCTTGTTACCACACAGATCGTTGATAACATAGTTCGAAGTTTATTCTGACAAATGAATTTCAGTGCGTCCTCAGCTATGGTGCTCGGTGAAGTATTATTTCAAGTTCAAAAACTGATGTGAAATGGCGCCGTACGCTGTACAATAAACTTCGCGAGTCTAATGGGAATTGTTTTTCCAACAAGTTTTCGATTTACAAAACGGCAGCAATGAATTATAAAAATCTTTTAAGCAAGACAAAGAATCATTCCTTGGTAATTGAGAAAGAAAAGTGACACAACAGCAGCCCGGAAAACAATAAATGTTTAGCTTTTTTCACGCAGCATTTAAAGTTATTTCTATTTTTTCATTAAATAAACAGTGATGATTAAGATAAGAAGGATGTTTCTAGTAACACCTCAAATACAAAATAATCCATGATTGTGCCAGAGAAAGAGGGTTTCCTAGTAATCGATCATTAGCAGAAGTGGCAAGTGTTACAGTTCATTCAAAATTTTTATAGTATAAGAAGTATACAAGGCAAATATTGGTCGTGTTCATTACATATACCTACAATAATTTTATCGAAAGTTATGGTAAGAGAAAAAAGCACAATTTTTTTTCTGGAATTAGTAGGAGAAAAGCTGCGTGCATCTCGGAGGATAGTGGGGGGAGGGGTGTCAAGGCAGGAAAACGTAATGCTATTTGTATGTGTTTGTGTGTGGGGGGGGGGGGGGGGGAGGGAGGGGGAGAGAGGTAAAAAAGAGGCGGATTTTTTTTTAAAAAAAGAAGTCGTAGTTGATGGATGAACTTTGGAATCTAACTGGTTACCGACATGGCAGTTTGGATTCAGGAGAGGTATAGGAACGACCAAAGGTGCTTCGACAAAAATTAGTACATGTTGGAAATATTCACCGACATAACCAGTATATAAGATAACGTTTCAGTTGCGTTACTACTTAGTAAAATGATAAAGTTAGGAATTCCTGTATACTTCGCCCAGGATTATAGCATCTATTATCTAGTAGAAGAGTAATGGTTAATAACGAAGTGAAAATCATTGATCAAACTAGCAGTGGATTACCTCAAGGATCCATTCTCTCTTCACACTTGTTTAACAATTATGGAATGGATTTATATGATGTAACATTAAAGCGCAGGAAATTGTTATAATAGGTGGATGATTTTTGCGTTCATACGAAGGCAGATCACCGAACAGTTGCATTGCAGTACTCGATCAGTTAATGAGAAAGTTTCATCAATTATTAATTTTTAATGGCTTCCAAATTTCATCAGATAAAACAGCACTGTGAGTATTCTGTAGGCACAGGCACTCACACACAACCGGAATAACATAAGATTCTTTCAAATATACAGTAAGAACTGTATGTGATCGTAGATAACAAGCCTATGGTCCGCTACGGGGTGCAGATCATGCTATAACATTGTAACGAGTTTTGGTGAGCTGTCACCAGGAATATGGATCTATCTGCTATGGATCACTGAGCGGATGTAACCTAATGCAACTACAGTGAATGGAAATATAAAGTACGTAGGAGCGATGAAGATAACACCAACAAAAGTGCTGTTACTAGAGGCTTTGGAAACACAATTAAAATTACTAAGGAGTTACAGTGCAGCGAAATTTATACTAAAGGAAAGCCGTTCATTCATTCACCTGTCATGAGAAATAAAAGGGAAAACCACTAAATCTTACAAAACAAGACAGTGGATAATGAATCAGGTGCCACCCCTTCACTGGAATATTCTGAAGATAGAGAGCTGCAAAAAGAGTTAAGAGTAGAAGCAAAAAATACTCTGAAGGGAAGTTCATAGAAGATCCAATTTGTTGTGCATAAAATAAAGGACGAAGCATCGCACTAGAAAATCACCTTCGATCAGATCGTCTTAGTATAAGAGCCTGCAAAAGAATCGCATTCAACGATATAAACCTACGAAGCAATAAACGATTTAGGAACAAGCTGCGCGTTTATATACCCAAAAACTGGAAACTTTGGATGTTACAAACTACGTATTCTAACTTCGGTAACGAGAGCTGAGCTCACAGCAATTCTGGAACACCAAAAACCGAACAGAGTCAAACAACAAACTAAGATTTTCACAGATGTTATGATGTTGAAGAATCATAGGCCAAAAACACAATAGCTACCTAGTCTACGATATAATGAAAGAGAAATATAAAGTACAAAGAAAATACAAGCAGTAACAGTTCCACGGAACAAAGGCCACTGTAGAATACGAGGCATTGAAATGGCTGACCATCTGGCTAAGAAAGGCGTCTTGATGGCGCGGAGTTTCCTGATGAGAAATCAATGTCATCCTTCTTTCAGTGAAATCGAAATTGGAAGAAAAGTGAAAACGTTCTACAGCAAAAAGGCAGGCAAAACGTGAAAGTTCACACCCAGCTGCAGAAATCACACTGGCACCAGAAAAAGCGAGTAACGAAGAGATTCTGTACGACTATCATTCTGCAGAAATTTAATCGTTGTGCTTTCAGAAAACAGTTGCCAATTGGCGAAGTAAAAAAGGTAGTAACCACCTAAGTCTAGACTGCCAGAGTAGAATAAAAGAAACCGTCGAATTCCTGTAGGGACTTAACCGGCTTGGCTGTATGGAGGTATTCCAGATCACGACAATTTTGGCAACGAAAGATAACAGAATAATTCACCTAATATTTTTTTTTTTAAACAAAGACTGGAATCAGAATATAACCAAACGTGTAAATTTTATAAATTATAGTATACTGTATTTTGATTTACGTGTTAGGGTGAAAACATGCCGAGCAGCTCGCGGTGCAGGTGGCGGTGGCGGTCGCGGTAGATGTTTCATCCACGTGAAACAAAAGCATTGTTAGTAAAGAGTCAGCGCACGCCGAGGCGGTCACACCTCGCGGCTTTGGTCGCCGCTCACCGCGATATCGATGAGAGAACAAACTATTTTGTTTTCACCTCGCCGTCGCTGGATGATTTTTCAGATCCTGATTTAAATGGTGAAGTTTGCCAAGCGTTTGTCTCTGTTCATTTATTTGCTGTTAACTGAACCTTCCGATACCAGTCGTAGAAAGTAGCCACCATTTTGTGGCTACTGACAGACCATCATCATCCCTGTCGTTATCGCTTCCACAAATCATTGCAGGTTAATTAAAGTAAATAATACTCGCGTTAAACACAAAATATTAACGATTTACAACGTGTGGCACCTACAAGGGTTTTCAAAACACTGGTGAACGCTAGCAGCTATACCTCGACATCTACCTTCATCTGCACCGCGAGCTGCGCGGCATATTTTTACCCATCTACAGCGACATCGACCTTCAGCACGACCGCCACCGCCACCTGCACGTCGACCTGCTCGGCATGTTTCCACCCTTAGTGTGTAGCAAGAGTGTTGTAAGTATAAACACACAATGTTAAAATGCTTTTTTTTTCTCTTTTTTTTATTACTTTACCCTTCGTCGTCATCGACGTCATTAGAGGCGGGAAAGGATTGGGGGCAGGAAGGAATTCGGCCATGGCCTTTTGAAGGAAGCATCCAGGTATTCGCCTGGAGTGATTTGGGGAAACCATGGAAATCCCAAACTGGATGCCCGGACGGGGATTCGAACCTGCGAGGTAAGAACATTAACCGTTCACCCACCACGCTCGTTTGTTAAAATGAATTTGGTTGTGTAGGTTGCCTGCATGTATAAGAGAAATAAGCATATAAAAAAAGAATACAGTATCAGTTAAATAAGGTCGGAATTTTTTTTTTTTAGTTAATAAATCACGGTGTTACGTAATCTAAACTTTGCAATTGGACTGAAAGTGTACCCAAAAGTATACCAGTTTGTTTGTTCATGGGTAGAATAAACGCTACAGAGAAAGATAAGAAAGCCAGAAGTGCACAAATTTATTTGCTCGTGTGTAGAATAAACACTGCTTATTTGAACTTTTCTTGAGTTGTTCACTACGTTAGCTTCTCTTTGCTTGCAGCCTGAAAGATAATCTGATCAAGTTTTGTTTGTTTGAACTGTCTTCTAATGAATGTCGGAACGTACAAGCATCAGGCATCAACAGTGTTATCAGCTTTCTCGCGTTAAAATAAACCTCTGCTCCCCTCTTCACAGCCAATTCAAACGGTTTTTAAACATTCATATTACGAACGAAAAATTAAAAAGTAAGGACTCTTGGAACAATGCTATATTATAGCAGTATAGTTTGTTGTTCCACGTAAGAGTTGCGACACACACTTGTCGAATTTTATGTTAAATATTCTGATTCTAAGTGGAGAGGAAAGGGGGGTGGGGGACCATGTGTGTCTGATGGCAGAGAATTTAAGAAGTAAGTAATGAAAAATAAACTGATTCAAAAGCTTATTATTGAACATGTCTGGAACTAAACATTATGAGATAACACATTTCTAATTTCCTTTCAGAAATACAACAGTCTGGCTGAAAACTAAGTTGACTTTAATAACCTATTGCCACTGATTTCTTATTCTTAGGCTTTGTTAACAGTAATATTAGCCTATAAGATATTTCTGAATTTTACGTAAGTTAAAGCTACAAGCTGATAACGATCCTGAATTTTGAGAACATTTGAAAAACGTATATATATTTCTGAACAATATTAAAAATCAAAATAGTTATTATTTCAGATAATTGTAAGCGTTTCATTACAAAAGTAATACTATTTTAAACTGAGAAGGAGCTAGACCTTCACTACAGTATACTTTAAGGACATGTAACAGGAAGAACACGTTTTTGTGTGGTTTTATCTTGCGAGTAAGTTCACATCTTTGTGTCAAGTTTGATTCCTGCAGCTCAAGTACTCAACATGCTTCCAAAGTATACTCAGTGCGACATTGTGTCGCATAACATCACTAGCGGAGTTAACAAGTTCAGTATTTACTGATTTACTGTCTACTATGCGCAACTTAAGTATAACATTACTTTGTGAAGTGTTTACAAGACGTAAATAACAAGATTCCGTAACCTTCTACAGAATGTGAAAATTATGTAAGATGGTAAACTATTTCTGAATATGAAGAATATAATTTTTCCTTGAATAGCATTTTACCCCACACCGTTGTAACGGTTTAATCTATTAATCCCACGGACTCGGATATTGAAACCGACCAGTTTCTAAGTACCGAAATTTTTACGACAAGCTACAAGAACAGAACTCACACTAAAAAACTTTTCCAAACGTTGACAGTACGCGACTCTTACCCAGAAATCAATTTGTGACCTCATACTATATTTAATCAATCCTCTTTACATCGTTCGTTCGTCATGGCTCAGCAATACACCAAGTTAATATCCTTATACACATCATCTAGACATAATACTAGAATTTGCGGCCATTGTGAATGATTAGGGTACAAGGGCTTCACATTGAGCAAAATAGAATTAAGTTACAGTGTCAAAAAACTCCACTAACTGTCTATTAAACCCTCTACTGCGCAGATAAGAGATATTAATAATGTAACCGATTCCATGTCGACATATTATAGTATATAATCAATAATGTAAACTTGATGTACAAAAGAACATGTAAAGAAACTGAATTGCAAATTGTTAAAAAACGTAATGAACTCGCCTCTATGGCCGACAAGGCCGAAAGCCATTAAAATAAATAAATAAAAAAAAATTAAAATAAACTTGTCTTGATATGTCACCCACTTAGTTTTTATATATTCTGTAATTTTAGTTTCCGGTTATTTATTGTAGAGCAAAATAAAATGTTGTCTGTTTATCTCGATTCCTCAATCTTTGGAGATGGAAAACTGAAAGTATTTGATTCTTTTCACAATAATGGCTGGTATACACGACTTCATTCATGTTTGTAAAGAATTTGGATTGACAGCTGCCGACATCTAATCACCGTAGTGCACGATGGGAGACTCGATGCTATTACCACACACAAACGCCAGTAATCTGCGCTATGTAGTTCAGGCAGCAAAGTAAAATATACGGACACACATGTCTTTGGTCGAAATACGAAAATATCCTTGACCGGCCAATTTCAACCACCATATCTCCCACACTCCCACGGTTATTGAAATTCGGCCAACGTTGTGATCGAAAGGTGACTCTGTGTTACTACCACACACAAACGTCAGTGACCTGTGATAGATAGTTTTCGCTGAAAAGTGATACACCAAGACACATACCTACGTCTTTGGCAGAAATATGAAATTTCCTCAGGTCGACCACTTTCAACCCCCATATCTCCCACACCCCCATAGCTACCGACATCTAACAACCATAGTGCATGACAAGAAACACGGTTCTACTACCACACACAAAAACCAATGGTCTATGCTATGTAGTTGTGGCAAAAAAGTGACATATGCTGAAACACATGTCTTTGGTCGAAATACGAAGATATCCTTGACCTGTCACTTTCAACCACCATATCTCCCACAGTTACCGAAATTCGGCCAACGTTGTGATCGAAAGGTGACTCTGTGTTACTACCACACACAAACGCTAGTGATCTGCGATAGATAGTTTTCGCTGAAAAGTGATACACCAAGACACATGCGTCTTTGGCAGAAATATGAAATTGTCACAGGTCGACCACTTTCAACCCCCATATCTCCCACACCCCCAGTGCTACCGACATCTAACAACCATAGTGCACGATGGGAGATTCACTGCTACTACCACATACAAACATCATTGGTCTATCCTATGTATTTGTGACAGGAAAGAGAAGTATATGGAGACACAAATTATTGGTCGAAATATGAAATCGCCTTCCATTGACCAACTTTAATCATCATATTTTCCACATCCCCACAGCTATCGGCATTCGTCCAACGTTGTGCATGATAGGAAACTCCATGCTACTTCCTCACACAAACACCAGTGATCTGTGCTATGTATTGGTGGCTGAAAAGTGAAATATGTGGAAAAACACGTAAATTTATATATATATATACATATAAGATTTCAACGTTACTTCGTGTTGCTGAATCTATTATACTTCGCGCGAAATGGTATCAACTCATCCGAGACAGTATTGGCTTCTCTGCAACAAAAGAAATGTGTTTAACTCCATTGCCAGAATTGGGATGGGTTTACGTTAGGAAGTAACGACCAAATTCACTCGGGAACTTGCTGTAGTAATTGCATACGGGTTAATTTTCTATGTTAATAATATATAACGCACTTACTTCATGCAGACAAACATCTGTACTGTCTCCGCAGTCATATAACATATGACAGCGAAGTGAAGAAGTCAATAAACTCAAATAACAGAATCTGTAGCACAAGGAAGCAAGCACAACAAGTGTGCGCAATCTTTATAACATTAAATATCTGTTTCGAGTTTAGTATCGAATGCCATGTGATGAAACGTATCATCAGTGGTTTAGATACATTAAAAGTTTTCAGCGTCTTAAGAAACTTCTAAAACACAACACGCGAGAAACAACAATGACATTTCCTGTATAATCTATTAAATACCTTGCCACATAAAGCTGTGTATCTCATTTTTCTCTTTTGATTTTATAGCTGAGTTCTGGCAGTATCGTTCAAATTATCTGTTATTAAAGCACAGTACGAATTCGTCTGATTCGTCTTTTGGAGCTTTTATGTGATGGTTACTTAAAGCGATAGAATTCTTCTAACTTTACACGACAGTGTATATTTTTTCAATTATTCCGTTAATACTCGAGTTACGCTTGCTAAGTTAACTGACTCTGTAAGTACTTTCGTTACTGTAATATTAGCTTCAGCAACTTGAAGAAAATGATATTTACGTGGGAGTTTCTTCGCTGTTGATAGGAAACATTTGTCAAAGCAACCATGACAGTAATTTCTAATACTACTATCTAGAATTCCGCTTATCAAAGAATGAATGATAATTTTCTCTCGGCATCGTGCAGTAGGACCCGTGGCTACACTAGCTCTTGTAAGGTAGAACACACCTTCGCCAGAACTTAGATAAATTTGAATGAATATTGGAATCTGTGATAACGACTTTATTGTATTGTAAGCTACTAGAGAAATACTCGCTATTTTGTCGAAAAAGCAGAAAGTAATATAACTTTGCCTATTAAACTGCTTAATCTCATTTTATAAACTCGAATTCTTTTATAATAGCGAGGATAGGAATTGTAAATGAAGTCATTCTAGTTATTTATGTAAACAAGTTTCACTCGAACGATCACTTTATTTTCTCTTCATTAATTGTGTCTTCTTAATCAAAGTACAAAAATGAATCTGCTTGGTTCTCATCTAGTGAAACAGACAAGATAGAGCGCTAAACATGAAAAAATATTTTAATTTTCTTTAAACTGATTGGATATTTGTTCTACAGCCATGTTATTCGAAGTTATTGCATGTATAGGACTTTAATAAAACATAAATGCCTGAAGGATCAGTGTTAGGAGTGCAATAAGTCACAGATATTACACAAAACAGAATTCAACAATTAATAGTGACCAGAGACAAACTACAGTTATCATAAAATAGTTGTTACTGCGTGCTGGTGACCCGTTAGTGCCAATTTTTCTCGCAATCTAGTTACGTATTAAGTGATTTATTTCGTAAAATATGCGTAATGAAAACCTGACACGTATCACGCCAACAACACTCACTACTATGCAGAAAAATGAAAGACATGGATCTCAGTAAAGATGATGAATCTAATTTTTTTCAGGACTATAGTAACGTAAATAAAAACAGGAAAAGAGCTCCATTACGTTTGTTCTCAAAATGTTGTATCTTTTTACACTAAGAAGTTGTAGTAGTTTTTATATAGTTTCTGTTTTATGATCTGAACTTGAGGGATAAGAACACCGCATGCAGAACTGGAGGGCGAGCTCATAACATACGAATGCCGCGGGTGTTTTCGCGGAGAGTTGTTGGCAACGGAGCAGTAAACAAGAGGTCCACCAGGCGGTCTGACTCCATGGACGAGAGGCGCTCACAAGGACGAGAGGCGCTCACAAGGCCGAAAGCTGTGTCCAATACGAGTTACACGTAGCGAGAATCCGTCAGTATGAGTAAAAAGGAACACGCCATTTTAACACGAATAGCCCTTCCAAGGTCGGTACTGAGTGACATCGCAAAATTATGAGCGACATGAAGTGTGTCCTTTCTGAAATGGCTAGCACTAGAAGACTACTGAACTGAAGAAAACGAAGGGAAAAGCGTTCTACAGAGAAAGCTCGACAGGATCAAGGTTACCAGATGGTGTCCCTCCCGCCTCGCCTCCTCCCCACCCATCCCTCATGACCCGGACCAAGGGCGAGATATGTCGGATTAATAATCAGCTATTTAGTATATGTCGCGTGCTCTATGAGACTGACACCTTTCGTTTGTCGCGTAAATTGTGGAAAAATAGTATCATTTCAGATAAAATTCACTACAGCGGATAAATTAAGACCAGTTGAACACATACAAAAGTAAGTTTAGAAGAAATTTGCAAGTGAAAATGTCGAAATGAACTGTAAGAAAGTAGAATGCAGTTAGAATTTCAGGTAACCTGCCTGGAAATGAGGAGAGTTTCCAGTTATTCTGAATGAAGAGTCGAAAGAAAGAAAGTCATGGGGGACCACGAGTCGCAGAACCCAGCGGTGTGTTGGAGAGTGTCATGGCAACGATGGACGTGAGGTGCCCAGAGGAACAAAGTGATACCTCAGTCGAGCAGCCTGGCATATTTCAATTCCGTAAGCCTTCTTTGAAGCACGTGGCGTAGGTAGCAATCAAGTGCTGGGCAGTAGCTTTTCTTGTATGTCTAAATAAAATGATAAGTTACAAGCAATAATTTTTGTTTCACTGTCCATTTAGATCTCGAGATCAGAAGAGGAGGAGCCATATACTGGCTGCTTAAAGAAAATCAGGCCAAGGTGCAGGAGATTGTGGGAGCAGTAGCACAATCTGTGGTGGAAATTAAAAAAGCACTCCTCGCCGAGTGGCAAGCCCGTTGGGACAGCAGCCAAACAGGCAGAAGATTATACAGTGTGTTTCCAAATGTCCATGAGAGGCTGAATCTTGGATTATTTAATCCTTCACCTGGACTAATACACTACATGACCGGACACGGACAATATAACCAGATGCTATATCAAAGAGGGTTGAAGGAAACCAGTGCATGTGAGTGTGGCGCAGAAGGAACACCAGAGCACGTGTTGTGGGAGTGTCCTGAAACGGAAGAGGTGAGAACAGGGGATGTTAGAGAAATGCGGAACATGCTAACACGGGATACAATCCTGGACGAGCAATTATGGAGCAGGCTTGACAACCTATCAGACAAAGTGTCTAAGCTACACAGGAAAAAGTATCTGGACCGACCAGTAGTCGGACGGGGCAGGCCACCTCCGGGACCCAAGCAGCTGCACAGGCGTATCTAGGCGAATGAGAGCATTGTAGTTAACAGAATAGTGCGAGAACTTCCGGTAACCGGAAGTGATCCCGACGGGTCAACCAATCCGGTTCGGCTGGAAATGCCAGACGGACCAGGAATGGTTTACTGTTTCCGGGATAATAACGGTGGAAGGAATAGTGTGGTGAATACAGAAAGATGTAAATAATAATAATAACAGTTATATCCTTCCAAGATGTAGCGTGCTTAGCTGGCGTACTACAACGTAAACATCATGTAATTGATAGCCAAAGAACTGTAAATGTTTACAAAGCCGGAGCCAGGTCGTGTTTGCCACGGAATTTACAGTGGTCAGCAGTGCCGATACAGCATCTAGCCAGCGAGGTTAATGCCTGACAGGCCGCGTGCGTATTGAGCACAAACTGACGCAAATAAAAAATGGCCAGTGTTTGTATTACTAAAAGGCATAAAAATTGCCCAATGGCATTGAGCAAAGATATGGAATATTACCATCACTTTAATATAATTTAAAAAAAAAATACCTTTCAAAAAACAAATAACAAATTAATAGTAACGCAATTTCGATAACACACGAACTGGTTCAAGGCTGTAGAAGCGAAGCAGGCACTACTAATGTATGCATGTAGAAACTATCAAAATAATAACCCACATATTGTAAATACCAGTAGATCTGTATCTTAAAAAATAGTTGTTATAAATTCATTGTAATACAAACTAGATGTAATGTGATCATGTATTCACTAACCGACAAACAACTGTAAGTTCGCACTGTATTTGTCAAATAACTACCAATGTAAATATTGTTATTCATTTACTAACTGACTCATCTGTAACGTTTGTTATTTAATATTTAATACTTTATCATTACGTATCAGTTACCAATTAGCAAAGTGAAGCGGAAAAATATGTTAATTGCTTACATAAAACTTTCTTAGACCGTAAAATTGTAAACTGTTAACATGGTTTCGCCAGAAAACAGGTTTGGCCTGCTTCCTCGCGGGGACGGGGGACTGTGGAGGCTAACCACACAGCTGAGAGGCCAGATTAACCAGTAATGAAACCAGCGACACTGGCGGAACCCTTAATCAATGATAAAAAATGTTTGTAACAGGGCCTAATTTAGTATCTAGATATTAGGCTGTATAAATGTGAGATAAATTAAAAAAAAAAAGAAATGTCCGTTTAGCAAAAGTATTATTCATGTAAAAACTTGCGGTAGTAGTTCAGAATCCTACCCAAGAAATTTTTTAATTATTGCGGAGAAGTCCCTAAAAACCGTATAGACGGTATACCAGATCCAAGGCTGCAACCTATAACTGCTGTACTACCTGTGCGTGTACACTATTGCAGCGCATCACAGCACACGGAGAAACTAACGAGCGGCAGGAACAAAGTTAACATCATAAGCTGATCACAGAAAAACAGTATACCTGTGTCAGAAGCTCAGCTGTAACTCAGAAATAATCTTCTGGAACTGACTGCATTGAGTAAAAGTCTTCATTAAAGTTTGCCAGAAATAAGGAGAATTGAAAGGATTGTAATATGAAGCTGTAGAAGTATGTTGAAAACTAAGAAAAATCGAAAACGCCAGAAATGAACTTGAAATGACTGGGAAAAACAAAATTTTGTAGAGGAATCTACCAAAAAAGAGATAGTATAGATAGATAGGTGGCAACAACAATTCACAATCACAAGAATTTGTTGAAGGGTAAAAGCTGTAGAGAAGACAAAGATTATATTGTGTGAAGTAGACTGTTTGTGCTGGTGAAATGGTTAGCTCGCGATACGAATTTACCAAATCAGAAAAGAGAATAAGGGAGAGCACTGTGTACAATACTTTCATGGTAATTTATTCTTCTTTTCTATTTGAGATCTCTGAAACAATCGCATACGTAGTCACTTTCCCTCACTAGTAGAGCCATCCTTCACATAAATTACGTGAACGATACTTTTAAGCTATCAAGTAAATATAAAATTAATGTATTTCTATTTTATTTCTATTTTCTTACTGTGTGAATACGTGTTTCTATTCTCGGCACCCCTTACCATGCCAGATAGAGGAAAGAGATGAAGACTAGAAAGGAAATGTCTCGTAAAGGCCCATTATATATTAAAAGAGAATTTAGTTGATTCTGAAATACTACTGATTTCCGAATTCTGGGTCTTTACCTCTGTAATGAATGTGGTGGCATAGAACATTAAAGATTTTCTTTTGGGTCCGGGGGTATGATTTATATTGCAGTGAACTTGTTGGGAGAAAACCGTTTCAAAACAATTGCTCCAAGTAAATTCTTAGATCCGTGAGAAAACATTGAAATATGAATTCAGGAAAGCTGAAAGTAAATCAGCAGAAGTACCAATCAAATTATTTGAAGCAGGAAAATGTTGCTCGCGAAAGAACGAGCGTGATTTATCTGAGTGTTTACTCTGCTGATTTTACCGAACGGTAGCATTAATCAGGTATCTGAGATTATAGTAGATATCATCTGCTCAAACAAATCAATTCGTAACCTATTCTCAAACCGCATTCGAGTAATATTTTACTTCTGCAAATGGGCGTCTATTAAGCACTTATTTTGTCTTCTTATCACCTCTTTCACTCAGGAATTGTTATTACATATGTAAGAGAATTATAATGTGTTCCAAACTAAATCAGTGACGAGTCTCCAGTTAAGTAGAAGTGTTTTAACTTCCCGTAAATCGCAATAAATTTGCGACACAGGTAGTTTCTTTTTCATTTCCGCTCCTGAGATTCGACTCTTTACAACCCTCGTCCATTTTATTGGTTTTATGAACTGTTGCTACAGTAATTTTATGTAATGTAATAAATTAATGAGACACAGACTTCCACGATCATGCAGATCTTGTATTGCAGGATAATCTTATGCATATGAAACAGGTGATCAGGAACAAATATTTTGTAAAACTTAGTCCTCAATCCGAAGGAATGCATACTAAGCCGTTGTGTCATACGTAGGATGGCCAGTTCCTTTCTCTTGGGACCCACAGCTTAACGTAGAATACGAACCGCGGAACGTCCTGCCAGAGCTTATATGATCAAAAACAACTGTTAAAAGATTCTTGGCTCTACCATTATATCAAACCGGAATTGAAACCCGAAATTTTTGAAAACTAGCGCCAGAATTACTGAGCTACCAGACGGCGTTGTTATATTTTATTCTTATGCACAGGAAAATTATGTGACTTCGAGTGGTAGGAAGAAGTGGAGAGTTGCAAAAGACATCTAGAGATACTGATGATTGATTTTATTTTTTACTTACGGCTTTACGCCTCGTGGAGGTCATTAGAGGCAGGATAGGCCTGGGGACAATGAACGAGGAGGAATTCGCCCATGGCATTTTGAAGGAAGCATCCCGGCCTTCACCTGGAGTGGTTTGGAAAAACCATGGAAAACAAAAATCTGGATGCCCGGACGGGGATTTGAACCGCCGGCCTCCCGAATGCGAGGCCAGAACGTTAACGACTCACCCACCACGCTCGATTTGAATTTCGTATCGGGTGCAAATATGTAATAAACGAAATGAAACAATAAAGGATAAGTATAGATGAAAAGGATTCAATAATTTTTGACTTCCGTTCACTGTGAATACAGTAGGAGTGTGTGTGTGTGTACGCTTTTAGGCGCGTTGTCGACTGTGCTGCCGGCTGGGTGTTGGAGGAGAGCAAGTGTTTTGCTCGACTGGCGCCGGGAATAGCAACAGCTGGCAATCTGGCGGCGCGACGCTCTCGACTTTACGGTCCTCGGCCACACGCGACACACCATCACACGTCCGGCCTTGGACCTTGCTGTCGCCTCATGTGGCACTTCAAAACAAAATACTGACACGACAATAATGGTTTGAAGCAGAGCTGTCGCTAGATGCACCTCGCGGATGAATTTAAAGCGAACCACTGAGCAGTTTATACATCAAGCATTATCTTAGTAATCCACATGCCTGAGCGCATTGAGCAATTTCACTTTCAAAGATCGTAGCAGTCATCGTGTTATCGAGGAGTCTATTATTGGAGGTCTCAATTTGCAGCCACTACACTACACAGCAATCCTCACGTATGGTTATGATCTTTGTTTTTGTGTACTGTATATGTTAAATATTGTTTCCCAAAAAATACGAATAGTTAGTTTCTTTTATTTTGATATTTTTTGTCAGTTTGGTAACATAATTTAAAAATATCGTAAATTGTAATTGATTATTGCAGAACTTGTCATTGTTTTATTAGTGTTTTCGTTTGTTAATTGTTTTTTAAATTAAGAACAGTTCACCCTGTACATTCTAGGTAAAAATGTAATAGGACAAGTTAATAAACGTGGCTTTTTATATTCTAATAAGGTTGAATTTGATTCTGTGTGACATCTGTTTTTGAATGTTTTGCAGCTAATCGACATGGAATGTATTTTTTTAAAATGGCACGTATTTGAAATGCTCTTAGTTAATGAAAGACAAAATTCAACAGCTTATGATTTAATACAATGTTTTAAGAATACCTACGGACACACATATGTAGATTCGCAAATAGATCCCAGTCGACCTGCTTCGCGCTGTTCAACGACTATGTAAATGGGGACGCGAAACGATGGATCCTAAGTGTGCGGAACATTGTTCAAGTCTTGGTCACCTCTGTAATTAATGAGCCTTGGACCAAATTAGTTGCTGTTCTTGGAAAAAGCACGACTAAAGTACGTGATGGTTTACGGAATATAGTGGATGAACTATATTTTAGCATTTTCAGTTAACAACAAGTAATGAATATTTACGTACTCAGAGTGACGAAATTTTATGATTATGTATGTGAGTGATCTGAAAGATTCACTAGACATAAATGTCGAAGTAATTAGGAATTAATGAAACTAGAAAATTAACATCAACATGGTGATCATGTCTTGTTATCAAGAAATAAAAGTGATTTATGTCATTAAGTAATTTTATTTATCACAGAAACATAGATAAAGCCTAAGACTTTTTCTCACTATTTTCTCAAATGAAACTAGTTTGAAGAAATAAAATTGAATCCAGTTTTAGGAAATCAGAAAAAGTGAACCTAATCTTAACATGGTACATCAACAAGGTACAGGAAGCCGTTAAAACTGTTTGAAATATGTTGACGCATTTCTCTTGCCACTAGTTAAATAAATACGCTCTCACATCAATATTTAGTCAACGTGCAGGAAATCCCGCATGATCGAGTCATTAATAGACGTATGAACTACGTTTTATGACCTCCTGCTGTAAGGAAATAAAACTAAATTACAAGTCTCAGGCAAGCGACTTTTAAGTTATGTAATGAGTCCGAGGAATGTACCAAACCTATGAGCTGTAACTTATAACGTTTTATAGCAACCATCGACTGTTACTCTTCACTTCAAGCTATCCGTATGAGTACTTCAGCACTTTCCGATTGTTGAGGAAAATACGCGTATTGAATGAGCTCGGGAAGTATAGCAACAAAACCGGTGAATTGTGTTAACCACAAGTTTATTATGTGGTTGGAAGGCAGACATGATTAAGTATTCGGCAGCATGTATAGATCTGGCCTGCCAATATTCTCTACTTAGCTGGAACATAATGTCCGCTGCAACGTTTCTGCGAATAAATCTTCAAGATCCAGATCTTCACGAAATAAACGCCAATCCACAGTTCACATTTTCTAACATCGGTTCGAAGGTGGATGGGGTAGAACAATAAAAATTCAATATTTCACTGTGGACATTAATGGGTGACTTTTTTTTTATAATTTCAGAATGTCGTATCATACGACAAAACGATCTAGAATAGATGAGACTATCGTTACAGAATACAGCAAGTGATTAAAATCCAAAGATACTCCATACATTCTCACAGAAAAAGTGAGTGCCTGCAGGAGACGTCCTAAGTACGGGGCCATATTCTTTAGTTTGACGGTTTTAGCGCTGTGCAGAAGATTAATACAACTCCACGCCATTTGGTAACTCGATATGTATTAAATTTATCTGAACCTTCTCTTCCATTCTTAACATAATATCTTCTCCTTCTACTTTACAGTCGCCAAATATTATATTTCTATGTAAGACCTTATACTTTATTGTTAGTAAGTGACACCTGTAAATTTTTAATTACTACGAATATACTTACATCGAGCAGTAGAGTTGAATTTTGAACGTTTACAGTTGTGCGAAAACAATTTCAGTAACACCATTTTCAAAGCATATTTTCTTCTGTTTAAAGTAAGAGGAATGGTGAAAATAATCGTTGTCTTCTTCGTTCTTCTACTTTTAAGTGATCAGCAGTGACTTCTCTTATTGGCTAGTCTTTTTGGGAGATTCTCCACGAAGATAGCTGATTCACTCGAGGATAGCAAAGCATCATTATGTAAGTATAAACACGAGTGCTGGGACGAGTGTAACTGTTCGGAACAGTATAAGGGATTAAGTTATTCCACTAAAAGTGATAATATAATCCTGCAAAATAGTAATGTGTAAATTGATTTTTTGTGTTTTTTTGTGTGTGTTTGTGTGGTTTTTTTTGTGCGAGTACGCAATATTTAAGATATTTTCATATCACTATCCGAACAACCACGGCCAGTGTATACTGAATCGTAGACTGAATTAATTTGCCTACAGTTCGAGTACAACGAACTCTGGTCTTTAAGTTTTTGGTATTTCTATGGTGTGACAAGAACTCTTAGTTTAGTACGTTAAACTCAAGTACTTTTGAACTTAATATTTTCCTTATCATAACGCTTCCATTTTATTAATTTCATTTAGTTTAATATTCTTTACTGGAGATCGGTTAAAAGTGTTTTAGAACCTCAAACTATTTGTGTTTCGTATTAGTAAAGAGACTAGTGATCTTAAAAGCAAATCTTTTACCATCGGTGCAATGTATAAATTGTTAAATAAGCCCCACCATCCAGAACAGAATTGCGAAGAAGATAAGTGATCTTCAAGTGACTTCAACAGTTAATGTTTTGTAAATATTAGATTTAGACTTCTGTATTTATTTAAAAGACCAGTTTGTTTTGTATGAAGTATTAAGGGTATTTTATTCAAATAATAATAACAGATTTGATATACCGTAGATGTAATACCAGTAAATTAATTTTCATCAAATTCACTTCGTTTCAACAGTCGTGTTTATAAATAATATTCATAAAAATTATTATTTATTCCCAGTTTTAGCACATTTTACTAGCAGAATAATTTTCCATTGAACGTTTATAATATCTATATACAACAAATGGAGACATTTAGTAACATGATTTATTTTTATCATAGTCAGTTACTGAAAATAAATATCAGATGTAAATTATATAAGCTTGATAGGGCACGGTAGAATAAAATACTTGGATAAATAATACCAGTCCGCCTAATAGAAAAATACCACCACATCCGATTCAACAGGTCACTACAGCTTCTTGGTAATTGTTGCCATCTGGTTATGAAATATCTGTTTCGGTTCTGATTATACGAAGTATACTTTCTTAGTTTCAAAATGCAGATCATGCAAATTTTCATCTAATAACTATCTAAAACCGGCAACAAATAGTAGTCTGTATGTCCGCAGTTGCAATTTAAGCTGATCTAAGCAAACATATGGTAGCACAGTCTGCAATTTTTTTCCCAACATTACAAAAAAAGTTCTGTTGATAAATTCTTCATCAAACGATTATTTCATACAAGAGTTTTCTTTATCCCGTCTTTGTATGAAACTATGCAGGGCTAGATCCACCTCATGCAACTGAAAGCGAGACGTGTCAGAGGAAACCAAATTATAGGAATTTTTGTGTACTACTTACTTGGAGAGCATCAGACATGTTCAGAACGGATTTCGATTCGGTGAGTATATGTGGACGGGAGTATAATCCAAATGTCTGTGCTACAATAATTTCTTCAAAATGAGCCCTATTTTTTTTAGATAATAGAGAGCAAAAATATTGTAATGCATTTTAAATATTAAATGTATGGTTAATTAATACAAAGCTTTAGAGTGGTATATGTGGTAAGATACCAACTTCTCATTTTGCGAACACAGGTTCGAATCCCCCTACTGCTAAATATTTTTTTTCTTTTTGTATTAATAAATCATTGAGTATTAAATAATTTTATTATGAGAAATAACATTTAAAACATAAAATATTACATAATAAAACCTTCAATTTTTTAGAAAATCATTATTTATGTTTTGTGTTTTCTAATTAAACAGATATATTTTTCACTTTATATCATCTTCATCGTTTCTATACTTGTATCTCTATAATTAATATTTTAATGTAAATTTGTAACATCCAGAAGATCGTTTTATTTTTCTACAACTATATATGGAGGGATAGCATTTCAGCTGTGCAATGTTTATTATTTTAGACAAATAAAATCATTTGTTAGAAAAATCCTGAAAGCACCAACATCACTGAAATTACAAAAATAAATATATTCGTATGAAGACGTGATTAGAGTACATTCTTTAATCAAGCATAAACTATCTGCGCCCGTACTCCGCCCAATGATACTGTACTGTTGGTATGGTGCGCAATTGATTGCAGAAAGAAGTATTTTCATGAACATTAGTGATGTTTATTTCCAATGTTTTTATTACAAAAGAAATATGTAAATGGCAAAGTGGCATTTATCGAATGCGCTTGGTGCTAACTGGAATGTTTTGAATATTTCTGCGATAATTACTACACACAAATATGTTCAATAGAGGAAATGGAGAATCGACCAAATATTCTTTTTATGGGTGATGAATTATAATAAAAATTGTTTATTGTATCTATTGGAAGTAATTATATTACTGTAAATAATGTTTTAAACGTTATTTCGCGTAATAAAAATACGTAAATCAATCTTAAATAATATAAAACCAATGATATCTGATATAAAAAGAAATAGAAATCTCCGGCAGTACGGGGATTCGAACCAGGGTTCACAAAATGAGAAACGGCTGGTTTGCCACATACGCCATGGTAAAGCTATAAATGATAGGGTGATATTTTTAATATTTAAATGTTTTTACAATGTTGTTTAACTCAAATTTCTCGAAAATAGGGCTCATTTTTAAGAAATTACAATTACAAAATCTCGAAATGTACATAAGACGTGCTATAAAGTTTTAATGTCATTTTGTCAATTAAAATATTTTTAACTGTTATTTTTTATCATTTAACATTAAAATTTATTTATTAATTTACTTATTATTTATTTTATTAACGTTTTAAGTAACTATGTTTTAAATATATGCGATAAAAAACTGTTTGCGCCAATCCCGCACGGATCCCGCCGGATTGGCGCAAATCCCGCGCGGATTCCGCGGGATTGAAAACATTGCGGGATTGCAATCCTTGAATACAGACATATGGATTAAACACCCTTCAACTTATATTCGGAGGATCGAAATCCGTTATCAACAAGTCTGACTGTCTCCAAGTTATTATAAAACATTATTATTAATGTTAAATTCACATTTTCGTCAGGCCTTAGCACATCACCTTGATATTTCAATCAATAAATAAGATTAGTATACTGCAAGACTGTTCTGCAATCAAATATATATATATATATATGCATTACTCTAAAACGGGGGTGGCCAACCGAAACGATCTTGCGGGCCATTTTGGAAATGCATCATAGCTCCGTGGACCGTATATAAAATTATATATCCCCCATATAGATACAGTTTTTTGGAGTGAAAAATAAAACATAATCAGTTATTATTATTGTGTTTGCTATTATTCTTAAATGTAAACACAGATAATATAATAATGATACTAAACGCACATTGTAAAGAAATACATAACACTAAGAATGAAATATAATCAATATTTTGTAATAGTGTGTTGAATCTTGCGGTCCGGAAAAATGTTCAAGGCGGGCCGCGGGTTGGCCACCCCTGCTCTGAAGTTTTCGCTTGAGTCTCTAGCTGCCTTCGAGAAGAGCTTACGCTCTACTTAGTGTCGCTTAACGAACTTGATCATTCCAGCTATTTTGTTAGGATACAATTCATGGAGCTACTATGATATGATACCATTATTAATTCTCCTGGTACAATAAACAATGTCTGAAAACATAGCTTACATTTTAAAATTATTAGCATATTTTCTATTTTGTGTATTTAATACTTGATGACAGGCAGCTTTCAACAACCTCGTATATTCATTATCTATAGAAAATAAAGGTAACAATATAGTAGAGAAATAAGAACACTATTAAGGCAGTAGACATTTCAAAATGATTTCTCGTACTTCTAACAGAAACTAACTATAGTTTACAGACCTTCCCAGATTAGACATTTATCGTGCAGTAAATCCATTTCCCTTAAGGAAATTTTTCTGTTGTGAGACGTCATTTCCTGAGATAAAATCTAATTATTTTGAAAAAAAAATCTCTTTTCACGAAGAAAACTTCTGTTCCAGTAGAATGAAATATCACTTTAGGTGAAACATAAAACGACGTAATCAAAGCCCGCATTAGTGTTCAAGAGGTGACGAATGTTACTAACGTGTAGCTGTGATCGTGTACTTTGTTTCGGCGAAGTCACTGAATGACTGACAGCTGTACGCTACAACTTGCTGGAGCGTGTGGTTCGCTAGCTGTGTCCCGCTGTCTAGGTGAGGTGTTGGTGCTCCTGTTTCCTGTGGCCTCGTCCAGACAGATGGCGGTGATAATTCACGTAGCGGCGGTCCACCGCGCTGCCCCTGTGGGCCGACCCACCCGCGACTCGCCACGTGCTGCACAGCAAGGGTCAAGCAGCGTAACAGGTAATAGCTGGATTTGCACGAATCTTCACACTACAGCGTTAGAACAATTTTGACATTATGTCAGCTGATGTTACACGCATTTTTGACTGAAATGACTTAAGTAATACAACCACATTCAGAAGAAATTTTGTGTTTCGTGCCTCAATAAAAAATTCTCTGCCCGATAAGCAAGTTCGCCTTATAAGTTTCAATGGCTGGATAAGTTTACATTAAAAGAAGGAATGCTCACTATACCAACTAACAGTCTCATTTCCATAACCACTGGTTGTACGGAAAATAAGTTTTGATTGTATTTTTTAACGATACCTGTTGACAATAATCTTCGAATTTCAGTCGAATTCAGTACTTTCAGGTTGTTGTACTTCCTGGATTTTTTTTTTTTTTTTTTTTTTTTTTTTTTTTTTTTTTTTACCACGGAATTTTTTCATCTGCTAGAACGATTTTTTTTCTCAAATATAAACTTTGTGGTGTTATGGCTTTTAAAATTCCATTATATATTCCACTGAACTCTCTTTTGTTTTATCGGTAAACATTAACAAAATTTCTTTTTACGAAGAATCTTTTGACTGATATACTGCCAAATATTGATTTTTGTTGGTAATGCTGTTTTATAAAACGCTTGAATACCTTTCTACTGAATCTTCGAAAAAATAATATGAAAGTGATGCATATCCACGCATCACAAAATAACGTTCTTGATTTTAGTAAAAATTCCTTACACAGTAATTCAGTGTATTGAGCTATGGATAATTTGAAGGAAATTCTAAAAAAAACATATCTGCCCTGGTAACTTTAAAAAAAAAAAAAAAAAAAAAAAAAATGAATTAATTTGTGAACTTTGTAACTGCATATAGAAAAAAAAATGCAGGTTACAACAGTAAATACATATCTGGGAATAATTTCTGTATAAATTGTGTTATTTACTACTGAAATAGAGATTATATTTCACCAATGGATTTTATTTTAATATATCTGTTTTATATATTCATCAAAAGAAATTTTCCCTTCAGATATTACTACTTTAGATCATGACAATAAAATCAGCCAACCGTAACATGTACATATATTTTTCAGTGTATAACGCTAAAGTAAGAAACTTATAATTAGAAAAATAAATTACTTTTCAACAAGAAGTGGGAGTGCCACACAAGCAACCACGTCGCGCTTCGCTCTCGATGTTTATTTCTTTTTGACCTGGAAAAACGAAACGCAGAACTTACAAAAGTCACGAGGGTGGAAATTTAGTATTTTAGTGAGTGTGTGTGAAAGTGGATCAATAATCGCTAAACAAACACTGGCTCTGTGAGCAAGCTGCAACGTAAGTAAAAGGCGCTCGCAATACCATGCCGGCGGCTTCCTCAAGAACAAATAAAACCTATTAAAACCCAATGCTAGCTGCAAAATATGAAAATCTGGTCGGCTATTTAAAGGAGAACTTGGGGGAAAAAAATTGAATGAAACGTTACTCCGCGAAATTGAAGACATGCTTGCCGGTTGGGCGGTTGCGATTTCTTTCATAGAAGGAAAAAACTCAGAACTAAACAAAGAAGTAGAGAGGCCAAATAAAACTATTAAGAAACTTAAGTCAAATGGAAACACAACTTCTCGGCCAAGCTATACTGCAGCGGCCAGTAAGGCAACGACTTTAACAAAAAATAAAATCACACCCACGAAAAGAAGTTCTCTTTTCGTGAGTTCAAGATGTGACGAAAACCCAAAAGTAATTGTGGAACAGATTACCAAAATAATCAAACCCCCAAAAAACAAAATTAAAATTAATAAAATAAGGAGTCCCAATAACTCAGTAATTATCAATGCAGAAACTAAGGAAGATGTCAAAAAATTGATGGAGCACAAAGAGTTAATGAAAAGCTAAAATGCGAGCTTCCAAGAAAGAGGAATCCTGTATTATATACCAAAATATCTGGAAATAAATGATTCAGTAGACAAAGTATAAGAGCAAAATTTTGAAGTAAAATTATCAAAGAAGGAGTTTGCAAACGGCTTCTGCACTAAATTTAAGACAGGACCCCACGAAAAGCCAACCGTTCATCACGTTATATAAGTAAGCCCAGCTATGAGCAAATTATTATTACAGCAACATAAAATATAAGTGGAATTCAGTGCAATCAATTGCAAAGATTACACCGTGGTACCAACTTGTGTCAAGTGCAGAGACCTCGGACATGTGAGTAAACACTGCCAAATAGACATAGAGACTTGTAGTCATTGTGGTCAGAACAGTCACAAGCGTGATCAATGTGATAAGAAGTCGATGCCTCAAACGTGCATCCCATACCAGAAAAGAGTTAAGTCATGCAAAACAAAGAAAGGATTGTCCCACGTATCAACTGCTACTGCAACGCCTAGTTAACAGAATAGATTATGGCTAGTCTACAATCCAGTTGCAGGATAGATCAAGAAATGATGGCGAATATAGCAGACCTGATATACAGAGCAGTTGAAATAGCAGTTGGAAAAGTGGGAATGAAAAATCAAAAGAAGAGAGGCAGCCTCCCATCTCGTAGACGAGGAAATGCTGCAAGAGACGAAACATTTAGGAAGAAGAAGGCGATGAAAATGCAGAAAATGATGGTACGCGTCTGCGTGCAAACAGATCGGCAGCCGTTAATAGACGACCAATTGGACGAAATTTCCTCCACCTCTGACTCGGCTTATTGCCAGCGTTTTGTTAGAAGTGGTGGGCTCGGATATTCCAAAGAAAGTGAATATCATCTTCGCAAACCAAGTATACCTACCTACCAAATAAAACACCCGAACTTTGTGATAAGCAAACCGAATCCCATTACTGCAGTTCAAGCGGTATTGTATGCCGATTCTGAAGATACACTTCGCCTAATAGAAGTGCATACTCTTACACTTTCCCTCCAACATTTTACAAGAGTCCTCCATCCCGGCGGTAAAAACATAACGTCCCCACAACCTTCGGCAATTGACAGGATACAACTGAGATCACTAAATCTTCCAACAGATACATCTCAACTCGTGGCTCTAGTTCACAAGATTTTCGAGAGAAGAGTAGAAATATTTGGTCATGATCCATGAACGTATTCTGTTAGATAGGAGACTACCTTGGCCCCAGTGCAATGTGCTTACAAGACACTCGTAAATTCCATGTTAAAAGTTACTCAATTGAATACTAAAGGAACGGCCATGGTTCTACATGAAATCAGAAGGGTGACTGAGGAATTGAGATAGATATTATTTGTATACAAGAACCGTACTCCTGGCAAGGCAAAATCCCGCACATGCCTGTAACATCACGAATAATCACAGAGGACAATAATCAAATGGCAGCAATTATCGTTTTAAATAAACAAATAACAGTTACAAAAATTACGCAGTTATGTGATGAACACACAATATGTACTTAGATAAGAAGAGCATGGGGCAGCGTCATAATGGTAAGCATGTATTTCCAGTACAGTGACGAGATCTTCCCATACCTAGATAGAATATTGCAGATAGATGCAGCTCTGGGAAATTATCCACTAATTATTGCAGCGGACGTCAATGCAAAGTCTGCTCTTTGGTAGATCAAGAAGACTGAAATGAGAGGGAAACTTCTAGAAGAACTATTAAACGAATTGGGTCTAATGCTTAGAAACCAAGCACACAATCCTCCTACTTTCTGCAACAGCGGTGGCGCAAGAACAAATATTGATGTATTAATTACAAACATTCTTGCGGGAAATCTGCTTTTGAGTTGGAGAGTGCTAGACAACATGACAACAACTGAACACAATTTGACTGTCTATGAACTGGGAAGAACGAAGACAGAAGAAAGCAGTGGTAACGGAAGCATTAAAACAGCATATAATATCAGGAAAGCTGCATGGAAAAAATTAAGGAATGTGTTCACTCCACCGGATTTGCCAGAAAACTACTTGGATATAGACAAAGCTGCAAGAGAGCTGACATCTGCAATAGAAAGTGCCATGACACGGATGATACCACTAAAAAAAGATAGTAGATCCCACTGACAAAATATGGAGAGAAAAACTTCAGAAACTACGACTAAAAATGAGAAGAGCGAGTAGAACGTATCAACTAACATGGTGGCAGGAGACAGAAGTATCCTCCTCGAATGCTACAGGCAGAAGAGGCAGATTTTTACAGACGCGATGAGAGAGACAAACGAAAATACTGGGTAGCCTTTGTGAGGGAAAACCTCATGATCAATGGATGAGGTAATCCTTACAAAATAGCTGCAGGCAAAATCAGGCCTCCCACAATATTATCCACAGTAATCAGAACAGATGGATGATTAACCACGAGTTGGAGAGACTCAGTGGAGGAGTTATTAAAAGTTTGTCTTCCTGATGACAACTCGGAAGAGAGAACAGAAGAACAAGCTACACTACGAAGAAACATGTGGCAGCCCTGCTAGAGTGAAGAGGAAGGAAGTAACAATACACACGAAGAACTAATAACCGCTATAAACAAAATGAAAAAAGGAAAGGCTCCCGGTCGGGATGGAATTACAGCCGAGGTCCTCCAGGAGCTGATCAAAAATCAACCCCCGTCCTATGCAGGCTCCTGAACGAATGCCTAGAGTTCCGGGAATATGGAAAGCAGGTGGTAATTCTAAAGAAAGGAGACGACAAGGATCCTCTTCTACCGAAATCTTACGGGCCGATTTGTTAGTTGAATGTGCTTGGCAAAGTTCAAGAGAAGATTATATGCAAAAAATTACAAAACCACCGGGAAGTTCAGGGAATGAATCCTATCAATATGGATTTAGAACGGGGAAGTCGACAGAGGATACCATAAATCGGTCGGTAGAAATAATTAGTAGCAGTACAAAAAAGTACGTAGTGAGCATATTTATCGACATCTCCGAGGTATATGACAATTTATGGTGGCCCGCCCTTTTTGAAAGGCTGAGAGAGATTGGTTGTCCAAGAAGATTATTCTTCACCTTCAGGGACTATTGCAGATTTAGAACTGCTTCACTGAGATGCCAGAACTCGTTCATCACGAAGACCCTTACTAAAGGATGCTCGCAAGGTTCGGTTTGCGGTCCCATATTCTGGGATATGGGAATGGAACCAGTGATCGAACTATTACAAAGAATACCCGAATTTCTAGGTCTAATTGCTATTGCTGATGACCTTTTATTACTCGTGGAAGAAGCTACAAGAACAGAAATTTTTATTAAGCATAGTTGTATGCTGAAAAACCAATTTATAATGTTTCTTTTACATTTACATTATTAATTGAGGTTTATTAGATATTAATTACCTCATTTTTCAGCATTACTTGAAAGAATTTTGCAAATCATCAGAGAAAATTTTTAAAAAAGGACTTCCTTGCAATTTTATATTCGAATTATAAATGAAGAATGTTAACTCTTCCGGTATCTAACAACAGCAAATGTTATAACAAATGAAACGACTCATGTGGTTCACAAAATTATCACAGCTGTTTTTGAGAGATCTGGTTGTTGATTTCCGATTTACCGCTATGTATTTCATCATTTATAAAGCGCAAATGACAGAATGATTCCTAAAAATTTATCTGTTTCAACTTTCATTACTTTCCTATAGCAATACGGGTAACAGATCTCTCACTACAGCATTATGAAATATTCCAAAACAGTGAAGGAAAAAAAGTAGTTTTTTATGATATAACTAAATTGAATTATTGTTTACCGTTATGTCTGTTTGGTACATAAACAGTTTGTAACATGAGGGGAAGAATCGATAAAAATGAATTAAATAATAGCAATGAAAAAATGGGATATCGTAAGTAACGGTGGCGGCTGAAAATGGCTGTCGGGCGCTAATAGAGAGCGCAAGTGACCGTTGCCACCTGTTGGAGTGCCACGGTACCTGTTGACAGTCGCTCGTGCTGCGTGTGGCCGCTCTCGCGCCTGCTTGTCAGCTGTCGTGAGCTCAGCGACGCGCTGCGAAGACGGCCTAAGCCACTACTGGTCGACCGACGCTCGGCGTCGCCGGAACCCCGGCCCAGCGGGGGACGCCGCGGCGCATGCGTCGGTCAGTCGAGAGAGCGAGCACCTGTGGGAATCGCCTCCAGACTTGCTGCTCGGGGTTGATAACCTGTGTGTTTAATTAAAGTACTCGTGTACACAACAACACTGAATCTATCAAACACAACCTATACTTTCATCCAGGAGCTCTGATGAACTAAGTGGTTCTGCTCCTAACTCCTAACAGATTCTTACACACAACAGTGTGGTTAACTGTGCAACTGCGGCAGTAATAGTTCATTTAATTATTAACTAATTATGGAGCAAGTGGCTCTGCTCCTTTCTCCTAAACAGATTATTACACGCAACAGTGTGGTTAATTATACAACTGCGGCAGTAATAGTTCATTTAATTATTAATCGTTATATTATAAAACTAAACTGAAAAAGGGGTTAGGTAATTATTACTGTTTATTTATATTAATTTTTTCTGAACACGAAGTTCAAGGTTAAAGCACTTTTTATGCAACTAGCAAGCGCAGTAAATAACCACGTAAGAAATTTTGTTCAAAAAGAAGTACATTAGTTTTTGATAAAGGTTCAGTATGATCTTCAATTTTTTGTAGTAGTAGGAGATCTATATTTTATGTATTAAATGCAGAAATTAGAACCAGTGAAAGGAGTGCAGGGCAGCTAAACTTGTTTGTGAAAATTACAGCAGAACACTATCAGTAAATGATATGACAAAAGAGCAGGATTGGAAGAAGAGGTGTGGCGTGCTGGGAGAGTCTAAGATGTGTATTGCTAATGGTACATGGACGGTTACTAGTTGAAGAATTAAGAGTAGTACATGGCAGATAAAAATTGACCATGTAAACTTCAGGCATGATAGAGTACGTACTTTTTTTTTTGGTAAGAATACAGCATTTCAATAAATTACCAATTTAAAATTTGACGCATGAGGCATTCCATGTTTGTAAATTCAACATTCCTCTATCCCCAGTGTTAAAGGTATGACACGAATATTTGATTACGGGCATTACCTGTCGGCTGACCGCGTGCACCTGTTGACCGGGACCAACGACAAGTGTGTCGAGTTGATAATAAACAGGCGTTAAATAACAGCAACATACAACGTGGATCGTATAACAGACGTGTCTGTATAGACAGTACAGCGAATTTTCGCTGTGAGGCAGCAGAAGACCAACGCAATGACTTCGAGTATGGCGCAGGCCCTATGTAGCGAAGGATCCAAGTTGTCAGGAAGGCACTGTGCAAGCTGGAGGTGGCTGTGTTTACATGATATGAAATTGGATCTCTGTTTAAACTGCATAGACCATTGACTGTAAATTACAGATTGACTGTTCGATTACCCAGAGACCATTTGTAGTTATCTGTAGGCTTTGAATTCCACAACAATTATCGAAATTCCCAGGACGACAGTGTGCTATGTCAGCGGATAAAAATAATTCACGTATAGTTTGAGGAACATTCTGGTGTATTATTTGGCCACTTAGATCGCCAGACACGAATAAAATCAAACGTGTCGAACTGTCGTTTACTGCACGAGGTCGTTCACCGGCTACATTTTCGCAATTATTGACGGCTGTAGAGGAAGCGAGGATGAATATTCTTGAGGGGACTTCAGACGACTTGCGACGCAGCTTCCGCACTTCACCAGGCAGAAGAGGGTCTTGAACGATGTTAGGATGTATCTCATGACTTTTGGTACTTTGGTGTAAATGTGTAGTGAAGTTGTGGCCGGAGCCTATGCTCGATCACAGTCAAATTAGAGTTAAATGGTAATTGTTATTGTTCTTTGTTTATGGTTTAGGAAACTAGATGTTTCCAAAATAATCACTTCTTCAGTTAACTATAAAATAGAGTAAATGCTTACAACATACAGGTAGGTTGTTTGCACAACTATCATGAAAGTTGCAACGGTAACGCTAAGATTGCATCCTCTCCAAGGTCTCGCCGATGATTTGGAAGGAAGCAAAATCCTTCCTATGGTTCCTCAGCACAAACAAGCCTCAGCTGGTACAACTCAGATGTCAGCTCACAGTCTCAACTAAGCATGTTACTTCTCGCATTCACCACTTCAGGTTCAAGGCAGTGAAATGACCACAGAGTAATGACAGTTAACATTATTTTATTTCAGTAATAAGAGCACAACTGAATACACGTCTACACTTGGTCAAAGCCTGCAAACATCTCCCTTCGTGTCCAGCGCCTCTCACTCTCTCCCCCACCCCCAGTCATTCCAACCCACAGCTTACTTAACGGTATCACCCCTTCAAGGTCAGGCCTTGTGTGCATACCTGTAGACCAGCCGGGAGGCTATATGGTCACTCACACTACACCCCCTTTTTTTTCAGAAGAAAAAGACAGGAAACTACTTCTTTTTCTTCTTAAAATACTACCAACTACACCTCACCATTCTGCACCTACTAACTGCAATATCAGATAATACCTTAAATATAAGACTTATACATCAAAAAGCATATACATATTGCATATACATAAAAAAGGAACAAAAAAAAAATACAATATAAAGGCTATACTTGAAATAGAAACTAAAATCATAGAAATCAAATATTTTTCAGTGGGTGCTGATAACAATGTTTGCGAAAAACAATTTCTCAATTTCTTTCCTAAGGTCAAATCATAAAAATTAAATATTAATATAAACTTAAATCTAATACAATGTCAAGCAATAATAATGATAATGAATCACATACACTGTAAATAAAGACAAGAGGACATAAAATTCAAATACGTTTTACTGACTGCTGTAAACATTGACCATCAGTACTGTAGTTCATTAGCTTTAGCCACGCCATAGAGTCATCATTCGTTTTAGCAAACACTGAAAACCTGGGCTTGACTTTCTGCAAACCTTTTAATCACTTACTACTTGCACGTTTTAACTTTATATCGATAATATGTGGCTACAGACTGCATGATAGAACAATGACCAAAAATAAACATTTACCAATAATTTATAATGCGCCTGAAAAGCTACATTTCCAAAAACTGGTTCAGTATTGTATCCATTGTCCAAATTGTTATATAAATAACAGCTGCTGCAAAAGGAACGATTAGTGCAGCTCCAACCATAAAATTAAATGTTCGCAAGATCTAAAATCTAACACAAGGTTACAAAACAATAACGATAAAGATTCACACACCCACACAAAATATAAAAAAAACACGGAAAATCATATATGTCTCAGCGGCTTCTGCAAACAATGTCCACAAGAACAATTGTTAATTTACTTCCATATGAAGTTCAGCCAGTTGTTAAAGTGGAGCAACATTTTTTAAAATCACTTGTTTTACACGAACACTCAAAATAAACTATGCTTGCAGCTTCGCAAGCTTTTAAGCCACTATTCACTTGCACATTTTCACTTTCCTATCACAGGAAGTGACCATTGCACGAAGTGTAACGAATAACAACTATGGTATAGGCTTCTGCATTTCCCAGTCCATCGGACAGAATGAACCTGTTACCACTTAACAGCTCGCTTGACTGCTTTTTACAACTAATGTCCAATGCTTTCCAGGAAGCAAATCTTTTCCTGCAATTATCGTGACGGATAATATCTATTGTTATATCATACACAGAAACTTCCGCCAAATATTTCACATTCAACTTACGACTACACTTGCACAGTCCATCAAAACCAAAGTTCTGTCTCCCCAGAAATATCTTTCCACCTATCTCTATACTCTGGCACACAAGAATTATTCCTTGTTTTTCTCCAAAAGGCGGTTTTAGAACGAATCCTCCAAATGACAAATCAGTACTGTTCGGTTTGTCGCTGCCGCTACTCATCCATCTCTCAGTCACTGCCTCCCGTTCTGTCAGTATACTGGAAGTCATCGCCTCACACAACAGCTGATTAACACTACCAGATTGGTAAATTACATCACTACATATAATCTTTTTCACATCTGTCACCACCCTTCCCTCTTTATTCCACAGTGTCTGCATTTCAACGCTTGCAAATTTCGCATCTTTTCTTACCGAAAAATCCCATTCTGCCACTTTCTTTTTTCTTACATCCAGCAGTAAGTCCCCGTCCCTATTCTCTTCCTCTCTGTAATCGACATATAATATTTTGCCAACAGCATTAACTTCCGCGATTTTTTCAGCATCTAAATACCCCTCTTGTTCTTTATTTTGTCGCTCATCTGTGTTCACAGTCAAACTATCATTTTTAACATTCATTAAAGATTTTTTGGTCTCGTGTAACATGTTATCTAACTTTGTTTCAGACTCCCGCATGCAAGACATTAACCTTTCTTTACTATCTTTGTGATTTTTATCCATTAATTCACTAAAATTTTCCGCATCTTCATACAGGGGTCCCCCCTTGCCCTTGCGCTCTTCCCTCATTTCTTTCACACTCCTATCAACCATTTCCACCAAACTTTCTGACGCGTCCTCAGTCCTCTTTGAAACGTCTTTTATCTCATTCATGCAGTCTAGTTTCTCCTGCCTGTTCTCCTCATAATTCTGTTCAGACTCATCAAATCTCCTATTTATCCTCTGAATAACTGCCAAAATGTCATTAATTGTAGAAATTATAGTTGCTTCTTTGGAATCACTAAGATTACTTCCTCTCTCTACCCTATCCTCACACTCCCCTTCAATCACACTTAAACCTCCGTCGTCCATTTCTACACAACCCAATAATGCTCAAATGCTGAAATAAAGAATACTAAACCTCCAGACAGAACTCGAAGACAGAGATCAGAGAAAAAAGAGAGCACCTAACGCTACTATCGAACACATCTGAATATTTTCATTTGAAGTACAACCTTTAATTATTTCACGTACATCAACAAAGACATTAGAAATGATAGAGAACCACTTCAACTATAAACACAACAAGCGGGAGGAAAAACAAGAAACACTCCTAGAATTGCGACCAGAACATTATCAAAAGCAATAAAGTTGAATAAAAACACACACCATTATCAAAATTTATGCCCCCTCTCCCTTGAAATCCGTAAACAACAAACGAACAATAACTCCGGTATACATAAAAAAAAATTCCATGCTTGAAACTGTGAAAAGACACAGTTACAGCCCTTATGAAATAAAAAAAAGGATCTACATAATTACTGCCAGATATGAAATAAAAATCTACAAGCTATGCAGACAAGTGCACTGTCAGCAAACCAAGCCACTCTCTCCGCCGAGAGGAAAAAATTATACAGATAACCATCACCAAAGTTAATTCGCTCAGCCACGTGCTAAGGCTCACCTCAATATAAACTGTCTTCCAGATTGTTGTTCACCCGTCTTCAAGGATGAAATTTTTTGGCCAGGGTCGCCAGATGCAACGGTAACGCTAAGGATTATTGCATCCTCTCCAAGGTCTCGCCGATGATTTGGAAGGAAGCAAAACCCTTCCTATGGTTCCTCAGCACAAACAAGCCTCAGCTGGTACAACTCAGATGCCAGCTCACAGTCTCAACTAAGCATGTTACTTCTCGCATTCACCACTTCAGGTTCAAGGCAGTGAAATGACCACAGAGTAATGACAGTTAACATTCTTTTATTTCAGTAATAAGAGCACAGCTGAATACACATCTACACTTGGTCAAAGCCTGCATACACCTTCTCGTGTCCAGCGCCTCTCACCCCCTCCCCCACTCTTGTCATTCCAACCCACAGCTTACTTAACGGTATCGCCCCTTCAAGGTCAGGCCTTGTGTGCATACCTGTAGACCAGCCGGGAGGCTATATGGTCACTCACAAAGTGTATGGAATAAAAGGTCAATACGAAATTTAATTGAAATGGAAACATTCAACTAACAAATCGAATCAGGAATAAAAGCTACAAAAGAAGAAATGAATGCATTTTTTATGAAGACATTATTGGAAATATACAAAAAGTTGTCAAGCAGAACCGAGCGTGGTAGATGAACGGTTTAGAACCCCAGTAAGGACGTATAGACATTCCAAGGTTTACGAAATAATTCCAGATGAATGCCGGTGTGGTTTCTTCAAAAGGCTTATGAGCATGGATTTACTCTTCATTAACGTTGAGGTCATTGTAGGTGGGGAAAGATTTGAGGCAATCTAGATTCCCGGACCGAGATTCGTAAGCACGTCCTCGCGAATGCGAAGCCAGAGCGTTACCACTAATCCATCATGATAGAGTCACCGAGCCGTAATCCTCTTCTCCCACAAAAAGAAGAAGTTTTATACAAGCAAACAAATACTAAGATAACGTTACAAAAACATAATAACCACTTTTCTAAAACCTGAAATCTGAAGTTCCTTTGAGACATGTCAGTGGAATGTTGCAAGATTGCAGTAGAAACACACATATTGTAGCGCATAGTTTAGGCGAAATAAACAAAATATGAGTCAATTCCCCGTATTGATGGTTATTTTGTTTCTTATTGTTTTCATTTAGATCGAGTCTATTTACCGATAGAGAAATATTTAAAAACAAGTAATTTATATTGAAATGCTGTTCCAACTCAGTGAATCTCAATCTAATCATGGATTTTATTTCACACATAGCTTTAGGATGCACTGTAGCACTAAAGGTTACTTTTCAAGTTCTTTCTGTCCATTACTTTTATATGCGACAGTGTTACTGAAATCACCTGTCACAATTTTTAATCTTTTATCAAATTCTTAGAACTTTTCTGTGCAACCGTTACTCGAAATATAAGTAAAAACTCATTTTTTGTTATTTAAATTGTTCATTATCTGAAAAATAAATAACTTCTTCAAACCACAGCCTTATTATTTGAATTAGAAAGCACTGGAACATTATCGAGATTTCTGTTTAGTAGGGCTTCGCTACAGAACAGAGCAATAGTTCAAAATGGCAGCACTTAAAACAAAAAGAAATTGTCCTGAGTTTACAGTCTTATCAGGAGAACAGCAGCACACCTACGAGTATTGACTAGCGTAAGATCTTTATCCGAAAACTACAGAGAAATCATGCTAATCAGTAATTATATTCTCAATATGATTTTCACAAGCCACTCAACGGAAATTCAGTTCAAACAGCGGTTCACTACACGGACTTTATTTCAGAATCTCGTAGCAAACTACTAATAAGAAAGTAGCCTTGAGTGAGTGTTGGATCTGAGTAAACCACCTAAGTACTCCTGCTGGCAAAGGGAGAACTTGAATAAACCTTGTTTAAGTTTGATCAAGTATCGCTGTTGACACTTCCAGGAGTAAACTTCTGCAGACCACTTAGCCTTTACTGCTACGCCCCATATCTTCCTGGCCTCTAATAGAATGACTTGGCTCGACAAATTCACATATTAACTTCCTGAGCCTTATATGGCGGATGCATTTGTCGGTTGGTTTGCATTTACTAGCATCAAACGAGAATCAAATTATTTACGAACCTATGAAAACACCTAATGTGGCGGCCGCGTAGCTCAGGCGGGTAGATCGTCTGACTGCGACCCGGACGACCGAGGTTCGATCATCGACGAAGCAGAGGATTCTTCCTCGAAGCTGAACATCCGGAACAGCTCCCCCTCCAGGCCCACTCAGACTGCTATCAAATGAGTACTGTTTTTTTTTTTTTTTTTTTTTTTTTTTTTTTTTTTTTTTTTTTTTTTAAATGGCATTTGGCTGCGAGGCCATACAGACAGCACTATGTAATCTTGTAGTTTGCAAGTATGTATTGTATCACTCAATGTATTATTGATTCTACCTGGTATAGACGACACAAGACAAACACAACACTTAATTAAAACCACCCATGCCCTGGGCCGGACTCGAACCGGCGACCCCTGCAACGCGAGGCTAGCACGCTATCCCCTACGCTGCCAGAGTCGGCAAATGAGTACCGTGGAGGAAACTCCTCTGGAAGGCAAATAAAAAGGACCGGACCGTGTCACTGAGCACGGCACGTCCATTCTAGTGTCTACGGTCAGGAAATAGGAATGCGGAGCTCTACCTCCACTAATCCTACAGGAATACGGATTGTTTTTATTTGATTTTGACATTCCCGCCAGTAATTTAACCAACTGTAAGTTAATAAACAGTATTTAAACAGTTAAAGGTAAAGCAGTAGATTTATTCTTTCACTTTCAAAACATAAAAACATTCCCTCACCGGGGTCGCCAACCAACAATTATTCTGACACTAGACTTCTTTTCCTGTAGACTGTAGAATCCGTGGAAGAGAATTATTCATTCTATCCTAACCGAAGTCATAACTTTCATGTCTAACACGAACCAACAACGTTCAACTGTCTCTCCACTTCATAGAACATAATTATAAAGCTCACGTACCATTGCTGCTGTTATGCTACACAACCATATTTGCATGAAATAATTATTGTAATGTTTGTAATGCTTTGGCAATGTTAAGCTAATATTAGTTCCTTTGGAGTTGCCAATATTGTTGTTGGCCGCACAGATGAGGTACTAACAAGGGAAAATCCAGATGTGCTGCACACCGATTTTTATACCCTTTTTTATTTTTTTAGTTATCAATGATTTTATGTGCCCTTGGTGCAGTTCAAGCAGTTTAAGGCGATAGAAAGCGAGTGTCGTAGACAAGCCGTGTGAGCGTCGGATTCAGGATCTATGGTCCCACGTACGAAACCACATGCTTATTTTTTCTTAATATTTTCATAATATGATCAATTTTTCGAAAAAATATAACTTTTTTATCATTTTTCACTGCGAACATAATAACAGTATTCAAACTTGAAGTTGATTAGTTTCACTATATATATTTATAAAATTTTTACACAGGAAGAGATGTGCTTTGTGATTGCTACGCATTTCAGTATATTTTTGCTTCAGACATTGTACTCTTTATTCCATTGGTGTCAGGCTGCGCTTCACTGAGCAAAAGGGGATTCTCGATAATATTACGATGTATCCCACTACTTTTGGCACCTTACTGTATATATACCACTTCTCTAAAATTTATACAGACTCTGATACTGTTGAGATAGGATATACACAACATTTAATCAAACACTCATCCCTGAGACGTACGAGAGAATTCCTTCCCCAAACCTTGCCCCTGGTTCTTTCCCGCCTCTAATGACCTCGACGTCGACGAGTTGTAAAACCGTAAGTAAAGATACATATCCAACCGGTTACACCACAAGTTAACTCCGCAGCCAGCACCACAAATAAAAAATATAGATTTATGTAATTAAATCACAGATACATATTATGAGAAGTTGAATTTTGCCGCCTGTATAACATTCTGAGAGGCTGAACCTGCAGGACGCGATGGTTCGCGCTTAGCTGCAGGGTCACAGACCTCGGCCCTGGGAGTATCGAGTCGGGCTGCTGCGGTAGGGAACGCGCGGCTTATTCAAATGGCTGTTTCACAAACAAGCTTAATCCGGACGGAATGAGATCTGGTATCGATTGCGGTTTGACCACACGAGGTAAGTTCCACCTCAAATCGTTCCACCCAGACTATGAAACCGTTGCTCTTTTACAACCTCTATACATCCGAAGGCATGCTTGAGATTATATCCATTTGCTATCGAAGTTATAATTTTGCACGTAATTGACATTAACTCCTAAGATTGAGAAAATGTATTACATTTAATTTCCTTAAGCTTGAGAAGTCTTCATCTTTTAGATTTTTCATTGGTTGGTTGATCTGACCAGACTTTCGCAAATATTTCGAATCTTATGGTCACTAGAATAGCAACTAGCAATGAGGTCAGACAGTTGTAGCTAGTTACTAAAGTAGCAGCTGCGGATTTTTTTTTTTAATTTAATTATTTATTAAATGTTATCACCAAATTTTGAATTTCTTCTTAAACAGGAACATAGATCATAAAGCAATATCACAACTACTACAGCATTACTTTAAAAAAATAAAATAAATAATTAAAAAAAATCCTTTTTGAAAGTACTCGGGATATGAAGTTGGTAGATCTTTCACAATAATCAAAGTAATGATCTGTTTACAAAAGACCTTTCTGGCGAGAAATGTGATGATGGTCGGACTCATTTCAAAGCGCACCAGTAATTTTGTAATGCAGCAAAAGGTGTCAAGTGGAATTTATCAAGTTAATAAAGATTGAATTTAATAAATGGTCGGTTCAATGTGCAAATTTTGTTTTTGCGTATTGCTAAAATTAAAGTACATAAAGTGGCAATAAAACTATCAAAATAAAAATGGGAAAAAAGACATATTTTTGTGCTGTATCTCCCAGACTGACTGTCTCGAAAACTAAATTAAGTAATTGTAGATATGAGTGGACAAAAGCTTGGATACATTTCAAGAACTCTATTCTAAGTTTCCTTTGTCACCTCGGGTATCATTTAGGGATTGCAATCCAGCAAAGCGGGATCCCGCAATCCCGCGGGATCCCGCAACATTAGACAGTATGGCGGATCCCGCACAAAATTAAGGGGATCCGCAATCCGCGAAATGCGGCGAAAACGTGCGTCAGTCTGCGTGACTCGCTGCCCCACTCGGTCTCTGTCGGATGTATTGCACTGTTTGCCTGTACCCTTGCAGTTGGCATTTGACTCGTGTGAACAAATGTTTGTTTTTGTCAACCTTCGTCATTCGTAAGTAAATAAATACACTTTTATATACTCATTAAAACTTACGTTTGTTTTGTGTACACATTTCTATAATTTGAGTCATGTCGCGTATTTGGAACCATTTTCTAACTGTTTAATAAGTATTTTTTATGTGTCACACACGTTATCTGAATAACACAGTTAAAGCTTTTTACTCATGGTTTCATTATTTCCATTTTCTGGATTTGCAGATAAAGTAATTGTGATAACTTCCTGTATTTGCGGCTGAAAATTTAATTATTCGTTGATACGAAACTAATGTTATCATAATTTTAACGACCGCATATCTATTTATTTAGCAGCTATCAAAATGCAATTGTATATCCATAATTTTTTTTTTTTTTTTTTTTTTTTTTTTTTTTTTTTTTTTTTTTTTTTTTTTTTTTTTGCCGCCTCAATGCTTTTGAAACACATGTTCTTCGACAAAATCCGCCTACTCCCATGTACCGCTCTGGCTTTCGATTAATCCCTCTTGGGCTGATTTGGTCAATCACCACAGTACATTATTTTTGAGTGAATAGCATGTGTCCTTTCAACTCCTTGTTATTATTTCGACTAAAGGCAAAAAAGTTATAATGAAGTCTTCACGGGTGGAACCCCGAATTGTGTTGTAAAAACACCATACTACGACGGCTGCCTCCGCCATATTCCTCACGTGTGAAATTTCGTGTTTTTACAACGCAATTCGGGGATACACCCGTGAGGACGTCATTGCAATCATACGCCGATAAAGTCTCCTTTCTTACATAAAATAAAATAAGTTCCACTCTAAAAAAATTCCTTACGCCACTTAAATTAAAACTGAAATATTTGACAGTTTACGTCTTGGTGAGTATTTTATTTGAATAACAATGAATCAACTATAAGATCAATCAGGAGACATAAATCCCACAAAACTAGTAAAAATAGGCAGAGTTATTATTATTATTATTATTACTCCGCGATTCACTAAAAGTGTGTGGCGGAGGGTGCATTGCACCTATCGAAAAGGGTTATGGTTTGGAAGGGTTTTAAGGGATATTGCAGGAGGCGCCCATGGGCTATTGTGAGGAACCATCCCCGCATTCGCGTGGAGTGATCTGGGAAAACCATGGAAAACCCAGATCAGGATGGCTGGAGTGCTTTATCGAAAGCTACTCCTGTCGGATTTTAAGTTTACTCGCCCGGTAAATCCTTTCTATTCCATTCCCTAATCGCTCGTGGGAAAAATGAGTACAGAAATGAATCGGTTCTAGCCCTGATTTCTCTTATTTTCGTGATCATTTCGAGATATGAATGTTGCTGGTAGCAATATTTGCTGGCTGTCATTCCGAAATACGTCTGTCGTGAATTTTTCAATTAGCTTCCGTCGAGAGCAACGCCTTCGGTGTTCCAGGTCTTCCCAACCTAACTCCTTCAACATCGCACTTACGATTTCCCTCCAACTATATATACCTGTCACGAATCGTGCTTGTGCAGTAACAAAAGGTTATGAGATCTTGTTCTGAGCTAAGTCTACACTTTACAGATTATATTCACTTCACTTTGTGATATAGAATGCATTCTCTCGGTATTATAGATAGTTTATTCAGAATTTAAAAAAAAAAATAAAAAACTTGTGACTTGGACATTGTGCATACCATGTTTTTAAACTGATGCGATGTGTTTTAAGGCACATAATATGACCAAGACTGAATATCTTCCATTCTTGATTATTAATTTAAAAATTGGTTTAGATTTAAAAACAAAAATTTAAAACTTCGAAATATACTTAAGACATGCTAAAAAAATTTATGTAATTTTGCCAATAAAATATTGTTAACGGTTAATTTTTATCATCTAACATTAAAATTGATTTATTAATTTAGTCTACAGACGCATATTGTTTAATATATTAACGCTGTAAATAACAATGTTTTAAATATATGCCAATCCCGCTGGATCCCGCGGGATTGGTGGAAATTCCACAAAAATCCCGCGGACTGAAATCACTGCGGGATTACAATCGTTAGTATCATTGTACCATTGGTGGCCTGTGCAAAGAGGTCCACTGGTATATTATGAAACCAAGACCCACTAAGCGCAAAAACTGCCTTCTGTCCGCGTAATGCAAATGTAATGCCGGCTGGTGATCGGTTAATCTAGTCCTGTGCTATAGGGACAAAGAGTCAAGTCAACTTGTGCTGCCTTAATATGATCGGATTGTACTGAGGTCTGTTGAAAAACAGCGGCCCGAGTATCCGTAACGTTACAGTAAAGTTTTGTCTCTAATACCGATTATGACTTACATATTAAATGTATACTACTTATATAATTGGTAAATATTGTATTTTTGGCGGCGCAGCTATGGCCACAGAGGTTCACATGAGAGTGGAACGTTTATCCTCTGCTGTTTTGTTGTTAAGGTTACTATTAAGAATTTATGCGACAGACACGGCAGATTTTTTGCATTATTATTAAAAAATTAGCTGAGGGAAATTGCATGGGAGAGTGGCGTAAAATCTGACATAAAAGAGACGGTTGGTGTGTATCATTCTTGCAGTCAGGATTTAATTTCATCCTGTACCGGTTGTTGTTAAAGTACGGCTAAGCAAAAGCTTTTTAGTTGATGTTATATTAATTAAAAACAAATGCCACAATCTACAATATTTGTTTGTATCATCTTTTGCTGTTGTGCTCTGGAATAAAGATGTGGTCTTTAATTAGAATGCGGTAAATTTTTAAACTAACTGTGTCATTTCTAGCGATATCTATTTGTTAACTGAGCAATACAACAACGCTCGCTAACTTTTGTTGGTGGAATAATTTTGAGTAATATTTTTTTTTTTTAACTGCTTTACGTCTCTTTTTAACATCGAGGTCTTTTAGAGATGGGAAAGGATTGGGGGGGGGCAAGGATGGGGGCAAGGAATGGAAAGGAATTCGGCAATGGCCTTTTTGAAGGAAGCATCCCGGCATTTGCTTGGAGTGATTTGGGGAAACCATGGAAAACCCAAATCTGGATGCCCGGACGGGGATTCGAACCGCCGTCCTCCCGAATGCGAGGCGAGAACGCTAACCGTTACACCGCCCCGCTCAGTTTTTGAGTAATAGTGCTGCACATAACATGTTAAAATTTTCTTACAAATAATAACGTATGACAAAAACTGAAATGAGGACGTAATGCAATAATATCAGGGTTACAAATTGTGGTATCGTAAAGATATATAAAACATAGTAACATTACTTGCTGGTTTGTGCGGGAGATTGAACAAATAGTCATTCAATATTTTTTTTAAATACTTCTATACTCAATCTCGGCATTCTATCAGTATTTATATGACTCATTTCTCCAGTAAATTACTATGTTCGATGATGATTGTTCTGGTAACAAGTTACACAGTTTGGTGTCTTCTGTAATACTAGATGTAATGAAACATGTTAGCAACAATAAGAAGATTATAAAACAGTAATTTATTCAGTTAGTCTTAGAGTGTGTATGCAACTTTTAAGATTTCAAATGACTGCTATTTACAGTCTACCACTACATATACAACACATCCAACGGTTTGACATTTACACAAGAAGTCAAACATTAGGACCACATACGTTAAGGACACGAAGTCCTAGTGTCCTGTGTATAACACTAAGCATCAAGCTCACCGGCACAGGTAGGCCTGGCAGTTTTCGTTATTCCCATTCAATCCTCGGTGATAATTTATTAAACATTTTGTGAAATACTCAAGTGATTCCAAATTCTCTCTCATACTGAAATAGATAACAAAAATTTATCTCCTAACAATATGGAAACCTTTACAGTTTAACGAGACTTAAGTTCATCCGTGTTCAGTAGAGGTGTTCCCTTTACGGAAAGTTACACTTCTCGTGCGCAGTGCCGTATTTGCGGAAATAAATATCACGATTAGCTTTTCCATTGCAAAGAGCAGTGTTTAAAAAGTAAAATTGCACGCTAAGGAAAGATCTGTTGACTGATGCCTAAATGAAGCTAGTATTGCTGTCATAAGAGAAGTTCTTAAATATTCATACTTCGCCCTTTCATCTATTCATTAATAGTGTCTTACATGGCATGGCAGATGCACATACATTTGTTTAGATACATCAATGCATATCTTCGGATTTCTAGTCGAGAGCCACACGGAATCGTCACTTAAGTTCGCCGTAACTGTGTTAGTAGTTAATACACTGCTTCTCTCCCAACAATCGATTCCAAATTACTTATAAGGCCCTAGATAAATTTACACACATCCGCATACCTTGACAACAGATTCTCGATAATTGGCTCACTATTAAAATACACTAATTTGTCAGTTAAAGTTTTTTTTTTTTTAATGTTGCTAAGGATGTTGCTAAGGATGTTTTTTGCTGGTTCTTGCGGTTAAAAGACGTAGATATGGTACTTTTTACAGCCGAAGAGGTGAAGTAATTAGCTTCTGCTTACTACAAGGAATATATTTATATCTGTGTATCTTTCTTTTTTTGATTCTGTCTTTACACCTCGTCAACGTCGAGGTCATTAAAGGCGGAAGAGAACTACGGACAAGGAATGGCAGGATTCCTGCCATGGCCTTTTGAAGGAAGCTTTCTGGCACTCGCCTGAAGTGATTCTGGGAAACCATTGAAAACCCAGATCTGGATGCCCGGACGAGGATTCGAACCGGCGTTTTCCCGAATGCGAGGCCAGATCGTAACCAATCACGCACCACAGTCGGTGTGTGTGTGTGTGTGTATGTGTTTTTCACCTGCAAACATGACACACATTATAAATGTGTGATAAATGATTGCTGCAACTGAGAAGAACGCTCCACAACTTCGCGTTGTTTGACCTTCTTCTGCCTCGTCCGACTCTTATTGCTACCCAGTATCTTTTCCCATTTCCAGTAAGTATTTGCATTACAATAAGAGCTTGCCAATACGTTTTTCGTATGCAATTATTACATCTTTGGACTAGCAGTTCTTGTATATATATGTACGGGATCTCGGAAATGGCTCTAACGATTTGGACGAAACTTTATATTAGACAACGTTTTGTTTTTTAAGTTTAACTAAATAGATGTCTACCATGCAAAAACGGAAATTTACAACAACAAAAAACGAACAATTTTTGTGTTTGGCATCTCGGAAACGGCCATAACGCCATCTCGTAGACGTTTCAGGTACCAGAAAGCCTACTGATAGTTTCTTTTTGGTTTAGAGAAGGAACACTCATATATTTTAATGAAGAATTCATATATACTAACTGACCCAATCCTATATTTCGCACAGTATCGTGATCACTCACCGAACAGTAATATAATAATGACGAAATAAGTAAATGCAAGTATTTATCAGTGAATGGTATTTTATTTTGAAAAGTAGTATTAAATGTCACTTTTACTAAAAACAAGTCGTTATCATTAAGTACTACATGTTTAATTGTAAAAAAATTTAAAAAGGAATATTTAACAATATTGGCATCGTCAGAAGTCATTTTTACAATCTTCTTTACTTTAAAAATGTTTTTTGAAAACAATATTAACAGTTATAATGTAATCATCGTTGACTTCTAGCACAAAAATAGATATTAATGAATCTACATATTCGTGAGAAAGCCACGTACATGCATCCATACGAAAAACCAGGTTCTGATAAATACAATTCTGCCTTTTGAAGCGTCTGACCTTGTGCTGTATTAATGTTCGTAAAGAATGTAACTTTCCTTGGGAATTGTTTTCTTATTATTTGGAATGGCATGGTTGGTGGTGTGAGGTTAATGTGAGGTAAGAGCATAGTTTAATCGGAGTGAATTAATTTAGCACTGATGATGCACTCGTCTAAGCTAATTATCACTAATCCTTCGCCATTAATTAATCTCTGATTAAAATTAATATTTCTATTGAACATAGTAATAGCATTTTTCTTTAAAAGCAATTTTATGTGGTGGTATACCAGACGATCTCGGAAATGACTCTAGGAGAGACCGGATTATATGCAACACAAAAATCTAGAAATATGTATGAAAATATGCATGAAAAATGATTAAAATATGTATGAAAAGTGTCAAAATATAAAAATTATATAAATAGTAATTTTTAATTTTTTTATTTAAAAAACAGCATGCAATTAGTAAGTAGTTGAATAACATTTATAAATTCGATAGTTAACAATTATTTAACATTTTTCTTTTCTTTTCTAAATGTGAACAATCGGGTACTGTGACAAATATTCAGTAGTAAGATTGTTTCTTCGATCTCTCAAAATATTTTTATGAGCTGATATGGGCCGTTCCAAATTCACTGCTCTTACTGGGCAGTATTTGATAATGGGTACTGTGTTAGCATCCATTGTTTTTGGAAAAAGTTCTCCCGTCCAATTACTAAAACTATCAGTTTGACACAAAGGTTCAAAACCTGGATTATTGTTCAAAATATTTTCTGACTTTAAATTTACACAGGAATACCTCTGGCAAATCAGATTTTATTCATTAACTGAATAGATTCAGTCAACACCAAAATACGAGTTTCAAGCTTTTTAATACTCGCAGATATGTGGGAAAAACGAATGCTATTCACATCTATGGCTTTAATACTAGACTTGTTAAATGCTTCCTAGTACTGACAAACCGTAATAGTCTTTCCATTATTAAAGACGTTTACGTTTAATGGCCTCGAAATGTTAATTGTAAAACAGTACAGCTTCAACCCACGTCGCCCATCGAGTTACCACTGGTTCCCGGTGTAGAGGGTAGGCACATTAAGCATTTTTCTGGTCATTATTACGAGAACATGCCTTAAGAAACGCTTTGTTTGTTGATAAAATCAGTTTATTTTCATTTCTAATCGTGAGGCGTAGTTCTTCAGCGAGTCATCGTAGACTAAGAGCCGTGCTGCTAGTCGGTGTTGCCGGCTACAACGTAAGGTTTTATTTATTAACTAGGTGCACTACCGAAAAATATTGTAAATATAGCGAAAATATACATCATCACTAGATTTTTGGTAAAATATGCAATAACCGGTGAAAATGGGCTTAATATGCAAACATGTAAATGCATATAATCCGGTCTCTACCTCTAGCGATTTGGATGAAATTTTATATGTATATAAGGTTTAGCTTTTCAGGTTTGTAACAAAAATTTACAAAAAAAGAGCAATTTTTCGGTTTGGTATATCGGAAGCGGCTCTAACCTCATCTTGTAGAATTTTCTGGCACCAGTAAGCCTACTGATGTTAGTTAAGCTTCTCTTTGCAACGAACTATGCTCTTAAAATGCCGAGGAAACCTTCAAGAAAAACGTTTAACTTTAATCAAACTTTACTCAAAATCTTAAATATTAAACAGAAATCGAAAGGTGACGAGCTTATATCGATCATTCATGTAATTTTGCTTTAATCTTTGTCATTCTTGGAGGAAATTAACAATATGCAACGTCTTCGCTCGATTTAAGTTAACAACTAAAATGCTGACCGAAGTCTTAAGAATTTGATCTTTAACTGGCGAATCAGTAAGTAAAGTGGCTAGTTATGCAAGTGAAGGGTGAAGAAGAAAACGGTACAAACAAAATGCTAGTGAAGGATGGAGAAAAAAGATAAAAAAAAAACTAATACCGGTGAAGGCGGCATAAATAAGTGAAAATAGTGTAAACCAATACAACTGAATTCATACGAAGAAGAGGTCGTTGAGCTAGTGCTGGAATGAGCAACGCTTCTCCAAACAGTATTTAAGTGAAACGATTTCTTTGGTAGTTCCAATTTTCATGGGGATACCATTGCACATCTAGCAAATGAAATGGAGTTCTTATCAAGCACTGTTAATTTAGAAGTATAGTCGATGTTATGGTAGGCTGTTTCTGACAGTGTTACAGGTAACAGGTAACGAACATCGAGCGACAGATCAACTCACAGTTGATTAAAATTGTTTGACGAGAGTTTCCACGAAAGAAAAATTAATTAAAACGGAACTTGGTTAGTCCTTCCTGTTGTTAACACTTTTAAGTACGAAAGAAAATACGATAAATAGTAGTTTAAAAGAAGGATGAATTCACTAATGAATTTCATAATAAGCATTTCAAGACTTCTCTAGCTGAAAACCAAACAGATGGACTACATATTGTTACAATATGTATTTAATCATGGATTTTACTGAGGTTATGCTTTAAAATTTCGACTAATCGTTGAAACTTGAATCACCGTTTTGCACAGCTAAATAATCAGGGCTTCAAATATTAGAAATGGACAACAATCACAGTTCTTAACTACTTACGTAGTCCAGTTCATTTAAAAGTATTTATTTCTATTGCACTAGGATGCCTTCCGGACAAGCCTTACTTACGGATGTATTAAACTTCAGTAAACAAAAAACGTCCCACCCTCCTGCTGTATTATTTGAAGTTCGTAGAATTTCTTAATATTTATCTTCCGTTTTGCATTGCATTCAAGTGTCACGCTAGAGACGAAGTTCGTTTGCCATGATAAAATCGATTGCTGACATAAAAGAGTTTTTGGTATCCATTGTCAATTTATATCTCTAATATACCGAATAAAAGCTAACTTGATTGATAGATTGGGCAATCAACTAAATTCTATATTTTAAAATTCTCTCCCGAGCAATTATTATTACAGCGAACACTTTAGAAAGACAAGTGTAAAAAAAAAAAAAAAAAAAAAAAAAAAGTCTCTTTGTTAAACGTGCCTCATATATGAACCGGTTAAATACAGAATTGTAAAAGAAGACTTCTGGTAAAGCGATTATGAGAAGCTCATGTTGAACTCCTAAAAATTTCAATTACATTTTTAGAAGGTTAATTCATAATAATCTTGCTACCAGTTGATACATTACAGCGATTTCGGCTCTAAATGTTTAATCTAGTGTATTTGATGTTTTTACATATTTCTTGTGTTTTGAGTGGTTGGTCAAGAGTTTGAGCTGTCATTTTGCCACCTTCTTTGGGTGACGTACGAATGTTCTCCTGTTTGCCACTCTCTGCTGCATAGCCCGAAGCTCGCGGTTCACTGTGCGCCGCGTATTACCTGTGAAGCGGCTGACGCCTGCAGCATCGACTACCAACTTTACGGCCCGCACTGTGTGTGAGACAGTCGCGACAGCTGCAGGCGCTGCACGGCGGCGGTAACACCCGCAGAGGCACTACGTCAAAGCCGACTCACAACGTATTTCCAAAAGCCAGCAACAGATGTTGTATCAGACTTTGAGATTACATTTTATGCTCTCTCATTGTAGAAGCGTAGTGTAGTTTACGAAGCCAAGACGTAGTCTCGTGTTCCGTCTTGATTTCATTAAATTTTGTCACAAGATATTATAGAGCTTCAGCACCCTCTTTTTAAACACTGTGAGATTTCTAATGAATTATTCATCTTATTATCACACTGAGATGTTGCAATATTTTTGATAAATACTGCAATCAGTACCAGTGAGCTGAGGCTTGACAGCATTCCGTCCTGTAGTTTTGGGAGGTGGTCTCATATGCCTTGTGCAGGTTTACAATTTATTAATGCAGCTGGGTGCCACTGATGCCGACTATTCACTCGTAGCCTTAATACGCTCTCTCTGCTCGCAGGGCGGGAGACGATGAAGGGTGATGATGAAGGGTAAGGAGACAGGGGGGAGGGGGGGGGTCTTTACGCCTTGATGGCCCTATACTCACAACCTGAGGTAATTTCCTCGCTGTCCATAAGTGGTGATGAGTCACCCAAGTCACATGCAGCGTACACACTTCATAACACCATCATGGAAATAAAATGGAATTATGACTTTACTTAATAGGATTAATTCACCGTCTGAGGAAACGAAAAGTCTTTCATTACTAATCGGAAATACTGGGAGAGAGTTTGTTATTTATGGACCGAAAGACGTTATTGGTAACTGGATAAATACTAGCGGTCATTATGGCATATTGAAATTAATGCTTTTTTTTCTGTTTCACATCTATGGAAAGCGCTGAATGGCCGTTTTGCTTCTCCCTACAGTTTATTACAGCAGTATTGTGTAAGGGGTATATCGTATTCAGATCATATTTGTTTATATTTGTTTTTTATTAGGTTTATTATTATCTATATCATGTATAAAAATATTGAATATATTATCAATGTATTTTCTATAATATATTGGTTAAATAAAAAGTCCTCATAAAGAAATATCGTGTTAGGCGTAACACCACACGATATTTTTTGTGTTAGTGCGCACTAAATTTATGGTTAAAAAAATATAAAATAATAATATTAAATATAATAATAAAATAAAGGAGTAAAAAAACTTAATCCACGACCCAAAAGTTGGTTGGATCTTCCTGATGAAATCATACTAAGCCACTGTGTCAGTGGTAGGATGGCTAGTTAGTACTCTAGGGAGTACAGTATGAGGTGGAATCCGAACCACGGAGTAAAGGTGTAACATGTGGATGCTTAATGAAGCTTCGCTTATAGCAGAGAAGAATTAAGAAATACTTTACGAAACTGTCAAAACCTTTTCATCATCTTACTTGTAATGATCTTAAAGTGTACCGTTGACCAGTTCACGTTCCACCAGCTGACAGCGCAAGTCGGCATCGTTAAGCAGCAGAGACGGGCGCCGAATAAAAAGGTCGGGGATCATAAATCGGCCGTCTGCAGTTATGAAAACATCTGTCAGCCATCACCAACATAAAGGTTATTGCCTTCCAAAGCATTTTGCACTGTCAGGCACCAGATATTGTTTTAATGGACGTGAAGCTGCCAGAAAAAAAAATGAAAACACTACTTTCGCCTTGCGTGGTTTGTGTTGTGGCAGAGCTCCGGCCAAATATTTAGTTACCTACAGCATGTTTTAGTGTTAGATAGCTATTCTGCTATCACGTCCCGTTCACAAACTGGTTTGATAGAAAGGTCAACATTAAAGAGAGACGTTTTGTAACAGTTATACCTTTAAACATACCTTCAGTTTAATTGTGTGTAAATTCTAACATTACAAAACTTATTTTAATGTTGTTAATTACAAAAGAACTGGATTATTGTGAATAAATTCATTAAACTGTAAACCAACTTTAATTAATAATAGCTGATCCGGAGATATAAGTCGTTTTAGTAGATGATTGGTTACGAATATTAGTTTGTAAAAAATTTTCTGCAATTTACCGACCACTAACGTATAGCTAAAAAGAATTACCATTTACCCATTATAATGCCTAACGCACAAAAGTAATATGAAAGATCAAGAGAATAAAGATTGAACTAATACTATAAAATGCCATTACTAAATTTTAGGAGAGTAGTGACTTTGGTGACTACAATGTCTAACTGCTTTAAATCAGTGAAAAAAATGTTATACGTCTCCTTAACAATAAAGGAAACAGTACTTATTATTATGGTTGTTGAGATCAGCAGTTTTCTGTGTTGTTAGCAAAACTTCAGGAATACAACCATATGTTTGTTGTTTGGTATTAATTTCGATATTTTATGCTTGATGAGCGTCCGGGGGAGCGTACAAGGCGTGGAAATATATTCGTGCATAACAGGAAAAAGATGGCAAACACTACAAGCTGACACTCGATTTCAAGCATAAGGGTGTGGGAAAATTTTCTTTCTTAGGTGAGGGAGTCAGTGATTGGAATAAATTACTAAGGGAAATGATGAATGATTTACCAAAAATACTGAAAGAATCTAAAATTAACATTCGTAGAGGGCAAAAATAGGTGGGTAAAAGAAAGGAGAAAATGTATGAGGGGGGGGGGGGATGAATTTCCACTGTGGCATGCGCTTCATAGCAGTCAAATAAATTATAATATGGTCACAGCAGAACACACTCAACTGATGGAGTGTAAATATAATTAAAGTGGAAACTGCTGAAACACATTAACTAACGGGTCACTTTCTGTTTGAGTTTTAGTGGAAGACTTTGTCAGGTTCTTCGGTGGTTTAATTAATATAGTAATTAATTAAGTAGTCCACCATAAAGTTCAGTTTAACATTTTTTGTTTATTTTCAAAACAACGTCAGCGATATTGTTTACATGCAAAGATACAATCCAGAGATACTACTGACGCAATCTTTGGCAGTTCCAAAGTGAATCTGTATAAAACTAAAACTGTCCTGATGATTTCTTTATATAGGCTCTATCGAAATTTCCCGAACACTTCAAAAGCTTCCGCGAGATATTTCTTAAAATTAACAACTACTCAAACAATTAAACATATTAAAAACAATCAGAATTAATACATAATCACTTAACATCATTACAAAACGGCCAGAAATGGAAATTAAAGATACTTAAACACAAAATTATTTACAGAAATCATTTTAAACTATAGAAAATTGCCCCGTAGACATCGTAACTTGCATTAATACTTGGAATTACAAACATTTAATTTCTTTTCATAAAGTAAAGTCTATATACACTGATTTACAAGAAATTGCAAAACAATCATACCAGATCATATTCAAGCAAACTTTAGCTCACTACAAATACTTCATTAAATACAATTATATTTAAAGTTCAGGTATGAGGGCTGTTACAAGTTCTTTGCGCATCCGTTCGTGCCATTGCAAAGTCCGTGGAATGGCTTCGGTGTTTCTATTGCCAGAATCTGCATCGTTTTGTTAACACATTTGCATTTTATGTCAATAAACCGCACTGGCAAATTCACTTTAACTGTTCCCATGAAAAGAAAGACGCTCTATTTGTGTTTAGCAATCATCTGTACTTCATTTATTAACAGTTGATATCTAGCATAGTACAAAGTTACTTCTTGTTGATTAAAAATGATACGTCTTGTCCCGAGTTTATCAATATTGTGATATCTATAATCAATTTTATATAAAAAAATTAGTTTTAATAAAGTGTCGTGATCTACATTAATAGTGTGTAAAAACCTGTATAGTGACATACATTCGTGTCAGAAGTTTAAAGACAAATATCCTATCATCTTTTTTATTGGTGTCAGGAGTTTAAAGACAAATATTCAGTCGTCTTTTTATTGGTTTTATTTCAGCAAAAAGGGGAAAGAAACAAAAATGCTATATTAATGACACAAGTCACTAAACCTGTTGTGATGGCAGTTTATGATTTGCCAGCATACTTCAGTATCATGTATGTTAAATGAGACATAGAAATAGTATATGATAAGCACTAGGAAAAAACATATTATAGAGTCTAAAATAGAGAAGAATGTCTTTAATTTGGTTTAGGCGTTATTACTCGTAGATGTCGACGTAATTAGAGGCGGGAAAGGATTAGAGACGAGGAACCGGAAGTAATTCTGTCATTTTTAAGCAAATATCCTGATAGTCATCAGGAGTTATTTCGGGAAACCATAAAAAAAAACGAAATCTCGGCGACGGCAGAGGGACTTGAACCCACATTCACCTGAACGCCAGACCCATAAATTATCGCTTACCCTCAGGGATATACGAATAAATGCAGGATTTGTGGAATAACAAAGGAAGGTCTAAGAGAATTTGAGACATAAGAACTGGACATAATGTCCTGAAAGGAGATAGCGTCCAATCTGGAGAGAGAACTGGAAAAAATCGCGATTGAAATAGAAAAAACATGACTTGGAAATAAGAGTTTGAAAAAAAAAAAACTGGAAGGATCGAGAAGCACTGATCTATCAAAGGGAGAGACAATCGATTATATGAAATTAGAATGGATCAAACTTGAGAAGTAAAAAAATAATTGTTTAAAAAACATAAAAACCGCCTTCAAAAAATGGTACTAAAAATTTTAAAATAACTTTATACAATGCTTAGAAGAAAGTAAATCTAAATGGACAATATTTTACATTACTGTTATTGAAATTTTTACATTAATTAGTTATTTTTGGAGTCGGTGCCAGCTGTCAGATCGCGCAGATCGAATTACTGAACTTTATTTGGTGTTCGAGGCGAACCGAGAGTACGAACAAAAATTCCAAATATTTTACAGCATGTCGTGAGGAAGATAGTTTTATTGCGGAAGACAGCTTAGGGAAACAAATTAATGGCATGTTATCTGTGGCTCGGCCTTATAAGTCATCCAGGCATATCTCTGGCGCTATAGTGTCAGTTGGTAGGCTGCATCATGCAGTAAATACTTTATAGTTAGTATAATATCGGTGTATCATCTAAATGTTTCATTTTTGTTGAAAAATGTTTCTAGAATTAATTGTGGGTAAGTAGTAACATGATTTTTTATGTATAATTGTTATTTATTATTGTCTTTATCTTTTTATTTTTCTTGTTTTGGCTGGCACCGACTGCAAAAATAACTAATTAATGTAAAAATGTCAATAACAGTAATGTAAAATATTGTCCATTTAGATTTACTTTCTTCTAAGCATTGTATAAAGTTATTTTAAAATTTTTAGTACCATTTTTTGAAGGCGGTTTTTATGTTTTTTAAACAATTATTTTATTTTTAAATTTTTTGTGGTATTATAGTTAATTTGTATTTAAATATGCCATAGCAGTTCTCATTTTGTGAACTTCCTGGTAGCTCAGTGGTTAAAGCGAAAGCATTAAAAAAAAACTGTCTTTACAACAACTTTCAGAATGGGGAGAATTGGATGGTGTGTTAAGGAATGTTAGTTTACATTTTGATCCAAGCTGTGTTTCGTTCTAATCATAACATCTGCTAAAGCTGCTGCTCGATAATCGAAACATATAACATCTGGACATTAATACGTACTACATACACAAATCTGTCTCTGGAATATATCTGTTCGTTCCAGCATCACACAGAAAATATAGATATTTAATTGGTTTTCACAGCATAAAAGCTTGGGGTCCAAGTTGAAATCTGAAGTACATGTTGAGACATTAGGACATAAAAATTTTATAAATATTCTGCAATGACCAATTACAGCAATAAATAATAAACCAAATATACCCCAAAATATATAATTAGAATTATTACCTTAATTGATTTTGACGGTACTTAAAACTGTGGACTTTGTAAAGAACATTGGAAATTATAAACGATGGGGGTAAAGGAGAAGAGGGATTGGGCTTTTGTATACCAAATGTAGACTGTCTTTTCTGATTGATTTAAAGTATACATTTGTAAATTTCTATTGATATCACATAAAAGATTTGGTGTGTATAAAAAAATAATTAGGGGGTGTGGAGGTGAAGAGTAGTTTGATTTTTGTTAAGGTAGTGTGGACAGCATTTTTCTCTTTGTTTTAAAGTATACATGTGCAAAGTTCCAGCGAAACCAGATAAAAACTGTAGCTTTGTGTAAAGAACTTTTATAAAAATTAAATGGTGTAAGGGAGTGAGCGGTTGGGTTTTGTAAACAGAATGTTTCTCTTTGTTCTTAAGTATCCATTTGCAGTGTTCCATCGAAATCTGATAAAAATGGTAGGTATCTATAAAGAACATTGGAAATTAGGAGGAGTGGGGGTAGAAGGGAAGAGGGGTTGGGCTTCTTCAATCTAATTTAAACACAATTGTTATGTATTTTTTAAAGTATGCGTGTGCAAATTTTCTTCAGAATCAGATATAAACTGTGCTTTGTGTAGATTAAACGGGTGGAAAGAGGGAGAGAGGTTTGGCTTCTCTAAACCAATTGCAGACAGTATTTTTCTGTTTGTTTTGAAGTATACATGTGTATATTTCCTTCAAAATCAGGTAGAAATGGTAGCTTCATATAGTGAACATTAACAGTAATTAAAGGGGTAGAAAGAGGAATAGGGTTTGTATTTTTGTCAAAGTAATGTGAGTAGTATGTTTCTTTTTCTATTTGCTTTAAAGTATACACATGCTAAGTTCCACCGAAATCGGATTAAAATATGGGTTTGTACAAACATTAACGGGGAGATACGGTAGTTTATTTCATTTTTGGTCAGAAATCTTCTCCATAAAAAAATACATATATGTGCCAACTTTCATAAAGATCGGTCAAATGATGTCAACTATAGCTTATCAAAAAGAAAATTTACGAAAGTGAAGTGGCGGAAATGGGGGAAGGGGTTCAGTTTTTGCAAACCAAATGCTGAAATTATGTTTCTCTTTGTTTAAGAGTAAAAGTTTGCTAAGTCCTATCTAAACTGGATAAAAACTGTGGGTTTGTATAAAAATTAAACGGTTTAATGCGGATTTGGGGGTGGTTTTTATATTTTTTGGTCAGAAACCTTCCTCGTGAAAAAATACATATAAGCGCCAACTTTCATGATAATAGGTCAAATGGTGGCGACTATAGCTTTTTATATATATAAGAAAAAACATTGACAAAAATTAAGGGGTTGGTAGGAAAGAGAGGGGTTGAGCTTTGCCAGACCAAATGTTGACAAGATTTTTCTGTTTGTTTGAAAGTATACATTGACAAAGTTCAATCAAAATCAGATATGAAATATAGGTCTCTATAAAATTGAGGGGTGTAAAGCGGGACATGGGGTGGCTTTTATTTATTTTTTGGTCAGAAATCTTCTCCATGAAATATTACATGTATATGACAACTTTAATGGAGATCAGTTAAATGATGTCGACTATAGTTTGAATAAAGAACATTGGCAAAAATTAAGGGGTGGATAGGGTGAGAGGGGCTCAGTTTTTTCAAACCAAATGTTGACAGCATTTTTCTCTTTATTTTTAACTATACATGTCCAAAGTTCCATTGAAATTCGATAAAAATGTGGGTTTGTATATTAATTAAGGGGTGTAAAGGGAGAGAGGGGTGTTGTTTTATTTTTTTGGGGTCAGAACCTTTTCCATGAAAAATTACATGTACATGTCAACTTTACTGGAGATCAGTTAAATGGTGTCGACTTTAGCTTTGTATAAAGAACATTGGCAAAAATTAAGGGGTGGATAGGGGGAGAGGGGTTCGGTTTTTTAAACCAAAAGTTGACAGTATTTTTCTGTTTGTTTTTTAATATACATTTCCAAAGTTCCATCAAAATCGGATAAAAAGTGTGGGTTTGTATAAAAGTTAAGGATGTAAAGGGGTAGAAGGGGTGGTTTCTCAATGAAATTCATATGGGACCACTTTGGAGGTATACTCTATCCACTATAAAAATTTCATTTAAATCGGTTCAAAATTGGCGAAGATATCGCTGAACATACATCCAAAAAAAAAAAAAAAAAATTCAGAAGAATTGAGAACCTCCTCCTTTTTTGAAGTCGGTTAATAATCACCAATTGAAAAATAGAGGACGGAAAATACGAAAGATTGAACAATTTTATGAACTGATTGAGCATATACTCGGTAAATGGAACATAGAGAACAACGCCATAATTTTGCTCTATAAACGGTTTCACCAACCAATATTTACCTATCCAACTGAAACATGGATATGTACCATGAGAGACTCAAGCAAACTTCAGGTGACAGAGCAGATATGAGGCTCCTACTTCAGAAAGAGCATTAGAAGAAGCTTCAACGAATGATTGTAATGTCATTGGAATGGAGCAGATCATATTGCTGAAGTTAGGGCTTTTGGGGAAAGAGTAGGAGATTATACCTAATGCTAGCCAACGAATACGATGGATGGATCAGACGTGGAAAGACGAAGAGATCAAGGAGTGGTTTGGAGACAAATAGTGAAACAGCGAGGATCTTAGAGAGATCGTCGGAAAAGGAAGGGAATATGTCGTATTGTCCTTAGAACCTATTTAATTTGTTTATGGTTTCGATGAATGTGCCCAAAGATATGGCTTATTTTAATTGCATTCCTCAAAACTCGGATGTATGACCATTATAAACACCTTATGAAAGTGAATCAAGAACATATGTTACACAAATATATTTCACCTCACTCCGGCAATTTGTTTGTTTAGTTACTGCGTAGGGGATTTTATCACGATGTTGTGAATAAGACAGTTGTATATTCAGGGTGTTGGATTTCTACGGAGGTACACCATAAGCATCAGAATAACAGGGACACAACAACTTGAACAATTTGCAGGTACAAAAGTTGTACTCTAGTTTCAACATTACCTACTAAATAAGAAACTGAATTGGATTTTAATGTTATGGATAATTGCTTGCCGTGACATTGTTTTTCAAATTGTTAATACGATAATTACACTGCCCTTCACGCATGATCAGATGGTGTTTATTGACAGAAAATTCGATTAATGAGATGTTTGGGGATACTAGGGGTGAGACTTAACAGTAAACGTAGAGGTAACGATTATCTTTTCGTCAGAAGAGTAAATCGGGGTTTGTTACAGGATTTAATGGATGTTAGTCTATTGTTATAAGTATTTAGTAGTTATTACTGCCAAAGACAGATCCAACAGTACTTAAATTAAAAACCGTTTGGTCAAGGGAAACAAGGGATATGGAGGATAAGCTGTATGGAAAAAGTTAGTAATGTTGAAGTGCTGAAAAGTGTTGGTGAGAGGAGGAAACAACTCCAAATCATAAGAGAAATAAAGAAGAACTGGATGAGACAATTGCTAAGAGAGGAGTGCCTGTTAAAAGACGCCTTGGAAGAGCTAATTTTTGAGAGGCGATCTACAAGATCACAGATAACATCAAAGTAAAACCAGAAACTACATGGACATGAAGAGATATTCAGAAGGCAGGGTGGCATGGAGAGCAGTCATGTGAAAACCTGCCTTAGGGTTAAACACGATGATAGTAATGAAGGGAAACGAGAAAGAGGGCAGTTAAATGGGGTACTGTGGATTGAAAAATTATAAAAAAGGTAAACATAACCATCAGTGAAATTATTATGACATATGATGTTGAATCAATTTTATGAGTAATTTTAACGCCAATGCAATTGAAATTGTTGTTTTATTTTCCGAAAATTTCAATTGCATTGGCGTTAAAATTATTCATAAAATTGATCTTATCGCAATTGAGGAAATGTCCCACAATATCCAGATGTTTATGATGTTGAAGTTTAGCAAGCAACTGAGCAGACGAAGGAAAGGTTATCGTCAATGGGAATGGAGCTTTGGAGAAGCGGTTATGGGTTTATTTTGTAGGACAAAGTTAGAATGCAATTGAAAGAATAAATAAACACCCCAAAGTGGTTTCCATGATCCCAAGCATCTTACCCCAAAGTGTTTGACACGGTTGACCCAAAAGCTGAGAGAACCTATAAAAACTGCTGGAAACTACGGTGCTTAAACAACCATATTCTTTTAAGAAATAGTAATTAAACAAAACAAAACGATTTCTTTAATCTTGAAATATATTAGTGTCTTGTCAAGATGTGCGGAAAATCATCCTTTGAAATTGAGACAATACATAGTTGCATTCAGCGTCAAAATAACAAATGGAGTAGATCCTCTCGAACTTCTGTGATTCTTTGAATCAATAGAGGCTTTTTTATAGAACACACAGGTTTTTTTTAATTTCGTTGTAAATGCTGAGCAAAATCACTATAATGAGGCTTTTCGGTATTAAAAATAAAATTTATTATTCATAAAACTTATGAACCTAAGAAACGAAATGCTAGATGAAACAAATACATTTATAAAACACATCCTTCCAGCAGGAACATTTATCTCTGCTCACTGGTCTCCTAATGCGCGGATGGAAGTGATTGTAGAGGATGCGAAGAGAGTGATGTTACTACTTGCTTACAGTAGCTTTTCGGTGTTGTGCAGCCGCGTCCAAGGCCGAGTGACCCAATTACATTGCTCAGTGGCTGATAACCACCCCAGTCACGTCCCGCGATGGCCCAAACACCGAGCGACAACAGGCAGCAGGCCGAGACTAATAACCCGCACGCCGTCGGCGCGTGTCCGCTCCCGACACTAAAAATCACTCAGCTCACTGTGCTTAGTTAACAAAAAATATATTTCGCAACGTTGACAAATTCTTACCCTTTGGCGTTTGTGTAGGAAAATGTCTCATTCTTTCTACACCATGATGTACTTTTTAAGTGTGGCAGAAGCTTTTTAATACGGTAATGACCTTTCTATCTGTATTAGCTCTCACAACCGTCACCGCAGTAGAGTGGAAGATCAACCATATTTCTGTTATTACTATCAAAGTAATGGGAATTACAGGACATAGATATGGAATTATTGAATTTGCCATCGGTTCTCAATACTGTTGTCAAATTTCGAACAATTCGGACATATGGAAAAGGGTTACAATTCAGTTGTAAGATTGCATTACATTCAACCACTTTTCTATCGTTAGTGTCAAGGTAATGAGAATATCAGGACATAGCAATGAAATTATGATGTTGTCATTTGTTCTGAATACAAATGTGAAGAATTAGGGCATCTGAAACTGTGTAAAATTCAATTCAAAATTTCATCACATTCAACAATTTTTCTATCGTTACTGTCAAAGTACTGAAAATATCAGGACGGTGCCATGAAATTATTGTATGGTCACCGTTCTTGATAAGCGTGCGAAACTTCAAATAACGCTGACATCTGTAAGTGGGTGAAAATTGAATTGAAAGATTCCGTTACATTCGTACACACATACATACATACAGGTCAAGCTAATATAAAGCGTGTAAAAATGTTATTAGTGGTCCAGATTGTTGTATTTCATCAATAGTCCTATTCATTATGTGCACAATTTAGCCCCTTCACCCGCCTAGTTACTCATTAGTTATTTGTATGGAGACTGCAGATTTATCTGAGCAACGACGATGCAAGTTTGACTTGTACCAACAGATGGCCTACGAATGCTGTCTGTTCACCCCCCCCCCCTTTTTTTGAGATCCTGGCTCACTTGTATCTGATCCTTTCTTTATTCTGTCGGGTCTAATAAAGCATCTACTTCTTTGAGATACTAATCAAATCGAAGAATCTTTCCGCATTGTACACATCATTACAGGACCGACTAGTTATATGATTTAACTTAACTGTAATGTGGCCAACACTCGTGTGGCAATTCCTATATATATTCGTTTTTCACTTTCCTGTGGCCGCCTAATTTATCCCTAATTTATTTTTAAATTTTCTCAGTGTTTTTGGTAAATTATTCATCACTTCCCCTAATAATTTGTTCTAATCTCTGACTCCTTTACCTAATAAAGAAAATTTTCTACATCATATGCCTTTCATGAACCACTTTTATTACTTCCATCAATATGTTTTCACCCCTCGTCACCAATATACCATACATTCCGGCTACTCTCTTCACCCTGGCAATGAATCTCACCTGTGTACCTAGTAAGCAAATTCTTTCTTGTATTTATCTTTATGCATTACTGACGTACCCATCTAGATATCCGGTCCAGGTCACCCTGCAGCTTCTCCATTTTTAGTATATTATATACCATTAAGTCATCTGCCAACAACCTGACATCTGCCTGTAAACCTTTAACATAATCGTTCAAATCACTTCCTGTAACACTCTTATTTTCACTTCAATTTCTTTTGATATGGCATTTCGTTCCCAAACTCTTTGCTTTCTACCTTTTAAGAATTCTTCTACCTAGCAAATTGCTTTCTATTCACTTAATTGAATTGTAGCTTATTTACCACAATTTTATGACTTACTCTATTAAATTTTCAAGAAATATGTAGTGTTATACTATCAATTTGTTCTCCTTTGTCCATTTCTTCGGAAATGTCTTACACAAAGCCCACTAACTGGAATTCTAATGAATACCCTTGCTTAAAGCCATGCTTTCGATTTGAAAACTAATTTCGTTCCTCGCAGACATTTATAATGTGGTTGCTCATCATTTTCTTCATTAATTTACCTACCACTGATGTCAAAGTGATAGGAGTTAATTTTCGACCCAAATACCAACACTGCTCATCCGAACAAAATATTTTCGCTGTTTTTGGGATCCGCCGTAGACGGAGCTGTTGATTCCTGCCACCAATTTTTTGAAGCAGCAGCAAGCTTCAGTCTGAGCCGTGGCGATACATGGGTGACCTGCGACACAGTCCACAATCTAGGAGTCCTCGTCGAAGATTTTCCCCGCTAGGTACACCACGATAGCCGACGCCAATCCACATCAAAGCAGCTACTTAATATCTCTGTCTTTTTTTTTTTTTAATGCGTCAGTTATATTTTCCGCATCCTTAACTACAGTTGTGTGAATATCTTTCCTTCCCCTCAGTTTTTAACATTGTCATAGAAATATCTAGACTCCTCATTCAGCTCTCCCCCTACACGGATAACCTATCTTCGGCTTCTTTCTTTGCTGCTATTAGTTCATTGTTTAGTTTTTCTTGTTATACGCCTGAAACCTGTTACTGTAAATTCATAGTGCCAGGTCAGGAGTGTGGTCTGTGTAAGATTTCCCTGACTTATTGAATAAATCATTTAAAAAATGGTCACTTCATGGTTAGTTGTTTTTAGTTTTTCGTATTAATCTCTTTCTTATGTCCACAGACAAAAAAATCAAACAAATAACACAAATATCAAAATATTTTTTAAAAATTTACTGCACCACACTTTGTAAAGATCTTTTCTTTTCTTAGTAACGTTCTGATACTAGGCAAAGTGGAAAAACTTTAATATTCAGTTTTTCAGGGATCAAGTGCTATGCATCAATATTTACATGATACGTCATTAAAGTAAGCAAATAATTTCCATTTTTAAAAGTCAGATTTATTTCCATATTTTCAAAATCAATTATTGATTTCGGTGTCTTAATTTCACAGCGCAGTCGTTTGTCATCAACACCTGAAACAAAAAGAATTGTATCAGTTTCTTAAATCTGAATTGACAAGTATTTTGTTAAATGGTTACTAAAAACTGTGGACCAACAATACAAGAAAATATTTTGTGTTATGAATGGCAGTCCTTTACTTCGCATGTGTAACCATTCCTCTAAGCAAGCTTTATTCACCATTGTGAGGGTCGAAAAGCAAGCTCAATACATGTGTATGAAGAATCAACCAAAATATATTGGGTAGTATAGATCTATAGCAGGTACAAAAAGCTTAAGGCAGGGTGCTGTAAATCCTTGATACTGTTTACAAATTATGCGTTACGTATCCATATTGGAGGGGAAGAGTGCACTGTTAACGTAGCAAGTAATAATATATTCTACTTTTCCAACGATTCTGCTATTGTAGCAGCACCAGTTGAAGAGCATATTGCATGTTACGCAGATTAAACGAAGAGCATGTGGTAGCAGGTTGAAAATGGAATGACCTGAGAAAAGAATAGAACGATGTTCAAAACGTATCAAATTAGAAAAAAAAGCAGGTGTGTTAAAATACAGAATACAATAAAAATTAAACTATGAACAAATCAGTGCAAAGTCAGGCATTAGTGAAAGAATTAAATAATGTTCAGTAGAGTGAAAAGCGATTATGTTGAGTTCATAATAGCAAACTTAAGCACATTTAAGGATGAATTATGGGAAATTGCACATATAAATAAATACGGAATTTGAACAATGGAGATGGGTTAATGTGAATCAACTAAAAGTGATACTATTAAAAATCTAAAGTATATAATTTACGAAATATATTCGACGTTCCATACTAAATTTAAATAAAGTAATTCAGTTACTTTGGATAAATGAAGCGGGTGCCTCTGGATAGATTGGCATTGAAAATATTAGAATAGATACATTCAGCAAATGTAGAAAAGGGACGGAAGGAAAATATTTGCCGTGGAAGTGCAAGAAGCCAAGGAAGATTGAAGTCCGCTGAAGTGAGATTGACAACACCGAAAGAATTGGCTTCGGAGATCTGAGGCCCGACAACAGCTGTAAAACCCTCATCCGCAAAAAGAAGAGACGGATGAACGCAGTGGAGGGGTACGGAGGTAGTTCGCAGCCAGTGGGAGACGCCAAACAAGGTCGTTCTCAGCGAGATCTGACCAAACGTTTATTGGGGACTTGGAAGTTAATTTTACCCGCACACTTATAATTTTTTTAGATAGCATATAGCATAGCAAAAATTTGATGTTAATGTTATTGTTTCTGGTTGCGGAAAGTACTTAGAGAAGGAAATAGTCAGCTAGAATATTTTTCCATGGAAGAGGAGATACGAGAATACGCTTTAGGGATAACAGGTAAATCAACTCCGAAACTAGTAGGACTCTAAACTCTGCCACGTACGTGAAATCTTCAAAACTACACACTGCGCAAAGTAGCCGTCTCACCCTACATCAGAGGGATCACTGGTAGCATTGGGAAGCTGCGGGGTAAGGTTGACGTCGAACAAGTCCTTAAGGCCCAATGAAAGATCCGCATCTCGTTGATGAAAGTAAAAAACAGGCAAGCAAGCAACCAACTGCAGGGGTTTGTGAGATTCGTTGCAGCTGTGGGTTGGTCTAAATATCGCAGAGAGTGGCCGCACAGCAGAATACAGGCAGTAACGGCATTCATCTACAACTGGTCGTGCCATCCACTATTTTTTTTTTTTTTAAACATCTTTCGAAAAAACATCTTTGGTGTACGAGGCGGATAAATGAGGCTGTAGAGGCTGTAGAGGCTGTTAAACGCCTTAATAACACACACTTTAACATCGGCCTAAGCTTCATGATGTCCTGTTGAGAAGAGAACAGCTCACGCTGCGACTCCTGCGGATCCACCCAACCATATTACAGTTGCTTTCTCCTGATCGTTCGGACGAATCAAAGCTTCCAGAATACCAATCGTCCCAGTTAGGAAGTTAGCTGTAATAATTATAATATGTAACACACTTCTTAGCACGATTCCACCACAAAAGAAGCCCGAAGCAATATGGCCGAAACGTTTGCGTTCAATTTTTAGACCCGGTGCCATCCGCAGCGGATATATTTATCTCTTTGTTTGAATTTATAATTTTTAGACCGGGAATTTGAAAATGAATTGGTTTTTTAGTCTGTTGAAAATTTTGTCATCGAGTGGAGGATATTTAGTCTCCTAATATATTTAGTCGAAGTTTAACTTATTTTTCTATATAAAATAACATTACAGTCAGTTTCATCTCGTTAAAATGATAAAAATGTGAAAAATTGAAGTTAGTCTATTATAGCTTACCACAAGGTTATTAAATTCTGAGAAGAACATTCATGTTACGTTTCTTGTGAGTTATTTTCCAATCTGAAAGTTCTATCCACTTTTCTCCTCTAATCATTTACTGTTATAACATATTCTTCAAGCCACTGTGATCTTAATCAATTATTTCACGGATTTTGACTGTGTCTTACAGAGTTTTTTGAATAAACCATTTTGAAGGCACCCTTCTGGTTCCATGCAACAGCCACCAACACCTGTAGCGAGAGATGTGAATGCACAGACCTAACAGCTATGTTTCGTTCCATGCTCCTACTCTAACAGCGCAATGATAACCTCAAGAGTGCTGAGTAGGAGCAGCAAAGCCACGAGCGGAATGAGGACGCAAGGATGTGGGTTAGGTCCTCGACGTGGATACCTTGCACACTGTTTCCGTACTTCCGACGCCAAAAATTATTCACCGAACGGTTCTCTAAAGAATTTCTTCAAGATGGCAGAAGGTATACCCTTCCACTGGAACTGTCTTGGGAAGATGAACTGCGATAATAATAGCAATATTTAATTAAATTGCAATGGAGCGCACACTCCGGTGGCAATTTCCCTACACACCCATCTTCCCTATTCCTGCACCCACCTACATTTGCCTTCTGCAAATTTTAGCTTTAAATTCTTTCAACGATTTTGATAAATTATTCATCATTTATATTGGTAACTTATCCAAATCCCTGACACCCTTGCCCGAAAAAGAGAATCTTCCTAAACCCTTGTGCCTGAAATTGAGAGCCAGCTTGTGGTCATGGTCATCCTTTCCCTTCCAAGCATTACTTTTAATTCTTACACCAATATGTCTCGTCACCAGTATACGACTTGTACACTTCCGTGACCCTCTTAACCCTCCTCCTGTCTTCCTATGAATCCCATTCCAGTTCTTTTATCATATCTGTTACTGATTGCATTCCGTGGTAATTTCCAGAAACAAATCTAGCAGCCCTATTTTCAACCCTCCCCAACACCTGTATTTGATACGAAAAATGTGGGTACCATACTACACTACCATATTCGAGCAATAAGTTTTGTAACCCAATTCCATTACTTCTCTCGTACATCCCCTCTTCACTCTCTCCAATAAGTGCAGAATTTTGAAACCTTTTCCTACTGCCTGACCAATGTTGTTTTCATTGCATTCTCAGTGTGTATTAGTACGTGTTCGTATTGTAGGTATAGATGACTGTAATAGAGTGTGTGTTCAGTATAGTTGTTTGTGTTGTATGAGACGAGAGATGGAGAAGGGGGAGAATGAAACCCACTGCCGACACATTCATGCCTACTCTTCCGAAATACTCAGAAGGGGGAGCGCTACCAGGTTTAACTTTCCAATCCGACGGACGAATCACAAGTAACAGTGCTGCATGTCCTCACTCCATACGTCCTGCCAATAGTTTTGGTGATCAGAAATTGTGCACCACCAACTGTCATACCCAGCCAGCCGAGTTCTGATGATAAAAATTTCTTTCATCATCAGGACTCGAACCAGCGAACCCCGTAACAGTACCGGACACCACCAAGGTGAACCGACGGGGCGGGCAGTGATAATCACCATGGAAAAAATTTATTTACACTTTCAATTGGGAACATCACCATACTGACGATAGAAAATTTTGTTGTAAAATGCAATTTTTCACAATGGACATATTGATTTTGGCAACGCATTGTTTTAAGATAGTCTCAATGTGACATATGTTTCTGTTGGACAAAGTTGCCTGAGCGAGAAATGATGAGATAAGAAAAACACTGTAAGCTATCCCATAAATTCTTCTTATTTAAGTCACTATCCGTTCTGGATATAGGAAACCATCTTGGTTGTATGTCTAGTCTCTGATCGTTGTTGCTCGGAGTTGCCCCGCAGTTCTCTTGGGGATCCATTTTTTAGCCAGGAAATTTTTCTTCTACCAACACGTCTCTGTCGATATTCACAAGGTCAGCACCCGAAGAATTATATGGTTTAGAATGTTTCCACACTACAGGAGAACACAGCGTGTTATGGCCGAGAATACCCATCTCATCACGAGCACATGCAAGGTGCTGCTCAATTGGTTTTAAATTAAAATGCTGTTAGTAAAATTAGATCTGCCAAACTGATGGGAATTATTGTTATCATCGACATGAAAAAACATTGTTCCAAAAGAAAAAAAATCACTCGATTTATTCAAACTGTAGTCCGCTACCAAAAATAAGCATTCCAAATACTCCTAACTGCACTTCTTAATATGCTCCAACACAAATTACATTAACACTATCCCTTCGAACAGATACACTTTGAAAAACACTTTGGGACATATAAAATATTGGTAATATTCTTCGACAACAGTTTCTTTTCTTCATAATTAATCATTAATTGCCTGGAAGTCATTAAATGAGGTGATCGGACATTAAAGGGAAAAATAGATTATTAAAGTGAGATGTAAAAATCGGGATTATTTTTGGACGCAATTGTGATGGTGTTGCATATCCGCGTGGTAAAAAATTATGATTACATTGCGCTAAGATGGAAAGCAACCGTGCCGGTTGTGTGGTGCAGCAGACGCGACTAAGTCGGCACCCTCCCGTAAGGGGTGTCGCAGGCGGTGAGTCCGTCGCCGACGCAGGACGCGAAGGCCATGACGTGGGGGATGTAGTTCTGCTCGAAGACTCCCGTCAGCAGGTGCGACCAGGGCCCACGGCTGAACACGCCCACGTCGTCTCCGCCGTGCGTCTCAGCGGCCATAGGCACCATAGACGGGAAATGATAGTCCTTGTCATCTGCGAACAGATACAAGGCCTCAGCAGGATTCAACTCTGAAACTGCATACGATACCACATCATATATCTTAATGATAATTACCCTCCGTTCAACTAATTCCTTTTTGATAAGTCGACACCATTGTTTGTAGATAATGTTATTACACAAAATACTCATATTAAAAGTTGAATGTATGGAATGTTCAATACAGACATCGGTTTATTCTTTGACCAAAATAAGATTTATCATTTAAAAGACCTTTCTGAAAAAATCTACAAAAAATTAATTGATCTCCAGAAAATACGAGCCGTGTGGTGCCTCAGTGGTTAAAGCGCCTTACTAATAATCGAAAGGCCTTCGCTTCGAATTCCTCTCTCGGCGGAGCTTTCCAGAGGCCTTTAACCCGACTTTTACCACAGACACTGCTTGTTGTGCAATTTAAAGTACGCCAGGACGCTTCCGTGGTTCATATTCTACGTTAAACTGCAGGTCTCCTTTACCCAGTAGGATTACTGTGTTAGGTTAATGTAGCCACGGCAGAGGCGCATGCGCGGCACTTAGATACTGTGTTAATCGACGGTCAATCGCTTCTAGGACATCCCTGCCGATAATACCATACCAAATAATTATTATTAGTACCAGAAAACTACTACAATTATCACGACAGAGTAACACATGCAGAGATATTTGGGAACACAACACAGCCTGTTTAATCGAGGGCCGTCCGGTAGTACAGTTGGTTAAGGCACGTGACTGCGCTAGAGGGGTCTTCGTTTCGAATCCTAATCACAGCTAAAATTCTGACGGGCCTTAAAGCTAAGATTCACCTTTGGCAAAGCTGTGTTTTGTTAATGTTAAGTACACGACGATGCTGCGTGATTCGGACTCCACGTTAAACTGTAGGTCCCGTTTACCCGGTAGGATTATCGGATTAGGTTAGGAGGCAACAACAGATATGAATTGTGTAGCCAGGTCTTTGAGACGATACATTATTATCGTATATTAAAACCGCACACACACACAAAATTTGAAACTAATTTGATATCATGCGATTCTCATAGGTATGGATAGCTCGAAAAAACTTAAGGTTGCAAAAGATTTGCCACAATGATGTAAAAGAGGCTATGTATTAGTGGTTACGCATTCAGCTGAATAATAAAAAAAAGAACAGTATAATTAACATTTGAAAGCTGGGAGAAAATTATGAAAAATAATGGAAAACATTCGAAAACCAATCAAACAAACTAATCGACGAACGTATTAGCTCTTCACAAAAAAATCCAAACTTATTTTTATGATAAATAGTGAATGGGGTTTGACTGAAATGAAGTGCGTAAAACTGTTGGAGTACCTCATGTATATAGATTACTTTTTCGCATTTCGAATAATATCTTTCAATAATGTTAAAGATCTTCTTTGGATATTTATCTTTGTGTGGTACTCACGCGTGTCGTCCTTGGAGAAATCCCTCCTGGTACCGTCTTCCTGTAGCTCCAGGTATGGATGCTGACCATTTCCGTATCCCAGAGTTAGGTACGGCAGGGAAGACGAGTCATTGCCGGCCACTCCTGGATTCCGGAAAAGAAATATCTTTTAAAACACAAGTGATAAAAGACGATTCAAGTTATAGTCACGAGTGCATCGGTGACGTTCACTGGGATGTAAATATTTTTGTAACCATTCGAATATCCAGGAATTTTCACTTTGTGAATATTGTTCACTATAATTAACTCTATCTTCTTTTGGATGTGAGAAATATTATATTTGCGTAGGAAATATTTTTTTCGTGATTGAAAATTACTTATACAAATAAGGAAAATAAACATATGATACACATAAATATTTTCTCATTCCCCTAGATCTGGCCACTCAAGGACCACGTACCACCGGCCGCAGGTGGCCAGTGTGAATCATGAGAGGTCCTGCGTCTTGCCCGAATTCAAACCGGATTTGTTAGTCCCGAAGTACTTAAACCTATGGCAGGAAAGGCCAAGTTGTCATCTGTCTACGAAATGTGTAACTGTTTGTGTTCTGTATTATAAATGTATTTTTGTTTGTTAAATTTGCAATTTACGAGGTGTCCATTGGGGACTGTTGCAGCATTCGCGTGTATTAATGCTGGAAGCCATCTGAAAATCGTAATCAGAACGACCGGTACGAGGGGACAAGGTGTCAAACCTGGTCACGTTGTATCTCCCTGAGCAATGTGCGGTGCCTTAGTGCACTGAGCCATACTGGCAGATACATCAATAATATATTGTATGGTTTACGACACTAAGGAAAGAGGAAATGGCTTTAGGCAATATAAATAACAAAGGATAGGGGAACTACCCAACACACCAAAGTTGAAGACTGCTATGAATGAAAAACATATGAGACGAAAAAAATCAAATGCAATATTTCGGTTTAAAACCTTATTCATAGATAGGAAATGGACCATATTGTATTTGTTTTTGTTCTTCTCATATGTTTCTCAGTCGTGGTACCCTTCAACTTTGGTGAGTGATGGGTAGTTTCCCGATTCTTTTTTATTTATTATATGGTTTAGTAAGTCCAGAAAAGTTCTAATAATAACTTCACGGCTTTGTTGTACAAAACCAGAACGATATTGTGTCTTGTCATACTGTTTAAATCTGCAAATTGTTTGAATCATGAGACAAAGTTGATGTATATATAAATGGAATAAAGTGGTACCTGTGTTTAAAATAGCACATTTATGGCAGTTCTACGAGGAAGCTGTATTGATTTTAAAACTACGTGACTATTAGCAGGAAGTGAGAATTTATATATTATTGAAAATGATGTATCAGGATGAATGAGACGTTAAACTACGAGTACAAGACATGTGATATAATTTCTATGACGAACAGGAGAAAACTCAGCAACCTGTGAAAATAAGTAATAGGTTTAATAATACTAAAAAACAACTGGGTGTAGTGCAGATCGTAAGGCACCATAAACCACCTCATCATCGCACTATAAACTCACTCAGCTACAACACTAAGATTACTAAAATGTGAAAAATATAACAATTCATTAAGGGGGTAGGTACAGCTAACACATACAAATATTTCTCGAGTCTCGGTACCTCTTTGGTAAATATAGTCCAAAATAAGACTTCAAAGAGCAGCTGGAAACGTAAGACATTTATGGTATTTGGTCACATTCTATATCATTACTGCTCTCAAAACTTCAGAAAAAAAACCCAAACACAACTGTAGACTAAGTTTTGTATAAGTTGACTTGAGATATGAATAATGACTTGTAAAAAGTAACACATTTAATGACTTTATCAAAGTTGTCGAATACTGAAGCCCAGCTGTTTCATCTGAACTCCTTATGAAAGCGTACACAGATTAATCCTACTGATCAAACTTCCCAGGCTGTTTTCAAACTGATGAAGTGTCAAATTGGAGGATGATGAGGAGATGTACCAGGGATGAAAGAGAACTGAGATGCAAAGCCTTGAACAGACCCTATGCTTGACTATAGTGGGGTAGTATGGAACCCACATAATGGAAAATACATACAGGATTTGGATGGGGTGCAAAGGAGGGCAACTAGATGTGTAAGTGTAAAAGGTTTTAAGGAGTGTCTATGACATACCAGTATAGTAGTGATGAGGCTTGGATTGAAATTGATAAAGTAATTAGCAATAAGAAAGAGGTGACTAGCGACTTATTCTATCACTTAATTTCAAGTTAAGGGAGGATAGAAACAATTTTCATTTGTAAGTAAGGGAGTCATGGATTAGAATAAATTACTGAGGGATATTCTTAAAAAGTTACCTCGAAAACTTAAAGAATTTAACGTAAAATTAAGAGTGTAGGTAAAATTACACCATGGAATATGTTCCATCGCAAATTAATTAATACTGATAACCTCTAGGGATATAAAGATAATCCCTAACAATCTAAGGAAAAATCCATAGCAAAAGAAATTTACAATTAGCACTTGACCATGCAAAATCAAGACCATAACTATTGAAAGAGCGGTAATCCCTAACAATCTAAGGACTTAAAAAATCCATAGCAAAAGAAATTTACAATTAGCACTTGACCCTGCAAAATCAAGACCATAACTATTGAAAGAGCGGTTTTATGGTAAGAACAATTTTCACGTGTACGAAGTAAAATATGTGTACTAATAGGAAGAGGAAAGCAGCTATTAAACAAATAGAGATTAGCAATATGAGGAAAGAAACCAGAAAAAGTAATAAAATAGTTGACAAATTCTGACGCCAGGAACAATAATTAAAGAAGTTTGGTTTCGTGTAGGTATCTAGAAGTCAGAACACGTTTCACAGGAAATGGCGCTGACAGACTATGTGAGATTTGCAATCTTCGTGGAGCCACTGACCTAGTATGTCGTTGCCCCTGGCGGGGTACCCGTTGAAGACCATGGTGTGGGCGTGGTCGGCCGTCACCACGATCAGCGTGTCCTGCTCGTTGGTGAGGTCCGCCGCCACCTGTATGGCCTCGGAGAACTCGATGGTCTCGTCCAGAGCCTTCTGGGTGTACGTCCTGTGGTGGGCGACGTCTATCTCACCGCCTGAAACAAGTTGAGGATTATACAGTGGGTGAGCAGGCAGTACACTGTCAACAGCGCCGAGACGCAAAACTGTCTCTTTTGGAATATGTGGATTATACCATATTGGCCAGACGGTTTCTCGGAACTAATCATGGACGGCAAGTTGAACTGTGAAACGTGAAAACAAAATGGAGACTATCTATTTCCACGAAAGAAATAAAAGCTTCTTGCGACATTCCGTAAATTATTATATTATTCAAGTGTAGAGAATTGTACAGAATAATCTATGTTTGGATACTGAGTTTTTTAAGGTCACAGTTGCAGAAGAGTGTCAAACATATGCTTCAACACTAAACCTTTTCTCATTGTTTTTTAATAATATTATTTGAGGCGTTCATACTACAATGGATGTATGGTAGTGATATTATAGGTATGTTAAACTATCAGAGTTTGTTGGGTTACAAAAATTACTGCAATATTCAAATAGATGAACAAAATAACACAGCAAAAGACTAAAAACTGCTGCGTTTCTCTGTATCACCTCACTATCAGTGAACTTGCTTGTGGTTTGAATATTCTGTATTCTAAAAATCACGTACTAAGGCATTCTAACTCGTGTATTATTAGTTGTAGGTCTTCTGTGACTGTATACGTATTCACAAAACTTACACATTACACAATCATTCTTATTTGAAGTCAGAATATGTTAACTCAACCAAACAAGTGTTCTATCCCTGAACTTCGAGATAAGCCATAATGTTTGACCGTTCAACAGCCATGGAGTAAAAAGCCTTTGAAATTTCTTGTTTTACTTCATGAAAATATTTCCTTACAAATGACAGTTCTTGGTAATGTTCTGTCGGATACCACTCATCACAGCAGTGGGGCAATTCCAATCTGCAACTTTACCAATGAAATATCATTTCGTCACTTAAACCTCTTCTATAATTACTATATGATTATAATCAGTCTACTGTTCGAATATTTTCTATGACATTGTCAGTGTTTTAAAAGACTTGTACAAGTATGTTGTAGCGTTAACAGATTTTTAACATAGAGATTTGCTAAGTGAATTTATTATCATCGCTGAAGTTGGAATTTACGACATACGTATATCTTCGGGAATACTATCATTCAATATGATTGCTGAATGTCTTAGGGAAAGTACAAGAAAACATTCTCTAAAGAAAAAACAATTTATGGAACACAAAGTAAGAACTGTAGCGAACCCAGATCAGTAATAATTGAACAGGAGACGTTGATAACCATTTAATTGAGATTGTGCTGGGACGGGTGTGATGGGTACCTTTGTAGACACCACCGCAGAATCATCTAACAATCTCTGGAGCCTTGCGTTGAGAGAGTAAACAAAACATATATTACTGATTCAGAAGTTATTGCAGGAATAGGTTTGTAAAACTGAGTTTTTTTTTAACTTATGGTTTTATGCCTCGTTGACGTCGAGGTCATTGGAGGCGGGATGGGACTGTGGACAAGGAAGTGGAAGGAATTCTGCCATGGTCTTTTAAAGTAAGCGTCGAACCGCCGTCCTCCCGAATGCGAGGCCAGAGCGTTAACCACTCACCCACCACGTTCGGTGAGGTATTCTAAAATGTTTTTAGAGAAGACTGATAAAAAGGCTGCACGCACGATTCAGTATGCAGACCAATATTGCAGGTTAGTGATTCGGAACAAGCCATGAATGAATTGTAACAAAAACTCAACTTTTGAGCTTGGTAACATTCGCTGACGACTTCGAATTTCTGCCAGATGCGAATAAAGTAACTTGAAACGAAATGAAAAACTGTATTAAACTTCCTCACCCAGCGAAAGATGAAACTTGCAACATCAAGATGACTTGTATGGCTCGAATGCGAAAAGTACAACGAAATTCTGTAGCTAGGATCCAGAAAAATACAATGAAAAGCAGTATTCCGTTGCTCTGGTGTGCATCTAGATGAACCCTCCAATTTCGCGTTCTATGTGGAGGAAGCATGAGAAAACGCCAGTAATAAAGTGATGATTTAATTTTTAACCTCTCGTGATAAAGATACACCATGGCGCAATACTTGTGTTCAATAATGCATTTGCAGCAAGCACAAGGACCAAGTAACTAAAGAAGCTAATTTGGCGTAAACAGCGAGGAATTCTCCTCGGTCTAAATAGTGCATCAAGAATAACATAAACAGATGCACCAACTGTTATATTCAGGGTTTGGACGTAAGGTAACGAAGAGGATAGTATTGGATAGAATGAGAAAGATATGACCAGTTTGCATAAATAACTGGAAGGGCTACTGAAACCAGAAAAGACGTGTGCGACGCTTAGATTGATGAATGGAAGCAAACACAAGCACAATTACATTCGGCACTCTTTCTTGTGTGAAAGAGTTTCCGTGACACAAGTGCAACCATCTTCAGGGCTGCCACACTATATATAAGGCCGAAATTCTTACAATAGTTTTCTACAACGAAGAGGGCTCTTAGAAACAGGCTGGTGTACGTTTATTACTTTGATGGATGATGCCAGTTATAGGTAGTAGCTTTTAATTATAACAAAAATATTGAAGTATTATTTACATCTGCAAATTCTATAGAAGTGACAAACGAGCACTATCAATTATTGTGAAATTTTTAACAAATAAGAGAAAAAAGCATACTTTAGGGAACCAGGTACTAGACTATGAATAACAGGAAATAAATATTTGGATTTCCAGCATAGAACTTCTTGAAATTGTGGTGCACGACACTAAATTGCAGATTATGGGGCCATTTTCATTATTTCCGACTTAAACTGTGATCTTGTTGGTTCCTACTGGCCTTAGTTTGAGTAATAAAAGCAGTAACAAGCTCTTAATTGTTCAGTAAAACTGCTCTATTTTGCAATCGATACGTAATACGAAAACAGCTTGACTGTATAAGGTCTTACCTTCAACGAAGAGGAAGTATCCCTTCTTATTCTTCTCCAGTGTCTTGATGGCCACCTCTGTGAGCTCTTTGAGGCGGGGTTGCGTTGTTTGGTCGGCATCCAGGTGGAAATCCATGAATACTGGCTTGAACAGTCCTGAGGAAAGAAGTGCCGTTTTACAGTAGTTGGTCATATTCATCTCATACTCTAAACTCATTCTTCATTCCAAGCAAAAGGAGTAACCCATCATCATAATTTGTTATTTTTACTTTTAAATTGTCCTCTAAAATATCATGAGCAGGAAACAAAGCTGCAGACATAATACTAAGTATAAAAGAATTTATAATAAATTTTTCGTCTAAACTTTCTATGCTTTTCTGTATTTCTGTTGATAGATAAACCAGAAGCTAGCAATACATCAGACATTTATCAGAGCAGGCTTTAAGTGACATAGTACCCTGTTATACTTATTAAATTTAGGATTTTACGCGAGAAAAATTTGTTTTGTTTGTATGTTTTCCAGTACTGCCTCCGAATTGTCAAGTGATCGACATATTTTCTAATACGAAGTTAAATTAATAAGTATCATTTGGCGTCAAAATTCACGTCACTTAATCGAAGCGAATCAATTGGAATCGAACGTGAATGGAGATCGATCACCAACCAGTGATGAAGGCAGCCAACCGGTAACTAACTCGTATTTCGCTTCACGTCATTAACATCTACCTCCTCAAAGTTTGTATGTTCTTTGCTCTCATGTTTTCATTTGCTGTATTGATAATTGTGTTTTCCTAAATGTTTTATAACTGTTGCCCAGACATGAAACGCGATTAAATTTGATAGAAATGGAACAATTGAGGAAAACAACAATTACATTTTTCAGGTACTGAAAATGTGTTACGAAGAGATTTTATAAATGTTAAGGAACAACTTGGGCAAAAATGTTTCCAATGTCAAATGAGAGATACTTCAAGATGGTTCAGGTCTTCAATGAATTACTAAAAAAAGCTTTTGTAGAAATTTGAAACAAAATGTTAAAAATAAGATTATAGATTAAAAAATAAGCATCAATAACAATGTGAATTAAATGGTTAAAACTAATCTTTAAATATTAACATTTTGGTCGCTAGCGACAGTATGTACCACAGTACAGAATAATTTTATATCAATTACGTAGACTTATATTGAATTGTGGGACATCCTATAGCTCTTGAACAAAATATTTATATGTAAAGATTATTTTTAACTTTTTAGTTCACATTGTTACACATTATCATTTGGTGTGAGACAATTAGCTCAAAATTATTTCATTCATGTTTGCGTATCCCCGCCATTTCATCTAAAGCGTCAAAATTAGATGGAGCTCTCTGTGTTAGCTGGAGACCATAAGCCATAAGCCATAAGCCGGTCCGCCTGCAAAGAGACTAATTGACTGAAATCTATGCAAACGTTGTTTAATACTGGAAGATACTCTTAATTTCATATTCCCTGAAGAACGTCATGAGACAGACGCCTGTGTGTTTGCAGCCAGCTCAACTCACATGATTGCATAATACACAGGCGACTACTAGCTGCGTTGGGATTTTTTTATTATTATTATTGTAAAATTATGAGAATACCAGGATATTACTATAAAATTATGGTATTTTCATTGGTCATTAATACGTGCGCAAAATTCCAAATAATTCTGAAGTCTGGTAAGGATGAAAATTGAACATAGAGATTCGAGTACATTCGTGCATAATACATACAGGTCAAGTTACTTGACGTATTAACAGGTATCTGAGCTGATGCTGACCTAGCACGTAGTCTGTGTTGGCGGTGTCTATGTTGAGCAGCTGGTGCCTGTTCCACACGTACTGGCTGGAGGCGCCTCTCCGCCGCTTGTCCCGCTCCCACTCCTGCACGAGGTCGCGCCCGTCCCACCGTCTGCCGTACGAGCCCTCCTCGTCCACCGTCGTGTTGGGCCGGAAGTTCTGACGGCCTCCGCCCAGTATCACCTAACACAACACACACGTTTACTTATTGGGGGCCAGTTAGAGCTCTTAGTAACTAGAAAACTTCTTAGTCCATTTATCTAAATAATAACTCTCGGAACTCAACATCTATCCATCTGTCTTCAAACTTTGCTGTTACAAACAATAATAAAAAATCCAAGTGCTCTAGCTGATGGAATCTGTTATTCAAACTTAATCTTATGTGTGAAGAATTTCTAGGGAGTTTAATAATAAGTTATCATATCCCTCCAAAAAAATATATTGCCAGCACAGAAATAATTTTTCCGCTTCGCTGATTGGAGTTGAAATTTTGTAGACGTGTCTCCACTAGCTAATCACCAGTCTTCCGGAAAGAGAGGTAAGATGTCAGAATGCAGTTTTCAAAGTATTGTTGTTAACTGTGGCAAGTAATATGAAGAAAAGCTACGTGGCCTGGTTCGGAATCTCCCCCCCTCTTTACCCACGTAGCCCAGTGTAGCCTTCCAACCAAACCCCCCTCCCCCCTAGATCGAGTCACGTAGTTTATGGACCATCCCTAAGTCTCCAGTTGTGTATCTATTATACAAACCATCGCTGCATTTGGCTGGAATTATTTGGTAAAGTGGAGCCTGTTGGAGCGATACTCACATTGAGGTTCCTGCCCGGGCGCCTGGTGACGAGCTGCGTGGCCATGTCTGCGCAGACGTCGGGGTCGGCGCCCGACTCGTGCACGTCGGCGTCGCTCTCCCAGTTGCGCTCTGCGATGTGGGCGTAGCCGCCGCCCGGGGACGCGTGCGTCACCGTCACCGTCGTCACGATGCCCGTCGACTTGCCCACCTCCTGCAACCACACACACCACCGTCCCAGCTGCTCCTCCTCCTCTTCAAAAACTTAGCACTGCAGTGAGAGCAGCTTACGTAGAGGGGAAATCTCTAACATGCTTTTATTTGCTTATAGTTTTAAGCCTCGTCGACGTCAAGGATATTATAGGCAGAAAGAACTGAGGTCGAGGAACGGGAAGGAATTCGGCCATGGGATTTTGTAGGAAGCATTACGGCATTCGTCTGAAGTGATTTGGGGAAAACCATGGAGAACCCAAATCTGGATGCCCGGACTGGGATACGAACCGACGTCCTCATTCCAGAACTTTAACCTTTCACCCACCACGCTCGGTGTGTTCGATCCATTGTCACCGACAGTAAGGATTGTTCCTGTTTCTCTAGGGGAGTTATAGCAAGTGTTTCTCCACACACGACTACGAGAAGCAACATTGCTCAGTGAGTGGAAGGACATGACGAATACTTAGCAACTATTATCCCCGTAAGAGTTTTTACAAGTTTTGAACAAACATATACAGTAATTTAGAGCTGCATAAATCGCCAATGTCTTGGCATTCTTCTGCTAGGAAGAAAATTAAGTACTAATATGTGTACCTCAAACTGTGTTCCTCCTGGATTATTTGCCATCACCTAAATGATATCCCATTTGGTAAAAAAATAAACAGAGTAACTAACCTCAGTTCTTGATTGATATTTAAATTCTACCGAAATTGTAAATAGCATTACCCATTCCATATAAGTCCCAATGTAACTTCTAGTCTGAGGCAGATGCGTAATCCTTGAGACGTTGGTTAGATTTTACAGTAGGATGCGGTATAGAGAGCGTTTAGTTCACTGTTAGATTTCGTAAGTGTTTAAAGACCGATAATTAAATTTAAAAAACATTAGATGATGAACTCATAATGTTTAAAATTATAAACTTGAGTTTGTCTTGGCCATGTGAATTAGCACTGTAATCATCATCAAATCTCCTGTCAGTCAATATATTAGCGAGAATTCCATTAAATTGGTGTATTAGATGGTAAGTCAGCAGATAGTAATGAATAATACTAACATAAAAAGGTCCCTTAAATAGGTCGTATATGTGGATATAGAGAGCTACGCATGATGTATCTACAATTGTGAAATGTAGTCACGAGTTTTATGTAGCAACTTCATGTACGTCTGAACAGGATTACCAATTTTTTTCGACACTATGCCCACATGCAATTGATATATACTTTTGTTTCATCGTTTATATGTAGGAACAGGTTTTATCAAAACATATCCGCCTGAATGAGTGAGTATAAAGCTGTATGACGAAGTTACGACAGTTATCTCAAAAGTAAGGTTCCCTTAAAAAAATAGACAGCTTTGTTTATTGACATAATTATCTACATCGTTGTAAATCTTAGAAATTAATATACTTTTCTACATAATCGCCATTTTTCTATGCATTTTTTTTAGACATTCCTCCAGTTTTTGTATCCCCATGTCGCAGAACTCGGCCACCAACGTGTTGAGGAAGCGAGTAAACTCCTAATATTTAAAATTCTAGGCTCAAGGCAGATTAAGTTTTATATGGTGATGTAAAGCTCGGAACACTTCTGTTTGCAGTTAATGTCGTAACAATATGACAAACCCAAAAGCAAATAACGAAATGGATACATAAAAACTTCCTTCCATATCACATCATTAATCATTTAACTTATTCTTAATTCTCGGGACCCCGTTAAAATAAAATAAAAACTGATAGAAAAAATTAGTAAATTTACCCAGTCCTGTAAATTAAATTCCATTTTGGCGATACTGATTTGGGTCGTGTTGCGATAGAACAGCAGTAGTAAATCTCTTAAGATTTGACGTTTGACGGTAGGCAGTAGTGAACTCTAGTTACAACTGTCACTGCGATTAGAACACACTACTTACTTTACAGAAATTTCATTTTTAAGAGTTGGGGCTACATTTTCTCTTTGCGAGCAACAAAAAATGTTAAAGGCCACAAACATTGCATTTGTTTATTGGAAACTAATTTTTTTATCCGCCCTCCGGTAGCGGATGTCGGTAATGGTTGGAAGCAGTATTTTGCTGACCTGCGCCCACTGCACGATGGAGTCGACGTGGTGCCTGGTGTTGTTCTGGGCCTGGCAGTCGCCCCTGGTGATCGCCGCCGTCACGCCCATGGTGCCCATGTTGGCCTTGACGCCTGTCAGGTACGCTGTCGAGGTGCACGCCGAGTCTGCCACCTGGGTGTCCACGCAGTACGTCTGCCGGCACCAACAAACGTGCGATCAGACACACTAAATGCTTCCATAGAATAAGAGTTGAATATTTTTGAAGTATTGGTTTTCTTCTTACAAATCTCACTCTGGCTACATTAACCACAAAACAAAACACCCATTCAGCGCCACGTTTAAAACGGTCAAATAGAATTTCCTTTTCTTATGGCTTTACACCCCGTCGACATCATCGTCATTAGAAGAGGGAGTGTAATGGGAATAAGAAATGGTTGAGAATTCGTCAAGTCCTTTTGAAGGAATGATCCCTGTAAGAATCTGCAGTGATTTCTGTGAGCCATGGAAAACCGAAATCATGATGGTCTACAGAATGCCATGGCAGAGCGTTACTGCTCACCACCGGGTTCGAAATTTGCATCAGAAATTTGCAAAACAAAAATTGAACTGGACTGCAAATACCCTGGAGCGAATGTGGACTCTAACCACGAACTGACAGCAGCAAAGTGTAGACTGAAATTTGAGCGAAAAAGAAAATATGCATCAACACTAAAGTTGATGGTGAGAAATTTATTTTAAGTTGAGAAGAAACAGATAAGCAATAATAGGAGAATGCATAAAAAAAACTGTATGGCAGAGATGGTCTGAAAAACAGCGTGCTCGAAAGAAAGAAAGATGTTGATACTGCTTACAAAGGAGATCGTGTATAAGTAATGAATGTGATAGATCGTTCATAGATTTGATCTCAAGTAAACCAGTAGGAACTGATGAGATTCACGAGGAACTGATAAAATCTCTAGAAAAGCAGAGATCAAAAGAATTTCAAATTGTTATAATGAGATACAAAATTGGAAATATTCCAACGGATCGTAATAGCAGTATTGCTTTCATACTCCCGAAGAAATCGCTAGATGATAAATTTGAAAATTATGACACAATAATTCCGGCATCACATGTCTTGAAATACTGACAACAATTAGTAACATATAAAAGACAGGAAAGTGGAAGAGAGATTAGGATAAGTTTGGGCTTAAGAATAAAAAAGGGGGTGCAACAGAATTAATTTCAACTAAAGTGTGACGGAATTTTGGAGTTGTTGTCTATCCCTACTTATATTCGACTCGTATGTAGGAGACGAAATTAAGGAAATGAAAAAAATTGGATGTGGCATAATAGTTCAGGGAGAAATAATCAGTTAGTATTATTTGGTGATGCCCTGTTAGCAGAAATGAGCGATTACAATGTTTAACTGTTTTGAACAAAATGCTGGGGGATTTTAGACAAAACCTCTTGAAAATAAACTGATAACTTTATATAAAATAAAATGATAACTTTAACTGTAGGTCAAATATAAGAACGGGATTAAATGAAGTAGGTGAATTACATTACTAAGGTAAATTGCAGTAGATGGTAGAAGAAACACCAATCAAAATATCAGATTGAAAGGAACATTCTGAAATGGCATATGTGGAAACGTTACTTTATATATGTGAAGGTTCGAGGTTAGCATAGTAGAAAGAAGGAAAGTTGAAGCATTTTAAATGTGGCGCTATAGAAGAATTTATACGTGAAATGAACGGACGAAGTACCTAAGATATATAACCTGGGAATTATGTGTTAGGAAAGAAGTTTGTCCAAGAATTGACAAAAACAAGATACAGGATATAAAACTATATTTTAAGGCATGCAGTATTGTTTGGCTCGTTAATGGAGCGAACAATCGAAAGAAAAAACTATAGAATAACACAATGTGAAGATTTTACCTCATAGAAGGAAGTGATGTAAAAATGACTCAAAGCAGAGAAGAGACCGTTGACAGAAAAAAACTATATTCAATTTGATCGCATGTGACATCTAGCTCACTGATACAGGGCAGTAAATTAATGTATTCTCAAATCCAGTGAGACATGTCTATGTTTATATGTTGATCATAATTTAAATTTGAGCGTTAAATGTGTGTATTATTAAAGGAAGTGAACACATACTTATTTGCTATTCTTACAATTTCAACAATAGAATATCTGAGTACGAAGAAACTAGTTCATTGTGTTATTTTTATTGCGTAATGTCACATGCATATACTTCTAGTGTAACTTAATGAAAAGGTATAAAATACTCAGCTCTCAGAAAGAGCTATAAGAATTAGTAGTAGAACTTCCTGCAAAGAGAAGTTATGAATTTTGGAATGTTGGCAGGTTGTGTATACAAATTAATATTCTTTTATTCATCAATTATGTACTGTTTGGAACAAATAGTGAAACAGACAATTATGGCACTAGAAATAAACACGCTCTATACATGTATTTGTTGAAAATTCTGATATTCGCAGACATATATCTTTAAATGGTATTAACAGGTCTGGCTGGGAGTAAGATTGAATCCCAATTAAAAAGAATTTTTATTTGACAGCTTTTCTACGCTGACATCTAAAAAACGATAGTTATTATCCTGTACAAATGCAGTTTTCATAACTGTTGTAGTATTATTCTGTGACAATGCATCTTATAATATACGTATTTGCATTGTCATGCAACTATTTTGCAATAAACCGATTCCTTTAATAAACCACAGAGTGAGTCTCCCATAGGCTACAGTTTATTGTATTGTAAACAGTATTCTTCTTCTCGTGTCGATGACAGCATCTAATACAAGGTAGTTTTTCCGGCAATGCGTACTAACAGTATTTAATTGCTGATTCATATTTTTCGCGTACGTATATTTACGTCAATATAACACGTTTGTAAACTTTTTAGGACCTTCTCTGCAAGTTTTCCGGACACAGTAGTCGCCTTCTATATAGCACTACATCGTTAATTTGCTTGTAAGTGTTTGTGAGTGTGATTTCTAGGCGCCGTGTTCGGCTGGACCTACTCACCTTGGACAGCCCGGCGTGCGGGAACTTCTCGAAGCTGAGCTGGCTCTCCTCTCCCGTCTTGCCCCGGCGCTGCCCCAGCAGAGTCCTGGCCGCGGCCAGTGTCGGGATGGACATGCCGTCCCCCAGGAACATGATCACGTTGCGCGCGGGGCGCCGCAGGTCTGGCGTGTTGAGCTGCGACAACAGTCGGCGCTGCGCCTCCGCCCGCCAGTGGGAAGCGTCTGTGCGGGGTAACCAAACAACGTGACAACACAACCACAAACCTGGAGCCTCAACACAGGGACCTCAACACAGGCAACAGTCACCTGGTACAAATACCAACGCCTGACTCATAATACACCACTCCAACGCTGCACCGTTCGATTTGCAGAATGCTGTCACTCAGTTTCTAAAGTATGTATTATCAGTACCTCAGGAAAAAATGCTCACTTTCAGTAACATAAAAAATTAATACACCTTAAAGTAACCTCGAAACAAAATTTTGTTTCTCCACACAACTTACAATATATACTAGGCGTGAGTGTTTTTAGTACTTGTCGCTTAATTATAGGATATGGTAGATACGGTAGAAATTTCCAGTTCCTAATTAACAGCGTTTTTTATGCTGACCTATCAACAAAAAATGGTTTAAAATTGATTGCAGCTCACGTCTTCAAATTACAGTCAAAATATAAAATGAACAAATCTTAATCCTTTGCTTGACGAGCTCTGCATATCTATGCCCCACACGCTCGAGTTGAGGAAAAACCTTTAATTCCTCTTTACTTATATCAAATTCCTCAAGAAAATAATTTTAGAAAATTTTAAATACGAAATTTGTTTTTAGAACAAAAAACATGTGTAAATTTGAAGCCTGAATCTTATTTTTTTTACGAGCTGGAGAACGGACAGACAGCGGGGTGATCGCAGTATCTTTGCAAAAAAAACGTTCAACACTTTCTTAGTCATTTAGGAATTTTGTTGTTGGCGCACCCTAAACGCATTAGTAACAGCACTAACAAATCTTTGGTTTATGTTTAAGTGTAAATAAATATGCGCGGTCTGGTGGCTCAGTGGCTAAAGTGTCGGATTGGGATTCGAAAGGTCGCCGGTTCGAATCCCTGTCTCGGCAGCAATTTTCGTAGGCTCTTAATCCGACCTTCGGCTTGGCAAAGCTTGCCGTGTAATGTAAAGTACGCCAGAACGCTTCCGTGGTTCGGATTTCACTTTAAACCTTAGGTCTCTTGTACCCGGTAGGATTGCCGGGTTAGGTTAAGGCGGCTACTACAGGGGCGGTACGCGCAGCATTAGATACCCTGGCTTACTGGTGATCAAAGCGTGGAAGTGGGATACGCTATATTTATATGTACCAGATGTTTACCAAATGACAAGTATTGAACCACAATGCCCCGACAAAAATAACGCACCTTGAATCCGCACCGGAAACACGGAGCAGCTGACAGCCTTGTAACATTTCACTATCACGCATAACCACGGCGAGACACACAGCGATAGCTTGGACGAAAGAGGAATACACACATGTGTGTGTAAGCACCGTATGTTTTCACAGAACAACCGACATTGCTCGCAAGCGAATATCGCCACGAACGCTGGTGCAACACCTGCCCGCTCTTTGAGATCTCACATCATGTCAAGATCCTGCCCCACAAATTTGTGAAGCACGTATCAAAAGCCCGGGAGAAAAAAGTAATTTAATATGCCAAGTCCCGAGCTCATCACAGGACAGTACCTCCATCAGCTGTTATATAAATCGCCGGGCGGGAAAAAATACAATTTATGGACGGAATATATTTTCAGTATAGATAGTGAATCGATTATTGAAAACGACTAGTCATTTGGAAAGACCGTTGTCAGTTCTCGATATGTATACGCGTTGTGACGTAATACTAAAGGTCAAAAGGGTGTGTCCGGAGGTAGTTTTTAAGAAGACGTAAAGGCATAGACCGAGGTTAGAATGATAGCATTGCGAGATTTTTTTTCTTCTGGCTTCCATGTTGTCGTCATGAATTCTCTCAGGGTGGGAAAGAGTGGCACGTCAACAGATGTCAACCGCTCCATGCGCGTTGAGTTTCAGTAACCGTATTTTCTCTCGTGGTGTTGTCGGTGCACTGTTGCAGTACGATAAATATTGTGCGTCAAGATTCAGATGCGCTAATGTATAGCAGGATTTTCCTCTTTTAGTTAATACTATATATCTTCTCAATCAATTTTGACTAGGCCTACGATCCACTCTTTCAAGACCGTTTGTACATTTTCTACCCCGTAAAGATGTGTTGAACTTCTACGCTATCACATATAGTACTAGTGTTGGGGCAACCTTAATTTGGTGGCGGTAACAAGCATTCCTTTTTTCCAAAAGGGCAAAATGTTAGACCTTAATAAGTTGGAGGATGGGTTAATGTATTCTCTCGTTCCTCGAAGGGAAACAAATTTTTTTTCTGAAATGAAAGTTACACAGTTCAGAAGAATGCGATATGAAGAACGTGTGGGTTATAATTGAACAGGTGCTTCTGAAGATAAATGAGGTAATAACAACTGGACGAAATGACATAATATTACGGGTGCAATGGTTATCTCATTAGGACTAATGGCTAAATGTGAGAATTTAGACTGTTTATCGTTTAGCCTGATTACATTGAGTGTACGTAGCAATTGATACTAGATGATATCATGTAAAATAGTTATTTGTTACAGATTAATATTGACATCTGACATATGTAACAGGTAATCGTAATCCTAATAAAGTAATTTAATAATTTTTGCAGCTGTGCGATATTTAACATCGTATATATATGAGATAAGCATTGTAAAAATTTTGTTTCTCAAATTTGAAAAATCTTCAACTGAAATTCATTCTGGGTAGGAAATGCTTGCTCAAAGCCGTATCTATTTAAAGCGGTAAAACAGTAACATTTCAACAGACAATACAATAGTTTATAAATGAAACGAAGATAAATCCGAATAAGCAAGAGCGCAGCAGTAACATTATATTGTATGCATTTGTATAATGAAGCGACACAAGAGACGGTTCTTCTGCTCCCAGGAGCTGAGTTGTCTGTGAATGCGGAGATTGTGAGGTACCCCCTGGGGCCGTATAGGATTAGCGACTAAAATTAGACTAGACCTCAGGTGGAGAGCCAAAACACTACATGAAGTCTGCTGCAAAGGTGGAGAACAGCTCGGCATATCAAAGCAAGTTCGTTATATAGAAATTAATGAAATTTAATGATGATTTACAACGGAATGCCTAAACTTCTATGTAATAGCAATTGTATCTTGGAGGTTGTGAAGGAAGAAACTACACATGAAGAAAACGGAAACTGCTGTCTTATAAAATACAGAAACATAAGAAACTGATCTCCAGTGAAATATTGTCATTGCCGTCATACGGGATGTTAAACCGGCTATATCATTAGCACAGCCTCTCATAGGTAGTAGGTCTGTGGCATCAATTATTTCAAACGAAACAAATCTCCAAATGTAAAATACATTTTTATACAAAAATTACGCCTCTATGTGTTTCTGGTGCTTAATAAATGTTTAATTACTCTAGAAAAGCATATTCACTGACGCAAAAGCAAAGAAAATTTAGATTGATTTTTTACTCCACTCAAAATTTAACACACCAAAAATGAAACTCGAGGCAATTTTTTATTTAACTGAATTACGAGTTTGATTGCGTCCTAACGAGCCTGAATTGAGTGCTAACGCTTGGCATCGCATTCGCCAGGACGCAGGTTCTAAACCCCGTCCGACCATCCAGTTTTCGGTTTTCACTGTTTCCAAATCACTCTAGGTGAATGCCGGGTGGTTGCTTCGAAGGTCATGGTCGACTTTTCATTCTTGACCCATTTGTTTCCCGCCTCTAATGATCCCAAAGCGACGAGTCGTAAAGGCCGAATTAAAAAAAAGTGATTGCATCCTTTTATATTATACTAAGCTACAATTTAATTTAGTGACTTACGGAACAAGTTCTACGTATAAACAAAATGTTTGTGTATTGCTTAATAACGCAGTGACACGTCCTGCTTTACCTCTGTTTTAATCAGCTGATGTAAAATTTTCCGGACGCCATTAATAAAAGAAACCTCTTAATGAATGTGTACGGATTATACCTTCTGAAAAAGACTACAACGGATAATGGACGTCGCTGCTTGATCCACTTTGAACAAAGCGCGCTAAGCTAATAACAGCCTCAGGAACGGCGACATGGCAGCAATGCTGTCGCTGCTTGCTTCAGCTTTATGTGTGCACGAATACCGAAAACATTATCCCACTGCACAAATGTGAGATACTTCATTATAACTGAAAGCATTGTTACGTAACGACTAAAAGACGGAATAAACCCCTTTTAGTTTCTAGAGCAGTGTAGAGTATACACGATCTCTTTGATGAAGGCCTCGGGGATGCGGCAAAATACATTTCGTCACCTCAAAACCGCTAATATTATGAGCAAAAACTTTAAATACAAATCAGTTACTTAAAAACGGTAAACCTCTTTGAACTAACAGTCACTCATGCGCAATTTCTAGAGTTGATTCCTACATTTTGAGCGACGTGTCATTTAAAACTGCTATATATTTAAGTAAATCCCTTTAAAATCAAACAGAAAACTGTGGGTTTTAAACTACGTCCTCAATGCTACTTAATTTGAGATAAAAGTTATTTTTAAGACATAGTGAGATGCAAGACATTCGCACTGTGGCTCAGTGCGACGAAGCGCCGCACAGTGGACCGGGGAGGTACTACGGGCCACGAACGAGCATAGGCCCCCGCGTACAGACTGTCCTGACTAAGGATTTTAGGTGGTTTTCCTCAGCCATTGAGGCAAATGCCTAATAAACTACACAATTAAAAAAAATCACACATAGAACATAGTTACACTTTTCACAGACAGAAAACAACACTTCAACTTAACTGAGCATAACATATTATTCAGGTAGTAGTACGAAAAGTGTTCAAAAATCTTCACTTGTTGGAAAGACTGATAAGGGGTTGTACCAGAGAAGTTAGGGAATTGGGTTTCAAAACTTTGGTCAGACCACAAATTGAATATGGTGGTGTGGTATGGGACCCACGTTGTGGGTATCAAATACAGGAGTTGGAGAGAGTACAAAGAAGGACTCCTATATCTGGCTATGGAAAGAACACACTCAGTAACTGAATGATAAAGGAGCTGAAATGGGATTCATTGGAAGGTAGAAGGAGGGTCAGGAGATCATGCGAGTGTGTAAGACGAGATGAGGCATGGAAGTATATTGGTGGGAGAATTAAA